>CM057380.1:53301666-53910000 GCA_030015415.1 Cynopterus sphinx
CAACAGACATAAAAATTACTCTCAAATTATTATAATTGGATTTTAAACATTTACTCTGAAATTCTACATTTATCTTGCCAGAGAATCATTACAGTTTGTGGATCAACATTGGTGCGTGGATCGTACTTTGAGTAGCACTGGTCTAGACTCTCAGAAACTAGGTCAAAGGATAAATGCTTCTTGTTTTGTCGAATATTGTCAGATCCCCCTCCATGAGTTGTACATTTTGTGCACCCGCCAGCAGTCTGTGAGAGTGCCCCTCTTTCCCACATGCTTACCAAGAGTGTGTTATCTAACTCGGAATTTTGCTGAACTGATAGGTGATCAGAGGTACTTAGGCTAAGTTTTAATTTGCATTGCTCCTATTACAAGTGAGAATAAGTGCTATTCATGTTTTTAAGCCTGTTTACATTTATATTTCTTGCTCATTTTTTCTACTGAACTGATTGTTTTCTTCTTGATCCCCAGGAGTTTCTTACATATTAGGAGCATTAACCCCTGGTCTGTAATATGATTTGCAAATATTTTTTTCCAGTTTGTCATTTGCCTTTTGATTTTGCTTGATTTTTTTTTTTTTTTTTTTTTTTTTTTTTTGGCGGGAGAGGGGAGGGGAACTTGGGGAGAGAGCAGGAAGCATGCAGAAGTTTATGATTTTTATGTAGTTAAATTTGTCAATCTTTTTTTTTAATAGCTTCCAGATTTTGAGTCATGGTTCTCCACTCCAAGGTTATAAAGAAGTCTGCCAACATTTCTTCTAGTATTTTGATGATTTCATTCTTAGCATTTAATCTTTTATCTAGTTGGAATTTGTAAAGTGTGAGTAATGGATCCAAATTTATTTTTTTTACAAATGGCTATTCACTTGTCCTAGGTCCATTTATTAAAATCTTAAGATACCATTTTTATCATTAAAACTAATTTTAAGCCATTTGGGACCCTAATAGAAAAAGCTCTGTAATTTGTCAGTTTTGTGTAGAAAACCATTCCAAGGGAAATTAGCTTTCAAGATATGATCTATAACTTTGTGTGACTAGAGCATAATAAATCCTAAGTAACATAAATAAAATATAAATTTATTTATGAAACGAACTAACCTATGGGGCCGCTGACAACCAAGAGGAACTTGGGAGAAGTGGGCATTGGCGAGGGAGTGCGTAGTGAGCTTGAGTGTTTGCATTGCAGGTCTTCCCCCAGCCTGTCTCGGGAGCTGGAAGCTGGGACCGCAGAGGGGCCCACCATGGTGGTTCTGGGACCCCTGGCTATCACCTTGTTGCCACCCAGCCTCGTACTGCTGGTGTTCCACCTCTCCAGCTCCCAGGATGTCTCCGGTGGACCCAGCAGTGAGCAGCAGCCGTGTGCCCTGAGGGAACACCCCACCGTGGCCTTTGAAGGTGAGAGCCATTTCCCACTCAGTCCTTTTGGCAATGACCGTGTACCGAAGGACTTAGGTCGGTCCACAAGTGGGTCCCCCTGGCTGTTGGCAGTCCTGGGATGATCATTTCCTGTAAGGTACAGAGGCTCTTGTTCTGGAGAGAGATCTAGGACAGACAGCAGCTGTGGGCTGAAGGAGTCTGATTTTAGTTTCCAGACAGTGCACCCAGACCCTTTGTCCATGTTTACTTGGGCAGGAAGGGTCTTTCTTTGGAATTTCTTTGCTAGAGAATGAGGTGTGGATGCCCTGGGTGGGCTGGCCCAGGGTAAATTGGTTGGCTCAGCTCTAGCATGAGCTCTATTTGTTGGCTTTCATTGATGGGAAGAATGAAGATGACTCACTCCTTAGAAGAGCCTAGTGATCTCTGGAAATATTCCTTCTGCTCTAAGATGGCTGTAGGGATGCCTGTTTTGAGGGTCTTGGTAGCCCCCAGGGAAAGGGATCCTGATAACTAATAACTCCTTCTGTCTGTCAAGGGAGGTCAGAAGAGTGTCCTATTAAAGTGTTTCCCAAACTGGGATTTGTGAATTACTGGACATATTCTGAAGGGTCCATAAGTTCTTAGTGAGAATTTCTAAAATTAGTAAATGCATTTGATGATAATCTAAAAGGAAAACAAAATACAAACATGGGAACTTCCTGGATGTTCTCCCATGATCTGTCAGACAGCCTGGGGGTCCCTGATGATATTATAATCACATCAGCACTTCGAGATCTATTGCCTATGTGGCAGCTCACACTGGGATTTACAAATGTAGTCTCAGGTGCCCCCAGGTTCTTGAGTTTAATAAACACCTGCCCTATTTCCCCTTCATAATAACCCTGGCGGAGAGACAGGACAAGGCTATCACCTCATTTTACGAATGGGCGTGGAACTGAGGTGTAGAGGTTGGGGAGATGCATCAGAGCCTCCTGACTCACTCCCCATGACAGACTGACCAGGTGTCCTAGGCAGGAGGTTGTCCAACCTGTCCTCTGGGATTCCCACAGACTGTCAAGAGGGTCAAGATGGAAACGAGAGTGGGAAAATAAATCCATTAGTTTGAAGCTGGCATGAGATTTGGGGGCCAAGGGGAGCTGGTATGAATAGGAGTTGGGGACTGTGAGGTGGGTGACCGGGGGTATTTAGAAGTGTGAAATTCCCAGCTGTGGGCTGTCTCCTGTCTCCTGTCTCGGAGGGGAGGGTTTCCACCTGTTTTCTCTGTGCTGATTTGTTTGAGCTGAGAGTCAGTCTTTGAAGGCTTAAGTGGATTAAAATAAATTAGCAATGTCTTTAAGCCTACAAAATGCGTGGTGTGCACCCTCAGACTTCTGATGGTTTCTGAGGTGCTGATGCTGGTTGTCACTGAAGGGAAGGACCAAGCAAGGGACAGAGGAGCTGGGTTTTGAGCTCCGAGGTCTATCCTTACATTGGGGGCCGCTGTGGCAGCTCTTAACGAAACATTTTGTGGGCTTTGCTCAAAACATTATTGGCCTGGCTGATTCTGGGGACAAGGATGATGGAAAGAGAACCGGGGAATCTGTTCTCCTGTCAGGCTGGTCAGTATTGGTGTAAATTGGGAGGCAGGTCAATGGGTGGAGATGTGGGAGATGTGTTCTTTGGGTGCCTGGCTTCCTTGACATTATTTTTGATCTTTACATGTAAATGACTTGAATAAAACAGACTTTCCACCCACCACATTTCAGAATGAAGAAATGAGGCTCAGGTTAACATAGGTGATTGACATAAGGTCGCCGAGGAACACCTGTAGTCTTGGGCAAGTAGAGGATGGTCGGTCATCCTAGACTGACTGCCCTGGAGAGTGGCGTCATCTCTGACTATCCTGCCCAGCCTCCTGGCCTCCAGCAATTCACCTCCTTCCCAATTCTGATGGCTTGGGTTTTCCTATGCATTCACCAAATTTTTATTGGGCCCTGCTTGGCGCTAAGCATGGAGCTGGTCACTGTGGGGCCTCAGAAGTGAACAAGTTTCTTTTGAGTACTCGAGTATCTCTTATTATTCCTTAAAAGTCACTCCCTTTGGCCCCCAGCACAGTTGGATCTGGACCAGGACCAGTTCCCTGGTCTCCCCACACCCTTTAGTGCCACTGAGCACGCACTAGGGACTCTATTCATGTTAGATGATTGACGATGTTTTGTGTTCCGGAGAAGTTGCCATAATCCAGCCCAGCACCACTCCCTACTTTCTAGGTTCCCCTCATGTGTTACACCTTATTTCTGACTGATCTGTAGGTTTACAACTCTGTAGCTATGAGCTTTCCTCTCCCCCAACATCTGACTGGTCTAAGTATCCTAGAGGAGCTGCCAGTTGCAGAATCTGACATTTTCCTGTTTTGTAAGGTTAAATTTTCTACTAGGGGTTTCTTTTAAGTGGGATCCTCCTGTGTTTCTCTTTGGCCTGAATGTTATTCCTTTCGCCACAGTGTGGCCTTTCTAGGCAGCAGATAGACACCTGGAAATATGGAGTTAACACTGACAGTGGTTAATCCACAAAGTGGGTAATTGAATCGACTATACATAATTAAAATCACAGGCGCGTCATGGAGAATGTCATTTTTCTCTTAAAGATGCCGTCTAAAGCCTTCGCTGCACACGGAGCTCAGAACGTGCTTGGTGTTTTAAAGACAGCCTTCCCTCTGGTCCTCTTTGCCTATTTAATCAGAGGAAGCTGGCTCCCTTCCCAAGACAGTTCCCCCAGGATCACTGGGCTGCATATCTCCTCCTCCTCTCTCCTTCCCTTTTGCTCATGTTGGTCCCTTCCACGGGAGGGGAGAGGGCCAGAAACTGGAAGAGGCTGCCACCCTCCACTACCCCACCCCCACCTTCCTCCAGTCATCCCAGCTCCTATTTCATCTCCCTCTCCCCTCCTCCCCAAAGAAGGGCCTGAATGAAGACAGAGCTGAGAAGTCCCCCAGAAGGAGTTCCTCCTGGTTAGCTGCAGACCAGTCATGTCACCTCTTCCCCTGTTCTGCCGCCCACACCTGGAATACCTCCATTGGAAGGGAAGAAACGAATTAAAGTGTGACCCCTTTGCTACTGCTGGGGAGCACCCAGTCTAATGAGGACAAGCAAGTCCCTCACATTTCCTCTCCACCCCCCACAGAAAGCACACTTGCGCACATGTGGAGTGACAGCAATATACAATGTGAATGGAACAAAAAGGGTAGAGAGAATGTGGAACAAAGGATTCGTTGGAGAGGTCACAGCCCAGGAAAGCGTCCTGGAGGAAGAAGACCCTTGGCTGGCTTGGTTTCTAAGGTGGTATAATATCCTACCAGGATTTCTGAGCGTGGCTCTGAGGTCGGCTAATAACCCAGGCTACCTGACTCCAGATCTACTCCTTACACTGGTCTTGCCCAGATGTCATTGCAACTATGTGACAATAGTTGCCAACCCATAGTCACCTGCTGGGGGCAGAGGCACACCCAAGGGGTTCACTTCAATCTGCTGCAGAATTTCTTCTTTTTCTTTTTAATTGTGCATATTACAGTTTTCTGAAAACCATCCAACTCACAAAACCTCCAGTTCTCTAGCGAGCGATTAAGTGTTTGCCTGTCGTGCAGAAATGAAGGGTGCTTTTACTCTGCAGTAGAGGGATAATGAGCAATGATTTATTTCCTTTGGATTACACACACACACACACACACACACACACACACACACACACACACACACACTCCTCTGGGCCTTTCTGTGAGCCAGTCACTAATGCACTACGCAGAAAGACACAGGGCCTCACAGTCCCCCCTCATCTTCACCTCCATTAGCATGGATGTTCCTCTACCTGAGGCTCTCTCGTTACTGGTCAGTTCCCTCCCATCCATGAGCCATCCGTGAGGGAGAGCCATTAAAGGGCTGTGCACCCAGATGTAGGGAGTGGGTCTCCAGAAGGAGGGAAAGAGGAAAGTCAGCTGGGTACTGCTCCCCAGGCATACTCTCCCCAGACCACTGCTGACTCATCCAAAGGGCTGTGAGCTCTCCTCTCTGCCCACCCAGTGCCCATGAGAGGCTTTGGCCTTGGCTGGGAAGATCCTTCCTTGAAGACAGGGATGGACACTGAGCACTCACCCTCCCTGGAGCCTTGTCTGATAACCCGATTCTTCCTGCACAGAAGAGAGATGAGGGTTCTATATTCATTCCTATACTTCCAGGGGCTGGGCTAGGCCTGGAGATCCAAGAAGAAAGATCTTCCCTGGCCCCCAGGGCAAACCACTGGAATTGACACCCAGTGTGATGGGGGCTTTTATGGCATTAAGGTAGATGTCTGTGAGATCCCTTCACCCTGGCTTGAGAAATCAGGGAAGGCTTCCTAGAGGAGGCAGGGTGGGGTTGGGATGAACAGGAACTGTTCCACTGAGCGAGAACAGAAGTGTAAAAGCTTGCAGGCTCTTGCAGAATAGATCTGCAGAAGTGCTCAGTGGTCCAGTTCAGTGGGGCCAGGGTGGAGAGTTTCAGGGGGGCCAGGGTGGAGAGTTTCAGGGGGGATGTAAAAGTTGAAGCATCATTCTTTCCATGGGTCACTAAATAATTAATGCTCCAGGCATATGATTTGGGAGAACAGTTGGGTCACAACCCAAAGGACTTGCAGGAGTTGAGACATTTCCTCAGGGCAACTGGGAGCTTTTAAAAAGCTCCGAGCTAGAGAGTAACATAGCGGGTTTGCATTTCAGAAAGATCACTCTGGTTGCTTTGTTGGAAATGAACTGGAGGGGCAGGAGTGGAAGCCAGACCAGTTAGGGGGCAGTTGGGACCAGTGCAGGCAAGAGTGCTGGTGGCTTGGGTGGACGATGGGGTGTAGAGGGCAAGATGGATGGATTTCAGAGACGGTTGTAGAGCAGACAGGATGTGTTTGATGCATCTGGCGAGGGGCTGAGGGAGTCAAGGGTGATTACAGGTCTCCCTCAGGGCAGGTGGGAGTAGGTGTGGCCCCTCTCTGAGGTAGGGAACCCAGCAAGAACAGTGACAACCCCTGTCCCCGCCCCTAGTTGGCTGCCCACAGGTCTCACTGCACTCTGACTTCACCCTAACTGCAGCCCTTCCATTCTCCTGCCCCATGCTGGTGCACCTGGGAGCCCATGGTTCAACAGTAACTGGATGTTTGCCTCTCCCTCCCGCAGACCTGAAGCCCTGGGTCTCTAACTTCACCTATCCTGGAGCCCGAGATTTCTCCCAGCTCGCTCTGGATCCCTCCAGGAACCAGCTCATCGTGGGAGCCAGGTAACGAGGCACAGGCGGGCCTGGGCCAGAAGTGCAGGTGCTTAGAATGGAGTGCAGAATGTCATCTGAGATGAGGCTACTGTGGGCATCCTCACAGCCTGGGCCCCTGTTCCTCCCTGCCAGGCCCTCTCTGTATCTGAATGTCTGTTCCCCACAGACATTCCAGACCTCCAGACCTCCAGACCTCCTCATCTCAGCCAGCCAGGACCTTCTGGCATCCTCCCTGGGAGCTCTGTGTAGAAGGTGCTCAGGAGCCCCCTGCTGGCCTTCTGGCCACCTGCAGCTACAACCCGATGCAGGCCGTGGGCCTCTTTGCAGGACCTCACTTCCCTGTTGCCTGACCTCCTTTAGCCCCACTGTCTAAGTCTGGCATCCAAAGGATAATATGCTCTAGAGAGGACACGTGGAGTCCTCTCTAGAGCATCAGCTCTGGTAGGGAAGGGAGCTTACAGATGGTTGACTTCAGTGGGTCTCAAAGAATGGTCCCTGGACCAGCAGCATCAGCCGCACCTGGAAACTTGTTAGAAATGCAAGCCCTCGGGCTCTATCCAAGACCTGCTGCATCAGAAGCTCAGGGTGGGCCCAGTAAGCTGCATGCATTTCAGCAGCCCCTCCAGGTGAGTCTTAGGTTTGAGAACCGCTGGTCTCATCCAACTGCCTTAATTTAACATGAAGAGGCAGAGGGCTGGATAGGGCGAGGTGAATGTCCCAAGATCACATAGCAAGATGACAACAGGTATGAGGACTAGAACTCAGGTTTCCAAACCCAGGACTAATTTGTTCTGCCAGTCCATGTTATTACCTCCTGCTGCGGTGGTGTTTTTCAGATGCTCCCAACCCCAGAGCTTCTGATTCTGCTAGCCTGGGGTTAGGGGAGGGTAACCACTAGATTGGGCACCTCCCAGTTACACTAGAGAGCTGATCATCCTTGACCTCTGGGCTTTCCTGAGTGTCCCTACCCCCTCATTTGTGGTATGAAAAGAAGGGAAGTCAAGGACAAAGTTCTGGACTAGGACTAGATGAGCTTGATTTTTGTCTCAGGTGATCTTCATCTTTGAGTTTCCTCATCTGTAAGGACTGGATCACAGTCTCTAGGCTGCTAACCTCACAAAGTTATGACGAAACTGAACTGAAAGCATTTTTTACTTTAAAAAATTTTTATATTAACTAGTTATATGTGTTCTGGTATAACACTCAGAAGGTATACAGTGAAAAGCAGGGCCACCCCTTCACACTTGAAGCAAGACCCTTCCTTGGAGGCTCGCCATGTGACAAGTTTGTGTGTTTTCCCAGAGGTAACTTGTACATATGAAGGTCTGCAAGAATATGGACTTAATTTTCCCAGCTAAGAGACTCAGTGTTTTACTTTGAAATAATCATAGATTTACATGTAGTTGTAGGAAATAATACAGTGAGATCCAATCCGTATACCCTAGACCCAGGTTCCTCCAATGAATGATAACATCTTGCATAACAATAGCACAAAATTACAATCAGGAAGTTGACATTGGTAAGATCCTTCCCCCTTATTCAGATTCCACCTGCTTTGTGCACGTAGTTTTAAAAATCCTGATGCCTCCTTCTGAACTTGTGGAAGCATTAATTCTGCACCTGCCAGGTGCCAGGCACCACTTTATGTACCATGTATGTAGTAAAGCATCTAAAACATGTAGTCCATCAGGCAGGTCACAAATCATCTAATCTTCACAGTAACCTCCCGTACCTGGGTTCTGTGAGTCCATTCTATGGACAAGGAAACTGATGCCCACAAGGGTAGATTTTCTGCCTGTGGTCACACTGCTCTTCCTTACCCATTCTGGGACTTCCCCTACACAGGTGGAGACATATCTTTTGCTGGTTCCTTAAGCCTGGCTATACCCCCAGGAAACGGGGGGGGGCGGGAAATCAGTCCTGGACTTGGCCCCTTGCATCCCTTAGAGCAAATGAAGTGGGTCCTCAGTTTTTTCTCTTTTCTTCTCTAGGTCACTTTCCTTCCTCTTTCTCTTTTGCCAGCAAGATTTCCCCCTTTTTTTCTGACCTCTTGGGCCTCTGGAATTTAGGATAGGGGACATTGTTTTATTCCTTTGTAGCCCCTCTTGTTCCATAAAGGATTAGGGGGGTTCAGGCTATAGAGATTTTTCTCTGTTCTCATCTCCCAGAAGAGCAGACTGAGATGTTGCGATAAATGATTTTTAATGGGACAAAAATGAATAAAGTGATGCAATGCTTCCCCTAATTTTTTAAAGCTGTGAGCAGATGCCTGTGTTACCTGAGCAGACAGCTGGGGCAGAGCCATCAGCTGATCCCATCTGTCTCTTGGCCAGGAAGGTGGGGGAAGCTCTTGGGGGCAAGGGGCTGGGGAGGGACAGCAGAAACCTGGAGCCAAGGTCATTCCGTGAGGTCCACTAGGAGAGCAAAGAAGCTGAGTGGAGCCTGGGCCTGGAGCCAGAACTGGAGAATAGGAGTCTCCAGCCTGAGATGTCTCCTTCAGGCCCCTGGATTCATTCAGCAGGGCCCCTCCTTCTCTTTCTGGCCCATTCCACAACCTTTCCCCTCATTTCTCTTCCCAGCACAGCTGAGGTAGGCCAGAACTTTCTAAAGCAATTATTCCTGAAAACTTCAGGAATGAATAGAAGAGCGACCCAAGGAAGATGTAAGAAGGAAATAAAACTCTTTGGGAAAACCCAAATTTTACATCTGCTTGACATTAATGAAGCATTTTAACATGCATTGCACTATTGCCCTGTCTCCACGGCCCTGTGAGATGAGAAAGGCAGGCATTAGAAAGCCGGCGCATCCACTTTACAGATGGAGGCTTGGAGCTGCTCAGAAGGCCCCTAGCAAATGGCTGGACTGGAATTCTCCTTTCTCTGGACCTACTCTGCGATCCTGCAGTCACTTTCACGTGGCACTCTAACTGGTGGTTCTGCTACCCTCGAGTCCAGCATAGTGGCCTTGTGGCTCCAGAGTCCAGGCAAAGTGACTCCAGCAATGTCCGCCACTGCAAGTGCTCGACAAGCGACTGATAGTAGTAGTGGTGGTGATAGTGTTGTCATTACTATTTAAGAGTTTTTAAAATTCAGACTTCATTTGTTTAGGGCAGTTTTAGGTTCACCGTGAAAGTGACGGGAAGGTGTAGAGAATTCCCATAAACCTGCTGTCCCACACACGTCGCCTACCCCACCATTAACTTCCCCACCATAGTGGTGCATGTATTACAGTTGATGAACTTGCACTGACACGTCATTATCACCCAAAGTCCATAGCTTTGTTATGGTTCGCTCTTGGTGGTGTGCATCCTACGGGTTTGGACAAATTTATAATGACGTGTACCCCTTATTATGGCATCATATGGAGTATTTTCACTGCCTTGAAAATCCTCTGTGTTCTGCCTATTCATCCATTCCCTCCTGCCATCAACCCCTGGCAACTACTGCTCCAGTTTAACTGTCTCCATAGTTTTGTCTTTTCCAGAATGTCATATAGTTGGAATCATACAATATGTAGCCCTTTCAGGCTGCCTTCTTTTTCTTAGTAATGTGCACTTAAGATCCCTCTAACGTCATGGCTTGACAGCTCATTTCCTTTTAACACTCAATAATGTTCCATTGTCTGGATGGACCACAGTTTATTTATCTAGTCACCTAACGGAGGACATCTTGGCTGCTTCCAAGTTTTGGCAATTGTTGAATAAAGCTGCTATAAACATCCATATGCAGGTTTTTGTGTGGACATGAGTTTCCTTATTTAAGGTTTCTGAGCAACAGGCTGATATGATGAAAATGGTACTCGAGGAATTTGGGTCTGGCAGCCCTGTACTGGCTGGGCTCTGGGGAACCTATTCATGATGTGGCAGAGGGGTCAGTTTGGGCAAAAGAAGACAGGTGGTCCAGGGAGGTGGACAGATGTCCAGAGTCACTGACTACAGGTAGGATTGAAGGACATGAGGAAGCACATAGAATGTCAGGGGCCCACAGCGTGGGGCTAAGAGATGGCTGGCCTTTACGAGGAAGGGAATGGGTTAGGGAGGTGGCTGAGGGCAGGAGGAAGATGGCCTGTCTGGGTTTCTGCAAGAACTCCAAGAGACTTTAAGTTTCACAGAAACAGGTTCCACGGTTGGAAAAGGTGGTGGGGGTTCCTCATTGGGCCTGCCAGGATGGCCAGGAAGCAGAGACAGTGTGGGCTACAGGAGTAGACAAGTCTGGGTTTAATCCCTCCACTTACACTGTCTGGGTTTTAACTCTTCCACTTACTATCTCTGTGACTTGGGCCATTTACCCACATTGTTTCCTTATCTGCAAAATGCAGTTTTCCCTCTCTATGTCTGGGGTTGCTGTGAAGATTAAATGAGCTAACGGAGGTAAAGCTCTCCCTGGGGTCAGCCCACCGTAGGCACGCTGCAGTCGGCACTCAGTCCTGGCACCCCATGCGGCAGGAGCCAAGAAACTGCTTCCTGGGGAACTGCCTGCAGAGCCAGCTTGACTTATGATTTCCATTTTTGTTTTCACAGGAACTACCTCTTCCGACTCAGCCTTGCCAATGTCTCCCTCCTTCAGGTACCTTTGCTTCCCTTCCCAGTAATTTCCCTGGTATTTGGGAGGCAGCTGGGGCAGCATAAGGAGAAAGATCTGGAATTCACTCCCTAGGGTTGAAAACAGGAGCCCCAGCCTCTTTTCACTGGCCGTGGACCCTCACTGGTTATTGAGGTTACTGGTGGGAAGATACTTGGAAGTGGCAGTGTGGCCACATAAGCATGGAGGCACACACAGGGCTCCCACATTGTGCAAAAGAGCTGCCAAGGAGGAGAGGAAAAGAGCGCTGGAGTTAGTGTGACCAGTTGTCCCTGTCTGCCTAGGACTGAGGGGTCTCAGGATGCAGGACTTCCAGTGCTAAAACTGGGACACTACTGGGCAAACTGGAGTGGCTGGTCATGCTGAGACCAGCACCTCAATCAATAGGAAGGTCTCTGAGTTCGGTCCTCGAGGGACAGGGTGTCCCTATTGCTTTCTTAGCCTGGCTGAGTGATCCCCTTCTCACTCAGCACTTTCACTGAGCTGTGATTGATGTATCTGCTGCCAGAAGGGCTCCCCAAGCATGAATCCCTAAGTGCTCTGGGAGGCATTCTAGTGGGACTCCTTGATCCAGAACATTTATCCCAGATTGAGAAACAAATGCTAAACCATCTCTGCAGAGGCTGAACAGTCCAGAGAAAGGAAGGCCATCTTTTCTTCTTCAGTGAGGGCAGAGCCTCAGTCCTCGTGTCTGGGAGGCTTGCTGGTCTCCCAGGGATCAGGCATTCATTGAGCACTCATTGTGAATCTGAGCTGAGCTGGGGGCAAAGGAGCAATAACACAAGCAGAGTGTTCAACCTGCAAGGCTCACAGTGTAGCCAGGAAAAGATGGTGAGTGATACGTATAACTAACTAGAGAACCACACGAGAAATTAGTCAGGTGCTGGGTTAGTCGGCATAGGGTTTCACAGTAAATGGCAGTTGGGGAAGCTAGGGTGGCACTCTGGTCTGGTTCCTTCTAGTCTCACCTGGGTCTATACCCCATGGCCCACTGCAGCTGGTTTCCAGAGAGGAAATTTAAGGGAAGAGAAAAAGGGTGCCCATCAGAAAGAACTAGAATAAATTGAAAGAAAATGTGATTCATTTATTTATCAGTCTGTCTACCCCTCTGTCCACACACTTACCAGCCAGCCCACTCGTTCATACATTCAACCACCCCCTAATAAACGTTTGTCGAATACCTGCTAAAGCCCAGGCCCAGTCCTAGGCATGGCACGAGGTGTTTGAGATCCAAAAGTAAATCAGGCTCTGTTCCTTGCTTCAAGGAATAAGCACATAGAGATCACAAATGATTTCCTTTTCTGGATGGGACTCATGTGGTATGTTCCTGGGACCTGGGCTAGAGCTAGGCAGAGGAAATCCCCAGAGGAAATCTGAAGGCCTGCCAGCTCAGTCACAAAGAGCCTGTCCAGAGACTATAGAAATGAAACCAAGAAGCCAAACCCAGTAGATCAAGGTCTGGGGAAGTGTGTGCAGAGACAATTCAAAGTGGGTGGGAGAAAGTGGATCTAGGGGTTCTGTCCTGAGAAAAAACAGCCGGCTTTTTATTAGGTTCCCGTGGTCTGCAAAAGGCCTTCTGAGAGCAGGAAAGGGTCCAAAAAGGAATAGCAAGACAGAAGCAGAAATAATGGCAGTGCTGTGGGAAACATACATGAGGACCCAGAAGCACGTTAGGCTCAGCAGAGTCTTCAAGGCTTCCCAGAAGCTGCCCTTGGGCTGGAGCTTAAAGCTACCTTACCTACCTTGGCCAGGCAGGTAACGTAGAGACACAGATGTATAAAATAGCATGGACCATCAAGGGGCCCAGTGTAGAGGAAACGAGGAGTGAGTGGGATGAGGGTGAGAGACGAGGCGAGGGAGAGAGAGAGGCCACATTACTGACAAAGGGGTCCATGTTTTATTCTGAAGGCAGTGGGGTCTCCTTAAAGGGTTTTAAGCAGGGAAGTGGCATGAACAGATTGGGTGATTAGATCACCTGGCCCAGTGCAGAGGATGGATTGTTGGAGAAGCCAGTTAGGAGACAACTGCAATATCCAGGCTAGTGATGGTGAGAGTTGAACCAAGGCAGTGGTGTGGGGATGGAGAAAAGAGAGGAAGAGGTCTTCAGGTGGCAGAATCACACAGGGTCACTGTACCACACAGCTTCATGGAGCACCAAGCACACTCTCTTCTGCATGAAAATGACCCCTGGAGTTGGGGAAACAGGCAGCCCTGGAGGGCTTAGCACAATGGTGTGATCCAGGTTTCTGGTTTGCATAGTTGAGTAGCATAGTGCTAGAAAGTGCTTCTCCCTTGGTTGCCCACTAGGATTATCAGGGGACCTTTGAAAAACACTGGTGCCTGGGTCCCAGCTTCAGAGATTCTGACTTACTTGGTCTCTGGTCCAGCTGGGCACTGGGATTTTTAAAAGCTCCCTGGTGGTTTCCAGTGTGCACCCAAATTTAGGAACCGCTGATCTTGCATGCCAAAAGGGCCTTTTCTACAGATGCTGCCCAACTGATGTTGACGGTTGGCCCACAGGTGCTTATCAGATGATAAGACTCATCAGCTTAATGAGAGGCCTGGTGTGTTTGGTTCATCCAGCTCCATGTTGATCTGGTGTCAGCCCTGGGAAGATATCTTATGAGAGCCCCATAACTTGGGGCAGGGGCTCCACTTCAAGGGGTTCTCTGAAGGGCTCTGCAAACCAGCCATAGTGCACCAGGAATTAGTTTGACTCTCACAGGGTGTCTCTTTGGGGACTGACCTCCAGAGTTCAGACTGAATTCTTTGTAACAGAACTAAGGAGAGAAATACATTGCATGTCCACATCCCCACCATAGTGGATACCATCTGGCCACAAAGGAGAAAGACTGAGAGAGAAGTTGGAGTGGGCTGTCCAGCATTCCCTCGACTAGGCTGGTGGCAGACCTCAGCCTCTGGTCCCCTGGTCTGTTGTCAGGCCTGGTGAGAATGTCCTGACTTTTGATGGTAAAAGCCCAACTTCATTTAGCAAGTGCCCCTCTATTGCCCTATCTGGGGCTTCGGGTCCTTTCAGTCTTCAACATAGGCTATCACAAGTGGCTCATAGCAAACGGAGTAGCAAATGGAGTTTAAATGAGCTGCATCACTTTGCCAATGGAGGACCATGCCCCCACCCCGACCTCAGCTCAGCTGCCTTTACCCTCCACACTGCCTGGGGGCAGGCTCAGTGTCACTCTCTGTTACAGCTGGCTGATTCTCCACTGATCCTCCCACATGGCCCCAGGATATGATTTAACCAAACTTAAAAACTCAGTGCTTTATTGATAGTTTAAATAATTAACATCTCTTGAAGAAAAATCTAAATGCAAACGGTTATGAAAACCTATATCCATTAAAAGGGCTTCTCTAAGTACCTAACCCTCATTAAATAATTTATGTAAGCTATGATCCTTAGGGAAAATCAAAATACCCAGCCTCCTGCTCAATTCTTGAAGCCCCTAAGGGAAAGGAATTACAGGTAGCAGCACTGGGTGGGGGTTGGAGTGGGGGTGGGGTAGGTTGTAGACTCACAGGGATGGGGAGGGGAAACCAAATCAGCTCACCTATGATGTTTATTTATCAGGGTAACTGAATAAACTGGTTTTGGGAAAGAAAAGGTGGCAAGTGGTCATCAGTGTCAGGCGACTATGTAATGAGCTAACTTGGATTTGGCAATTAGGAGCTGGTGAGTGGCCAGGGGTGACTTGGCTGGAGGCCTAACTGCAATAGATTTATGATCCTGGGCTGCCAGATGTCCAGAGAGTGCAGAAATGGGGGCAGTTGTGCATACATGCAGCAGAATGCACATGGAGCTTTGTCTGGACCTAGGCAGATGCTGAGGGTGATTCTGAGCTCTCTTCTAGTTGTGGCCACATTCTCCAAGTTAGTCTGGCAGTTCTGGAGTTGTCTGGAATCTGAACTCTGCTAAGCAGTGGACTTAATGCTCAAAAGATGTTTTAATGTCCAGGCATTGTCTCTGGTATCTAAGGTTTTTTCTGAATCTACAAGATTATCCGGTTCCTGGCTGTCTCACCTGATTTCTTCCAAAACCAAAAACTACAGTTACTCTGTTACTAGAGTTTGCCTTCCTGGAATTTCTGGGACAGTCCTAGAGTGTAAAGCATTACGTGTGGCATATTGACCATACATGTCTATCTCCTCCTTCACAAAACCCCGCTAAAAGGACATTGAGAAGTATTAAATGGTACAGATGCACAATGACAGAACAAAAGAGACATCAGTGAAGAAAAGATTAAATACATTCTGGGGAGATAGAGAGGGATTAGAGCCATTGACTGTTTTAGCAAAGCAAAAGAGTTTATAGAGGGGGATATGACAGAGAAGCAAGCGGACCCCCCAGATGGCTCAGAAATTGGGGTGTTGGGTATTATGGAATGTGAAGATGAGGTACAATGATAAAAGGGGGAAATGGTTGAAATTCTCTAAATTGAGGACTTAGAACCCAGGTCTCCTGTTCCATCCCACGCAGTGATCCCTTTCTCCATTTTACCCCTCTCCCCACAAAGGGAGACTAGACCTTTTCTTTAAAAACCCAACTGGTGAGGCTCCAGATTTGGAAAAGTACAGGAAAGATGGGGGCACTGATGGGGTCTGGGCTAGAAAAATGTTTCTCCTCCTTCTTTCTCTGTGCAATTTATTTATGGAAGAAATCTGGTTATTTGTCTTACAGAGTTTCCCACAGTCTAGATTTTGCTGATTGCAAGTCAAATGGTATAACAACATTTTCCTCTGTTCTCTGTATCGTCTGTAAATTGATTGTTAGATCTAAATACTTTATTTAGTTTAGATTCCAGTAAGATTACTTTATAAGTGTTATTGTATACTTTTTAATGGAGGTATATCCTATCTGATTTTCTCTGTGATTTTTTTTTTTTTTGGAGGGGGTAGTTAGCAGCCATTAATGACTATTTCCCAGATTAATAATTCTTTAGGTGTATTAGCTGGACAACTCCTGCAAACAGAAACTTCTCATCCACTATTTAGTTACCCAATGATACAGTCATATAGGAAAGGCAGGATAAACGTTTGATACTAAGTTTTCAATTAATGAGCTTGTTTGTTAGTATCAATCAATGGTGACCAATTAATTTTATTCTTTTATTATTTTTATTATTATAGACTTGTGGCTTTAAAACATTGTTACTATCTATCATTGCAGTTATCTTTTATGACTACCCCATCTTTTGCCAGTTGGGGACTTCTTCAAGTTGGTTCCTCGGTTCTTTGACATGATGACACTAGTCACCTTGGATTATATCCTTGCTATTTTATGTAAAGAAATGTTTCAGGCCCACCTTGTACTTTTCTAACCCCAGACCTGGAATCAACTATTTCTCTAAGAAGTCTTGGTTCCTTTTAGTGTGAAATCATTAGTGATTTATTTTAAAATATAAAACAAGGAGCCCCAAATCACCAGACATTAGAGGAAAGCCCCAAAGGTGGAAGACAAAGATCAAAACAAACAGAATGAAGGCAGCTGTAAGGAACAGGGACAATGCAAGAAATAAAAGAAAACATTTTCAAAAATTAATTTAAAAAACTGACTAGACTCTGCAGAGATATAAAAATATTTTTATTTATAAAACAATAAATTAGAATTATGGAAATTAAAAATGTGATTGGAGAAATACATTTCAAATTTAGAAGATAAAGTTGAAGAAAACTCTCCCAGAAACTAGAACAACAAAAACAAGACATGGAAAAAGGAGAGAAATAACAGAAAATGAGAGGATCGATACACAAGGGCTAATGGTATATTAGATTAATAAGAGTTGCAAAAAAGAAAATAGAGGAAAAGGTGAGGAAGAAATTAATGACAAAATAACAAGAAAATTTGCCAAAACAAAGGATGAGTCTTCACCCTGAAAGAGCTGACTGAGTTCCCAAAAGAGACCTTCACTGAGGCACATCAGTGTGAAATTCAGGCTACTGTTATTAAAGAGAAGATCCTAAAAGCTTCTAGGGCCTAAAGGAAAAAAAAAGAAGAAAATGAAGAAAAAGGTGGGGAATAAGAATTCTATCAGACTTCTGCATAGCAACACTGGAATCTAGAAGACAGTGGAGTTGAATAAATGCCTTTAAAATTCTGAGTGAAAATTATTTTCATCCTGGAATTCTCTATCAAAACTGTCAATCGAGTATCAAGATAGAATGAATCAGAGATTCAAGAATTTTAAAAAATTGATTCCTTTTCATAGGAAGATACTGGAGATGTGTTCCACCGAAGTAAACAAATAAATCAAGATAGAAGGAATCATGAGAATCAGTGAGCAGGAAAGGAGAGAAGATAAGTCCCAGGTTAACAGATAACCAGGAGGCCTCAAGGGCAACCAGTCCATACTGAGGCAGGAGGAAGAGGATGAGAACTCATATGTTATCTGAATCATTTGTCTGCATATTTAGCAAATGATATCAAGAGGGATTTATAACACCTATTGGGCATTTGGGGAAAAAATTAGTAATTTGAATTGCAAAACAATTAAATGAAGAAAATCAAGACTATTATTCAGTTCAGGAAAAGCCAAGAGTTGATCAAGAAAGGAAACCTTCTCAGAAGAGGCACATTTCCTTGATTCTTAGATTCACATGGTTTGACACTTTTAATGAGTCTGAAATGAGGCCATGCTTTACTATTGAAGGCACCTTTAGTCTCTGTCAGCCAGACTGCTGTTATGATGGAGTTGTCATTGCCTGTGCTTGAACTGGGTCATTATTCCTGGTGTCTTGATTCTACAGCACCAACCAGTTGACAGTTGAGTCCATAAGCCATTTTAGGATCTTATGTGGAAGATATAGGGTTCCTGGGTTGTCAGAATTATCTTCTAGGAATCCCTTCTGATAAGATAAAGAAAGTGCAAGCATCCAAACTTGCAGAATGGGGTCAATAGCTTGGAAGAAAATTCTGGTGACCAGAGTGGAATATTATTTAAGAATTACTATATCACTTACACCCTGGGTGGTTCAAAAAATGATGCTCTAAAACAATCAAACAAACGACAACAAAAATGAACACTGAAAACAAAAACGAATAGAAAAGTGATTTAGAAGAAATGAACTATGAGTTCAAAGAAGGTTTAAGGATACTTAATTTTGCTTACATTTTTCTTCTTTGTATGCACTGGGTTGGTATATGAGAAAAAATGTATGTCTGAATAAAAATGCTGTCAATAAATTTACATTAAAATTTTAAGTAATGAAAGCGTTTGGCCACATACATTCTTTCTTAGTGGTTCACATTATAATCAATGGTGTCTTACATTCAGTGAAATCTGGAGGATTAGTTGTTAGCAGGGAATAATTTTTACATATTCATAATGTAAATACTAATGTTGATTTTAATTTAAAGTATTAGTTTAAGTTAAATTAATTTAAAATTTATTACATTAAAAGATTAAATAATTAATGTTACATAATTATAATGGGAAGACAAGGAGAAGGGAAATGCATGTGTGCTTTGAGGTAGGGGAGAACAGAGTGGGGTATGTGGGGAAAAATTTTTACCTCTCTAAGTGAAAGTCAGTAGATAAGTTTGAGATGAATACATAATTTTGAGAAATTGGATAGAAAAACACAGATGCAGAGAAACTACTAAAAGAGTTGAAAGTAGTTGTCCTTGGGAAATAAGTTTGGGGTCTGAGAGGAGTAGTTTGCTAGGATTTAAAAAAAAAATTTTCCATTCTATTTAACTTTTTCAACTCTGTGCATCATTACTTTGATAAATATAATTTTTAAAATAAAGTAAAAATAAAATGACTCAAGTCCATTCTGTGCTGTTATCATTATAAATATACAGATTCTTTTCAGGCCATATGTTCCAGCTTTCGGTTTGAGAAATCTATTCACTGCGAGAGGCTGCAGGATGCAGCACAGAAAGCTGAGCACTGGTGTCGGTTGTCTGGGTTTGCATCTTGAGTTTGCATCTTGGGTTTGTTGCTTCTTGGCTTTTTTAACCTTGGACATATTGCTCAACTTCTCTGAGCTTCATTTTCCTCACTTGTAAAATGAGCAAAAGACTATGAATTTTATTGGCTGTGGTGAGGACACAAGGTGTGTCAAGTTCCTGGCATAATGCCTGTCCCAGGGTTAGCCCCATGTAACTCTATCTGACTCCTTTTGATTGTACATACCTGCCCCCACAATGGGATTCCCACCCCTTAGGGACGAGACCAACTATTTCAAAGTGCCCTTGTGCTCAGAGACCCCAAGGCTCCAGTGAAGCCCTTGACCCACATATTCCCCGCGAAGCCACCCACTGTTTGGAGCTTTAGGCCTGGACATCTGCAGTGTTTGTTGTCATTGCTCTTTTCTGTTCCCAGGCACCCTGAGGTTTTTTGTTTATGTCTTTCTTTTCCTTTGCCATCAGGCTCAGCCTAGGAGCTGATGTATGACAATGATTCCATTGTTTCTGTCCAAATGAACCCCACAACGATAAGGTTAGAGGCCAGGGGTCATTTGCTCTTCCCCAATGTCTGGGAGCAGAGGCCTGAGCCCCAGGCCTGGCATGGCAAGATGAGCCCATTCTGGTCATAGTTCTGATGAAGGCAAAATCAAACTTGTTACCCAGCTCCTGAATCCAGAGTCTGCAAAAGTCAGCTCTCTCTCTGCCCCAAAAGCAACCATCTTGGGGCTATAGGTGGACTGCAATCTGGAAAGCAGAAAGCAGCCCTCCCCTCTCTTTCTGGAACCCTTCTTTCCCTCCCACACCCTGTTCTGCAGGCAGTGACTTCACAACTAGAAGGAGCTTTGTTAGAAATTAAACACACGTGGTTTTTTATTTTCTCTATCTGGATAGGAAAGCTGCTTGCTCAGGGCTCCCTCCCTCTCCAAGGACAGGTAGGCAGTTCATGTTTATACATGTGATCCAGAAATATCTAATGAGCCCTGTGCTAGGGCTATTGACATTGCCTGTACCTGAAGGACATCACATCCCCCCCAACCCCCAGCTGCTCTTTCAGAGGCTAAGAGGGACCATCAAAAAGTAGAGACAAAATAGAGGGGGATTCCTGGGTGGGGAACTGCCCTCAGTGCCATGAACACTTAGAAACATGATAATGTCCTCTGGGTTCCTGAGTAAAAGCTGCATTCCCAAACACATTACCCCCTGTGGAGTATGAGTGATACTACAAAAACAAGAAGTGAAGCAGACAGTGCAGAGCTTGGAGGAGAGGGGAGCAATTAGGTATGTAAAAGTCCTGGGTCCTTGAGATGGTTGGGTAAAGAAAAAAAAAAGCCCAAGTAATCAGTAATGTGAGTTCCAGCCCTTGCTCTACTGCATACCAGCAGCAAGTCACATAGAACCTGAGTTTTTTCATCTAAGAAAAAAAAAAAAAAAAAACATTTTGCAGGGTTGAGGTGGGAAAGTCAAATAGATGTCCTGTCTGTAAGGTTTGCGAAATCTAGCCTTTCCTGCCTCCCTGCCTTCCACACTTTCAAGGGACATCCGGTGCATGATGTGATCACATTTCCTATCTCCCACTCAGACCTGGGGTGGTCCTGAAGGTCCTGCTTGGCCACTTCTGCCTCCCTGGCTGACCCAGGGGAGGAAGGATTGGGAAGTTCCTAGAACAGAGCTGCATGGGGATGCAGCATGAGGAAGCTGCTATTCTAGCTTCCCCTGACCCAAGCAGGTGGGAAGGGTGTTGGTCTACGAGGATATCCACTCCTTAAAGGTCTCCATAAGGAGACAGGGCAGCCTTCTGGGTCCAGTAAGAGGAATCCTTACCCTGCAGGCTGTCCCTGATCCTTTCCCAGCTTCCTGTCCACTCCAGGCCCCGACAGCTGCCGGCCCTGACTGCGAGTGGCACAGCCATGTGATGTCTGTGTGCTCCTCCCACAGGCCACAGAGTGGGCCTCCAACGAGGACACACGCCGCTCCTGCCAAAGCAAAGGGAAGACCGAGGTATGTGGCCTTGACGGTCTGGAGGCCTGCCTGGCTTGGAGCCAGGAGGAGGCTTTTGGTTTGGGGGACTGAGGGGCATGGTGTGGGCATGAGGCTGCCTGCACAGAGACCCAGTCTGGATGAGCCAGGGCCTCCTGTGCAGGTGAGAATCAGCTCTGAGCATCAGAGAGGGCAGTGATGCAGTGAGATGGACTGGAAGGGAGGTGCAGGCCATGGGATATCCACAGACACAACCTGAACTTTGGAGCGTGGTGGAGCTGGGGCACAGAAGAGTGCTTTGGAATATTTGTGATATGGTGGTGTGAGGGAGAGAAACCCAGCACCATGCCTGGTGTGTTTGTTCCTCTGTTACTTCCTTTTCTTACTTTAGGAGGAGTGTCAGAACTACGTGCGAGTCCTGATTGTCGCTGGTCGGAAAGTGTTCATGTGTGGGACCAATGCCTTTTCCCCAGTATGCTCCAGCAGACAGGTGTGGGGTGCTGTGGGATGGGGCAGTCGTAAGGGGGCACCAAGAGGTTCTCTCACCCAGGCATGCAATCTTGGAGTGGTGTTGCCAAATTTAGCAAATGACAATAACAAAAACCCCAAACAAGAAAGGATGCCCATTTAAATCTGAGATAAACAACAAATGATATTTTAGTATAAGGATGTCCCATGGAAGATTTGAAACATCCTTATACAAAAAAAAATTTTTTGTTGTTCATCGAAATTCAGATTTAACTAGGCCTCCTGTATTTTGACAGTCAACCTTACCTTGGAGGGTCCTGACTGGGGTATAGGGGCTAGAGGCAGATGAAGGCCCTGGCACAACCTCCTTCTCCATGGTGGCTACTCCCTCCGAGGGACTGTGGGGTGGGCAGTGAGTAGGGGTCTGGAGACGGGGCGAGGCCCACGGAGACCAGGGGCCCAGGAGGAAACGGCTCTGGGGTGGAAAGAACAGGCAGCCCTGGGTCTCAGGGAAAAGTGCCACCCTCTCTCCATTGTACCCAGGTGGGGAACCTCAGCCGATCTATGGAGAAGATCAACGGCGTGGCCCGCTGCCCCTATGACCCTCGCCACAACTCCACAGCTGTCATCTCCTCCCAGGGGGAGCTCTACGCAGCCACAGTCATCGACTTCTCGGGTCGGGATCCCGCCATCTACCGAAGCCTGGGCAGCGGGCCGCCCCTTCGAACCGCCCAGTATAACTCCAAGTGGCTCAATGGTAAGGGGTACAGCCCCAAGGGTGGAGTTGCCCTGGTTCTGACCCAGCAGCCCACCCTCACCCCCATCAATCCTCCTTCCTGCCCAGTCTTTGAAAAGGCTCACACTCACTTTATCAAGAGGCCCAGAGCGGGGTGTGTATTTGCCTAGGACGGTCGTTTGTCAGAGATAAACTTGGGGTTTATCACAGATGTCCTGAGTACCCAGACAGATGGAGGGCAAGCTGGAGGGGAGAGAAAGGGTTAGGAATTGATTTGGAGGAATGGTTACAGGAAAGAAGAGATGTGGGGTGGGTGGTGTGAGTTCCCTGCCCCTTGGAGTGAAATCCCTGATTCTCCACTGACTAGCAGTGTGGCCTTCAGCAAGTACTGACCTTGCTGTGCCACTACGTTCTCATGTGTGATAAGGAGCTAACTGTAGTACTTAGTTCATAGGTTGTCAAGAGGATCAGATCCACATAAAGTACTCGAAGTAGTGTCTGGTACACAGCGAGTGCTCGGTAGTGCACGTTAACTATTATTATAATTGCACTTTGTACTGGAGGTGGGAACAGGGCTAGTTAGAGCCTCCAGGTTACCAAGCTGGCAGAGGGTTGTCAGAGACCCACCTGAGAAAACGGAGGCAGTCTTGTACTCCCGACTCTGCTTCCTTCCTCCCTGCTGGCCTGATCCACCCCTGGTTTTCCTCTGCCCCTCAGAGCCAAACTTTGTGGCAGCCTATGACATTGGGCTGTTTGCATACTTCTTTCTGCGGGAGAATGCAGTGGAGCATGACTGCGGACGCACGGTGTACTCTCGGGTGGCCCGTGTGTGCAAGAATGACGTGGGGGGCCGCTTCCTGCTGGAGGACACATGGACCACGTTCATGAAGGCACGGCTCAACTGCTCCCGCCCAGGCGAGGTCCCCTTCTACTATAATGAGCTGCAGAGTGCCTTTCATCTGCCTGAACAGGACCTCATCTATGGGGTCTTCACCACCAACGTGTGAGTACCTGCCCTCTGCCACGCCTTCCCTGTGATGCTGGGGACATGCTCTGATCTGGCCAGCAGCCTGGTGAGCTTGGGCAAGTCTCTCTCTGAGCCTTTGTTTCTCTTTCTATAAAATGGGGTTGTTGTGTCTTCTGTACTGAGCCATCGGAGGGTTTTGTGACTTGCTTTCTCTGCAGTGGTCAGCATTTATTCTGCGTTGCTGGAAGTGCAGGCCTAGGCCAGATAGGAAGAAATAAAAGGAGGTGGATTGTGGCTCCATGAAGGAGAACTTGCTGGTGATGAAAGTGAAATAGCCTGCCTAGGATGAGGAGATGGTAGCCCTGGGAGGGTCTGGCAGCAGCCTATCAGGGAGGTTCAGCAGGGTTCTTTACTGTCCCTTTCAACCTCAGGACTCCATGATCCTGCTAAACCTAACCAGCAGTCTTCTGGCATTCCTGACTGCACTGGAGAACCCAGGCGGGGAATTAGAGCCTCTTGTTTCCTAGGTGTAAGGAAGGGTAGCCCTCACAGAGATAATGAGCCCTCCTCTTGCTTCCTCTGTCTATGGCAAGGCTGACCCGATCAGGTGATTTTCATTTAGAGAATGCTGAATGGGCGGCAGAGACAAAAAAAAGCATTTGTTATACAGGATGCTATGCAGGGTTTGTAAGAACATCGGAAACACATGAGCCATAGAGACTGCCTACCTTGGGCCCCAGGTAGCAGGTACTGGTTGAGGGCCAGGCTAGGTACAGGAAGGCCAGTCTGAGAGGGATGAGGGTAAATCTGGGAAGCAGGAACAGAGAGCCCATCCAAGCCAGGAGGATAGACATGCAGCATAGCTCACACAGACCAGGAGCACAGACCGACAGCTGGGACTTAGTGACCGGCTTAGCAATCAGCACCAGAAGGTGAGCAAAGGGCATGAGCCACTGGAGATGCATTAAGGGGAAATGACGACATAAGTGTAAAATGTAAATGGCTTATGCATCGTGTGCTTTCTCCATGCCAGGTGCTTGCTGGGCAGTGGAGATGGGGAGTACCAGAGAGTAAGAGCAGACCTGGCTCTTCCCTTGAGCTCATATTCTAGAGAGGGTGGTTATTACACACACAATGAGAGATATCTGCTGTGAAGGGAAAGGGAAGCATGCAGGGAAACCTCTAACAGTATGGAGGGGTGGTGATAAGGGAAGGCTCCCTGTGGGAAGTGATGTCTACAGGACGAATAGGAATTAACTAGAGGAAAGGACAGGTCCAGCCTTGGGGAGCAACACATGCAAAGCTTTGGGGTCAGAAGAAATAAATGTTTAAGGACCCAAGCCAGACCAGTGTGACAGAAGTCTGGAGGGTGAGGAAGAGAAAGACAGGAGAAAAGGCTGAAGGGCAGGGACAGAGAAGATCATGTCCTGAAAGCCTTGTAGTTCGCTAGTTTGCTTTATGGGTTTGGATCTTTATCCTAAGAGCTAGAAGCTATTGATGGGCTTGAAACAGGCCAGATACTAGCTTGGAAGTGCATTTTGAAACACACACTTTGGCTGCTGTGTGGAGAATGGATTATAGGAGACTAGGCAGGCTGCAGGGAGGCCATCCAGGAGGACAGTGCAGCATCCTGGAGAGACAAAGGGTCTGAGACCAGGAAGATGGGGAGAGAAATGACATATTTGGGAGAGGGACTAAATGCAGAGAACAGAACTGGAAACCCTAGGTGTAGTGGTATCGTCTCCAAACTGTTCACATCAACTCATGGAAATGTCAGGCTCTGTGACTGAAGGGGTCTTTCAGGTCATTTGACTCAGGGAATAGTGGGCTGTGACATAAATCAGTGGTTTGATAAGTTTGGTAACCAGCTCTTTTTTAAAAAAAAAATAAATAAATGAAATGAAATAGAATAGACTGGGATAAAAATATCAGACTATGACAACATATT
This sequence comes from Cynopterus sphinx, assembly GCA_030015415.1. Taxonomy (NCBI): domain Eukaryota; kingdom Metazoa; phylum Chordata; class Mammalia; order Chiroptera; family Pteropodidae; genus Cynopterus; species Cynopterus sphinx. The sequence goes on from CM057380.1 coordinate 53,326,907, forward strand.
TAGTAAGGATAAGTATTATTTCATGAAAATTCACTGCAGATGTGTGTATGTGCATATATGTGTGTTATACTGAGTTGTAATATAAAATATATTTCTTACAGTGGCCATGGATAAAATGTTTAACAACACACACTTTATTTGACCCTCCCATGGGAGAGGGGAAGGGGATAAGGAAGTAACCCAGAGGAACCCACCAGTACTTCTCATCAGTGGGTCTTGCTTTCCCAGAGGGTTTCCAGAGCATGAGGATTATGCTCCTTCTGTGACACTCCCATCATGAGGAAGGCACCAGGCTCATCATAGGTGCTTAATTGGCCTTGGAGCTGTGCCAGGCCACGCCTTGACAGCTGGCTGTGGGTTTAAGGAGGGTGACAAGGCCTATTTGGGGGAGGGAGATAGGACAACATCAGCTATCTCTTGCCTTTCAGAAACAGCATTGCTGCTTCTGCTGTCTGCGCCTTCAACCTCAGTGCCATCTCCCAGGCTTTCAATGGCCCATTTCGATACCAGGAGAACCCCAGGGCTGCCTGGCTCCCCATCGCCAATCCCATCCCCAATTTCCAGGTACAGCTTCTCCTCCCTTCCCCTCTCCACACACATGACCTTCCCCAGACTACATGCCACAAGCTGATTCCCAACTGCCTCAGTGCAAACACCAAACCTGTCTCTGCTGGTCTCTGCTTATCTGAGGGGTCTGCAATGGTACCCTAAGAGGGTGGTAACCTCTAAGTCTGCAGAGCAAGAAATGGAGAGTGGGAGGGACATAGAGCAAGGGAGTATGCTCTGAACCATCTCTAAATGTGACCCTCCTCCAGGGAGATGGGACCTCAGCTCTGCTAAGTGAAGTGGACCTGGAGAGCAAGCATGAGCTATCTGGCCAGAATTAGAGGATTTTAGCTGGAGTTTGCTTGCAGGCTATCCAGCATGGGTATGAATGACTGGAGAGTTTCTGAGTGCCAGCAGTGGTAGGGTCACTGGGTGCCCTGGGTAGTATGAGCATCCCCAGCACTGTGATAGAGAAGCAGAGCAAGCCATGGAGTTAAAAAAAGCTACCTATGGTGGAGTTTCATACCCACCTAACTTCAAGCCCAGGGCCAGTATGGAGCCGGGAAAGCCCTAAGGCTTTGCCCTGCCCCAGATATAGCCCTCTCCCTGTGTGACCTTGGGCAAGGCACCCAGCCTCCTCTAGTTACTTTTTCTTTATCTGGCACTTAGGGATAATTCCACTGACCTCACAGATATGCGTGAGGGTTGATCTGCACCTGAAACGATGCCTAGAATGTAGTAAGCGCTCCATAAATGGTAGTTGCTTTTCAGTTTTGTTTTGGAAGACAGAAGAACTTGACCTGGTAGGGTCACGGGAGAGGGAAGGCAGGGTTTGGCCCAGCATGGCACCTACAGCAACAGCATAAAATCACAGGACATTTGTTATCCACACTCAAACAATCCGTTTTTAGACAATCCGCTCCTCTGTGCACTTCCCCTTCTATTCCCCAGCCCTTGCAAGTTCCTCCTCCCCCATCTGACCAGCCTCAGTTTCCTTAGTTCCCAAGAAGAGGCAGCTCTTCCTGCAGGGGTTTCAGGGGACCCGGCAGGGATGTTGAGGGGTGGGAGGATTGGAGAATGGGGGTCTGCCAGTGGCCACCTGAGTTACAGTGAGGAAGGTGGGGGGATAGACCTCACGGCAGCGGGGGCGGCCGGGCACGCATGACCCTTCCTTCCGCGGCAGTGTGGCACCCTGTCCGAGGTGGGCCCCAATGAGAATCTGACGGAGCGCAGCCTGCAGGATGCTCAGCGCCTGTTCCTCATGAGCGAGGCGGTGCAGCCAGTGACCCCTGAGCCGTGCGTCACCCAGGACAGCGTGCGCTTCTCGCACCTCGTGGTGGACCTGGTGCAGGCCAAAGACACGCTCTACCACGTGCTCTACATCGGCACCGGTGAGCCGGCCGCGCGCGGGCCGGGCCCGGGGTGCGAGGAGGGTGAGGGGCGGGGCTGGCGGCCAGGATCTGGGCCGCTCAAGGCCGCCCGGTCTGGCCCCTCCAGAGTCGGGGACCATCCTGAAGGCGCTGTCCACGGCGAGCCGCAGCCTGCGCGGCTGCTACCTGGAGGAGCTGCACGTGCTGCCGCCCGGGCGCCGCGAGCCCCTGCGCAGCCTGCGCATCCTGCCCAGCGCGCGCGCGCTCTTCGTGGGGCTGAGCGACGGCGTCCTGCGCCTCCCGCTGGGCCGCTGCGCCGGCCACCGCAGCCCGGGGTAAGCGGGGCGCGCCCGGGGGTTGGGGGATCAGGGGGCCTGGGATGCCACCCCGGCACGGCTTCCAGGGCTGCGCCTTTGGACCAGTCGTGTCACCTCTCTCAACCTGGGTTTCCTCCTCACAGAACCTCTTCGAGGTTGATCTTCACAAAACCCTCCAATAAAACACATCGCTTTCTGGGGACAGGATGTATTTAGCAAAGGATGTGGTGGTGGCTGTTATCCCTGTGGTCAGCCCCATGGTTAGGGCCTGTGGGCCATTCTAGCCCACTTGATTTCTTCTCCGCCCCTTCTGTTCGGAGCGTGGTCTTTATCTTTGGAGACACAGCCCTGGTTACCCCAGACATGGGGGCACATGGGAGACGATGCCTTGAGCCAGGCCCTCCCCCCATCTTTGCTCCTTTTCCTTCCTTCCTTAGGAGATGCAGAGAGGCCTGGCTTGGGTTGGGTGGAGGTGAGGAACCACGTGGAGATGTTAGGTTCCCTTCCCAACTGCTTCCGAGATCACTTCTGCGTACCTTAGTGTCAAGTGGTTTCACAAATTTGACAGCAGTGACACTGGCGTTTAAGGGGGAAACAAAACAGCTTATTCCAATGCCAGAGGGAAATGTCACTCAGACTCTTACCATGTGGGTTTCCTCCAAGCTGCGCCTCTTCATTCTTGAGCTGATGAAAAGCTGCCTTTAGCTGGCATAGTCACAGCCACATGGACTCCTGTGGCCTTTGTACCACAGAGAACTCCTGGCTGTGTCCATCCGTCCTTGAAAGTTGGGATAAGAATGGTATCCCTGCTGCCAAGAGTTGTTCTCCAGCCCCAGTAGGGTGTGCTGAGAGCTGGGCAGAGGCCTGGAGGTCAGGGGAAGAGGCTGGGTGGTCTTGATATGGCAGCCAAAGAGAGGTGGGGAGGACAGTGGGCAGACACTCAAGATCTCCTCAGCCCCAACACAGACTCCATCAGCAAAACACCAAATCTTCACTCAGCCCTACGATGCTCAGAGCGCTTTGCAGGGCTGTCAGTGTAAGAGGAGGGAGGTACGATGAAATAGGCCTAGAACTCTCTCATTTCTCTGAGAGCTCTGGGTGTGTGGTCAGGGAGAGACACATTGGCCTGTATCTGATGTGTGAGCAGAGACAGGGGCATAGTGGGAGGGACTTGATTGCTGGAATTAGACACACCTGGGATTCTGTCTTAACTCCATCATGTACCAGCTGTACAATTTTGAGCAAGTTACTTAACCTTTTGAGCTTCAGCTTTCTCCTTGGGAAATTCTGATAGAGCCAATGATATTTCATTTTGCCTGAGTCATTGTAAGGATTGGGAATAATATTCATGAAGTGCCTGGTTCAGCGAGTCATAAGCGATGTTGTCCTGTCCTTATTCCTTTTTTAACCTCCATGAATGCATTTAAGGGCCCTCCAGCCTCCTGGAGTCTAGAATCTGTAACCGTGGATACAGAGAGCACTGCCGGGTGATGAATCACGGATTACCTACTTATGCGTTCCCCCAGACCTCCTGTTATTAAACTTTCACATATGCCTTCTTTAAGAGGTTGTAAATCCTAGAAGGCGAATTTAGTGTCCCAATGGTTTTTATATTCAGTCGGGGCCACGCCCAGCCCAAGGCATAAAGCAGCTTTTTACACAGGATTTATCCTTGGTCAGTTAATTGATGATTGGGCCTAAGAGGGGATTGGTGCAGGGAAGGACTGAGGAATGGGACTGGAGGTGGATTGAGTCCAACTGAGAATGCCAAGGAAGGATTTTGATTTGGATCCTGTGACTGTGGATGCTGAAGTGGTCTTCAAGTGGAGCAACAGGCAACATGAATAGGTGTTTTACAAAGATCAATCAGACAGTGATGGGCCCCACTGTCATAAAGCAGATGGTCAACCAGCATGAGCAAGTGTGGCTGTAGCCAGTTATGATATAGTAGGGTCTACAGTGGAAGGAGAGGAAGCAAGATGGCAGGACATGTCCCCATTCACATGGTGGTGCACAAGGGGAGACAAGGAGTTTGCATAGTGTGGCCATTTGGGACACTAAGATAGAAAGAGGTCAGTTTTGGAATTTGAAACTTTCATTCCACTTGGCTTCCTGAGTTTGAGATAAGAGCCCTTGATGTGTACAATGAAAGCCCTACCATAAATCTATAGATGGATGTGAAAATGTAAAATGTGATGTCTCATGATTGCAACGTTAGTAAAACGATCAGAGTAAACCCATGCAGCCACCAAGCTGTGTACTCCAGAGTCCTGGAGTCAACTGCCTATCATACAATATCAGAATGTGTGCTTTTGTGGGGTGGGTGGTCACAGGGTTTTACTGTGTCCTAGGATAGGCATTTCATGCTTTTTTCCTCATTCCTAAAGCTGACAAGAGCATGAGGGTGGGTAAGCAGAGTCCCTTTGGGCCCTCTCTTCTGTCTAGGATCCAGGGGCTTATCTCCAGCCCCCTCTTTTCACTCAGGCAAATCTCAGCCCCATGGGCCATGCCCAGGACCCTGGCCTGGCCAGAGAAAGACCAGGGCTCACAGAAGGAGATACATAAGGAATGAACCCTGACTGGCTCCAGAAAGCAGGTGTTTTATGCCTGAAAAGCCTCCTTCCAGCATGCCTTTCAGGACGCACCAAAGCAGGGGGGCGGTCCCCTCTACACCAGCTCACTCAAAAGAAAGACTCAAGAATATCTTCGTGCAACCTCCCTCCCTAGCAGGAGGCCTTGGGCTGCCTCTGCTGCTATCTATGTAAAGGCCACTTGCTCCCAAGCTCCTGGGACACCATTTCTACCCTGGACAGCTCCCATTTAGTGACTCGCTACATGCCTGCTTGCAACTTCCACCATCCATCTATGTCCTGCCTCTGAGCCCATGAAATGAACCTGTTCCCTTTTTAATGGCTGTTTGAGACATTGCAGTAAAAAAGACATGGTGATATATTATTGGTCTGATGGCTGCTTTTATGAAAGAAACTCTAAACTGCCCAATCCTACAGTCAGAGACACACTTTAACTCTTCCCTGCCCTGTAAGCTATAAGAAGCCTTTGGCAAAAGCAGCGAATGTGGACAAGAGAGCCCAGGCACTGGCCGTGGGGAAGTCCCTCAGGCCCCCTCAGGCAGCCAGGGCCAGGGCAGGGCTGGCCTGTCTTTGGAACAGAAGAGGCTGAGAGGGGTGAGGGAGCCTGATTGGGTGTGGAGGGCCTGGGGTCAGCATCTGCTCTGCGGTTTTTCTTCCCTCTTTTCTTTTTGTTATGGGTTGGAGAGACAAGGCACTTCTCTTTGCTTAGGACATTGACAACAGTGGCTTTGAAATAGCAGGTCTCAAATATGCTATTCATTTGAATCACCTGGGGAGTGCTTCAAAGAGTCCAGTGCCTGGGCCTACTCCAGTCCAAAGGCCCAGATAAAGGCAGATGTTTTGTTTTGTTTGCTTAAGCAATTTTAAAAGATCCCTAGGAAATTCTAATTTGCAGTCAAGATTGGAAACAAATGTTTTAGAACTGGGTAGGCCCTAAGTGAAAAAAGTAGCATGAGGCAAAATTCATGCCTCCAGAATCTTCTTTTATCTTGTATAAACTAATTCAAGTTTTCTGCTCATATCCATTTTTCTCTACTGACATACATTTATTTTTTATGGGTAGAACCTTATTAATATTATTATTAATTACTAGTCATGGCTAATTCTTTTTAAAATTTAACTTATGTTGCTTAAAAAGAGCACTATCAGCTGCTTCTAGAGTCTGATACCCCTTTCTGAGGGAAATACACTCGGGAGTGAGCTTTACTGAGTTGTGATTGTTTGAATTTGCTAGCAGCCAATTCGGTCCAAATATTAGCCAATGAACAGAATTTCAAAATCACAGTTTGTTGGGACTGCACTTGTATGTGTATTATATTTCGTCCTATGATATCTAATTTGATGCACTTTGTTAGTGAAACGCTCTCAAAATGAACCATTGATCCCAGATGAAAATATGAGCATACTTATACTCCACAACTTACACAAATTGTCCTCGAGTGAATAAAGTGGAAACAGATTCTTGAGCACCAGATGAGTGTTCTGGATTCCCCGGTGGGCCAGAGTATGTTTACTGGGTTCCAGCAAGGCCCTTAGCCACTGAAGTCCCAAGCATCGCCTCCCTTGTATGAGGTCATAGGTTGCCCGAGCAGGGGATAGCATTGTCTTCTTCATCTTTCTCTGACAACAAGGGGAAACCCCACCCTTTCCTCCATAAGATTTCTCATAAAATCTCTTTTTCTCTGGATCCTGGATGAGAGACATGGTGGTCTTTTGAACTCACTGAAAATAAAGAACTCACCTGACAGCTGACCCTCCCTGAAGCTTCAAGAGAAAAGATCCTATCCTGGAGACATCAGAAAGGGCAATCCTTTGACTCTTTTGTGTATCCCTTTGGTCAGTGGAAAATCTCTCCCCAGACTCGTATCATGGCATATATTCCCCACCCTCTTTGCACGTCCTTTACCCAAAGCCTCTTCTGCTTTCTTATCTCCACTTTTAGCCCCAGTTCTCAGCACTGTCTCTCCAGCAGGCTCGCTGCTGTGGAGCAGCAAGCCTGAACAGAAGGTGGAAGTTGGGGAAAGGAGGCAGAGAAGGGACTCATAGTATGTGTTCCCTGGGGTTGGCAGTGAGCTCTCTGGGTGTTGGAGGGAACTTCCTTCAGGCTCCAGCATTTAAATTCTATTCCACTTAGCAATGGACAACAAATCCATAATTTCCATACTCTTTCTCCTCCTTGAAGTCTTACTAGTAGAGATTCATTCTGTTGTTGTTGAAAATGGTGAAGGATAGAATGAATAAGTCAAAAAGTAAAAAGGAAGAGAGAAGACCTAGAATATAAGTGGAAGTATCTGGGATATGCATGAGTGTGGGGACATTACCTTTTCTGAGTCACTGCAGATAGACCAGTCCTGAGGGCCCAGGAAGGTGGACAGGGGATGTGATCCCTCCCTTGTCAGCCTAAGCTAGTGATGCTAACAGTTTGGTTTCAGGTTCCTGCCACTGAGCACACAAGCACGTGGATAACCTAAGCGACCCTGGACTATACATCTAGGTGCCCCATGACCCTATGCCTGGGTTTCCAGGCCTGGGCACATGTTCCCTCAGTGTGTGAAGTCAGACACACCCTCTAGCCGGGAGGCAGGAGTATGAGGGGAAAAGCATGGTCAGGAAGTATAGATTCTACCACCATCACTGCCATGTACAGTTTGTAGGGTTTGGGGGAAACTCCTCTTCCCTTTTCTGTGACTATTTCTTCCTTTGTACAACAAAGATTTCATATTGTGGATCCTAGTGATGCTCAACCTGGCTCCCATTGGGATCACCTAAAAGTTTTTAAAAACTTCAGCATGCCCAGAGATTCTTGTCTGGGGTGGGCCTGGGTATAAGTATTTTTTAGAAGCTCCTTTAGTGTTATAATGTGCAGCCATGGTTGAGAACTGCTGGGCCAGGTCATCATCTATGATCCTTTCCATCGTGTTTTCTGACTCTATTATCATAGCATCTGACAGAGAGGTATCAACTCTGGATTTCTGTTCACCACCTCTTCTCCTATGGCCTCGGATGAGGAGTGTGGAACATCCCAGCCCGGGGAAGGGTGTGGATGGCAAGGGTTTGAGTCCTTGGTCAACTCTCTGGGTTTCCTCCATGTCGCATGGGGCTACTAAGAGTACCTTCCTCATTGGACTGTTGTATTAAATTATTTTATTCTTGCAAAGCACTTTAAATGATGCCTGGCACAGGAAGTGTTCAATGAACTTATTATTCTGGAGGGCAATTGGATGGAAAGGGGTGCCTAACGGGGAGTGGCCAGGTGTGTTCTTGGGATGCAGGTGAGGCTGGGAGGCCAGTAGGCTTCAGTCTCAGCACCTCTGTCTGGCAGGGCATGCCTGGGGGCACGGGACCCATACTGCGGCTGGGACGGGAAGCAGCAACGTTGCAGCACGCTGGAGGACAGCTCCAACATGAGTCTCTGGACCCAGAACATCACAGCATGTCCTGTGAGAACCCCTTCATGTCCCCCACTCAGGACCTCTATACCCAATTCAGGCTGTATCTCCCCATTGGTATCCCCATATCCCCTGGGACCTGATGCCTTCTGTACCTCTGCCTTATGTAACTGGTTTGTGCGCTGGATGTTTGCCTGCAGGTGCGGAATGTGACTCAGGATGGGGGCTTTGGCCCATGGTCACCATGGCAACCATGTGAGCACTTAGATGGGGGAAACTCAGGCTCTTGCTTGTGTCGAGCCCGAGCCTGTGATTCCCCCCGACCCCGCTGCGGTGGCCGCGACTGTCTGGGGCCAGCCATCCACATCGCCAACTGTTCCAGGTGTGTGAGGATACAGGGCTTGCACAGCAGCTGCCTTGGACCTGAGTGGGGAATCCCCAGCTGGGTGTTTGCACAAAGGGATGGAAACCACTTTAGGGCAGCAAGAACCTGGACAAGAAACATGAGCTCTGGGGGAGTTTCCACTCTAATATGAGATAAGTGTTGCCTTGTGGGAGCTCCTGATATAAAGAAGAATGATGAACAGGCATTGGAATCACCCCTAGACAGACCTTAGCATTAATAAGCCTTACTGTCCCAAATACCAGGGACAGCATGGGATGATGATAAGGCAGGCAGACCTGGTGCCCATCCTGGGTTGCCACTCTCTGGAGGTAGGATCTTGGTCAAGTCACCTAACCACTCTGAGCTTCTCTAAGTGAGGATTGCAGTCCATACCAGAGGGTCATTGGTAGGGTTAAATGAGATAATGTATATAAAGTGCTTGCATACTGCCTAATACCTAGGGACTCCTTAAAGTGGTTATAACAACTAACCTAAAACTCTGGACACTCTTAAAATAACTCAATTCTATATAAATTTATTAATTTAATTGTCACGACCTCATTGGGGTAGGAATAGAATCATTATCCTTACTTTAAAGATAATAGTACAATGAGGCACAGAGAATTTCAGTAACTTGCCCAGGCTTATACAGCCAGTAAATGGTAGAGCGAACATTTGAAAATTGGAGTCAAAGTAGACAAGAGTGAGTGCTCTCTGAGGTTGAGGCAAGGCATGTGCCGTGATAGAAGAGGAGAGGGAGCATGGATTTGACTGCAAGGGTTGAAAGGAAGGTTGCAGATTAGAAAGGTGGCACCCTTCTTTAGAGAATGTGTCCTTTTCCCCCTGTGAGTAGAGGCCATGTTCTATGTCTGTGCTTTTAGTCCTGAGCACAGCCCCATATATGCAAGAAGGCTCTCAATATATGTTAAAGAAGGAATGAACAAATGAATGAATGAATGAATGAATGAATGAATGAAGTGTCACTGGCACTTCTTGACAACAACAAAATCCATCTGCCCAGATGTAGACTAGATCTGAGAAGCTAGGGCTCAGAGGTCATCTGTTTGTCCGCTCCGACCCCACCAGGAATGGGGCGTGGACCGCGTGGTCATCGTGGGCCCTGTGCAGCACGACCTGTGGGATGGGATTCCAGGTCCGCCAGCGGAGTTGCAGCAACCCTGCCCCCCGCCACGGGGGCCGCATCTGCGTGGGCAAGAGTCGGGAGGAGCGGTGAGCCAGGCTTCGGCTGCGGGTTTCTAAGACGGAGAGAAAGGAGCGAGCCAGCCCTGAGGTCCCAGAAAGTGGCCAGGACTTATCCCCAGTGGGCCCTCGTTCCGGGAAGAGGGTGTCTGCTCCCTGGAAGGATGACGCGCCCCCGCTCCTCCCTTCATACCCCTCAGATTCTGTAACGAAAACACGCCGTGCCCCGTGCCCATCTTCTGGGCATCCTGGGGCGCCTGGAGTAAGTGCAGCAGCAACTGCGGGGGCGGCGTGCAGTCGCGGCGCCGGGCCTGCGAGAACGGCGACTCCTGCCCCGGCTGCAGCGTGGTGAGTGCGCGCGGCCGGGCCGGGCCAGGCCCGGTCTCGGGACCTGGAGCCAAGGGTAGGGCAGGCCGGGCGGGCGGGCCCGGAGGCGGGGAGACGCAACAGCAGCGCGGCCCCGTCCCGCAGGAGTTCAAGACCTGCAACCCCGAGGGCTGCCCTGAGGTGCGGCGCAACACGCCGTGGACGCCGTGGCTGCCGGTGAACGTGACCCGGGGCGGCGCGCGACAGGAGCAGCGATTCCGCTTCACGTGCCGCGCGCCCCTGCCCGACCCCCACGGCCTGCAGTTCGGCAGGAGGAGGATGGAGACCCGGACTTGCCCTGCGGACGGCTCGGGGACCTGCGACACGGACGGTAGTCCTGTGGCCTTCACCACGCGCCCCCACCCCTCCCTCCCGGGGCCAGAGCGACGGGGCAGGGGAGGGGGTGCCCGGGGAGCGGGAGCTCAGGTTGGGCGCAACACAGGGTGTGGAAGAAGCCCTGTCACTGAGGCCAGTCCCCCACCCCAGCCCTGGTGGAGGACCTCCTGCGCAGCGGGGGCAGCGGCCCGCACACGGTGAGCGGGGGCTGGGCAGCCTGGGGCCCCTGGTCGTCCTGCTCCCGGGACTGTGAGCTGGGCTTCCGAGTCCGCAAGAGGACATGCACCAACCCCGAGCCGCGCGACGGGGGCCTGCCCTGCGTGGGCGACGCCGCCGAGTACCAGGACTGCAACCCCCAGGCTTGTCCAGGTAACCCTGCCTAAGGCATCTTGGCCCGGGGAGACCCCAGCCTAGGGAAATCTCTGCCCAGAGAACCCCAACAGGGAGAACCCAGGTTTACCCAGAACACACCTTATGCTCAGATGGCCCCTTCTCCCTGCCAACTCTGTACAGGGGGATCCCAGAGCAATATCTTGCCCAAAAAATGAACACGGCAGCTACAGACCAGGGCCTTCCTCACTCTCTCTGTCACTGAGTTAGCCAGTTTTGAGGTGGTTTTGATGACTCCTCTGCAGTCTGCATTTTCCTCCTATCACCCTGAAGGGGAAGGCCCTCCCTAAGACTGAGCTATGAGGGGCGGTTGGAAGGGAGGGCATTGAGATCAGTGTGGCCCAGGACAGAGTGGCCTTGTCTGGGATGGGGTAGAAGACTGTCTCTGGTCCTCCCTGCACTGCAGACCCCCTCACATATTCCACTCCCTTGCAGTACGTGGTGCCTGGTCCTGCTGGACCTCATGGTCCACATGCTCAGCCTCCTGTGGTGGTGGCCATTATCAACGTACCCGTTCTTGCACCAGCCCCGCACCCTCCCCAGGCGAGGACATCTGTCTGGGGCTGCACACAGAGGAGGCACTGTGTGCCACACAAGCCTGCCCAGGTACTGAGTACATCTGACTGGGGCTGGGGAGCATCATGGAACTCTTCAATCCCCACCAGAAGGTCCCGGGGCAGTTAACCTCGTCCCAAACCACAACCCACAGAAGGCTGGTCGCAGTGGTCTGAGTGGAGTGCATGCACCGAAGATGGAGCCCAGATCCGCAGCCGGCGCTGTGAGGAGCTGGTCCCAGGGCCCAGCACCTGTGCTGGAAACAGCAGCCAGAGCCGCCCCTGCCCCTACAATGAGATTCCCGGTAGGTCCTCAAGCCAGCACTTTCATACTAGCCCTTCCCACTGAGCCCCCAACTCCCTTCACCTTCTGAAGTTTGTATCCTGGTTGGTGCTAGCCCTTCTTAGAGGTGGGGTCTGGGTGGAGACAGAGGGAAATGACAACCCCCAGGCCCATCTCACAGCTGGGTGCTGACCCAGGGGTCCTCCCAGAGACATACCTAGCCCCAGAGGGACCCCTCCCCTCTCCTCCCTACCCCAACAGCCTCCCCACTTGTCTTTCTTGCAGTGATCCTGCCTGCCTCCAGTGTGGAGGAGGCCACCGGCTGTGGAGGTAAAAGAAAGCTGCCCTTCCCTCATGACACTGTCTTTCTATCCCTCCTCCTCAAGGAGGAGACCCACCCTACTATGAAATCGGAGTCTCTCCACCTCCTACTCCAGACAGACAAACCCTGTGGAGGTCCCCCAGTACTTTAGAGCATGTGGAAGGGATTCTGGGCAGTTCCATCCATGCCCCTCACTTAGCAGGCAGTCATTGGGTATTAATCAAGAAGAGTCACCCGACTCCACATCCTCTGGTTGCTTTCTCTGACCCAAGCTACAGGTAGCCCTGTTAGAGAGGCCCCTGGTGAGGGGCTGCTCAGCCTCCCTGTTTCCATTGTCTTTGATGTCAAAGCTCCTTCTATGTCTCAGAGCCTCCTATTGAGAGGCAGTCAGGAGGCTTTCCTCTGCACAGTGGCCCTTTCCTTACTACTTGCCTTTCTCTTTCCCAGGGTTCAGTCTCATCCACCTGGTGGCTACGGGCATCTCCTGCTTCCTGGGCTCCGGGCTGCTGACCTTGGCAGTGTACCTGTCCTGCCAGCACTGCCAGCGCCAGTCCCAGGAGTCCACACTCGTCCATCCTGCCACCCCCAACCACCTGCACTACAAGGGTGGGGGCACCCCCAAGAATGAGAAGTACACACCCATGGAGTTCAAGGTGAGAGCCCTTCTGTAGAAACAGAGAGCAGGTCGCTTGGTTCTGACCCTAAGTGGGTCATACTGGGGTGGGTACCCGGGAAGAAGCAGTGATATTGTGAACAGAACACTGTCAGCAGTTAGAATATTCTTTCATTGCTTGGCTCCTGATCTCCTTGCCCTGGCCTGTCCCCTCTCCCCATCTCTCCATTCACTTCTTCTTCTCTGGTTTTTTCCTTTTCCCAGACTCTGAACAAGAATAACCTGATACCCGATGACAAAGCCAGCTTCTACCCATTGCAGCAGACCAATGTGTACACGACCACATACTACCCCAGCCCACTCAACAAACACAGCTTCCGGCCCGAGGCATCACCTGGACAACGGTGCTTCCCCAACAGCTGATACCACTGTCTCAAGGACTTGGGCTTCTTGCCTTCCTGAGGCACAGAGCAAGTGGAGATGGGACTATGGAGCCAGTTTGGTTTTTCTCCTTCTGCACTTGGCCAAGAACTTGCTGCCTTGCCTTGTGGGGGTCCCATCGGCTTCAAAGAGCTCTGGCTGGCAGTGATTATGGGGAGAGGGCTGGCTTCAGGCTGGCACATGGCTGCAATTCCAGCTCAGCCTAGGTCTCTTCATGGCCTCCTTTCAACTCACCATCATGGTAACCTTCCCTGCCATGTCTGGGCTGTGGACCTACTGGGCATGTGAGGAATTGGAGAGTGGAGATGGCAGGAAAGCTGGCTTTTAGGTTTGAGTTGGAAATGACAACTGTGTGGCCATCACGGGCCAAGTCTGCTTCTCTCCGCCTGGCCCCAGGAAGGGCCTGGGCTACATCCTGATTATCTCTGAAAGGAACTAATCAGATGGCCCCAGAAGCTCTGGATTCTCTGTCCAGGGCTGGGCCATTATGGTGCTCCCCCAGTGTGACAGAGGGACCAAGACCAAACTAGGTTCTCCACCTGTACCTAGCAGTGTGTACTTTGCCCAGGGACATCCCTCTAGTCAGAAGCAGTGAGGGCTGGGGGACTGAATACTGATCTTTGCTGAGAAGCCCTTTAATCTGGGCTGGCATAATCCTCAGCCTTGCCCCCAGAAGGCACGAAGGGTGGCCCAGAAGAAAGAGAGGCAGGAGCCCAGCCTCCGTGCCACTATGGAGACTATCTTCCAGTTGCTGCTCAAAAGAGCTGATGGCTGAGACCAGCTCAGGAGCCTCTGCTGGCCCCTCATCTGTCCAGGAACACACAGACACACAATCACAACCTGCTACAGCAACAAAAAGGATGTTGGGCTGTGGCATTATTAATTAAAGATGATATCCAGTCTCCAAATGTAACTTTGTCTTCGTGCACGTGCGTGTGGACTCCTCTTGGCATGGTCTAGTCAATCACAGCAATGCACTGGGGTGACAGATGGTCTCAGGGTAGAGGAAATGACCCGAGTAGAATTTGACCTTAATAGAGGATGTAATTCCATTTGTGAATCTATGTTTATACACACATGTTGCCCTAAACCCTTTTTGGAAAAGAGATGAAGGACAAGCAAGTCCAAAAGTAGGAGCACAAAGTACACCAAAGACAACACAACAGGAGAGATTTCTGCCTGCTCCCTTAGCAGCTCTTCCAGGCAACAGCTCCAGGGTGGAAATGTGTGAATCCAGCAGGGGAGTATTGGTGAAGGTTTTGTTTTCTTTTTTAATGAGATTTTTACAATGCTGAGTTTAATAAAATCAAAATTGATTGAGAAATGAGTAAACCTGTGAAGTGGGAGAAGCCCGATACAGTTTTTGCTGGATTAAATAAAAATAACCTTGAAGCCTCAGCCCACCAAGTCAGTGCTGTTATTTGGAATAAGAATGATGGACATGTTAAATTTAGAGAGCAATTTCCTGACTTAATTGGCTGGATCAATTCTCATAAGATTCCCAGCAAAGTCCACTTGTAGGTCAACCTATAAAGCCTGTGATCCAAGTGGCAGAGGAGGAGGAAAAGAGTATTTCTGGATCTCGTGTCCTGGAAACCCCATGTCCTGAAATAGCAGTGTCCTCAGACCAACCTGGAGTCCAGTCAGAGAGAGCTCAGGGTTCATAGGAATATTTCTGCAGCTTTGAGATTTCTGACTGAGTTCCTGTTAGCCACATGAGTTCAGCACTTGTGGAAGCCTGTGGGGATATTTTAGATTTGGGCATCTCGAACTTGGTAGAGCCAGTGAAGTTCAAGGGTGTTTGAGGACCCAGTGTGCCTGCTTCCCAAAGGCCACTCATGTATGTCCAAACGAAGGGACTAGAAAGGTCTATAGGAAGTAGTCATGGAAAATCCCCAGGTAACGCCTAGCCCCTATTGACTGGGATGGCATCAGTGGGAAGAAAACCATGGGTACTATGGCAAAACACACCACACACATGTACACACACACACACACACACACACACACACACACACACACACACGGAATTCTCTTTTTATAAAAACTTGTGGTTTTGGAGGTATGACCATTCAGAATGCATGAAGGAATCCATACTGCATGAAAATTAGCTTGCAGGTTGGCAAAAGCTACTTCGTAATCAGCCCTGGCCCAGAGATGAGGAAGCTAGGAATATGCTTCTTGGAAGGAAGTTTTGGTGCTCTCTGGCATGTGTGTGAGGCCACATGAATGGTTGCATGGTGTCGAGGAGCTGAGATGGGAAAGATAAGGGGGCTTCATGGGCCCAGCTGGCTCAGCAAAAGGGGGAGGAAGATGCAGAGTTGGGTGCCCCAGGCCTTCTTGGGCCCTCTTATCTTTAAATAGATTTGTATATGTGTACCTGTGTGTGTTCATATTATTAAAGTGATACATGTTTATTGCAGAAAATTTAGAGGATACAAGAAACAAAAATTATAATCACAATTACATCAAAAACCAAGGCAGAGACTTAGAGATTTAAATGCTGGTTGAAGACATTTGTTCTCATTTCTCTCAACAACACTATAAAAAAAAAAAAAAAAAAAAAAAGCTCTGTCACTGTTTTTAATAAAAACACGGAGTAACTGTAATTTTAAATCCCAATACATGATGACAGAAAGCAGATGGAGGAACCGCAATCATCTGGAAGAATGGATGTGAGTCAAACCTAAGTACCCGAGCAATGTCACAAAGAATCATAATTAGGAGAACCAGGTATTAGGGAAGGTAGGGTTAAGGTGAGAGTGTGAAAGAGGGGTTGGTTGAAAATCTGTGTGTTAACTTCAGCTAGGCCATCAAGGTGTCTTTACTCCCAACTCTTGCAGCTAGGTCACCATGCCTCTGTTTCTACAAGGGTCAATATGTATGTTTGCTTGAGACACGGAACCAGAGTCCCCTGACATGGGGATACTAGGCACAGAGGCAGGTATATGGTGATAGCTTGTTTGGACAACTGAGGACTATGATTTTCAGTGGGCTATATGATTAGCAATGAGACTCAGTGGTTGCCTTTTCCAGCTAACTCAAGACTCTGGCACCCAGGTTTCTCCCTCACCTACTCCAGGCAGGAGATTGGAAGATGATTCTTTAAAGAAACAAATCAAGCCTATGGATTCTGAAAGAATAAGCCAGCTAGTCATCCACATAATAGTAGTACAGCTGTGCTAAACAACACAGACCTTCACTCTTAAATAAGAGATCAGAAAAAGCACTAATGTGAAAGAAAGACCAAAATAAGTAAACAGATAAAGAGGAATTCAATTAAAATAGAGATGATCTGTAGAGAGAAGAACGTTTAAAAAAACACCATAATTCCTCAAAGTAAGTGAAGATACTGCATTCATGAAATGACACAGGATACAATAAAATGGACATATTAAAGTTACTGTAATTAAAAAAAAAAACTGATAGCAGAAAAAAATTAAAGATAAATTTCCCAGAAAGTCAAACAAAAAGTCAAAGAGATAGAAAATTAGAGGATCAATCCAGGAGCTCTAACAGCTTTTAAAAAACTCAGAAGAGGAAAGTATCAGAGGAAGAATATGGGAAATTTTGCCAGAACTAAAGAAAGAGGTCTCCAGATCAAAGAGTCCATCCTCTACCTAGCTGAGAAAGATTTACCCTGAGGCTCATAAACCTGACATTTGAAAACATCCGCCTAACAGCAGACAAAAATTAGGAATACAAATGGTATAAACCTCTTCCTAACAAGATTTCAAGTTAGAACACAGTGGAAATTATTCTCAAAATTCTGAAGTAAAATAATGTTTGCTTGTGAGTCGTATGACTATGAGTCACATGAGAGAAGAATAAAAACATTTTTCAGACATGCAGAGTCTCAAAAATATGTATCTCACATGTGCCCTTGTTTCACTAAAACTAAAAAGTAAATTAAAAATGAGGATCTAATATAAAGGGGATCTAACATGGGAAGGGAGTGAAGGGATATATTAGGCTGACAGATAACAGGCCTGGAGGGCACCAATACCAACTATTGTAGGAGGACAGCAAACACCTTTGTAACCACCATTCAGGTCAAATAGAACTTTGCCAAACACTCAGGATCCTTTTCTTCTGTCCCATCCCTGTCACAACACCCTCTCTCCAGTAATGAAATAATTATTAACACCAGGAAAAACAGAAGAACACAGGAACAGAAATGCAATCATTATTTACCACTTAGGGCAACCATATTTATATAATCATAATAATTAAAACACTGTACATGAACTGAAGCATAACTTGTAATACAGATATATTACAATTTTTTTATATAGAGAGAAATTTTGGAGCTTGTGGTGCCAACTGAATGTTGGAGTGAATATTGGGGAAAAAAAAGAAATAAAAACTCTTTTCAATAATTATTTTTCCTGATTACAACTATAGAATATGTTCATTAGAGAAATTAAAAAAAAAAAAAGCTTATAAAAAGAAACTATACATGCCCTAAAATCCAACCAGGAGACAACCACCATTATTTTATATGTTCTCCTCTAGGCATTTTTCTATGTCTGTGTGGATTTGAGAGTGTTTTTACAAAACTAAGACACACTATGTGACTTTTATTCTGATTTTAACACATAGCATTATTTCAGCATTTCCCTATGTCATAAAACATTCTTTGAGACTCAGGACCCCTTCAGTGGCTGTCGTAAGAGTGGGCCAAGGAGGGGTAACAGGGCCTTGTTTGTAGAGCTCCACATGTAACACAGCCCCAAACCCATCACCTGAATAAGAGTAAGTTCAATTTTTATATACTGAGTTTGTTTACACCACTGAGGATTTACTTTGAAAAAGTTTGCATAATGGTTGAAAAATCCTGACCTAAAATATTCTATTATATAAATCCTCTTTTTATTACATAGACTTATCTATTCTGTTATGTAAATTTATTCAACTCTGTTATATAGATGTATAATTCTATTACATAAATTTATCATAATTTAAACCACTCTCATTTGTTCCAAACTTTTCTTTACCAAAGAATGCTATTATGGGCCTTTGTATCCCTGACCATGTCCTTAGGATAAATTCTAGAATTTAATGTCTACAGCCAGGTGTCTTGCTTGTGGGGATACATCCTACTAGCAGTGTGTTCTCATTTTATTACCCTAATAGCTAACGCTGATAAGTGACATCCCCTCCAAGTGCTGTATCAAGTGCTGTGCATTGACACCTTATTCAGTTTTCATCCAATCCTAAGAAGAAAGTACCATTACTATGCCAAATTTACAGATGATAGAAACTGAGGTTTAATAAATTTAATTGCCCAAAGTCACAAAGCTAGTCAGTGAGGGAGCCAGAATTTCAACCCAAGCAGCCCATGTGCTTGTTATCAATTTGATAGTTTTTTTTTAAAGCACAATTGTTTAAAATTTCATTTTTAAATATTTAGTAAGTAACCATTTCTCCCCAAATACATATTGACTATTTGCATTTTTTCTTTTAAGGGGAATGTTCTGTATCTTTTCTCTTAGGTAGTCATCTTTTCCCTATTCCTTTTTAAGAACTCTCACATAAAAGATATTAATTCTTGATCAAAAGGAATTAAATATTTCTCTAATTTATCCTATGCCTGTTTTGAAACACAGTTATTTGGATTTTTCACATAGTCATAACTATTGATTTTTTAAAAATGAAAATTGCACTTATTTTGCATGAATGACTGAAGTAGCAAGCCTTCTTGCCATCACCACCATGAATCTCAGGTAAACAGACTCTAGGGGACACATTTCTCTCCTATTTACCCTGCATGGGGGCAGTTACCCTAAACAAGTAAAGACAGGACCCAGGCTGGGGAACCATAAGTTTGGAAGTTGACGTTGGTGAGCTCCCATCCTTATGCTCACCAGAGGAAGCAGGTGCCTAAGAGTGAGGAAAGGAACAGGGTGTGGGTGGAGAGGCTCATTTCTCTAGGAGAAGGAAACATAGCTGGGCCCCTTCTACCCATCAGGATAAGTGAGGTTTGGATGAGAAACAAAAACTGGGGCTCCTAAAAGGGTGGCAGAGACTGTCCATAGTGGTGGATAGTTATTTGCACCCAGAGTACAGGGCACCCTTGATCACAAGCTGTGTCTCTGACCAAGTCAAATGTACCCCTCCAGCATCCAAGGTTAGAAGCCATTGATGATGCAAAGAGATCATTTCCAAAGTCGGGAAGGGCTGTTGACAGGAGGTGGTACATCTGGGTGAGGGGTGGATTTTCTCTGACTAGATGCTGGATTTCAAGTTCTGTGTCCAAAGGCAGAAAGCACAATTCAAGGCTGTTCAAAATTAGAATTTAGTCTGAGGTGGTCATCTGGGGACAGAGGCTATTGACCAAAACTGGCTTTGACAGCTGGCAGTGGTCAGTTATCTGTCCTATACTATCTGTTCTGATTATTTGTTGTGTGGGAGAATGGATGTGGAACAGAACATAAGAGTTCAGAGTCTCTACCTTTAACTCACCAGCTATGTGACCTCAGCAAATCTCTTCCCCTCTTTGGGTTTCTGTTTTCTGGCCTATGCACTGGCAGGGTTGGGCCCAGGGTCCCTGTCAAATTCTATGATTCTCAGAGCTCTGGTGTGCTACGGCGTTGGGCCTTTCTTTGCCACCTATGACTTATCTCAGAGTCTGCTGTGCTATCAAGGTCTGGGGCATCTTCTGGGGAATTCAGGCAGCTTGAATCCACTGTCCTCACACAGGAACCTGGGGAAATGTCTTCCTCAGAGAGCCAAGTGAACAAGTATTATCTCCCCAAACTGAAACATTCTAAAAGGGGGGCTTCCAGTAGAGAAAGGACACCCAGCCATTAATATCAAACAATTGCTCACTAGTCTTGGTCCAGAACCCTAAGAACCAGTATTGTCCTAAAGTAGAGTCTTTCAACTGATTCCATGGCCATATGACTCAGATCTCTATGTTCTTGGGCCTTCTCACTGGGCCCAGCTGCTTCTGTCCAGTCTAGCCCTCTGCTTTGGTAACCCTGCGGCCTCCAGCTGCACTGCTTGATCACCCCTGAGGATTCACTGGACAACCCCTACAGTCCAGCCAGACACACACTCAGGCAAAAGCCTCTCTCATCCTAAGCTGCCAACAGAACACTCGCTCAGTGCTTTCAGGGGCTGGGCATCTAATTCCCTGGCCATGTTGGCTGTGCTCATGACCACAGTAGGGGCTCCGGCCTCAGGGTCTGAAAGTCATTGGAAAATTCATTACTACCCATGTGATATCAATAACCATTAAAGGGAAAATCCCTAGGACTGTACCTTAATGTTTGGGGACTGATGGGACACAGGACCCCATCATACTTGGGGCATTCCTAATCAGCTCTGCCTAGCATTGTGCATTTTCCTCACCCCAGTGAATCTCCCTTATGAGATTCCTAGGGGTGCGGGCCCCAAGTAGATCTTGTCGCACAGCTCTCCTAGATGTAACCAGGTGTGTCAAATTCCTGCTTCACCAACAGCATTTCTTGTAGGCAGGATCAAACTTTCCTTCAATATAAATTTTTTTAAAAAATGTATTTCTTTAATGAGCATAGTGGCTTTTTAAAAAGAATACACATATGGGGTAAAAAAAAAAAAAATCAAACACTATAAAAAGATATCCGGTGGAAAGTGATTCTCCCATCCTTGATTCCTGGGTCTCAAGCTCCCTTTCTTGGAAGCAAATAGAGGTGGACAATGGATATACATATGCATATATGGATGCTTATGCGCATGTAATAAAATGCACCAAAATTCAGCTTTGACCTTGGTATTCAGCCAAAAATAGAAGAATTCACATTTTGCCTTAGCTTTTGGATTTCTAAATTGCTGAATGTGCACTTCATCATCATTTATAGACTTCCGAACTTGTGCCTAATCTACAGGTATGGGTACATAGGTTACCATCATACCGAATCAGTACGCCAACTCTAGCTGTATGTATAGGGCACGCATTGTTAATATATAGTACTTGCTATAATTGTCTAGATGAATCTCTTTGTGCTTCATATGTTAAAATTCTATCAGTCAGTGGAACTATATCTATATATAGTACTGTAAAAGTAAAATGCCACATTAATGATTGTAAAAGCTGCTAATTTATGCTCATACACATTTAAGTATTTTTAAAAGCAAATAGGAGAAAAGAATGAGAGTTAAAAGAATGTGAGAGAACGTTAGTTATATAAATTTAGGAAGAACATTATAGTTTTTGTGAGCCAATGAATGTTAAACAATTCAAAATAATACAGAATAATAGACATGTGATTAAATCATAATTCTAAAATTTGTCCACTTGTTTGGTATCTACCTGGCATTTATTCTATGAAACAAAATGGCCTTTAGCATTGTTTAATTTGGGGTATTCCATTTAGGTTATGAGTCTTTCAAGAAGGAATTCTACTCGGGAATTCACATCTTATAAAAATGTATAAAAAAAAAAAAAAGAAAGGCTTCTTTTCTACTTCAACATTTCATAAGCAGAAATGATTACCAAATCATGTACAATATCCATGATAAATTACCGCTGACCAAGACATGATTAAGGTCGTGAGAGAATGAAAAAAAGAAAAAAAAAATCTGGCTTCTTTACTGTTGTTCTCAGTGAAGTGAGCATTCTACTTATTATTACAAAACTGCAGCTGGCCATGCTGAGCAATTACTGTTCCTGCACGGTAATGTCAAAGTTAACGTTTGATATTCGCAATTTTAATAGCAAAGTTGTAAAAATAATTTCATTCTTTGGGACAAAATTTCAGATTAATTCTTGCATCCCAGGAGCTGGGTTCTTAGATGGTGATCTCTGTCTCTGGCCTCAGCTTTAACCCAGCACTGATTGTAATATTTGCTCCAGTGTGTGTTCCCGGCAACATTCAAGCCCGCCTGGTACTCTGCTCAGAGCCAGCCTGCCCACTCAGCAGTCTTCCTGCAGAGCACTCCAGGGCTTTCTTTATAACAATTCTATCACTATTTATTTAACTAAACCCCTACTGAGGGACCTTAAGGACGTTTTTAGTCTTTTGTTACAAGCAATGTTGCAAAGACTGTCTTTGTATGTGTGTAACTATAATGGCAGAATGAATTACTCAGAATATACACATTTTAAATTTAAACTTACTTACTGTAACATCACATCACACCTAGTTTTATATGTCTCTCTCTTTTATTGGTAATTCTCCAGTTTTAGTGGTAGGGCTTATTCTGGGAAAAGTGAGTCAGCTAGTCATGGTGATTTCTGTGTCCTGCCATTTCTGAGGAGCTCCCTTCTTCCAGGCGTGGCCCTGGTCCCCAGGCACCTGGTCAGACCCCCTAGAGGGCTCTACCACACCTGTTCTTTTGCCATCAAACCTTGTCTGTGTGATGTCCTAGGTTTTCTAGGACCCCGTTTCCTAAAATACTGATTAAATAAGATTCCAGCTTCAGTGTGACTGGTTGACAGTGCAGCATAATAAAGGCTTTCTAGGTCTAACCTCAAAGAAGTAATTGATGCTGGGACTTTCAGGAACTGTATCTGGCAGGTGAGACCGTTTGGGCAGAGGGGTTGCCAGAGCCCTCTACATCAGAGCTGCCAGAGACACTGTGACCTTCCCTTCTTCCACCCCCCTCCATATTTCAGGAGTTGGAAAAAGGCCTGAAGTTCCTGGAATTCTTTCATGGCCCTCTACTTCTCTCACTTTCACCTGGGAAAGGAGTGGGGCCCTCTGGCTGCTTAGGGCATCTTTTTGGATTTAGAAAGTTCCTGTGTCCTCTCAATTAATCTTCATCTTAATGTCTGTATAGAATCTATGTCTCTAAATAGTAATATAAAGGCCATTATTTTAGCTTGATTTGTGGCAGGGGCTTGAGACAAAGAAACATGAGAAAGACCAGACTTCCATTTCAGCTCCAGGGAATGACATGCAAATGAATGAATCAGTCATGGTCTTGTCAAGTCCATTATTCCTAGAGCTCTAAAACAGCCCCCACCCTCACACCAGTCCTTCTCCCATCAGACAAGCAACCTTAGGCTTGTCTTTGAACAGGGATGGACGGTGATGGGTTCCACCTGCCATAGGGTGGCCTGGCATGAAGGATCCTGCTCTGAAGCCCAGAGGAAAATCGCTAAGCCAATCAGATTGAATTGCTGTGGGATTTGGACTGAACAATGAAGATTGGCCAGTGGCAAAAGAAGAATGGAGCGGATGCACAGAACCTCCACAGAGAGACTAGGCTGGCTAAAGGAGATAAGGGGAAGGGTAGCTGCCCCTTCTCTTGACTCCAGCCACCATACTCATTCATCTCACCTTGCTAACACAGCTGAAGTAACTGTGATTCTTGTAACCATAGAAGCATGGTATCTCATGGCAACCTTGGGTGTGGCTCAGAACTCACTCTCCCGGCCCACATTCTCTTCCACCTTCTCCCTCTACCTGAACACCCTGCCAAGGAGATTCTCCAACCACAGGGTTTAAGATCTACTTGGCTTATGATCTTTACCTTTAAATTCCCTTTCAGTGAAAAGCAGCGTATAATGTGTTCATGTTTGCCTGCCCAGGCCACAACTAGAAACAGTCTATGTGTTCAGGTAAATCCAGTTCCTTGAACACCTTTTCTCCCTCCTCTGAGGCGCACTCAGCCATCATTACGCACACACTTGCTAGTTCTTTAATGTGAGATACTGTAGGGTAAGGCAAAGGCTATTATTATTATTATTATTACTTTATTTTTTACTACAAAATTCTGAAAGAATTTTGAAAAATTTAGTTATACCATCAGAATTTTACACTGACATCTAGAATTTTCATCATAGTTTAAAGAGCTACAAAAAGTGTAATTTCTGGCATATTATAAATACTGACATTTAAAAATAAAACTTATTTTAAATGTAACTAATTGAATCTAAAAAGCACAGCATTTAAAAAATACAAGAAGTGTTCTACTATAACAATTGGAAATTCAGATTTTTCCTTTCACCATTTGAATGTGTCATTCCACTTCCCCCATAGAATTTTATCTGAATATATATTTTTAAGCCAAAAATCTTTTATTGTTCACACTATTATACTGCTCTGCAACTAAAATATGTATATGAATTATAATGTTCATTTAAAAAAAAACTTTCCTGTGACTATAAGATTTAAATAAAAAATTATTTTGGATTGATATATCATAATTATACTAACAACACATTGTAGAGATATTTGAATTTTGACAAATATTAAATGTAAAGTAAAATTTTAAAGAGCAGTGGTTTAGAATAAATGTTATTACTAGAATGAGAAAGATTAACAGGAGAAATGAGAGGGGGCAGAGAGAAAGGGTCAGTTTTAGGACTTGGAAAGCATGTATTAATGTTGTTGTCAAGTATGTTATTTACAGAAGAATCCATGATGTACTCCTGCCGGGGAGTGGACAATGAAATCTATGGCAGGAATGAAAAACAACAGAGAAGAAAGTGACAATGATAATGAGAAGACTTGTACCCAAGTAAATGGTAAATATGGGTTTATAGTATTTGGTAATCTCTTGATAAAACTTTATAAAAATGATAAAACTTTTAGAAGAAAATAATAGAAGAAAATCTTTATGAGCTTGGGTTAGGTTAGGATATGCAATGACACTCAAAGCACATAAAATAAAATATTGATAAAATAAAAGAAAATATTGATAAATCATACTTTATCAAAATTAAGAACTTTTTCTCTTTGAAAGGCACTGTTACAAGAATTAAAAAAAATAAACCTCAGGTTAGGAGAAAATATTGGCTAATCATGAATATATAAAGAATGATATATATTTAATTATATAAAAAAACCCAAATAATCCAGTAATAAAGAGGCAAAATGCCTGGAGACCCTTCACCAAAGAAGATTTATGAATGGCAAACATGTGGAAAGATGATCAATACCATTCGTCATTAGAAAAATGCAAATTAAAACCATGAGAGACCACAACACACTATCAAAATGACTAAAATAGAAAAGGCTGAGCATACCAAATGTGGTGAGGATATGGAACAGCTGGAACTCTCTTACACTGCTGGTGAGGATGTAAAATGGAACGACCACTTCAGAAAACAGTTTGGCAGTTTTTTAAATAGTTAAGCAAGCATTTACTATCTGATCCAGCTATTCCACTCCTGGGTA
This sequence comes from Cynopterus sphinx, assembly GCA_030015415.1. Classification (NCBI taxonomy): domain Eukaryota; kingdom Metazoa; phylum Chordata; class Mammalia; order Chiroptera; family Pteropodidae; genus Cynopterus; species Cynopterus sphinx. The sequence goes on from CM057380.1 coordinate 53,352,120, forward strand.
TTTACCCAAGAGAAAAGAAAGTGTATGTCCACATAAGGAGAAAAATATAGCAGCTTTATTTTTAAGAGCCCCAAATTAAACACCACCCAAATGACCATCACTGAATAAAAATGTGATAATCCATACAATGGAATACTACTCAGCAGTAAAAAGAAACAAATAATTGATATCTGCAGCAACTTGAATGAATATCAAAATAATTACGCTGTGAAAAAAGGCAGACAAAAATAAAGAGTACATACTGTGCTGCATGTTTTCATTTATATACAATTCTAGAAAATGAAGACCAATCTATAGAGGCCAAAGGCAGATCAGTGATTGCCTAGGGATGGGGTATGGTGACAGGAGAAGTGGAGGGAGGGATATTAAAGGGGGTGATAGACACGTCCACTTACTCTGATGGTCATTATAGTTTCATGGGTATGCATCAAAACTTATATTGTACACTTTATATATGTTAGAGAATTATACTCAAATAAAGCTGTTAAAACAGTATAACTAAATGTCCAAGAAAATAGAAAATACTAACTTAACTCCTAAAATGTTTTCTTTACATGAAGGCATACTATTTATCTGTCTGGAGTAGATAGAGAACTTACTTTCTTCTGGTCTTTGAAATACTCTAAGCATGCCCCTGGGACACAGAGGCCTGAGTTAAGGAGAGCACTCTCAGAGCACTTCAATTTTGGGCATGGGGAACAGGCAAAGAGGGCAAGCTTCAGAAGCAGCACGCTTTATTCCAGCTTGAATATCCTAAGACAGATGGAGTTAGAGCAGGCCTTGATATGGATGTGTCCCATGGCAGAGTTAAATTCTGCCACCTTTACCACTTCTCACTGATGTTATCCTCACTTAGCCTTCTTGGAACACGCCCTCACTCCCTCAGGAATTTGGCAATCTTTGACAGTAGTTGGGGGATAGGAAAGGCACGGTCATTAAACAACAGTTATCCTTCCTGCTTCCCCACTCTATGCTACATCTGAATTCTGAGCATTTCAACGTAAGTCAGGGCCCCCATTTATAATGCTACGTGGGTCTGTAATAGGAATATGTGTAAGCAAGGGAAAGAGGTGAAGCCCTACCCTGGATCATGATAGCGTGTTATAGGAGGCATTGAGGACATATGTATTTCTAATCGTCCTTCCTCCTCCCTGCTTTTTTGGGCAGTGGGGAGGTTTTCACATCCCAGGACCTCTATAGTAAAATCACTAAGTGTGAGAGCTATGCCTTTCATTTGTAAAGTGGAAAAAGGACACATATGAAAGGAGAAGTGGGAAAGCAGAAGCCAGCCCCGACCTTGAGTCAGCAGGAGCCAACGTTTTAGATTTTAGGAAAGGCAGTACTTGGTTTCCTTAGATCTACCACACTGTGGACGTTTTGCACTCACTTGCCCTGATCTGAAGGCCCCTAACGCAGAGGGATGACCTTGGACTTTTGAATTCTAGATCCGCTATTTACCAGCTGAGCAATGTGTGAAGTGGGAACAGTGACACCTACCTTGCAGGACGTTTGTGAAGAGTAACTTTTATGGAACAGCTTCACACACAGAGAGAAAACGTTATTATTCAGCACCTATTGCCTCCAGGTTGGAGTCAGGCTCTGCATCCACAAATCCAGGGCTCAAACCAGCTGCACTGCTCTTCAGCTATTTGGCTTTGGGCAATGTTCTTCTTATTCAAAATGAAGCTAATAATAGAACATTTTCTGGGTTTGCTGTGAGAGCAACGCAGGGAAAGTGCTTAGAACAGTATCAGGCACCTAGTAAGCACCCCAAATAGTTGTCATTGTTATTGAGCTAAGCATGGGAGTTAAGATTTGTTTCTGGAATCTGAGTCACTAGTCTGTCAAAGTAAATATGAAAATATGGTCTTGAGCTTCAAAAAAATTGCTTCGTTGACAAAATTCCAAAATATGTCCTAGCTTCCTTTAGGGAACAAAAGATACCAGTCCAGTAAATTTTGCATGAAACAGTTCTGTAGGACACTGTCTCCTTAATGCCTCTTACTTGCTAGAATTCAGAATTGAACAAGATCTTAAAGATCACCTTGTCCAGCGTTTTAATATAAGAAAGAACTAAAGGATTAAATCAAGGCCCATCCATGCCTGGGGTGTGTTATTCATGAAAAATGAAAAAAAGAGCAGGAAGTGGAAAGCCAGTGAGATTTGCCCTTTGGTCACCCCTCGGTTAGGTCGGCGGGGGAAGGGCCAGCCAGATGCCTGGAGACTCCCCAGCTTGATACCGGGAATCCAGACCCAAATAGGGCCCTAAAGCCCTGTCACCACCCTAATCTGGAGGCTCAATTAGCATTCAATTAATGATTAATGTTCCCCACCCTATACCTCTACCCCCCCATAACCCATAAAAGCCATGCCCTCCCACCCCAGGGCACGACTTCTCTGGCCCCTCTCCTCTCTGGACCAGAGAACCTCACCCGGGAGCCCTCTCCCAATAAATGCTTGCTTTTAAAACTTCTGTCAGTATGTCACGCGTGTACCTTACACCCTCCTTGTCACTTTTCCTACCAGAGCAGCATCCCTGAAACTCACTCACTTGCTGGTGGACCCGAATGGGGCTTGTGAAACAATAAGAAATATACATTTGGTCTCTCCCCCACCTTTGTGGCACACAGATCCTAAAAACGGGAGGAATCTCTTAAGTGAAGTGTCTTTTTGTATGCTAATGAGATGAGTGGGGGCTGGGAGCTCCTGGACAGCCTCTGTAAGGCGGCTGGTTGCCAGGGGAACCAACCTCTGTGATGGGAGGATTGGAACTTCAGCCCCAATCCGCAAGCTCTCAGAAGGGTAGAGGTACTGGAGGTTGAGTTAATTACTAATGGCTAATGATTTAATCATTAGTGAAGTCTATAAAAGCCCCAACTGAAGGGCTTTGGGAGCTGAACTTCTTCTGGGTTGCCCAACATGGAGGTTCTGAGAGAGTGATGCGACTGGAAAGAGGATGGAAGCTCTGTGCCCCTGCCCCGGACCCGCACCCCCATACCTTGCCCTACTCATCTCTTTCATCTGGCTGTGCCTGAGTTGTACCTTTTTTATAATAAACTGGTGATCTAGTACATAAAGCGTTTTTCTGAGTTTTGTGAGCCATTCTAAAAAATTATCAAACCTGAGGAGGGTTTGAACCCAGAAACACAGGTGACAACTCGGAATTGGCTTCTGAAGTTGTAGAGGTGGGGGAGTAATCCTGTGGAGCTGAACCTTTAGGCCGTGGGGTCTACTCTCATTTTAGGCAGTTAGTGTCAGAACGGAGTTAAATTGCTGGTGTCTGCTGAGAACTGGAGAATTGTTGTGTGTGGAAAATCCCACACATTCTGTGTCAGAAGTGAGTACAGGCCCATCTTGTTTTATTGAGCATTGCTTTACAGCACTTAACAGATATTACAATTTTTACATATTAATGACAAGATCCTCCACCAGCAAAAAGTTCGATGTGATGAAGGCTCATGATGGCTAGCATTTTCTAGAAATAAAGTATTTTTTAATTAAGGGGTGTACATTGTTTTTTTTTTAGACATATTGCTATTACACACTTGATGGGCTATAGTATAGTTTATAACTTTTATATGCTCTGGGAAACCCCAAAACTTATGTGACTCACTTTATTGTGAAACTCGATTTATTGCAATGGTCTGCAACTGAATGCACAATATCCCTGAGATATGCCTGTACTGAGTGTAGAGAAGAACCAGTATTCTCCATTTAGGCTGGATAAAAGATTAAATTAATATGGGGATACTTGTCAGGAACTAAACATCTTCACACTTGAACCAAGTGATTCTAATTCTGGTATATTTTCCAAAAAAAAAGAAAAAAGAAAAAAAAATCATAACTAGGACAAGGATAAAGATAATACAATATATTCCCCAGAATATCTCCCCAGAAACAGCCTTAATGTACAACAGAAAAATGAAATACTTTACATTTTAAAGGATTCCGTTATAGAAAAATGTTCATGATATAATGATAAAGATATAAAACAAAAATACAGTGATGATTCTATGTTAAAATTGTTAACTGCTAGAAGAAAGTATTACATTTTTCCGTATTTTTAGAAATGAAGACTTAGGAACCTTCAAGAGGAGAACAAGACTGTTTGGAAACAAATCCAGGAAGGTTAAAAACGGTCCTCCAATTTTTCCAAGACTGAGCCCCCCCCCCGCCCCGCCCCGCCTTACCCCTCAATCGTGGATGCGCTTTCACTGTCACTAAAAAAGGAAGCGTTTCCGTGCTTTAGCGATGGGTCTGGATCTACCTCAGCAGCTTTTGCTGCTTGTTGTTTTGTTTCAAGTTCCATATGGCAAATCCCTTTGGATTGCCAGTAGATTTATCGGGTGGTCTACGTCCATTAACAACATCGCTCCATTTCCCAAATACTCTTTCAATCCAGCTGTGATCACATCTTAGCGCTTCAATTTAGAAGCAGTGTTAAAAATGTAAGCATTCAATAACATCTCTTTACTCAGAAGGTCAATGCATTTTAACTTGAATATTAAACAAATTAAAAAAAAATGAAGATTTTGGGAGGGATACAAGAAGGAAAGGCAGAAGGCAAATAACCTTTATCAGGCAAAATGTGCCAGGTGCTTTATGTTGCTTATTCCACCATTGAAATACATGTGAAGGAAGTACGAACATCCCCTCCCTCCCTCCCTCCCTCCCTTCCTTTTTCTTCCTTTCTTCCTTTCTTCCTTTCTTCCTTTCTTCCTTTCTTCCTTTCTTCCTTTCTTCCTTTCTTCCTTTCTTCCTTTCTTCCTTTCTTCCTTTCTTCCTTTCTTCCTTTCTTTCTTTCTTTCTTCCTTTCTTTCTTTCTTTCTTTCTTTCTTTCTTTCTTTCTTTCTTTCTTTCTTTCTTTCTTTCTTTCTTTTTCTTTCTTTCTTTCTTTCTTTCTTTCTCTCTCTCTCTCTCTTTCTCTCTCTCTCTCCTTTCTCTCTCTCTTTTCTTTCTTCTTTCTCTCTTCCTTCTTTCTCTTGCTTTCTTTCATTTTTAAAAAATTAGTTTCAAGTAAACAGTACATTGATATAAAATGATCCCCCTAATTGCTTCTTCTCTCCTCTGCTTTTCCACCTAGCCATTACAACAATGTTAACTGCATTCCCCGTGCTGTGCTCCCCATCCTTATGACCATCTATTAACTACTAATTTGTACCTCTTTAACCTTTCACCCCATTCTCCCAGTCGTCCAAATCCCCCTCCCCTCTGTCTGTCACCAGATTGTCCTCTATATTTGTGAGTCAGTTTTTTATTAGTTTGTTCTTTTTGTTCTTTACATTCTGCATAGAAGTGAAATCATATGGTATTTATCTTTCTGTCTGACTTATTTCACTCAGCACAATAAGCTCCAGGTCCATACATGTCGTTGAAAATAGTAGGATTTCATTTTTTGATGGCTGAGTAATATTCCATTGTATATATGAACCATAATTTCTTTATCCAATCACCTGTTGATGGGCATTTAGGCTGCTTCCATATCTTGACTATTGTAAACTGTGCTGCCATGAATATTGGGGTGCAGAGATCTTTATGAATTATTGTTTGGTTTTCTTTGGATAAATACCCAGAAGTGCAATTGTTGGGTCAAAAGGTAGATCCATTTTTAATTTTTTGAGAAGCCTCCAGACTGTTTTCCATAGCGGCTGTACCAATTTGCAATCCCACAATGTTTGACGGTTCTCTTTTCTCCTCATCCTCGCCAACACTTGTTGTCCTTTGCCCCTTCTTTTATTTTAATTATACATTTTTAATGGATGAGAATACAGGATCTCAAAAAAGAGGTGTAGTTCCCAGGGCTCCTTGGTGAGGGAGCAGGCCTTGGCCCAGCCTCTCACTCCCAAGCTCGTGTTTTCCCCATCACATCTTGTTGCCCAAATGCTTAGGGAGCTTTGGCTCCACTTCTACTGCCATTTGGAGTTTGATTAAAAACAAAATGCGGGCCACGTTATCACAAGTGCTTTCAATACACGTTTATTGCAAAAGCACAGCACAGTAACTATACTGTACACAGAACCATATTTCCTAACTGAACAGGAGATTGTCATTCTAATGTGAATTCTCCAAAAAAAAGTGGAGGCTTACATGGAAGCTCCCACACTGCGAGTAATGACTAGAACCCCCATTCTGAGCTAGGAGTTCTAAACCGTTAAACATTTAATTACCACTTTGGCAAAGCAATTCACATTACCATTTCTACAATGTAACAGCACAGAGATTTTAAATGCATCTTTATTTTTCAGAAACTTCAGTATTCACAATGTGTAAAATGAAGCAGAGTTTTAAATAAAATGCTATGCCAAAACACAGTTTCTTAAAAAGACCCAATGGGGAGGAAGGAAAATTTCATATGAATAATATTTATCAGTGCTTACAGCTGACATTAACTGTAGTTTTAAAAGAATAAAAATACTCAAGACTTCAACATTTCCTTACAAAATTATACTTGGCCATAAATTAAAAATCTAGAAAACCCCAAATACTAAAAAAGTAAATGCAAAAACAATTCCCTTTATTAAAATGTAATACAACCTATTAAAACGCACAGGACACTTCATAAGTTGTGATGAGCGTCGGAGGGGAATTCATCACACACACTTGTGTTTTGACATTTGCATAGTCACATCAGGTCGCAAACCTGGGCAGGCAGATCTGCACACACCCCCAGGACTCGCTCAGCGTGGGCAGACTATAAGCCCCCCCTGCGCTCGTTGCTATTTGCACCATGTCTCCTGCCAGGAGGAGAAAGTTTGCCTAGGCACATGGGGACTCACAGGCAGAGGAGCACCGGCTGTCACGGAGCCTGTACACCATCTGGATCTTAGAGGTGTTATTTAAAAATCAGCTCGTGGGGCTGGGTGGAATCGCAAGAGCTCATGTGTTCTATCCCCAGTCCTCTGGGACAGCCCTGACCAGTTCCCTTGCTTAGAGCCCCAGAGGCAGGTGTCTAGGCGGCCCACTGGAGTACTATTTCACTCTGGCAGGCAGAACTTCTTGTGTTCTGCTGCAGAAGCTTTAGCCCAACTCCCAGGATGGACCTGGATCCCAACGGGAAAGGACTTTGTTCTTTCACAGACTTAAAAGAACTTAGGGGGCTCCAGGGCAGTCTGGGATGGGGAGGAGGGAACAGGGGAGGGCAAGAACTGGAATGACACTCAAAGCCAAGAGGGAGGCCCAAGGCTGAGGGAAGAGTCGCCTCCAGGAACCCTGGGGAATAGGATGGGGGTGGCGGAACCGGTTTGGAATGGCTGGGGATGGTGGATAGCGGTAGCTATGGGAGGAATGCTCGCTCCCACACCAGGCGCTGCCCTGGTCTGTTATTGCTGCCGTCTCACGTCTACTTCTTTCCTCCTGCTGCTCGGCCTCAGGCTGCCCTTCTAATCTGACTGTCCTGTAGTGTAGAGCTGTCCATGAAGGCCAGATAATGAAAAACAGTGTAAAATTAGACCAGATACACCATGGCTTGAGAACATAAGAACAACAAAGTGCTTGGGCCTTCTGATAGCGATTTCTGTTGCACAGGCTTTCTGACTTTCTTCTAGGAGTGGAGGCAGATGAAAAAGTCTGAATGGAGTGAGATGGTAGCTTACTTGGATCAAAGTTCACTTGGACTACCCAGAATCTCTTTGCATCTACGAACTGGTATGTAAGTAATTACTCTCTTGCAGAGTTCATGAAACATAATGGGGAATTAAAGGAAGGCATGCCTTCACTTACAGAACATCCCTTTGAGGATGGAAGGGTGTGGGAATTGTGAAATTTAGACTTTTGAATAAAATATAGTTCCTCTTGGGAGGTGGTGGGTGTCTAGATTCCCACCGCTTTCTCAGAGCAGAACAGGAACCTCCACTGTGCCAGACAGGGTGTCTGTGAGGGCAGAGTTCCCAGAAGGCTGGCTCTGCCTTATAGCGTTCCCACATGCCTTGGAGTGTGAAGGAAGAGTGAAATGTAGAGACTCTTCCCTACCTCTAGCTCCACCACAATTCCTCTTCACTTGGGGTCCTCTGCCCTGATTTATTTTGCTTGTCTCCCATCCCCTCTGTCACTCTATTTCTCAACCATGTCTCTCCTGCTTCCATTCTTTGAAAGAAAGAACTTCTGAGTGCACGGGGGCTGGCTGGCTCTGGAACAGGTGACAAGGAGGTTGTAGAATTTCTATCCTGCAGGATCTGAAAAAGTAGTTGGCCAGACACGCTGTAGGCAGGAGGCTGGGCCAGATAACTCAGTGAGAACGAGACATTTTTAGGGTTCTGTTTTCCAGAACATGCTTCTACCACATTCCCTGCCTCCAAACCTCCTTCTCCACTTTTGCTCAGCATTAACAGAGGCCTACAGGTCTGGCTTATCTCCCACTAAGCCTTCTAAGGGGTATCCTGGGTCTCCTTCCATGACCCTGTCTCCCCTCTGCCTAATCTCATGTTTGAATGAACACTAGCAGATCCGAAATCTTTGGAAGTGTTTTAGTTTTCCCTAAAACCTTTCCACTCCTTTTCAAGCCATGAAAACAGATTTCTCTGCTTTTCTCCTTCAAAGACTGTCCAGGGGGCATTTTTTACTGTATGAAGTTTGCATATAACTAACTATACATTGATTAGGGACAAGCACAGATTTTTAATAGCCTAAGAAAAGAGGATTTAGAACATATTTTTCCACAAAGGGTAAGACCCCATAGACAACTGGAAAAATACACTACGAAGCTTCCAACAGCATTCTGGTGGTGTTGCTAGCCTTGAATCATAGTTTTTATGAATGGACTCATCAGAATACGAATCTCTCTGTGGGTCAGGAGACTGTCTTGTTTCTATATCCACAAGTGCATAGCTCAGTGCTCAGCATGCAGCAGGAACAAAATATACTGGTTGAATTATAAGATCGAGCATCCTCCATCCCAGCTGTTCTTTTTCTTTCTTTCTTTTTTTTTTAAATATGATCTGCCTCTCCCAGCACTTAATATTGGCTTTGATGAAATCCCCACCTGACTATTTTAGAATGTTCTGTTATGTTCAAATTTTATTATAAAGTACAGGGAAGAGAAAAGATCACAGTCTGCTTTAAGATAAAATAAGCAATTTTGTAAGCAACAATTAAAGTTAAAAAAAAAATGAAATAAATGTCGGGACCTAGATAACAGAGAACTTACTGGTAAAGGAATATTGATAAAAGAGTGAATAGGTAAGGGAATTAGCTGGTTCATTAGAGTAACCTGTCTCCCATTTAGATGGCAGGACAATTACAGGCAACAGAATGCAGTACCGAGTTGCCCGTGCCTGGGACACCGTGGGTCTATTAAGCTCAAGTAAAAAAGGCAACAAATATGAGGAGGCTTCTCTATTCTGAGACAGAAGAGGGTGAACTATTAGAAAAAAGATATTAATGGATATATATATTTTTTCCTTTTCAGGAGAAAAAAAACTGCATTTCTTTGGAACATGGAGCAAAAATTCTGGGGCACAAGCTGAAGGACAGTGGAGGAGGGGGAATGCTCCCCTGGAGACATAGACATCACTTACTAAAACGATTTTTTCAGCAATAACTGATTGATCGGGAAAAACAGTGGAACATAGGTTAATGAGTTCAGAGAAGGACTAAGAAGAAAGAGATAGCCCCAACACACACCCTCGGTTAGGGCTAGATTCCACTGGGCAGGTCCCATTCCGACCACTGGTGAGGTGAGGTGAGATCTGTCACCTCTTATAACTTCTTCCAGGCACTTTCTCTGAGTCACAGACCTAAACAGAAATATGTGTGTACATCAAGAAAGTGATTTTGTTTGGGACTTGCAGAGGCAATTTAGTAGTAGAGTGGAGGCAGAATGTTCCAAAACTTAATTTCCAAAAATGATATATTTCTAGTGAGAATGGAAGTAAATTTGGACATTCGTAGTAAATAAAATCATCTATAGGACTAAAACCTGTCCTTTTAGCATTCCTTGGGTTTCCGTAAAGGCTTAGGGAGGCCAGGACTTCACTGGGGATGCATCTGGTGTGGCTCAGCCTGACTCACATTCTGAAGAGCTTCCAGAATGTCTCCAGCCCCTGCCAAGTAGCCCTTCTCTATCTGGCTGGCTGATATCCCAAGGTCTATCATTAGGAATCCTTCCTTTTGTTATCTAGCCTTTGTTCTTTGTTAAAATTAAAATTTCTTTTAGAAAGGTGACTCACAAGGCCTTACGTGTATCTTAGTGCATATGCATTTGTTAAAATTTTGTCTTCGGAGGAAGTTGGAGGAGCCAACAGTATCCCCACCTTCCCAAAGGAATAGGAACCCATTCCTCAGCCAAGAAATGATGGTAGGGGTTAGGCTTCCTTAAACTGATTCTATGCTCTCAAGATACATGCTCTGTTTATGATGGAAATTTCAATGGAACACAATATCCTTTCCTAGAAATCAGCTATAGCTAATGATGGTATAAAAAACATTTGGGTTCCTGCTATGCATAACTAGGTATTTGGGAAACTGTCATTGTTACTTTTGTTAGTTCAGGGAAGTATTTGTTTTTTAAAATCTGAAAATTAGAAACATCTTTTGTTTTTGATTCTCTCACAGACACATATTGCACACATATAATTACTCTGTATACAGGATGAATAAAAGGATGAATGAACAAAGAAATAAATGGATTTGATGACAGTCTGAGAGTTCCCATAACTACTTGGCACCTATAACATATAACACATCAACTAATAGGGCCTTGTACAAGTTACTCATTTGTTTGAAAAGATAATGCATAACTGGAAGTACTGATAGAAAGGTATTGCCTTATGTTGTTTTCTACTTTTTGCTGTGAGATCAATAATAGGATGTTCCCAGCAAAAAGGAGCATCTACTTTGACCGGCCTACTCCTATTTGAGAGGGGAGGAAGCTGAAGTCCAGAGAGAACAGGTGACTTGGCCAAGGCCCCAAAAATGCTCAGCAGGGGCACTGGAGACAGAGACAGAGACCCAGGACTCCTGACTTTCAGGCTCTCCCTTTTTTGATTTGTGACAGTTTTTTTTTTTTTTGCCCTAATTAGAGTCTCAATAAAGCCTTGTTTGTTAACACCCGTGTATAGATCAGACCTTGACATACTGGACCTCCGCTCTCTGTAAAATATCTGTACAGTTCTGCTGGCAGAATTTGGCCATGTAGGGAAGATGTCATTGCAAAGCAACTTACAATTCTTTGGTGCCATTAATTTAGAGATAAAGTTAGAGGATCAGTTTTACCATCTGATCTGACAATTTGATTTCTGCAGGTGCAGACTCACAATGAATTAAACCAAACCAAAGAATAGGTTCCTGGTTTGGCCTGATTCTGGTGAGCAAATGCAGTACCTTGCTCTCAGAATGCTGTCTCAACATCAGATGGCAGATTTTCTCTTATTGTATATGGTAAATTTAATAAACCCTCCATTTCATATATAGAGTCCTTCGGGGAAGTGAACAAACAGCACCTGTAGCTTATCTCCAACCACAGACAATGAAAAAGCTATTTCTTCTTGATGAATGTAAGTGCAATGGAATAGTCCACGTGTTCACATATTAGAATGCACGGCAGGAGGGTTACTGCACAGACAGTAATGTGAAGAGCTAGGAGGCTCTGTAGTTTTATAGATTTGCATGCACTTTAGTCATTTTCTAATACTTAAATAAGAGCGGAGCTGAATTCCTGAGCTGGAAAAGACCTTAGGGAATGTCTTTGTTCAATTCCTTACTTCAGAGATGTGGATAAATGAGACTTGCTCAAGGTCAAACAGCTGAAGACACTCAGCTGGGGCACTGGGGCTTCTATCTAGGCCAGGGTGCTCTCTGTGCCTTCTCTTGGCTAGTTCATGAAGAAACTGCCTGGTCAGCTTTCCAGTTGGATGCTGGCAACTCAGAAAATCTAGGTTTCACACAACTTGCTTCCAAGCATCATTAGAAATAAATAAGAAGATACAACCAGAAAGGGAAAGCTGAATAGTAAGGTGGGCAGGACAGGAAGGAGTGACCAGATGAAGCTAAGTTCTTGTCTTTCTGTGGTTCATCAGTTTTACTGGTGGCTTGAAAGATAGGATAGCTAAGAAAGTTGGCCAGGAAAATAGTAAGAATTATCACCAGTATCTTCATTAGCTATTATTTTAAAAAATGGAATCACACCAGTGCTGGTTTTCAACTTTCTGCTTTCTGCTATATTGTGTGCCTCTGCTGAGACCTGAAGAGCCAAGGAAGCCCTGTTAAGACAATCTATTTGGATTTTGGGGGATGGATCGTTCATTCTCTTCTCTCATAGTAAGAAGCTGTGGCTGGTACCATAAAAATAGAAACTATATTTCCAAAATGAAAACCAGAATATTGCATGTTAGAATTCACCTTTAACTTTAGAATATGATAGAGCTTGATAGTACATAACTGGGTCTGTGAAATGTCTCTATTAACCACTGTTACATTTGATATAGACTCGTCAGGGAGGGAAATAAGGATCTCAAAAACTCTTGCTTCTGCTCTAAAAATTAATGCCAATGTGGTGTAAAAAACAGTTCTCTAATCTCTTCTAAGTTTTTGTGTGTATTATATATGTAAATGCATAGAACATTTTCTGAAAGGATATATATGGATTACTTCTGGAAAGGAGAATGAATTAGGCAGCACATGTCTGTGTGGAGGCAGACTACACTTAATACTTCTGTACTTGGTATTTTATGATGGATATACATTCATGTATTTCTTTGTTTAATTTTCAAAAATTTAAAAGAAAGAAAATTTACTTAAAATAATTAATTTCTGGCTAACACATTGGTTATTTATGGAAAGAATGCTGGTCCAGAGTTGGATGACTTGCTAAATCCGAGCTGTGTCATTTAACCCAAAAGGGTCTCTGTCTACTTATTTGTAAAATGAGGTGGCTGAAAATGAGGTGGTTGAATTAGATCATCTCTTTGATTCTATGATCCTTCTGGGTACATGAGAAGAAAGCCAATCTGAATTAGAGAAAGCCTAAATTAAATTGTAATTTCTTAAAGAGGTATCATTTCCTAACATTAAGGCAAGTTAAAAATGTCTCCAAGTCATCCTGGCCATTTTGGTGGAGACTGCAGAAGCCTCCCTTTAAACCAGAAGAGCCTGGAAGGCACACCGAGTGCTGTGATGTGAGGTTGACTGGGAAGCCCTTGGGAGCTATGTAATGTACCAAGTCCAACATGTTTAGAACTAAAATGGTTGGATGTGTGTGCGTGTTTAAAAATCACTTTACAAAGTTGCCGAAATGACTTCTGTGCTTTCAGTTTTTTTTTTTTTAGCTGTTTTTTAAAAATTTAATTCTCTCTGTTAAATGAGCAGAGTGGCCACAGTAGAATACCTTTTTGCTCTCTTTTTCAGTGTGGGCTATTGTTTGAGGCCTACCAGGTTCCAAGGCACAACAGAAAGACAACATAAGGCAATTTAATCAGTCCATATTCTAAAACGCAACAAGTAACAACAGAAACTTGTTAGAGACCTTTGTAATACTCAAACTTATATATGACTTGGCTGTGAGAACTGCTGCGTCTTTCTGGAGGATCTAGATTTACTTATTTTCTGATCATATTAGTGTCCTGGTCAGGAGAGGGAGACCTAGGCATATGGCATTACAACTGTTCAGGAATGAGGCTGGGTTTTCAGCCCCAATGCTTCAGGAGAGGTTGAGAGGGTGAAGAAGCCTGTGCCAGGAAGTCAGTTCAAGGAAGTGGGGACTAGGAGAGTCTTGGGTTTGGAGCTGATGTCAGATTCATGCAACGTTTCAGAAGCTGACATAGCAGGCAACAAGGACAAATGAGAGCCTTAGAAGACTGTGAAGAGAAACAAGGGGCTGATGTTGTTTCAGTCCTGATCAGAACAAACAAATTGTTTATGAAAACAGGCGTGTACTCTGTACTCTGCCTGAAGCCTCTATTATTCCCATTCCCCAGCCAGAGATGACACTTTCAAGGGCCTTGGTATTAGTTCGTCTCCTAACTTTCAAGTTCCAACTGAGCTGGGAGAACGCATGAAAGGCAACGAGTGCTCTGGATTGCCGAGATGATGTCTGCTTACTAAGCAGACAACTCACCTTTATTGAGCACAAAGTACTCAGTAAGAAAACACCAAATCTCCCTGTTTATCAAGTTTTGATCCAATTGCCCCCACCCCCAAAATACTGCTAATGTTTCCTAACAGACTGGCAACTGTTTAATAGTATGGAAATAAATTTTATCTTGTCCCTTTCTATATAATTCCAAATTAGAGCGAAATTCCTTTTCCTATGTTTATTAAATAGGTCTGATAAAATTTTTTCAGTTTTTCTAGATATTTCCTTTTTAATATAGCACTTTTCTTCACATCACAGCTTTTGCATTTGCTTTATAACATGGTATAATCATAGTAATTCCGTACTCATTATTTCAGGGACAAATGTAGAATTAATGTGATTTTTTAAAACATTAATTTAAAGCAAATTTACTGTGCATTTGTATTTAATCCTGAGTTTAAAATTAAGCTTGTACTTATGCAAACAGCAAAATTAATGCCTAGATGTTAGTAAAAATAACAGTAAAAAACCTAACTAAAAGATAAATAGACAGGAATTTAAACTTTTCAATATTAAAACCTCTTATCTTGAATCCTCTATTAGAAGGGCTTCATAAAAAACACGTAAATATTCTCGATAATTAAATATGAATATGTGATGTATGATAAAATTTGGCCCTTAAGCTATTTTACGCTTAAATATACAAAATTGTACTTGAGTCTCTTTTATTAGCTCCAACCTCCAGTGAAATGTGTCTGTGTATGTAATTGTCTTGTTCCTATATCCTTCTACCATGGACCTTATAAAAAATGCTTCTCTCCACAGGTGTAAAGTATTAATTGATAAGCCACAGGGAGCTTAGACTATAACATGTCCTTACCAATTAATAATGCTGTTGACTTGGTTTATGAGGATTGAATTATTCATTAGAATCTTTTTTATATCATGTCACTTTGAGCTAAGGCTCAGAGAGATTAGAGCACCAACAGGATAGTGATGAAGAAAGTAGAACAACTTTACTTAAAAACCAATCACCTCAATTTAATCCCTGTACTTTCCATACAACATAATGGCAGTTATTCTTCAGCCCCATTGTTTCTGAACATGTAAAAGTATTCCTGAATACCCCACAATGTCCAAATTAAGTGGCAATTCTGTGAGGTAGGAATAAACACTGTTTTGGGAGCCAGAAGATGTGGGTTTTAGTTCTCCTTTTGTCACTAACTAGGCTTGTGACCTTTGGCATGATCCTTTACCTCTCTGGCACTGTTTCCATTAATTCTAAAATGAGGGCTTGGATTAGTGGAGGGTTAAGATTTCTTTACATGACAATATTTCATTAGGACTCTATAATGTTTGTTTAAAAGGTGCAAAGATAGCAGCTGGTCTATTTTGATGCATGCTAGAAATAAAAAATATGATATGAAATATTCAGGTGAATAAATAGTATGTAATCCTCCCCCACCCTGAAACCTTTGGTTCTCTTTCTATCAGGTTTGGTATATGAAATTTTGATCTCTTAAAATAGCTGCAATTTGTGATGAGAACTGGTGGGTAAGTGGATATAAATGAGAGAGGGACTCATCTTAGGTATGCTAAAATCATTGGTTGGTGTCTGGTACATGCAAGAATTTTTAATCACTGCCTACTTGAGATTATTTCTAAACTAATTAGTTATTTAGGTAATATTTTTAGTGTCATTCTTTACTTTGAGTTAAAACTAGAATTAACCATAACTAAAATGCTCTATATCAATAGCTTTATTACAACAGAATTTTATACAGTAACACACTCAAACACAATAGTTCTGATTAAAACCAAATACTTCCTAATTCTTCCCTCTGCTTTCTATCTTCTGTTTCCCTTTCATTTTATTTTTATTTAAGAAGAACGAGAGTTAACTGGAACTAAGCCTAGCTTTCATAGGTTTTCTTCTTGTTAGCAACTTCCTTACTTCTTTTGGTTCTAAGTCAGCAGAGTGCTTATAAAAGGAAGATGATTTAAAGGTGACTGAAGACATGTTAAATTTGAGAGTTTTCTTACTTTCCAAATTGCACAATTTACTACCTTAGAAGGCTCAGCAGTAATAGAATCTTCCTCTAGGACCAAGGTAAGTTAATGAATAGCCCTGAATTTATTAAGTGAGCAATGAAGGGTATCTGGGACCATGTGAGTGTGTGATGGTGTATGCGCCCATGTAGAGATGAGGAGAATTAAGTGCTGACTAGCTCTCCTTAACCATACTTCACCACCTTGGCTAATAGAAAAGGAGCTGGCTTGTACTCTGTCAAAAAAGACAAAGTGTGTGTATGTGTGTATATATATATAGCTGACAATGAAGACACAAGTTCAAGTGAGGAAAAAAGGAGAGGGGGATGCAGAAAGCTGAGAGTAATGAAGGCAAAGTATTATTCTTGACTTTTGGGGAAAATGGTTTTTCTGGTTGACAGGAATTACGTAAATGTGACTAATGGTAATGTCATAATCCCACCAGAGCATATTTTATGTCATAGTGAACTACATGTCTGAGAGCTGTCTGATGAGTTGTAACTGTTATTTTTTACAAAGCTATCATCCATAGAAAGAAAATCGGTACTGGTAAAATACTGCCCTCTCAAATATACTGACTCCATACAGAATTGAACATTTTACAACTATAATCAAAATGCAAGAATGTAATTAGAAATCATTCAACAGATCTGAAAGTTTCAATGTTATAAATTGTTATTTTCAAACAAGGGTCATTTAATAAAATGTAACTCCAGTAAATAATAGCTGGTGCTGGATTTACATCCCATGTTGAGATATATATATATATCTTTGTGTGTGTGTATATATATATATTTATGTATGTATGTATGTATGTATGTACACACACATACACATATATATATATGTCACTATATATTTATACACACATATATATACTGAAGACACAGAATGTTCTATGTGATTTGTCATTTCATTTTTTAACAAAGTGCTAAATCAGAACGGAATTACATTTTTCATACAATATTTAATGCGACCACATTAAACATTTAGTCACCTTTAATATAATTATTTAAGAGCCAAGTAGATGAAACTGTATTTCACAGAAACAAGGATAAGTTAAGATTGAGACACAAAGTATGTGCTCTAGAGTCACTGGGAAGCACTTGACCACCATAATAAATAGTCAAAGGTTTCTGACCTAATTAAAAATAAGGAGTCATATAAGAAATGGCTTTATTACAAAAAATGTAGTGTACATGTGGCTAACTTCTATCATCGATATACCTCTTGGCTATCTTATAATAAAATTGGATATAGGGTTTAAATTTCTTTAGAAGTTAGTGGCATTTCTTCCTATTTCAATATGTGACTTAGGGAGGAATTATCTTCATGTGATATACACCCTTTGTTTCTTTTCATAATTACAAGTAACCAATCAGTAGTTTAGCACTGACGCAAAACACAGAGGGTATTATTTAGGTAGTGCTTTGTATATAAGACATCGCACTTCCAACTCCAGAATCGGGCACAGGTATGCCATTTATAGAGTTTTCAAATACCCTATTACCACTCAAGTTCCACATTATTACCTAACAGTAATCCAATTAATGTGATCATCTATAACCTAACAAAACCTCTGAGTAAAGTTTCTTTCTTCTCCTCTTTTTTTTCCTGTTAGGTATGCAATTCCGAGCAAATGTGCAGTATGCAGTATTGATTTCCAGTCTCTTTTTAAACTCCTCAAGTCTGTGCTATTAAACTGAGACAACCACATCAAGATAGAGTCTGTCATAGGATTCCCTGAAGCACAGAATGAGGAGGAGACTGAGCAAACACGACCCGGGAAGGCACCAGTTGAACCAAGACAACTCTGTAAGACAAAAACATGCATTTGTAAGCATTCATGTGTCACCAGCAGAACACCACCTGTATGCTGAAAGCAATCTGCTCTGAATTCAAAAGCACTTATAATCGATGCACCCTGGAAGGCCTGAAAACTGGCTTTCAATAAACAGTGACAATCTGGAGTCTAAGTGATGCATGTAATATATTACAGGGCTTTCATGTGGAATATTTTAAATCAATATTGTTAATAACTTTTCATCAATTTAATTCACCTTGACTTTGGTGGCAAAAAAAATCCATTACTTCAAAGAAAAAAAATCAATCACCTTTAAATGTTAGTTTGTTAATTATTTTTTAAGTGCCCTCTATCACCATCACTCTTGTCCTTGTTTAGAAATATCTGATGGATTAGAAAGACAAGTAAGAAAATCACTTGAATTTGGAGATAGCATTTTTATATACTTTTTCTTGGATAAAGACTTCTAATTCTCAGCAAAAACATCAAACAGTAATCTTTGTAGAACAGATAAAAAATATATTAAAAAATAAAGTAAAACAAAAAATTAATCTTAATTCTACTCTCAGAAAAACTCCTTAGAATATATTTTGGTTTATTTCTTTCTAAGTCTTTTTTTCCTACTAGCATAATAGTTATATATGATGCCAATTACCAGAAAACCTATAAGAATCATCTAAATAGGCAATTTTGTTGTGATCTAATTTAATGGAATTAAGAATATGCTTCTTTAAAAAAAAAGCTTGCTCATGAATTCACGACCTTTCAACAGGCCAATTCTGGGCCTCTTGCTACAAATACCCATTGGCCAACTGTGGCTGCTCCTTCCAGCTCCAGTGACCTTGAGATATGCTTCTGTTCAGCTTCCCTCTATCCCAGCCCCCTTGCCAGTCAATCGTGAGGCTTTGAGTGCAGAAGTGAGCAGTTTCTTCGCATAAAGAAGTTGGTGGTGCTGGTGGTGGTTAAGATGGAGGATAATTTATCAGTTTCAATAAAAACAATGAAGTAAACAAGTTCCCTGGTACATTTTTTTTCCTTTGGGCACTCCTATAGGTTTATACTTTCTCTTTGTACTTCTATAGAATACTAATACTGCCTTAATCTTCAAAAATAATCCTGAAGATTTCCACACTACTGTTTTAGTTTAATTCATAACTCACATGGCTAAAAGCAATTTATGCTCAGGAATGGAAATTCAAAAACCACAGGTAAGAAAAGGTGCTGAAATACCCCTTTTCTGTAACATGCTCACAAAAGCCACTTCTCCACCTCTCAATTTCCACATTTTAAAAGTCAGACATGCTATTACATGGCTTGTAACAAAGACATATATTTCAATGGTGTTTTCATGCAAAGCTGTTTTCTGTGCTTTACTTGGACTGAATATAATCTGAACACCAAGAAAGGCTGTAACCACTGGAATCGTGTTATTCTGATATTCCCTGAAATGACACACCAGGTATTTTCTGCTTTTATATTAACCATATAGCTTTCTGCATTTCTGATGATAATTTTAACAAGCAAAAGGAAGCAGTAAAAAAAAAAAAAAAAAAAAAAAAAAAAAAGGGAAAAAGAAGCAAAAACAATGACAACAGCATGCCTTTTGTGGTGTGTATGTTGACTTGAAGGTCAAATTTTAAGCAAAAGCTTTAAAGAAAGTAGAGTATTTGACAAAGTGGTCTATGTGACATTTTCTAAATCTTAGAGACTGTATTTTATGGGGGGCTATAATAACATACATGAAGCAAAGATCAACTTGTCCTTGCTCTTCCTAAGCCTAGTCAAATTTTTGCCAAAGCAAAACTTTGTCAATACTAAGTGAAACTTAGTCAACTGTTTGCATAGCAGACCTATTATTTTTGTCACAATTGTAAAATTATTCCTTCTACCTCAACACAGATGAAATCTTTAAAAATGCCTCATAATTGCTCTCTAGTGTCAAGGTTTGTTAGTTCATTTTTACTATTATGCTTCCTTCTAAAAAGTCAAATCCATCTTTCAGTGAGTTCACTTGGCTCAGTCAACTACAAGTGTTCTTTGAAATTTTTGCTTGTTCAGAAAGCAGAAGGCCAGAGATGGAACCTCTGCTTCTTCCCACTGAAGACCATTCACATCAGCCACAGCTTAGGCGCTCTAAAAAGCAGGAAATGGCTTGTACAACAGTTTCATCAGACTTAGCAGTAGCAAAGTAAACTGCTGTCCTTTCTGAGCCCAGTGTCATATGATGTAACTGAACCAACGGGGTCCTTATCCACTGAAATTTTCTTATTCTGAGCATTTAAATCTTTTAAAATGAGCGGTTTTCTAACATTCTTTCCCTTTGTTCTCAGCTAGAGCAAACATAAATCCATACATCAAGCTTCCACAATTTGCCTCTATATTTCTAATGATTATCTATCATTTATTATATCTACTATAGCCTGAGTATGCTCTATGCCAATTTACATCTTTAGACAGGTGCTATACTTTACTCTGTGAAGTGGGCTCTGCACCAATAGTGATGCTCTGTTGGGACTGAACTAATGAGTATTTTCCTTAACCTCTTTCCTTTTTTTGCCAGAAGCACTATTATACTTTTCACCTCCTCTTTTCCCTTGATGATACCATGCTTTCGGTTTCTATCACCTTTAAGTACTTGTCTGGTTCCAGATGCCTCCCCATCAGAACTAAACTTCTAATTTCTTTGGTGCTTTAACCAGAATTATTATGATTTAACAAATGTTTCCATTTTCACTCAAAGGGAGCCAACTGACATGATTTCACAGCTAAAATTACTTCTTAGTAGTTCACATCTGTTAAACCTGTTCTGGTAACTACTAGTCAATGCCTCCCACCTCAGCCAGGCATCTCAATCTCTTGAACCACAATGTTGCCTCAAATCCATGATTAGCTACTTCAAAATGAAAGGAATGAGGTAAAAAAAACTAATGATTTTAGGCAAAACCTGCTGCAAACCTTCTAGAAAAACAAAAACTCCAGATACTATAAGCTTCAAAATAAGTTACAAACTATAAATTAGAACATTAGAATATATTTCAAAGCACATAAAAATATATCAGCATTCCCAAATTGGTTTCATATGTGAAGTTATTTGAGTAAAACCACTCTGCTGTCTGAAATAACTCAATGAGATTCTCAAAGCAAACACAAGAAGCAACTCAGTTTTCCAAATATGCTTATATTAGGGAGCAAGTAAACAATTTCTTTTGAAAGTGACCATGAAAAACTCAAGTCAGAAATCTAAGAAACTTCTGATACTATCTCAAGTACCCAAAGCAGAATCAAAACAGGACTTGAGACCCAGGGCTCCAAAAACCCCAGTGGCATTGGTACAGAGGCCTGTGTGACATTCACTATCAAGGATGGTGATGGCCATAATCTGCAGGCAAATCACCACTGGAGCCTTTCTTGCTAGGCAAGCCAATCTAATGTGGTTATTTTGAGGTTAGTCTGTACCAATGTACAATTGTCTCTGATACAATCACTTACTAGATAACACACTGTGGGGAAATAAAAACTCTAGATAGGAAGGTTAGTATTTCTTTGAGAAGTGACCTAAAAGAACCACAGCCCTTAATGATTAAAAATCAGGCCTTCCAATTATGTAAGTAATAGTTGAATTATGACATATAACTTATCCTCTGAGTTTTTCAAGTTTTAAAACGACTAAATTATGACATTTGAACACTAGCTCTTAATGGAAAGGAATCCAATTTATCATAAAAAAGTGTTTACGGTACTAGGCTGTGGACCTAAAGGTTATTTTAAGGAAATAATTTTACAGAATTTTCCAACTTGCAATTTAGGTACCATTGTACCTTAGATATGAGACATGTGGACTTTGGCTGTAGGACTTTGGGGCAACATTGATTAATCATACATGAAAGAAACACAACACCATTTTCATAGTTCTAGCAATCTTAGCCTTAGAAAGATGCAAGGTATGTTTGTGTGTATTCATTAGACACACTCATAAATAAACATATAAAAGTATTTCTTTAAAATATAAACCTAGATATTTAAATTCTTAATACCAACCAGCTAATTATCAAGAAGAAAACAAAATAAACATTTGGTGAGTGCCAGTTATGCCCTGGGGTAGGCCCTTTCACATACATCTTCTCATTAACTCTCTAAAATGTCAAAACATGTTGAGTTTCTTTTCCTGAAAATTGCCTTATTAAATTAAAATGAATTATTATTTAAAGTTTCATTTTTCACAATATTCATGGAGTCTGGGAAGAAACCTTTAACATCTATACAGATACGTATAAGAACACGTGATCAGAAAACAACCAAAAAGAGGGAAGCTTTTTTTCCCTTAGCTACATAAATCCTTGATTATAGTCAGTGAGACAGGAAGTAGCAGAAATGGTGCTAAGTGTTTATTCTGCCACCTATGCCAAAGAAACAAAAATATCTGCTTGTACCTGGTCACTCTACATCTGCAAAATGAGAAGTGAGCACTGACTGCTGTCAGTTCCGGTTAATTCATGCCAGATGCCAGGCTCTTTAGAACAAATTGAAAGCTGCCACTGGAACTAGGACGGTAACAGAGATACTCAACTGGTCAAGTGAAATGGTCAGGACTGCACTGGGCTCTCAACTGATCAGTAAATACATGTGATATTCTAGAGACCACATGCAAGAGGTTCATTGGGGATACCATTATCTGTCATCTATTATCTTTAAATACTGGGAGGACAAAACTATTTCCAGCAGACAGGAAAAACCACACTCTACTAGGCTGCAAGGATCACTTAGCAAACCTGTGCCTATGAGCTAGAAAATTGTTTCTATCACCTGAAGGGGCAACACAGCCATATCTAATACTTTACCAAGCAAAAGAGAGGCACTGAGCCTCTAAATTGCAACTGTGACATAACTGAAGTGGATTAAGGCTCATATAAAATGATTGTTGGGTGACTCTGCTAAAAAAACTCACTGGAAGCAAAGACCTAAGTCCAGCACCTGGTGATGGCATTTTCTCTGATGAAAGAACAGTAAAGCGTGGTCTGACTTTATTTAATATCACTAATATTGTTTCTCATATGATAAACCAAACTCACATCAAGTGTAGCAAAGCTAACTCGTACTTTATCTATATTACTGATTGATAGAAATAATTTGGTGTGTTGTTAATTATATTAAGAAATAAATATATCATTTGGATGCTTTTTGCTGATAGATGACAGTGCTATGCCAAAAGTTGTCCAAAATTCAGAGCAGTTCTGTTTCATCAAGGTTGAAAGTTTTAAATATTTACTTCCCAGCCAAGGAGGTTACTGTCAGAAAATTTCCTATAAACAATCAGGCCTCTTGGAGCATTACATTTTAGAGCATTTCTTACATTTGAATCATATAAGTTAGATTCTTCAATGTACAAATTATCCAAATATACTGGACTTTGATGTGTAGTTAGGAGAACAGTAACCAGGGAAAGCAAAGGTAATAATATTAGACTGTTTAAGATGAGGGCACAAAATGGGATATAAACCTAGGAGAAATTAATAAAAACTTTACATTCAAGAATCACAAGTATAAATTCTTATTTTAACATGGAAAAAAATCCTAGATGATTATGCCCAAATTTTCTGAAATAGTAAGACAGAATTTGGATCACAGCAGAGAGACTATCAGAGAAAATCAAACAACTGTACAAAATGGAGCCACTGCAAAACCATGGACCCCAACACCAGACAAGCTTGCCTTCCACATGTCCAGCAAGCTCCCAGCGGTCCCTACAGTGTCTCCTCTCACCCCTTCAAAGGTTATTTTAAAGTTTCACTCTCTCCTTAAGCTCTTTCTCCATTTTTTTCCCCACCAACTTTTAATAGATGAACTGCCTTCTAAATAAAAAGTGGTGCCATCAAGAATTGCCCAGATAATGGACTAGTGGTTACCAGAGGGGAGGGGGAAGAAATTTAAAAATAAAATGTAAAAAAAAAAAAAAAAGAAAAAAAAGGAAAAGATAAGAATGAGTGTGGGGGGAAAAATGCCATCCCACTAAAAAAATTAAAAAAAAAGAACTGCCCAGCAAAGGTATCCCTGCTTCTGTGTCTGCTGACTCTGCCTTCTCTCCTATCTTCTTTTGTCCATGGTGAACTCTTCCACTTGGGTTTAAGACCCCATCCCTTCTTTTGTAAAAGATCTCCCTTTCTTCAAAGTGTACCCCTGGGTTCTAACTTCAACCTTCCTTTTACCCTACACCTGCACTGACCACAGGTAGCTATTTAAATGTAAACTTAAATTAATTAAAATGAAATAAAATAAAAAACCCAGATCCTTAGCTGCACTAGCTTCAAGTGGCCAGTAACTACTGTATTGGATAAAGAACATTTCCATACATAAAAAGTTCCATTGGACAGTGCTTTTCTATACACTCTATACACTTTTTAGGTGACCTCTCAGTCATTCTTAAGGCTTTAAACTATATACCCTTAACATTAATCTATACCATAGTTAAGAAAGTAGATTTTAAGTATTTAAAAAAAAAATCAATATGCCAGCAGTTCTCAATGAAAATCTGCATATTAGAATCACCTGGAGAGAGTTTAAAAATAAATAAATAAATAAATGCTGGGCTTCAGTCCAAGTTTCTCAAATCAGAAATTCTAGGGGATGAAGGTACATTAGATGAGGCTAGGATGCATTTTTTTTTTTTAACTGAAGGTATTTTCACTTATTGGCATGTGAAAGCTTAAATAAAGTACTCTGCCTTACTGAGAATTCTCCATATAAATTCCCTGTATAGCAGTGCCACAAACATCTCTCATAACACATTTAGGTAGTAAACAAAAAGTCAGATTTCTTACCTGTGTGATAAAATGTGAGAAAAAATAAAAGTACTCCCATGAACATATTACTTAAAAAAGTGACAACTCCACAAGTAATCCCTTCTGGAACTGGGTAGACAGTTTCCACAAAAAGCTCAAAAAATATAGGTATGCTGCTATTCAAGAACACTCCCAGGAGAATACAGGAGGCGTACAATGTCACTAAAATAAAAACACAAACATTTTAGTTTTTCAGAAGCAGCAGTGAGTCATATCAGATAGATCTTCTGGGTCTTCTCTTTTATAAGTATCGACTCTGCAATTTCATCTTTTTTCAATGGCAGTTGATAAAGTTTGACAAAGCAGCATACATCTGTCAGCTCTTTGCTCAGGTTTGTGGAGCAGAGAGGAAAAGATTCTGTTGCTGGATGATTACCAGTTTATGTGCTTTACCTTTTTGGTGGATTATTCCAAAGCACAGGAACAATTTTACCATAATAATATAATTAAAAGGATTCTTTCCCCTTAGTCACACTCCTGGCAAATAGAAGGATAGATAAAATATAGCAACTTAATTACAAATATAGATTTATTTTATAATTTTAAAGAGAACTTAAATTCTACGAATAAATGTAAGAAACATTAAATGTTACTGAATATTACATATTTAAAGAGACTGGTTAGTAATAGCCCTCAAGCACAAAATAAAAATTATTCAGCATGTAATTTCTGGAGGAACACAAATAAAATTAGTTTTCAACTTTGGAATGAGTTTTGTATCAAGTTTTTTAAAAATTTGTAACTTTTTGGAATGCAGAAACAATTTTCACCCTGAAATACATAATTAATAGTGGTTAGGATCCCCGATTAGCCAATAAAAAGCCTATTTAGCCATACTCTATAGTAAAATTTTTGAATAAGGACATCCTTCTTATTCTTAGAAGAATGTTTAGAGAAATACACCCAACTCCAAATAATTTTACTGTCTGCATACAAACTTTCATTAATTTTAATCTAAAGGCGAAAACAGAACCAATTAGGAAAAAACCATATCTCATTTAGAAATCTAAAACATACCTCTTATAGTCTGACAAGTATATCATACCATAATGATAATGAGTAAAATTTATTCTAAGCTTAAGGTTACCAGGAAAACATTTCTAATAAAAACATTTATTAAGAAAACATTTTCTGTACAGGAAATGCAGGAAATGAGGGAGTTTACCCTAAATCTGTTATGTATTATTCATAGAATTTATCATAATTGATTAAAATAATCAACAGTCCATGACATTGTTGAAGGGGCAAACAAATAGCATCCACTGTTTTCTAATAGGATTCCTCCAATTTACCTCTACTCTTACTTCCTCTTCCAATTATACTGGTCTTTTCGGATTAAGAAATATTTAGTACATTCTAATAACACAAATAGCTGGTGATTACTCTTTCTTTGAATAGAAGATGCCTATTAAAACAGAGAACACAAGGATGACAGTGAATAAAGAAAATATTGCTGGCTGAACCAGTGACCAAATTATCTACAGAAATGGAAAGCATCTGATATTTACAATAAATACCATTTAAAACATGAAGCAATTTTCAAGAGATTTTTAAAAACAGAACAAAATCCAACACCTGATGCTCACTGTATTTTTGCTAGATGTAGATCATGTAAATGAATCAACACATCTATTTAACACGTGACTCATTAGTGGTCCTTTAGGAAATGTAGCATTCATAGAATATTCTACCTACAAAACACTTTATAATAATTTATTAGTCAGTTGGTAATCAGAGCAGAGATGGCTATTGACCCAAACACAGATGAGCCCAGGAATTAAAAACAAGACAACACTGAAATAAATGACAGGGAAAAGTAAACTCTTAAGGACCAGAGAGTGCTACTTTTAACTAAGAATTCACAAACCAGTGATGGAATTACCATTTTTTAGGACCTATGTTTGAAAATAATCCTTCAACACATATTTCTCACATGTAATTTGTAATCAGGCAAATCAAAATGTAATACCTGAAAAAGAATTGTAATTTGCATATAATAAAACAATTGCAAGCTATAGAAGAATGATAATATAATGATGAGGACATACTGAAAGGGGACTATTGAAGTCTTGAAAAGATGGATTTGATTTTATTGATTTTTATTAAGCATGATATTGAGAGAGAAGAGGGTGGGGGGAAGCAGGGGTCCTGTCTGAAAACCCCACATGGTCATGCAAATCCATGGCTTCATTTCATGCTCATTACAAATCTTCTGATTTTGGTTTCCTAGGTATCTAAATTCTGGGGAAGGAACAGAAAACCTTTGTCACTGGAAAGATAAAATTTCTATTGTGATTAAACACTGTTGATGGAACTAAAATTTAAATTCTGGTGGTAGTCTGAAAATGCCTATCAAAATAAATAATGCACTTATCGTTTGACCCAGAAATTCCAGTTCTAGAAATTTATCCTACAGCTGTGCAGGTACAATTATATATATATATAAAATGATTAAAAACAAGCTAAATGTCCACCAATAGGAGGTTGGTTGTTTAAAACTTTATCAAACATCAAAACAAAGGCATATTATGTAACCACTAAACATGAAGTAGCTCTGTATGTGCTGATATTAATGACATCTAAGATATGTAAGTAAAAAAGATGTAGAAAAGTATGCTATATTTTTAAAAAGGATACACACACATTTGCAAATATATAGAATTCTTTGAACAAATGCCCAAGAAACTGACATTCAGGGTTGCCTCTAGAGAGGGAAATTGGGGGCCACAGGAGGGTAGACATTTCTCATTGTATACTTTTCATCTACTATTTGAATTTGACTTTTTAATGTATATATCTTAACTAACAAAAAAAGAGAAATTTTGTTGGTAATGAAATAATGAATTGGTAGCTGATTCATGTAAGTTCGTTAGCTCACTGACTCAGAAACGGTTTACATGAGGTGAGTTGACCCATAGACCTGATGTCTACACATAACCAGGGGAGCCACATAACCAGACTTAGTGCAGGATCTTTGACATAAACATCCCCACTTCATTTATTAGAATTCCTATTAGACATGGGATAAATAGGCTTTGATGAATGCAATAACTTGAGATCAGTAATCAAAAATTGAGTATTTTCATTTAATTCTCTTAGTCTTGATGTTTGCTTCTTGTATTACTATAAAAATGATTACCAAGAAGTTGTTTTACACTGGATGGATAAGCTGAAATCAGTTTATATTGCAGAGACTAAAGAATCAAAATAATTTACACAAGAAAGAGTTAAATTAAGATCTTCACATTCAGAACTGTGGAAAGGTGGTTGTGTCAGGACTGATGTAATATATTCCTCCCCAGTGTTCTGGGGCATGCATAAAGTAGAAACTGATTATTAAGAGTCTGGATTTGACTTCCATTTGAGTTTTCAGTTTAGAGTCTGATACAGTGTCTATACACTGGTTTGGCAGATCCAGTGGGTGAATGTCATCTATTAAAAGTCAGGCAGACAAGATAATTTCCTGCTTGTCAGAGAGGGTTCAAACTACATGATCATTAAATATTTCCATGACTTTCTAGAGTACTGATACTAAAATTATAACAAACTGCCTTTCAATTAAAAAGTCAAGGTAATTTAGCAGAACAAACACAATGTTGATGTAGAGTTCCTCCAAAGAAGCTAATAAAATTCACAGGCCCATAATTTAAATTGCAAAAAACACACAGTCCTGTGTAGCACAAAATACAATTATAATGGATGTGTTTCAAGAACATGAATTGGATCATAACCCTGAAACTACTGCTCCCCAAATCCCCGCAGCCAGTAATAAACCAAATTACTAAACTTTAGGGAAATAAAACTATTTATGAATACATTTTTATTAACCAGAATGCTCAAGCCTTCATGATTAGCAGTTATAAAACAAATCACAAGATTTCAGGTAAGAACAGGAACTATTTCCACTCAACATTTAATATCATCAATAACAATAACAACTTCTAACCTTAGATTTATATAATTTTAAAAACATTTTTTGAAAATGCTTTCAAATATATTATATTTGATCATCCATCAACTCTTTGAGATAGGTATTTTAAAGATTAACTGACCAAAGTTCTGCAAGTTAAAACAACTTATTTAGAAACAATATGAGTCAGCAGTGTTAATAATATAATTAAGGTCTACAGAATCTAGCATATTTTCTATGAAGCCACTGTGTCAGACTGAAAAAAAATAAGGAGGCTTGGTATTTCTTTTATTCAGTGGTATTGACTTAACAGGCATGCTTCTTAAATCTGTATTCAGCACAAAGCTGAAAGTGATTGCACATAAGACAGATGACAAAATCGAAAATAAAGCACCAAAAGGTTATGAAGAAAGAGATGAACTTTAATCAAGATAAATATAAAATAAGTCCAAAAAATTAATGCTTAGATGTGTAAAAGGGAAATTTTTAGCTTAAGTCTTTTCAAAACCATTTATCAGGAGCCTATTATATATAAGCTGTTTTGCTAGGATAGGACATATTCTATCCTCAAATCTCTTCTAATCTAAGGAACAAGATAGATGCCTATTTGCTCAGCAGCCATTTATATGCACAGTGATAAGAAGATAATTATACACCATTTCCCTAGAAAAAGCTACATCTAAGCATTAGAAACAAGGGCTTCATAATACTGGGTGCTGAGTGAAGCAGGAAAAGTGTGCTAAATTCTAGTAAGAGTCTGAGAAGGACAATGATAAGCTACGGTAGGCTTAGAAGACAGCAACTATGCTGGTCAGTGGTGTGGAATCTATGTTCAATGAGAAAAGGTTGTAAGAACTCGGGGATGTTTAAAAGCCAAGGCTAGACGTGACAAATATCTTCAAATGTTTTGAGGGCTGTCAGTTGAGCTGATTTGCTCTGTGGAAGCTGTGTTGTTCCAAATCAGTTCTCAATAGGAGAAAGAATTTCCCCAAGTCCAGGGCTGACTAACAATGGACTGGTAATGTGTTTCCTTTTTTGGGAGGTATTCAAGTTGCAGTCAGATGTACATATGTCTGGATTGTAATGAAAGAGATGCACTTATTGAATGATAAATTATATCAGATGATAACTAAGGTTCACTTAATAGATCAAAACAAATTTGAATACATGTAGATAAGAGAGCTTAACTAGGATGTTAAAAACAAAAATCTTACAGGTGCTTCTAGGTAGATAAGAATAATTAAGAATTTGTTTACAGTTTATTAAGAAGTGTTATAAATAAGGATTATAAAAGAACAATAAGTTTTTATTTTGAATTGTTTTAAAGATCACAGTCAGAAATTTCCCTAAAAGTAGGTTTATAACATTAATACATTTTATTGGATAAACTTTTATTCTTGTGCATACTGACTGAATTTTTATTTTATGGTAGTTAAAAAGGTTAACAGGGAATTAGACCTTTATTAAAAATATTTCTTACAATCTAAACTTGACAGTGCAAGTGAAAATACTCCCTTTGGAAATAAAAAGACATGCATGAAGAGAAAGAGTAAATATTCACAATGTTACCTACATAGTTTTTTCATAGGTTTTGGGCATGTTGAATGACAGAATACATACATTTGTACACACATACACCAATATACATTTCTATATCACTAAGCTGTGCTTCTCTTCTCAGCCTCACATTTTCTTTCTAAAAATGACTGCTGTGGCTTCATGATCTACCACTAATTAAAATATGCAGTGCATGAAACTGTGGTTCCCAAAGAGGATGGGGGCATATTGTGCTGCAATATTCACTAATGATGATGATTTTCTTTCTTTGTGTTATTAATCTGTGGTGTCCCTTGTTTTGCCTCTATGTTGGCATAGCTTAGTCCTATAAAGGTTGGCAGCTATGTTTAGAGTCTCTGAGAGCTGGAAGGCAAAGTAATTATCTTGCAGAAATGAAGCGCAACTAATAATCCTTTGTAATTGTGGGCCCGGAGTGGAGACTGGTTGTGAAATTAGATAGCATCGGTATAGGTTTATCAGTAACTTCCAAGCTCCTAAAGAATTACCTATGGTTCTGAAGCAGGCAGTGTACCATTAAATCACGGAACATTGACTGATCACCTACCTGGTCAAGCCCTCTACCTTCAAAGAAACACAGATTCTGCGTGAAGACATATCTTGAAAATCACACTGATAAACAGTATAATCTTCCTCATTTGGCTTTTGAACATTACATGACTCTTACTTTTAAGGTTTTTCATAAATCTTTTCTCTGCTTTTAATTTGTTCTATTTTTTCATTCTTGATCAGACGGTCATGAACAAGAATAACAGTAACTTTTAGTTCATAAAATTTAAAATAATTAAGTCACTCCTAGCCTTTCCTTAACACTTAAAATCCCTAATTTCCTTAATAATATGTATTTCTTTAATCATGTTCATCATTCTTTTCTCAATTTCCTCATTTACCCCCCATTTTTGGGCAAGTGTATGTTTTTATTTCTTTGCATGTTATCAAAATGGGACATGATTATTTTAATACATGAAAAATACATAAAGATTATATGTTATGAGGATATATTAAAATATACTAAAAGGAGTACTCTCACAGGCCTTTCAACACAACCAAAGGTTTTCTTTCTTCAAATATCATTTAAAGTCAGTTTGTAGTCAGCTATCACTCTCGTGGGGTTTGTATCTAGCTAATTACCCTCACCATCATGGCATCCTAGTAACTTGAATTAGATGAAGAACCTCTCCCAAGGCAACTTCTGTTAAACACTCAAATTATATTGTTTCAGCAAACTCATCACCAAAGTGCTAACATTTTTCAAAAAGCCATTTCAATGGATTCATCTGTTTTGTGAAAAATGACTGTATGAGTTGTGGCTGACAGGGCTAGACATCTAGTTCTTGAATAAGGTGAATAATGTATTTTCATAATTTTGTTCACAGCATAAGCTTCAAGATTTTGAAGCTCATATTATCTAGTCACAAGTGTATTTATTTGTCCTACTGTAGATACTTCAATTAAGAAGCTTAAAATACAATTTTAAATATTGAGTTACCCTAAGGGAATAAAAGCATACTGCTGACAGCCTCCAAGAAGATGTATGTAAGTACATATATCAAACAGCGTGGTTTTAGAAAGAATGAAATGACCCAGTTTTCTTCTGTAGAGATGGCAACAATAATATCAAGATTAGTGGACTACAGAAAGATTGCAATAGAAGGTTTTAGCAGTAGTAGCACTTATAACACATGCGTTGAACAAAATTAGCTTTTTATCTTGTCAATGGTTATAATTAATGCATATATTTTCAAACACTGTAGAGTCTTCTGATATACAAAAAGCAGTAATAGAAATACTAAGTTTGCTAGAAATGAGAATAGCTAGATATTTTCCTGATTAAAAAAGAATGACTGGTAAAAAAGAAAAAAAAGAAATGAATTTGCTGTTACTGACTTTAAATACCAGCCTAAAGGTCTAGATCTGTCTATAATTAGATTTTGTAGTAAGTACCTTTTACTTAAAAGGATTTAGGTCATATTCTTATACAGACAGTAAGAGTATCTGTGACAGATTTATTCAAATTCTCCACTGTTCCATTAAAATGTGCCCTTTTGCCATCCTACAGCTAATGCTGAATAACAAAGACTGGCCATAATTGCTATTATTGGCAACAAGTCATATCTACTGAGGTTCAAAATGGAAATAATGTATATTTCATTCATTCATTTACTCATTCATTAGTTACTCAGGGCTTGCGATAGGTACTGGGGTAAGAACTGAGGTCAGAATTTATAAGGCACAGTCCATGCTCCAGATTTTCAGAGTGGTAGGGGAGATGAAACATATTCTCAAGTAACTATTTAAGTGTTATCGGGAAGGAGAAAAAAATATAATTAAGAGAAGAGATGTGAACAAATCTAGTCCTCAACCTAGTATATTTAAAAAATATAAATACATAAAATATTAAAAATAAATCTTTCAGGAGTATCTAAGTGACATTCCAAAACTGACTTGCAATTGAAAACAATAATAGAATTTATAATTAAGTAGTTTTTAAGATGGCCACATCAAACTCAACCTTTTGATTCTGGCCTTGATTTAATTTAGAATTCTGCTTTCCTTTCTGTCCAATGTAATGGTTTTTAAGGACAGACTGAAAAAACAGTCTTGACCAGGGTCAATTACATCACTTTTCTTTTAAGATTTTAAAAGATGTATTGTTTTCAAATATATACTTTTTTTCTGATTATAAAATTAAACATGTTCATTATTCAAGTCCCCGACAAAAAAAGGAGGTGAAAATTAAATTTCTTCCCAGTGCCTCCATCCAGAGACAAAACTGCTAATTTTATGTTAAGTAGAAAATGCATAAAATTTAATGAATGTACTCTCTTATAATGAATATTCTACACTTAAGGGAAAGAAATCTGTTCATTAGGTACTCATGACAATGTTCTTGTAAAATCTAACAGATGCATGCTTGACATACAGGATCACAAAAAATATCTGAGTGCAATGCCATGAATGAGAAGAGTTGTAAACCATAACTGTTCCACCAGAATGTTGTACAACTGCTAAATGATAAAATTATACAAGAATAAAACAAAAAAAATTCTGGCCCAGAACACTTCAAATTTCTCAAAACCCTAATGTAGGAATATTAGTGTATGAAAAGTACATGTTGTCCAAAAATTATTACTCTGGATAACAGGGCTTTACAGGAAAAGCAATAAACCTTTCAAAGGGGAATTGCCAGTAGGATGGTACAGAGCAGAGGCTTCCAGACCTTCCTTCTCAGCACAGTTAGTGTCTCGGTAATTTTTTCAAGGGTCCCAAGGCCAAAATAAATAGCTAATAATTCTGTTAATTACACAGTTAGGTCCAAACAATTTAATAAATATACATGTCCTAACAATTTAGTAGCTATTTAAAAAATAATACCAATGTATGGAAAGAAATGTATTTTTATTTTTAAATAACCACCAGTACTTACTAATGAGAAGTATATCTGATGGGCATTGCACAGCTTCTCAAATCTTGAAATCAGATTGATATCACCACCCTCGTTTCCTCTTCTACATTGACTTTTTGTGTGGTATTTGCTTTTGATATCCCAGCAACTGCAGAAAAACTAACTTTGCCAAGAGAGGATATTATCAAAAAGCGGGATCTAATGCTGAAAGAGGGAACTCTGTTGAGTCAGAGATTTGCACAGTATCTGACAGATGTGGAATATCCGTTTCCTTTGGATATTTAAAATAAACCTGTGTTGCTCTTGTGAGTTTGCTGTAGCATTCCAGGGCGGCTGGCTTGGAGCAACTTGATAATCACGGGGATGGGGCAGCCTTGTCCTATTATTACCGTGAAAGAATTAGGAACTCCAAATAAATAGGTATCTTGGAAAGACTTGATGCTTCTGTTGTATAAACTGCTGGTCCTTTTAGTATACAGTGCATAAGTCCAAACCGGAATGTGCAGTATTCCTTAATTATCTGTAGACAAAAGGAACCCTCCTCTCATGGAGTCCCATGGAACATACACGCCACTTGGTATTAGGCCTTGCAGAGCCACTTTCAGACGTTTTTACTCCTAACCATACAAGTGCTTGTTATAGCAAATAATCCTATAATTCTGCACTCTAAGTTTACAACAAATAATCCTACTATTAAACACATAATTCAAAAAGTAGGTGCAAATGGAATAAAAAACATAGTAGTACCCCTTA
The DNA here is from genome assembly GCA_030015415.1 of Cynopterus sphinx. NCBI lineage: Eukaryota > Metazoa > Chordata > Mammalia > Chiroptera > Pteropodidae > Cynopterus > Cynopterus sphinx. Next base: position 53,386,458 of record CM057380.1, read on the forward strand.
TCTGAAGTTTTGCTTTCTGTGTTTTCAGTTACTCAAAATCAACTGCAGTCTGAAAATATTAAATGGAAAATTCCAGATATAAACAATTGGTAAGTTTTAAATTGCACACCTTTCTGAGTAATATGATGAAATCTTACATTGTTACATACCTTCCTGATTTGACCCCCCCTGGGATGTGAATCACCTCTTTCTTCAGCATATCTGGTTGTACTCGCTACCCACCCATTAGTCACTTAGTAGCCTTCTCAGTTATTAGATTAACTCATGATATTGCATTACTTATGTGCAAATAGCCCTTAATTTACTTCATAATGGCCCCAAGGCATAAGAGTAGTGACGCTGTCAATTCTAATATTCTAAAGAGAAGCTGTAAAATGCTTCCTTTTTGTGAAAAGGTATGTATGTATAGGATAAAACATAGTGAATATAGGATTTGATACTCCCCACACTTACAAGTACCACTGGAGGCCTTGGAACGTGTACCCCTTGAACAAAGAGGCACACCGTATGTATTTTAAACAATTCTTTGTTAAAATAAAAAAAATAGAATCTTTTCAGTTTAGAAAATAATCTGTCATAGTAATTTTACAAGAATCCTGTGGTGGGCCGAATAATGGCCCCCTACTCGCACCCTACCCTAAAAGATATTCATGTCCTAATCCTTGGAACCCATGAATGTGTTACTTCACATGGCTAAAAGGATCAAGGCTACCAATGGCATTAAGGCTACCAATGGAACTAATCAGCTCACTTTGGGACAATATGGGTGGACCTTGAGATAATCATGCTAAGTGAAATAAGCCAGACAGAAAAAGGTATGATAGTATGTGAAAAATAATTCTAAAAGCAACAAACAAACAGGACAAAAAAAACCAGAGACTCATGGACATGGACAATAGACGAGTTAGTGGTTACCAGAGGGTGTGAGGGAGGGGGATGGGGGAAGTTATAGTGGGTAAAAGGGGTCAAATATGTGCTGACAGAAAGAAATATAACTATGGGTGGCGAACACACAATGCAATATATATATGCCTTACTGTTCAACTGTACATCTGAAACTTAGTGGATTTTGTTAACAAATGTCATCATAATAAAAAAAGTAAATTATTATTTTTTTTAAAAAAAGGAAGATTATCCTAGGTTATCTGGATGGTCTCAATGTAATCACTCAGATCCTTAAAAGTAGAAGAGAGAGGCAGAGGGTGAGAGTTCAGAGGAAGACGTGACCTTAGAAGAAAGTCACAGATGATGCAGTGTGAGAAGGACTTAATGGGCTGCTTTTGGCTTTAAAGATGGAGAAAGGGAGCTATAAGCCAAGGAATGTGGGACGCCTCTAGATGACAGAAAAGGCAAGGAATCAGATTCTTCCCCAGAGTCTGCCCACACTCTAATTTTAGCCCAGTGAAATCCAAGTTGGCCTTCTAATTTACAGATATATAAGATAATAAAATCTTGTTGTCTTAAATCACTCTACTTTTATGGTAACTTGTTACAGCAGTCATAAAAATCGAATATAGACCCCCAAATAATACTAATAACAATAAAAACAACAGCTATAAAGGTTTCAGTTCAACTGAATGGCTAAGTAAACTGCCTCTAATATACTTCCAATAGGTATTTCTAATAAATTTTGTTTTGTTTTGATTATGTAATTAAGACTAAAAGTAAAATAAACCTATAGGTGCTAGTTCAAAAATTTTACTGGAGGGTACTTTAAACATCATAGCTTTTGCCTTTGTTCATCTTCCTGACTGTTTCATAATGATGTAATATCTATAAAGAAGATAAATATCTTTGTATTACACTCTGATATGAATGTTAAAATAATGTAGGCTTTTTCATGCTATATAAGCTTAGGTTAAAGATTATACTTCTTTTCATATGTAAAATACAAATGAAAATATTTTTAGTTATTTCTTGAGCTCTTTTTTAGATGAAATGATTGTTTGATGGCTGGATAAGGAAGACCCATTAATATGTTTAACATTTGCTTACAGAAAGGAAGAAAAAGTCCTACTGTTAGAATACATATACTTCTGTAAACTGAAAATATTTTTTCAAAGTTCAAAAGTCTATGCTCACCTGTGGTTAAAGGCAGATGTGTGATGCTGTTCAAACAGGTCAGGGTGAACCACGTAGATGATAGTGTAGCCCCAGAAAACAGGAGGAGAAGAATGAGTTTCAGCATACCCCTGATAAAATCTGCAAACCTGAAAAGAAACAATGTTCTATTAACTCTAATTGAATTTTTAAAATACAACTTAAATCAATGGCATACTTTCATTTAATGATAATTTCTTGAAGAAATTTCCATACTTTTAAAAGCAAGGTTTTAAAATTTTTAACTGATACATTTTGTATGTGTATGATAAATATTACTTTGTGATAAATGTTTTTTTTTCCCTCTTACAAAACACAAATCTCTGTTCAGGATCTATAAGTTCCAGGATGGATTCTAAGTTTTTAAATGCCACTTTTACTTTATGTTTTTCTATAATTTCCAAACATGCTGTAATGAGTACATACTGTTCTAGTTTTAGAAAAATAGGTTAACTTTTGACATAAACCTGCAAAGATGGCACTCCCAAGGTTCAAACTCAAAGAGCAAATGCAAATGCGTACACTAGAGTTTTGGGGGTCCTACAGAATCTGCCTCCACTCTCCCTTTGCCTTACTATGCTCTTTACTATGAACAACCCTGTTTTTCTTTCTCATATATGCTAAGGTTGTTTCCAACAGCAATGGACTTGTACTCTCTGCCGAGAATGCTGGTACACCCATTCTTTACATGACTAACTCCTGCTTATTCCTCAGGTCACTCAGGTCTCACATCAACAAGGCTCTCTATGCTCATTGAAGAAAGCCTTCCCATTCCACCTCCACACTTTTATTTTCTTCATAGCACTTACCTCTATTGGAATTTCTCCAGTTTCTGTAATTGTTTAGTTTTTGTCTTTCTTATCAGATTGTAAGCTTCATAAGAGCAAGAACATAACTCTGGAAGAGTGGATACTATTCCTCAAAGCTGTCACTACTGTTTCACCACATTTTACATTCCTAAAATACCTGCTTTTTTCCTGAATTAACACAAAACTAAAAGTCATCTGGTAGAGATAATTATCATTTAGTTACAACCAAAAATTTCCATTTGCCAATTGCTATTCCTCATCTGCTGATTAATGGTTGATTATATAGGCACAATCCTCTACACACAACTTATTCAGCCCTTCAGAATTGTTCCTATGGTAAAAAAACAGATCCCATATGACATTTACTATGTTTTCTCTCTAAAGTTTTTCAAAATTGATTTTAATCTCTATTATAATTATGTGACTATTCTTCTTAACACTTTCAATACTATCTTTTATTTTGTACTTATTTGATGTGATATGATTAATCATGTTTGTCAGTGTTACCTAGACTAAAATGACTTTCTGTGAGAGCTGATGCCATCTTTTGGTGAGAAAAATGAATGCACCTTTGCCCAGGGACAGGTTTGTTCTCAACTATGAAAGTTAGTTCATCGTCAGAAAATTCTTATTTTGAAAATTCTGAAAAAGGTTCCACACCTTGATAGAAACATCCCTCAAGAAAATCTAAACACTTTGTTTTAATTCCATGGTCACCAATCACTTTTCTGATTTATATTTTGGAATGCTGCCTGAACTTACGTGTCAGACCGATAACCAGGTATGAGAGAATAAAACCGTTTTCTGGTGTAATTAGAGTTGAATGAGGTTGAATAATGAGAAAGTTTCACAGGGCCAGATCACCAAAGAATAAACTGACGACTGTGGTTTGCTATTTTTGGAGACCTAACCCTCTCAAATGGACTAGTACCATCAAAGTGTACTGTTAGGAGAAAAGTGGTACATTTAGTAGTGACCTTTAACAATATAACTCTAAAAAAGAAAAAAAAATTACCCAAAGCATTTATGTTTATAAGGAGGTTCTGTTCTAAGGATCCTCCAAATGAATTTATTAATATAATTTAAAATTTTATTTTAGGCATAGGAGATACTTGCAATTGATTTCAGATCTCAGAGTAAGGGCAGTACATTTCAACAAATTAAAAATACAAATGCCCTCATTCTAATTTCTCCCTCTAGAGAAATTATGTGGTTAAAATTAAGGATTTATAGAAAAAGAGAAGAGAAAGGAGAATGTGAGATGTCATTTATGATATATAATGGTTCCCTCTAATCTTTTTGGTGCTCAGAATGGAATTTGGTAAATGATGACTCACTCTAATAGGCTTAGTTTTTATTAGAAAAATTAGATATGATTCTTAATAAATGTGATAAGTCATTGTATTTCAGTATCAGTACAGTTATTTGCTATATATAGCTATCTTCCTATTCTCTCCTTTAGCTTTTAGATTTTACTCATATTTTCCTAACTTATGAAAACCTCAGAGAGTGGTTTAGAAATTACAGTGTCAATTTATTCTTTCATTATCCCAGAAACACTATGTAAACTTTAAGGTCTTGATATAATATTATCCTGTTTAAATCACGCTTAAGTATTTAGATATTGAGGTGATTTATCTATCTTATTTGACCTCCCCAAATATGTAATTAGATTCTTCCTCTTGGTAAAGTTGACTACTTAATTTTGTTTTTGATTAAACTGGGAAAAATAATTTTGGAAGTGAATGAGTACTATCTCTTTGAAAACACCAAGAGTAGTTTTACAGTCCCCTACATGAGCGACATGTTCATTCTTCTTTTTAGAATAATGACACTTTTTCCTTCTATTGACTCATTCTAAAAATGTGTTGTCATAATGTGTTAAGATCATAGGCAGTCTGATGAAACTGGAAGTCTTTATGGACGTTTTTCATCAAAATGGAATAACCAGAGGGACATCTGTGTCAAAAAGTCTAGAAATAAATTTATCTGCTAATCAGGATAGTGCCTTTTCACAGAAAGTCCTGAACATGCTCTAACAAATTATTCTTTTCAATTCTTTTCTATTTTTGATAACTATCACTTTGCTTTTGTTACTGTATCACCTTTCGTTGGGTTCCATTTGTAGATGTTGCTCTCTAATAATATGGAGAGAGTCAGCTTAATTATGCTAAAAATACATCTCCAATCGCCAAAAGCATTTCAGGACAGACCACTCATCAGAACATTTCTTGTAGCAGCAAATTCTACCCACCGCATGTCAATTTTCTTATACCCGAACAAGTGCTCTTCTCTGACCTTTGCCTATTTTACTTTTCTTGAATTTTAACATTTATTTAGGGGGGCTAATTGTCCCATTGAGCTTTCCATTTGTTTCTGGCCACTCACACATTTAACATAAAATATTCTTACCTTGCCATAGCTATTCCAACAACACAGCCTCCAACTATGGACCAAAATCCAATCCAGCCAGCATCTACCTGTTAAGAAAGTGGCAGACACATGATATAAGACTATCATATTGCAATTTAGAAAGCAAGAAAAAAAAATCTTCTCTACTCAATATGTTAGTAAGTAAAAACAACAAATTTAGGAAATATTATTTAAGAAAATAAATCTAACAAAAAGATTCATCTGTGACTAAGTAAAATGAACTTACCTAAGTAAATCTATCCTTAATTAACTTATTGAAATATTTAAATCAACAAAATAATCAATGTCACAACAAATAATTTTCAAATATGTTTTATCCTAGCATTGTACTAGGAACTCGCAAGAAAATAGGAAAAGTGATGATGGTCACTGACCTCAAAAAGTTTAAACATAGCCAACATAGAAAAATTACTAGAAAATAATTAAGCGTTAAAACATCTGGCAACAACCGAAGTGTTCTATGATAAATGATTGGATAAAGAAGATGTGGTATATATACACAATGGAATATTACTCAGCCATAAAAATGATAAATATTGTCATTTGTGACTACATGGATGGATCCAGAGATAATCATTCTAAGCAAAATAAGTCAGACAGAAAAAGCTGTACAATATATGATTTCACTCATATGTGGGATATAAAACTGAAAGCAAAAGACAAACATGACAAATAGTACTCACGGACACAGATAGTGGATTAGTGGTTACCAGAGGGAAGTGGGGGAGAGGAGAAGTAGATAAGGGTAAAAGGCATCAAACATTTGGTGACAGAAGGAAATCTAACTTTGGGTGGTGAACACACAAAGCAAAATATGCATGACATATAGTTGAATTGTATACTCGAAACTTTTTGATTTTATGAATGTCACTCCAACAATTTTTAAGAAAAAAAATACACCAAAATATCTGGTGACAACTAAAAATGTATTACCAGAACACAGATGGGAGAAGAGCAATGTGGAGTTGAGGGTTGAGCACCTGGTGAGACTGGATAAAGAGAATTTGAACTGGTTTCAAATGTATTGCTAGTCACTCTGCTCTTGAGCAAACATTTCCAGACCTGCTATGTGCTAGCTTTGTGACCCTGGGAAAATTATGTCTTCTTATGTATAGAATGGACTAAATGAGATAATTTGTGTACAGATCTTAGATCACTGGTTGGCATATAGGATGTGTTCAATAAAGGCCAGAGCTGTCATTATCTGATGATGCTTCTCCATCTACCTGATGTCACATCTCTTTCCTGCAATCAAGTTTCCTACCAAGTTTATTCAGAGCTATCTATAAATGCTACCTCTATTTCCTCATCACACATGTATCTTTAACTCATTATGACTTGGTTTCTGTCTCAACTCACAGTCTAAGCTTCAGTTTTCTTAGTAAAATGGATATAATAAAGATCTTTTTGAAATTAAGTTAATAAATGTAAGGTGCTCAATATATGTTAGTTGTTACCACTGAAATTCTCTGTGTCCCTAACAATACTGGTGCCATCTGTCCCCTCTTTTCTCTTCCCACGTCCACCGCACTTGTTTATTACCTTATTTCTTACTCTGGATTCCTGTAATAGCATCATGAATGGTCTTTACAACCTATTCTTCCTGCTATTGCAAGAATAATTATCCCAATCATTCCACTTCTCGGCTCAGAAATAGTTACTGGCTTTCCTTGTGGTTAAAGGGTAAAGTTTAAACTTGACCTGGCATTTGAGAGCTCCCCAAACTAACTTCTACCTTTTATTATTTTCCTAGTCATACTAAGCTCTCATTAGTGGAAGGAAGAAAGCAGAAGTGAGGTTTGCTACCTCTAGAATAGAACCTGGAATACAGTGGTATGACTTCCTCCGTGCTTTCTTTCCCTTTTTGCCAGCAGGTATTTGGATGTGGTCACCCAGCTTCACTCATTTAAGGGACAAGGTGCTAGGAGACAGAAAACCTGCAGAGTAGAGGTAGCCTAGGTCTCTAAATCAGTATATAAAAAAGAACTTTCCAAGCTATGAATGACTGTCCTAATTATTATGCAAACTGTCATAGATTGCTGTGTGAATGAGAAATAGATTTCATCAGTCTCAGAATTTTGGGGTTCTATTTTTTACAGTAGCTTAGCCTACTCTAAGTAATACTTTGTATAAGTCCTTTGTTCTACTAGTGTTTGGTGCCAGAAGCAAAGATAAATGCTCTCTGGAGAAAGAGAACAACTTGAAGCCTAAATTATCTCTACATTTTGTTTTATGCACCATTGGCATTTGGAGCAAGAGAATCCTCTGTTCTGCAGAGCTGCCGTTCTCATTGCAGAGCATTTAGCACCCATTGTCTTAGTCCTACTTAACACTGTTAGGTGCTGCCAAACATTTCCATTTACACTCTAGGTAGAGTGGGGTCCTCCTGTGCCAGGCTAGGGACCTCTGTGCATCTGACTTTACTGATCCTGGTCCTTTTCTGGTCATTTTGTGCTTTTCTGTTCCCTTTGTTCATGACATTTACTTCAGTTAATAATATTCTAATTAATATTAAAGTTTTCCCTTTGTTTTAATGTTTTGCTTTCAAATAATTTTAAATTTCTCTTTATTTAATTCCTGGTGTGCTTTATGGTGTCTATATCTCTCAGAGTCTGTACAGAGAGATACTTGGAAGAATTTCTCAGGGTTTATAAGGTGAAGCATAAGATCTGCAAAATCAGAATCATTTAAAAGGGTGCTGTACTTTTCCTTCTTGAATACCTACCATCCAGAAAAATAGGTTAGGATACTAAAGGAAGACTTACTTCTTATGGTGAAGGTATACTAGGTGATTTGAATTAATAGTCTGATTGAGAGCTAGAAAATCTGGAGGGAAATCTGATGGTATCAAAAAGTCAAGAAGAAAATTCTGAATTATGGAACTATGATGCAAAATGGGAAGAAAACCCAGGAAGATAAACCTAGTATTTGAGGACACTTTTCCCATAGAGGTGGGGTGTCTGATGATTTTTAAAAAGGTATCTGAGTAGTTACTGACATCCTCATTGATCTAGGAAAGAAAAAAAATATAAGTTTGGGGCTTACTGGGAGGTGAGTGGCCTTAAAAAAAATCACAGCCTTTATAGCTGGAAACTCTGAAGGGCTTTAACCTAAGAGTACTGTGAATTGGAAATAGAACAGTAGTATGAGGAACTGAAGTCCAGCTTTAAATGACTTCGATTCCTAATACTAGATTAAATAATCCATCGACTCCTTCAAGAAAAAACATGTTATTTCTGAAGGAAAATAACATCACTTTGAAGCTTAAATAATCTCTACAACTTGTCATATACTCTGTCTAGCACTTGGTAAAAAAAATAGTAGAACACATAAGGAGATAAGAAAACATCAGAGAATACCACAAATATAAAAAGACCCACAGGGGATCCAGTTAAAGAAATTATGAGATACAGACTTTAAATAACTTTTATATATATATATGTGTATATATATATATATATATATACATACATACATACATACACACACACACACATATATCTAACTTTTACATATATATATACATACATATATATATATATACACATATATATATGTATGTATATATATATTCGAGGATGTCTACAGAAATTTGGAAACTATGAAAAGTATCAAATAATAATTTTATAACTTTAAAATACAATTTAAGTTAGTAACTCACAGATGAGTTTAATAGTATATTAGACAAAGCTGAAAACTCAAATAATGAGTTGGAAGAGAGGCTTGATAAAATATCTAATCTGAAGTGGAGAAAGGCAAAGGATGAAAAATTCAGAAGAAAGGGTAAGACACAGTTAATACAACATGAAGGTATAATTATATCTATCTATCAATTGATTATACACACACACATACATTCATATACATGCATATATACACACACACACACATACACACATATATAGAGTCCCTAAAGGTGAAATTAGAGAAAATAGAGCATAAGCTTCAAAGAGGTATTGGCTAAAAATTTTCAGAAACTGATAGAGAAATCGAGCCTAATATTTAAGAGTCCTACAGACATCAAGAATAAATTTTTAAAAAATCACCACCTAGTTATATCATAGTAAAAATGCTAAAACCAAAGATAAGGAGAAAAGCTTAAATGCAGTAAGCTCTTTAATTTGAGAGCTAACCTCTCAGTTGAGACAATGAAAGCCAGAAGAAAATGGGGTATTTTCAAAGAACCAAAAGAAAATAATTGCCAACTAATAATTTTATGTCCAACAAAAATAATCTTCAAAAATAAAGGTGAAACAAAGACATTTTTTAGACCAAACTAAAAAACAAACCCCAAACAGTGCTCTTTAGATGAATAAAAATGATCATGGATGACTGAAACAGAGGAATGAAAAACAACAATGGGTAAATACAAGGATGAATATAAATGAATAGTGACTGTGTAAACAATAATAATGCCTTGTACAGTGTAAAATACACAACAGTAATAGCACAGATATGCTAGAGGATGAAATGGAGTTAAAGGGCTCTAAAGACTCTGGGGTGTTCTGGAAGGGGTAAAAATTCTAAGTTATAAAAAATATTGATAAGTTAGGAGTGCATTCTATACTTTCTAGGGTAACCACCAAAAAAGGAAATTGATAGAGACTATACCAAGCTAATAGAGGGGAAAGACAGAAAAATAAAAAAATACTTAACTTACAAGAAGGTAAGAAAGAAGAAAAACAGGATAGACTAGAGTGAACAAAATAAAAACCAATAGAAAGATAGTAGATCTAAATCCAAATTTATCAAAAATTAAATTAAATATAAATAGACTAAATACTCCAATTCAAACAAAAAGATTATTAGATAGAATTAAAGAAAAAAAATGGTATACTGCTTATAAGAGGAATACCTCAAGAAAGTGTGAAAGTAAAAAAAAATATGAAAAGATATACCATACACACACTAACCAAGAGAAAGCTGGTGTAATTAATATGCTTTAAGTTAAAAGCATCACTAAAAATAAATAATACTTCATATGAATGTAAGGTTTAATATATTGGTCAGATGCTACAATTCTAGATTTATGTGTATCACTTACGTAGTCTTAAAATATATAAAGCAAATATTGACAGAAGGAAAAGAGAGAAATAGATAATTATATAATTGTGCAGAATTTTAACACAACTTCCCCAGTAACTAATAAAACAAGCAAATGAAAACGAATAGATACAGATGTGAACACACACAATTAACATAACTGATCTAACTGACACACATAAAACACAGTACCTCAGTGGTATGCAGATTATTTTGAGCTAAAGGCAACTTTAGCTCTAGGCTCAAGAGAAATTTCTGCCCTTCCTTAATGACCTAGAAGAACCTGAATTAGGGGCTTTGCCCATAACGGGAGATTATCAGAGAGAATCTCTTTTTGAACAACCTGGATGACAGGGAAACTTCTATTTACTAAACATTTACTTTTATAATTCTGCAATGACCCTCTGAAGCTCTCAAAGCACCTTAACTCACCCCTTGCACAGAATATCCTATATATCCATGCTCCCTGTCTATCTCTGAACCTCTCCTGCATGAGGGACCTCTGACTGTCTTATTATGCAGAGTTTCCATACTTATCTATGTATTAAATTTGGTTATCTTCTCTTGTTAAAAAAATAAAAATAAACAAATAAAACACGATACCCAAGAATTATAAAACATAGTTGATCACAGGTTGGGTCACCAGATTTGAAAATACTGAAATCATAGAGGATACCCTAAGACCACATTTATGCAATTAAATTAGAAATTAAGGAAAAAAAAAAAACCTTTCAGCAGTTTGTGGATTAAGAAATGTCATTCTACATAACCTATGTTTCAAAGAAGAAATCACTATAAAAACTAGAAAATATTTTTAAATGAATAATAATGAAAATCTTAATTAGCAAAACATGGAATGCAGCTAAAGCTGTGTTTAAAAGGAAATATATAACCAAAAATGTATATATTAGAAAAGAAAAGCTAAAAGTCAAGGATCTAAGGAGTCATATCAAAAACTTAAAAAAGGGAGAACAAAGTAACTTTCTGAAAAAAAAAGAAAAATATAAGGATAAAACCAGAAATGAGTAAAATAGAAAATAAGCATTTATTAAAAAGCCATTGGTAAGATTACTCAAGGAAAAATATAGAGAAGATATAGATAATATCTGGAATGATTTATCCTGGAGCCATAATAAAATCATAAAATGATACTATAAAAAACTTCTTACCAATAAACTCAAAAACTGAAATAAAATTAAATAATTCTTGAAAGGTACAATTAATCAAAACTGAAATAAGAATAAATAGAAAACATGAATACTTTTATAACTGTTACAGAAATTGACTCCATATCAAAAATATTTTCACAAAGAAAACTGAATGGCTTCATCAGTGAATTCTACTAAATTATTAGGAAAGAAACAAAACCCAAAACCATGAAACTTACACAAAATCTTCTGATAAAAGAAAAAGAGGGAACACTTCCTAGGCTGTTTTATGAGACTAGCAACACCTTGATACTAAAACTGAAAGGATAGAACAAGAAAGGAAAGTTATACTTCAATCTCAATCTGAAAAAAACATATCTGCAAAAATTCCTAAACAAAATATGAGCAAACGGAATCCACTGATATATAAAAGTGTAATAAATCACTGACAAATTGGATTTAGTACAGGTGGCTTAAAATGTAATAATTAATAGGTGTAATTTGCCACATTAGTTGTTTAAGAGAAAGATCATACTATTATCTCAATGTTGAAATTTATTAAATGTAGTTTTTTCAATCTATTTGTCCTTAGTCATAATTGATATGAGTATATATGTAGAGGGCCGAAATATCTATGGACAAATTAATATAATAAATGAGTTTAACATGGTTGCTGGATACAAGATCAGCAACATTGCAATTCCTTGTAAGAATCAACTATATTTCTATATGCCAGCCAACAGAAAATCCAAATTTTAGAATTACCAATTATAATAGTTTCTAAAAGTATCAAATATCTGGGAATAGATCTAACAAATATATAGAAGGGGTCCTTGCGGAAAATTATTAAGCATCATTCAGAGACATTAGTGCCTAAGTAAATGAAGAGAAATATAGTAATCATGGTTTGGAAGACTCAGCATTATAAAGAAGTAAATTCTCAAACCAATCTATAGATTCAAAAAATTCTCATCAAAACCCTAGTAAAAAGGAGTATTATTCTACTAGATATCAAAACTTATAAGACTACTATAATACTTACAACAATTTGGTGTTGATACAAAGATAGACAAATAGACTAGAGGAAAAATAGTTTAGAAACACATCCATGCACATAAGGTCACTTCAGTATAATGAAGATGACAGTAGAAAGCAATTGGAAAGCACGATCTTTTCAAAAAATGATACAAGGTTAATAGACACCTACGTTGGGGGAAAAAAAGTTAACCCTTACCTTATAAAAAGCACAGAATTCAATTTTAGGCTTAAATGTGGCAGGAACACCCATAAACTTTCTAAAACAGCACTATCCAACAGAGTATTCCGTGATGATGGAAATATATCTGCATGGTCCAATACAAATTGCAAGTGGCTATTGAGTACTTGATAGTGGCTGGTGCCACTGAGGAAGTGACTTTTAAATTTTCATTTCATTTCAACTAATTTAAATTTCAAATTAAATAGCCACAGTTGCTAATGGCTACTGTAGTGAACAATGAAGTTCTATAAGATGATATAGGGGAATATATTTATAAATTTGGAGCAAGCAAAGATTTCTTTCTCTCTTTTGCATTATATCTCTGTCTGCTAAATCCAACATCTTTGAGTTGGTTTCTACTGACTACTTTTTGTTCTTTTTTTTTTCTTTCTTTTTTTCTTTTTTTTAAATATGGGTCACATTTTCCTGTTTTGAAATAATAATAATAATAAAGGTTGTGAACAATACAATATAAAGATTCTGGATTCTTTCACATTTCTTTAAAATAGTTGACTTTTGCATTAATAGGCAGTTCAGTTACTAACTCATCACCCTGAACTTGTGTAGGATTGATTTTGTGCTTATTATGGCACAGAAGTAGAAACCAAGATGCTTCTCAGGCCCCTCTTGCTTGGCAGGACTCAATCTCCAGATTGTGTTCTCTGCAGATATCTGTCAGGGCCTGGTTTTAGGCTTTGTTTATGGTGAGCCTAAGCAGAATTGGCCTTACTCTATCTAGAGCATGGTCCTTTATTCTAAAGTTTGGCCTTTCTTGGCAGAAACCCAAGGTTTTAATGAGGTCTTTCCACTCTGGCTGGGTCACTCCAACAGCCCTGCACTGCTTGCTACTATATTTGTTCTGTTTTCGAACCCAAAGCAGTCTCTCTGAGAAGCCTCTAACAGCACTGTCTTTTACATGTGCAGTCCATTTCTTAGCCAAGAGTTGAGGACTCCACACAGTCTTCTGGGAAGCCCTCTTCTGTGCAGCTCCTCTTTACAAACCAATAAGAAAAAGGCAGCCCTAAAGTGGGCAAGAGACTTGAATGGGTACATCACAAAAAAGGATGTTCAAATATTCAACCAATACTTAAAAAGATATCACTATAATTGCACACAACTGCATAGCCATCAGCAAGTCTAAATTAGAGAAGACTAATATTGCCAAGTGCTGGTAATAATGTGGAACAATGAGAAATTTCATGTACTGGTGGTGGACCTGTAAAGTGATACAACAACTCTGGGGAAGTTTGGCTTCGTCTTTCAAACCAGGCATATACTCTAAGCAGCAATTCCATTCCTGGCTATATATCCAAGATAAATGGTATAAAGGTACATTAAGGAACTTATGAGACCATTCAGACAACACTGTTTGTTTACAGTCGAAAACTGTAAACAATCCAAATGTTCACCAAAAGCAGAATGGACCAATTGTTAATTCATACGATGGAATATCATATGCTGGATTTCTTCCATTTGCCTCTCAAATCTCTCTTTTTACCAAGCAAGGAGAATGGGTGGCATCAAGCATATTGGTGAAAGGGTTACTTTTAAAGAAATGAGATATCCTTATTCTGAGACTGGAGAGAAGGTGAGAAATTAGATGTAGAAATAACCATAGATTTGATGATGGGATTTTAATCTTCTTTGTAAAGTATAAAGTAAGGATAAAGAATGGAGTCAACAAAACTAAGATTGTCCTTAATTTTTTATTTATTAGCAACATTAATAAACCCTAAATAAATGTGAAATTCATGACTGTTAACAAAATCCAGGAAATCAATATTGTTTATAACTATTTCATAAAGATCTTGCTTTTGCAATAATGACATGAAATAATGTTTTACCAAGGACTTGAAGCTAAAATCAAGAACATGTAGACAATATTTATAATTTAAGTGAACTAAAAATACCTACAATATATAAAGAAATAAAATGCTTACTTGGCTGACATGCACTGGTGTTAAAATTAAGTCCAGAACTCCAGACCAGCCAGCAAATACACCAAGTGGTATAGCATATGCTAATGCAATCATCAAAAATCTCAAATTGCTGTAAAAAAGAAGTACAAGAAAATATTATTATTGATTCAAAATCTAGAATTTAAACTCTTACTCATGAAAAGAGTCAATTGGACTATCGGAATCAGAAATAAAAAATATTTGTCAGTTTGTTAATAAATTCAAAGCTTTTTACATTTTTTATTTTTATAAGAATATCTTTGTCATATTATTTAAAAATTGTCAATATTTATTATATAAACAAATTATCAACATTATTTCATAAATTGAGTGGGTAGCTTTAGTTTTAAAAAAGCTCTTATTTGAAAAGATAAATTTCTGTTTCTTAGGTGGATACTAGACTTATTGAGGCGATTACTTTGTAAGTTATATAAATGTCTAATCACTATGTTGTATACCTGAAACTAACATAATATTGCATTTCAACTATCATTAAAAAAATAAAAAATTCAAATGTTAAAAATATTACTGTTTCTCATTATGAACAAGGTAGAGAGAAAAAACATTAAAAATATATTTTGCTAGTTTTATCATTTTTGAAGAGTAGTTTTAATTATTTGTTTTATTATTATTAATAGCCAATACAATTAAAATGGTTCAAAACCAAACAAGTATAAAAATATGGGAGAAACGTTCCCCTCTAACCCTTATTTCTCTCTTCCCACAAGTACCAATGTTATCGCTTTCTTGAGTAACTTCTTAGAAATATCCCCAAATATACAAGTGAATACAAATATACACATATACAATTGCATATATTCTTTCACCAATCTTTTTAAATAAATGGTAGCACACTACACCATTTGCTGAACTTTTCTATTTTAACTTAAGTCTTAAAGCTCTTCCATAGACAGTACATATAGAGCTTCTTCATTCTTTCTTACAGCTGCATTGTATTACATTATGTTGGCATGCCATAATTTATTTAATTAGCCCCCCCTACAAAAGATATAAATATGTAATTTTATATATTTCATATAATATATAGTTTATATTTATATATAATAATACAATTTTAGCCCTTTGCTCTTAGTCATTTCACATGTGCATTAGTACACTTGGAGAATCGATTTCTAGAAGTGCAATTGTCATGTCATAGAGTATGTAACTTACAAAAGTATATGTAGTGCCAAGTGCCCTCTACTGAAATTGTACCTCTACATACCTATCAAAATGGCTAAAAAACATAGTTATAACATCAAAGTCTGGTGAGGACACACAGAAACTGGATAACTTTATACTGCTTGTGGTAATGAAAAATGCAATTACCATACAGTTCAGCATTTTCACTCCTTGGCATTTATCCCAGAGAAATGAAAACTTATGTTCATAAAAAACCTGTATACGAATATTAACAGTAATTTTATTTGTAACAGCCAAGAAAACTAGAAACAATTCAGATGTCCTTTAACAGGTGAATGGTTAAACAAACTATGTCCATGAATACCATGGAGTACTACTCAGCAATATAAAAAAGAATAACTACTGATATACAAATAACATGGATGACTTTCAGAGAATTATGATGAGTAAAGAAGCCAACCTCCAAATTTTATGTACTATATGATTCCATATATACAACATTTTTGAGGTAACATTATAGTAATGAGAACAGATTAGCATATGCCAGGGGTTAAGAAGCAGAGTGGGAGGGAAGTAGGAGTGGCTCTAAAAAGACAACAGGAAGTGAGCCTTGTTAAGAGGTTGAACTGTTCTGTATCTTGACTGTATCAATATCAATATCCTGGTTGATACTGTACTATAGTTTTGTAAAGTGTTATTATTGGGGGAAAGTGGGTAAGAGTCCATGTTGTCTCTCCATTATTTCTTACACCTGTATGTGAACCTAAAATTATCTCAAAACAACAAGTTTAATTTAAAAAATTTAATTAAAAATAGATACCATTCACAATAGCTATTAAAAATTTTAAATGATAAAGTATCTAGGAAGGTCCAAGACATCTATGGGTTATGGGATATGGAGGTTATACTATTCTTCTATAAATTTTCAAAATAAGTTATAAAAACCACAGTGTTTAGTTAAAAGTCAAACAGAGTGAGATATGTAATGTGCCATCATTTAGATAAATTAAACATAGATGCTTGCGAAACAATACACATACTGCAAAAGCACACAGACAGATACACATTAAATGCATTTAAGAGGTGCCATGAGTAGGGGAAGGAAAGGGGAATGGGAGTGGGAAATATAAAAAAGAATGAATGAATAAATAAATGAATAAATGTGTTCATGTGTCCTGAAATAAGGAACATGTCCAACTCATCTCTCCACTCTTGAAGTTTCAAAGGCAAATCAACAACCACTATCATCAAACATTAAACCATATAGAAAGAGAGAGAAATGTTTACATTAGGTTATACAGGGTAAAGGTATGTTAAGAGATGGGGATCATATAAATAGTATTATTTTTTAATATTAATTTGTTAATTAGTATTACATAATATATACTAATTTATTAAGACTATTTATTATAATTGTGGTAGAAACTTTAACCATCCCCATCCCAGATAACAGCGTTAGAATCTAGAAAAGCAGTTATTCCAATTTATCCAGGAATTAATGATTTTAGGGGTTCTTTGAAGGCTCAGAGGAAATTATATTGGTAAGCTAGGGGAATGGAGTATGGCAGGCCCAAGGAACCACCCCACTTAGAGTCCAAAGGTAGAACCTGAAGAGTAAATAGACAAATATAGGAAGAGACAGAGGAAAGTAGGCCATTAGTGAAAAGGGTCTTTTTATAGAAAGATTTTACACTTTATGATTTGGATAGAGAATAAAGATCTTGACGTAAGGGAATTTAGAAACAAACACAGGGTTTAATGTGGTTAGAGTGATAATTTTGTGTTTCCTTGTAAGAACAATATAACTCCTTACCTTAAAAGCAATCCTTCTATGATCCCTCATTTCCCACAGAATAGTCCAAAATTATTAGTATGGCATAATATGACCCTAACAAACCTCTCTAGTCTTGTCTTTTCCTATCTAGTCTCTGGCTTGGCATTAAAAACAAACAAACAAACAAACAAAAAAAACTTAAATAGCATTAAAATAATTATTTTAATCGTCATCTTACAAATGTGTGCCACTGATAACAATTCAATTTAACTAATATTTTCCCTTTGTCTATTATGTGGAAGGCAATGTACAAAAACTTTTTATTGTACTCCAGAGTAAGAAATATATTTTTACTTTGAGACCTACCAACACATGTACATACAGACTGAAAGAAAAGTCTCACAAAAGATATGTATCATTACTACAAGTGACACAATAATATTTTCTATTCTATTTTATTCCATTCTATTTTTTTAAGAAAAATGTTATCAACATACTAAACTAGCTGGCTGAGAACCAAATAATGTTGCATAGCTATGCTAACATGGTAGGCACTAGTCAGATATGACTATTAAACGTTTGAAATGTGGCTAGTGCAACTGAAGAACAAATTTTTAATTTTATTTCATTTTAATTAATTTAACTCCAAATTTAAAAACAGAAGCAGAGAAAAGTATTTTCCATTAAACACAACTTTATTTTTTTGGTGGAACTGCAGTTCACTGTAACTGCTGCACTGGGTAAGATATTATTATAGTATGCACTTTATAGCGTGTGTTGCTTCTAGTATTAGAAACTGTCACTGATCTTCTTGGTATCAGTGAACTAACTCAGTTATAAATATTTTTTTCACACAATGATATAACATTGTAATTTGCTTATCTGAATATTTTAAGGAGAAAAAAATAAGATACTGGAAGAAAATATGTTACAAATTTCACAATGAATGGCAATTGCAATTTGCTGCAGCAGAGCAAAATGATGTCTGTGGTATAAAAAAAAATTAAGATAATTAAGATGATAATATTAAGAGACATGTTCAACAAATACACAGTGAATTTTATAAAAAATTTCTTCTCAACAGTAAAAAGGAATGAAAAAAAATTAGTTGCCCAAAAACAGAACGAAATGTCCAACAAACATTTTTAAGCATTTTTAAGCAGATCTGAGCTTGTATATCCAAAGAATTTAATTTGAGCCTTAAAAGGCAGAATTTAATCTAATTATGTTTAAGTTATACCGATAAAATAAAATATTAAGTTTCTCAAAGTATGATCCCACTGGAAGTATATAAACATCACTGTATTCACTTTGTATTGACTAGCACTTGTTTATTTTAATGTGTACTAAGAAATACAAAATGAATAAAAAGAACTTACATATTAGGAAAAATATAATAAACACATATAACCCATGAATTCACAGATACTATTATGTGATATGTTTCCTTATAAAATAAAATTATTTAAATAAAAGATTCGATTTTAAAAATATTCAGTGAATAATAGTATAGGTGGTATGTAGAGGAGGCAAAAATTATGGCAATTTTGTTTGGGTGATTTTTTAAGATAGATTTTTGATAAGAAGTCCCTTTAAAGTATTTAATCAATATTTTATCAATTATTTGTAACCTAATTAACAGGTTGCTGAAAAATTATTATCTGAAATTATCTTAAATAAATGTGGAATTATCTTGAAGGTTCTAGTCAAAACCACCCAATGATTGTAAGTATATTTACCTTAATAATCTACAAAAGCTCCGCCGATAACTGAGCCGCTGGCTAGCTGCAGCAACACTGGGAGGAAGAGGAGGCCGGGGTGGGAAATATGCTAGAGTTGCAGAAAACAGTAAGCAAACAACTCCAAATTCTGAAAGAAAAAAAAGTAAAATGTTAACCAGATAATGAAAAAGTTCAATATTTCAAGTATTATTTATCAATAAATATTTGAGCATCAACTAAGCTCTAGGCTTATGGAGATATGCAAAATATAGTTCCTAGCCCAAATAGCTCAATTTTGTGGGAAAGATGATTATGTAGAGATATAAATTTCATCAGGTCATAGGTAACGAGTCACAATGTAAGCAAAGAAGTAAGGTGTACTAAGTAAGGTACACTACATAGACAAAAAGACAGGTAGTAAACAATTGTACTCTATGGAGAAAACACACTAAAAACCAATAATACTGAACTATAAGAGATTTCGAAACAGGTCTAGGATGACTGTATAAAAAGCATGGCCCTCAGACCTAAAGAATATGATTGAGAAAACTGGTAAGAATAGGACAGCAGGTCTGTTTGATCAACGATATGATGTTCTAAAGATGCAGAATGTAGGACAGACTCAATTTACAGGCTACATGGGAATAGGAACAGAATAGGGAAGCACCCAAAATAAGAAACCAAAAGACAAAGAACAAAATTTTATAAACACGAGACTAGCCAATGTAGAATATTAAACAATCAGAACTAAAATAAATAATCAGAATGAGCATCCGAACAATCTTAGTTTGGCACTACCACAGGAAGGGAAGGTTCATAGGTGTCTTCGTCATTTCCCCCTGGAGTTCTGACACCTTGAAGTCCCAGCTTTTAACAGTGTCGAATTCAGCAGAAAAGTCAGGAAGCACTGAAGCATAGACCCACCTATGTCATTAATTAACTTGGAACTTGAACCTCTTACTTGTTCTTGACTCCTTTGTAATGGATTAAATGACCACGTAGGCATGTGGGCGTGAATTTATTTCTGGGCTTTCTATTCTGTTTCTGGGCCAATAAAGGGAATAGACCAAGGGATTTCTAGAGATCGTTTCAGTGGGATAATTCTAATTCTAGGACTAGATTCTTAGAAAAAGGTACAGATTCCTATGAGACACTTAACCACAGATAATACTTTAATTCTTTGTTAATCTGAGAAGCAACAAAAAGTTAATAAATTTTTTAATTTATAGTTTTTTTGATTGTTAGTAACAATGAACGACTTCCATACACTTACTGGCCATTTGTATTTCTTCTTCTGATTGCCTTGTCTATATTCTTTGACCACTTTTCTACTAGCATTTTTGTAAACAACTTGAGATATAATTCATGTAACATATAATTCACACATTTAAAGAGCACAATTCAATGGTTTTTAGTACAGTCACAAAATTGTGCAACCATCACAACAATCAATTTTAGAACATTTTCATCATTCCAGAAAAAGACTGTGTCCATTACCCCCACAAATCTAGCCTTAGGTTACCACTAATCTACTTTCAGTATCTATGGATTTGAGTATCATGGACATTTCTTACAAATATAATCATACAATATGTGGTCTTTTGTGACTGGCTTATTACACCTGGCATAATGTTTTCAAGGTTCATCCATACGGGAACATATATCGGTACTTTATTCTTTTTTGCCAAATATTAGTCCACTGAATGGATGTACCACTTTTTCTAATTCACTTACTTAGTTGACAGACATGTGTATTGTTTCTATTTTTAGGCTCTTATGAGTAATGCTAAGATGAACATTCATGTACAAATTTTTGCATAGATGTATGTTTTCATCTCATTGGGTATATACCTAGAATGAAATTGCTGGGTCACATGGTAATCTATGTTTAATATTTTGAGGAACTGTTTCCAAAGTAACATTTATATTTCTACCAGCAATATATAAGGGTTCCAATGTATAATTTCTCTATTTTCTCACAAACATTTGTTATTTTCTATTTTATTGATTATAGCCATCCTACTGGGCATGAAGTTTATGTCATTATAATTTTGCTTTGCATTTCTCTAATGACTAATGACAATGAGCAGTTTTTCATGTACTTGTTGGCCATTTGTATATCTTCTTTGGAGAAATGTCTCTTCAGTCCTTTGCCCATTTTTTTTTATTGGGTTGTCTTTGTTGTTGAATTAAAAGAGTTTTAAAACATAGTCTGGTTAAGTCTCTTATCAGATACATGATCTGCATCTATTTTCTCTCATTCTGTGAGTTGTTGTTTCACTTTGTTGATGGTGTCCTTTGATACACAAAAGTTTTAAATTTTGATAAAATCCAACTTATCTATTTTTTCTTTTGTCATTTGTGTTTTTGGTATTCTTTATAAAAAGGTTTCGCCTAACCCAAGGTTGTGCAAGTTTACTTATGCTTTCTTCTAAAGTAAACTTAGGTTTATGATTCATTTTGAGTTAGTTTTTGTATCTGGTGTGAGGAAGGGGTTCAAATGGATTCTTTTACATTTGGATATCCAGTTAGTCCAGTACCATTTGTTGAAAAGATTATTCTTTCCCCATTGAATTGCCCAGACAATTCAAGTATTGAAAAGTCAATTGAACATAAATGTAATGGTTTGTTTTTTGGAATCGTCCTTCTGTTCCACTTATTTATATAATATCTATACTTATGCCAGTACCATGCTGTCTTGATTAGTGTAGCTTTGTACTAAGTTTTGAGAGTAGCAAGTGTGAGTTCTCTAACTTTGTTCTTTTTCAAGATGGTTTTGTCTATTTTGGGTCCCATGCATTTCCATATAAATTTTAGGATCAGCTTGTTAATTTCTGCAACACAGACAGCTGAATGTTAACTGAGACTGCACTGAATTTATATAAAAAGTTTGGGGCATATTATTTATCTTCACAATATTATAATTTCCAACACATGAACATAAAAGTCTTTCTATTTCTTTAGATCTTTTAAAATATCTTTTAATGATGTTTTATAGCCTTCACATTTTTACATTTATTTTGTTAAATTTATTCCTAAATATTGCATCTTTTTGAGGCTATTATGAGTTGTATTGTTTTCCTAACTTCATATTCTGGTTGCTTGTCACTAATGTACAGAAATACAATTGAGTTTTAGATATTAATCTTGTATCCTAAAACATTTTCTTCTTTCTTTTTTTTTTTAGGATAAACTTGTTCATTCTTACTGAACTTGTTGTTTAAAATCTAATAGTTTTTTAGTGGACTACAGAGGATTTTCTATATTCAAAATCATGTAATTTTCAATAGAGACAGCTTTATTTCTCCCTTTCTTGTCTAGATACCTTTTATTTCTTTTCCTTATTCAGTGATCCTAGTTAGAACTTCCAGCACAATGTTAACCAGACATAGCAAGAGTGGACATCTCTGTCTTGTTTCTGATCTCAGGGAGAATGCGGTGTTCGACCAGTAAATATGACCTCATCTGCGGGGTTTCCATAGATGTCCTTTATTAAATTGAGGGAACTCTTGTCTATTCCTAATTTGTTGAGTGAGTATTATTATCTTGAAAGGATATTAGGTTTGTCAATACTCCCTCCACCCCCACCCCCATCTATTAAGATGATCCATGGCTTTTCTCCTTTATTTCATTGATATGACATACTATGTTACTTGAGTTTTGAATGTTAAACCGACCTTGCATTCTAGGAATAAATTTCGTTTGGTCATGGTATATAATCCTATTTATGTGTTACTGGATCCGGTTTGCTGTATTTTGTTCAGGACTTGTAGTTCTATATTCACAAAGAATACTGGCCTATAGTTTATGATGACTTTGGAATCATTTAGTTTAAGAGTCATAAACCTCTTAAGGTGGCAATTCTGGCATAATATTTTTCATGGAATGAGGGTCATGAAACAATATTACTTCTGTGAAAGCACAGAAGTAATAACTGGGAAGTTTTGAGTAGGGGCTTCTTTTTGAATGCATGGGAACCTTAAGGCAAAAGATCGTAAAGAATCAATACATGTCCAATAGTGCCTAAAATCCAGTCATTTAA
The DNA here is from genome assembly GCA_030015415.1 of Cynopterus sphinx. Taxonomy (NCBI): domain Eukaryota; kingdom Metazoa; phylum Chordata; class Mammalia; order Chiroptera; family Pteropodidae; genus Cynopterus; species Cynopterus sphinx. Next base: position 53,409,887 of record CM057380.1, read on the forward strand.
AAGACAGAATCATTGTTTAAGTTTTCAATAAAAATAGAGATATAACCAAAATAAAGTTTAAAATTTTTGTTTCACCTGCTTTCAGTTTTATTTGCTTAATTATTTTTATATTTCAACTTTTTATTTAAAAAATAAAGAGTCTATAGGGGTATTAAAAACTTTATATACTGTCACTATTGGTGCTTTACTTTTATTCTCTCTAAATCATATTTTTAAATGTAAATCTTATTACATAACTCTGTAGTGCAAAATTATTCAGAGTGTGACCTTTGCCTGCAACATGGTGAACTTGAAATCCTTCAGCCCAGCTGAGAAGGCTTGCATGGCCTGGCTTACTTCTCTAGCTTCATCTATCAATACTTTCACCAGATCTAAGCCACTCTCGGATTTGAGTTGCTTGAATATAGCAGGCTCTCTTCCTTTACTGGGTGCCCATTGTATTAGCCTAATTCTCACTCATCCTTTAGTTCCAACTTAGATGCTGCATATTGAGAAAGTTCTACTTGTCCTCCAAAATCTGGGTTAGGTGCTTTCCTCTGAACTGTCCCAGCAACTGTAGGCCTTTGGTTATAGCACTTACCACTTTGTTTTATGACTGTTTTCTTGTCTGCATCATTTAGGACATCATAAATACTACAAGGGTAGGAACCATGTTTACCTCAGTGACAGATACATAAAAGCTCAAAATATATCTGTTAAATTGTTAAGTGAATAAATGAATTAATACAAAGTTCATCATAATTTGGTTCCTTATTTTTCCAGTCTTCTTTTCTGCCACTTGCTACCAACACCCAAACACCTATATTTACACTACTCTAGCCATACCAAAGTACGTTCAGTTCCCTGGATATTCTGAGCTCTCTCACACTTTCTCTGCTCTTGTAGTTCTGGCCCTTCTATGCAGAATACCTTAACTCACTTGAATATTTGGTGAACGCCTACAAAATTCTTAATTTTGTTTAATTATCACATTCTTGATGAAGCCTTCCCTGACTCCTCAACTTCTTTCCAAACCCAGACCAGTTAAGCTTCCAAACTCTGTGTATCTCTATTTGTAGTATAATTATCTCATTAGTGATCTTACTCATTCCCAGCACTTAGCACAGTGCTTGGTATATAGTAAACATTTACAAAAAGTTTTCTGAATGCAGAAGGAAATAATAAATAGACATATGGGGTGATGGAACATATTTAAGGAGATTTATCAGGGACTATAATGTAAGAGTGGACTAGGGTTTGGCTCTTGAAATAAAGAGAAAGGATTCAAGAGAATTTTTTTGGAAAGGCAGACATCCCTTATTAGTAGACTAAACATACAGAGACTAGAAAATGAAGAGAAGAATAAACCATGGGTGACCCAGATTTATTAGGTTAGAGAATATGACCAATAAAGAGGAAATTGTAAAAAAGAAAACAAGCTTAACATCTACCAATAGTTGCTTAGCTAATGTTTACTGTTTAATATATTGATAAAATATCTTGAAAAGACACTAGACTGTGTTACACAGTGCTTAATTGTAAAGGGATGGGAAAAGTAAAGTTAAAAAATAACCTTCCATGTAGCACTTATACATTGAAAACTTAATAACGTCTTAGATAGTTTCAAGTAGGCATCTCCATATAAGGTGACAAGAAAAGCACATATATGCATATGTATATATTAGTCCTCACAAGATATGACCTGGCATACAAAAACCAAAGTGAAGATGACTGGGATAAAAGACAAAGTATAACAGGAAGATAAGAAACTTCAAAATACCTGCATATAATACATTCTCAATGCGATCTCTAATGTGAGCCCTGCTATTCTCTGAAGCAAGAAGAGGCGACGTCCCATTGGGAGCTGGAACAAGAAGTGGTCCAACTAAAAATGCACATGCTCCCCCAAGATAACTGAGCATTGATGCAATAGCTGTAGCAGTGGCCCGTTCATCTGCAGAAAACCATGTAGTGGAGAGGAATGGAGCTGCATTCGTTACAGTTGGACCTGCTAATCCATTTAACATCTGTCCTCCATGGATTAGTCTGGAATTAAACAAATTAAAAGGCTGTGAAGTAGGTGAAGCATTTTCTAGACAAAAAGACATTAGCTAAATAGCAGTTAATTTGGGTAATAAGAATACATATCTATAAAGAATATGCCACACCCTCAGGGTAAAGTATGTTGACTCTCTGTAAGAGAGATCAAATATAGTAATAATTACCCCTTATTCATTTTATAAATATTTACTGAAGCCTCCGATTTGTGCTGCGTACCAAACTAAATACTTCCAAATAACCTTGCTTTTTTTTATTATAACACCACCATGTGGAAGCTAATCTTATCCTTCATTTATGAAGATGTGAGAGCCTCAGCTTAGAAAGATTAAGAAATTTGCCCAAGTGCTAAAGGCGAAGCTGAGATTTAGACCCAGGTCTGACTCCAAAACCCATATTCTATTAGATTGCCACACATAAAAAGACCTAGTTAGTGCCACCAGTCCTACCAATAATACAGTTGAGCTTGACATTTCACACCTACTCTGTGCTAAGCAATGGAACTACAGAAAAGAAAATAGTTATTATGGTATCTTCTAGTAGAAGACAAATGGGTCAAAGATCAGAGGACGTAGTCTGCAACTATCTTTGTGGGATTCCACTTATTCTCCCATAAAATAAGAGGAGATTAAATTCAGTAAGCATGTTCAGAGCATCTATTAAGTGAAGGTATCTTTTCTTAGTATTCTATTTAGTACTTAATCCTGTTCCTTGCTAACCAAACCCTTTCCCTACATTTCTTCCTCCATCCACAACCTATACATCCAAGTTAAGAGTAGCCTTGAAAAAAAAAGCCAGAAGTCCAAAAAAACATAGACAAGAAAAGGACGTGAGTCCACTCTTTTGCCTTGGAGGTAGAGAAAAGGGCAGGGACAATATATGACATATACATGATACTAACTACTTTTTGTTTGTTTGTTTTGCTTTTTAATCACCATGTGAGTCTCTTGGCCAACCCCAGTAACCCCACTGCTCTTAGTGTGGTTGGCATAGGATGGGGCATCCATGGCAATTCTGGCCACTGACACCTGAGGAACAGTCAGTTGGGGTTTTCTGGGAGGATTTTTCTCTCTTAAAAAGAGGCACAACAAAGAGACTACTTTTCTGCCTCTGGACCTTGCTGTCTGCAGGGTGGCCATTTGGGAACCAAGAAGAGAAAGAGGCTGCTGAGACAAGTGACATGTGGAAGCTGCTGTGGGGGCTCCACTGAGCTCCTGGATTCACTATCTACCTTCAGCAAGGTTAAAAGTGACCCATCCCTACCTTGGGATGTTTTCTTATGTGAGATAATTACAGATGTCCTTTGCAACTAAAGACCCCCTAACTGGCTCATGAAATTATTGTCACCCTTATTTCACAGAGGGGCATGAGGCAGAGAGAGCTCATAACCAGTGACCAGGGCTTATGCCACCTCAAGATACTTCAAAACAATTTTTGAATGCAGAAAGAAGTAATAAACAGGCATATGAGAAAGAGGTAGGGGTCCTAATATAGAAACATAAGTGAGTGGGAAGTGAAAGATGTGAATTAGGTCTGCTCACATCTTTGAAAATGTTGGAAAAATCATTTGAAGGCAAAATAGCTCCAAGCGTCATTACTAAATTAAGAAAAGTAAACACCTTTAAAAATCTTCTTGTATAAGGGGAACTATTTTCTAGATGACAAAAACAATTTAAATTGTTTATACCGCCTTCAAAAGCCCAGTGAATCCCAAGCTGTCACACAGCAATTTCAGCATAGAAATATTCTTGAAACAATGTCATTAAGTGGTTTTAATCATGACTCCCTTAATCATGACTTGTGATGGCACAACAGACAGACAGCCCATGATGGTTCATAAAGGTAACTACTCTGACATTTAATACTTTTAATGAGGAATTCCTGAAAGACTCATTTAGAAGAAGAAGGGCTGGAACACATACATTTTACTAGGCCTAAAATGTTAAGCATAGAGGGAGAACATTGAAAAAATGACATATCAAAAAAACAAAAATAAAACAAAAAAGTGGATAAAATATGAATCCTAAGAATTAAGGTATAAAACTCAAATATTTTCATGGTTTAACTCTATGTTTAACTCCATGGATCAAAAATAGACTATTCTCCAAGCAGCAAATACAAGAGTCATAAAATGTGTGAGCTTGCAGTAATGTTAAGGATTATCCAAGTCCAGTTAATTCTCAGGACTGAATATTCCTCACTGCAAAATGGTACATGTGCTAAAGTAGAATACAAAGCAGGTATGACATTAAGGACATTTCTAAATTTACAAGGTCACTGAGCTTGGGGGGGCCACATGTTTTATCAGAGTACAGAATCATCTCAAGAATTAAAACATGCTGATTTGGTATTTCAAAATTACTCTAATTTTTAAGTACTTATGTGATTTTTGCATTAAAAGTCAAAAACACCCTCCTCGCAAATGAGTTCAGTAGGACAACAGGGACCTACAGAATCTCGGGTTTACCCTCTGAATTCATGGGAAAACGCACATGAAAATCCAGTTTCATTCTTCCCAGCAACCTTAAGTTTTCCACAACTTAGTTCTGCTTCTTCTCATCCATATCCTAGTTTCTCAGGGCTTGCCAATGACTAACATAACTGGTTATAAGCACTTTTGCTCTAGGAACCATGATCTGACACTAATCTGTATCATCAAAATTTTTATATTTGTCTGATACTAGTCTTGCTACCTACCATTAACTCACTCCATTTTATGAAATGAATTTGTTTGTCAAAAGATATTTAAAAATAAAATTTAGTTTTATACATAAAATCTATTTTCCCCATTTAATGGTAATGCAAAATTAGAGGTATGTTTTTCTAGAAAAATGCTGGCCATGAGACTAATAAAATCATATAAACATTATAATACACTATCATGACAATTAAGGAGATGAAATTATTATAAACTGTTCAGTACAAGCTGTGTTTTTAACTCAGTCGACAAACATGTACTGAGTATTCACTGTGTATTGGGTAAGCACTGTGATTGGAATAAACATTTAGGAATATAAAATTAAAAAATCCTTGCCTTTAAGAATCCCTAAAAGTAGCTGAAGCATCACCTACTAGCACCGTACTAGGAATATAAAAAAAAAGTAAGGCAATAGTTTTTCCTGTCCCTAATATTTTTGGGGCCTGTGATAAGGGTACCAGTGGAGGTCTCTGCATGTACTCCTTCTCTTCTGACCTCTAGCTCTCATTTACAACATCAGGAGCTTCACATGTATGCATGTGGACCTGAAGCTCCACCTATCCCGCTCCAAACAGCTGTCTCTTGGGCCTAGGGAGTACCCACCAAGGATGCAGTCCACTCTTGGGAGAAGAGACCTGGGAAGGAGGTCTGTTGGCAGGAATTTCTGGGGTCTTGTGTAGCTAGAATGTGGTGGACAGGACAGGCACGTTTCCTCGGTTTGACAGACTCCTCAGACCATAGGGAATAGCAAAGCTGAAGGAAAAACAGCCAGAGTGGGACACTTTCAGGTGTGGAGTCTAAGACAAGGACCCTTTGGTAGTATTGGCAACCACAGTGGAGCCACAGAGGATGGGAGATGGTTTGGAGAACTGGTCCTAGCCATACAATAGATATGGCTAGATGAATGACTGTATTTGGGGGCAAAGGAGTTATTATAACTTGGTAAAAATGTCCAATAAGTGGATTAATATAGGTTAGAAGCTAAGGAAAGAGGTCCGAACTAAGAGATATATGTTGGAGTTGGGGAACAAACACTGGAGAATACCAATATTTTTTAAATAGTCAGAGGAAGAGGAGTCTAGGAAGAAGATTGAGAAGGAGCAATTATAGAGGCAGGAAAAAAATGAAAGAGGAAAGATGGCCATCATAGCAACTAAGGAGAGAAGGGTATCAAGAAGATGAGTGAATGGCAGATCAAATCAAACAGAAGGATTGTTTAATGGAAATGTAACCACTACATTCAGCAACGAGAAGGTCATTTATGATCTGAGTACAAGCAGTTTCAGTAGAAATGTGAGGATGGAAGTTAGTCTTGTGAGGAAATGGAAATTTCAATTTAGACTATTCATTCTAGTAGTTAGAAACAGATGCCAGAACCAAAATTAGGCAGATAAACTTGGCAATGTGAAAAAAAAACAACACCCAGCTTAAATGAAGTCAGAACTGAAAAAGTCATTCTGCCTTCACATATTGAAAGATAAATACAACTCATGATTGTCCTAATGCTTTCTAAGCACTCGTGAAAGAAGCTGACTTTCAGAAATTAATACTTATTTTTCCGGGTTGACTGTTAAAAATAACACAGAGAAACAAAAGAGGAATAATTCTCAATCTTCAGTAAAGTGAAGTAAATAGTATAATTTATGTTTATTTTTCCATGTCATCATTATATACTACAGTTTTGTTGTCAAGTAACAATTAAGTTCCTTGTGGATAAGGACCATGACTTCCAAATTCCCCACAGTGATTCACTAACTGCGAGGGCAGTGTGGATGCTCTCTAGGAATGCATGGACTGACTCAAGTATAGGGAAGTGGCGTCACTGAAATACACAAGTAACCTGTACTTTAAAAACTTTAGTTAGTGACCTAAACACACATATCACTTCAGCTCCACTTATACATTTTAAAAAGTTTAAACTCAGCGATACAAAAAACAAAGTGATTAACAAGTATGCTAAAAAAAAAGAAAAAAAACACTGAAAAAAAAAAAGACACTAAAGGTGGTAAAAGCAAGGCCAACACTTTAGTACTGTGTCAAGCATAATGGACCTGACAGAGCAGGGGCAAATTAGGAGTGTGAAGAGGCAGCTTTGTCTCCTGGACAATAAGCTCTATAGCAGAAAGGGAGCTCTCTGGAAACTGACTAATGAATCCAAGGGGACTAACACTTGCCTCCTAACTTGAAACTTCATGCCTGATAGATAGGTGTATATTCACAGTTAAGGGATTGCAGGTCTGACCTTTGCAGGTCAAGCTGTGACAGGTCTGCCCAAGGGGCAAGTGTCATGCTCTCCTTCCAGTCTCTCATTGATTCTTTAATTTATACACTCCCCCGCCCCCCTACTCCTTCAGATCTTTTTTCTTTTCTCGTTTTTTCTCCTTATCTACCTTCTGCCTACTTCTGAGACCTGGTTTGTGCCATCCCCATAGGCCAGGTGGAAAAATGGATAAATGACAGAGGAATTTCCCTAGAGGCTGAGAGGAAGATTAAAGGTCCATCCAGTCCGGCAGTTTCCCCAGCATCAGCGGAACTGGATGGTAGAAGCTAGGAAGGCTGGGTGCTGCCCACTAGTGTCAGCACTGCTGAGGCTTGCTGGCCTTGAGTTGGACAGAAACACTTAATGAGGCCTCACCAAGTCCTGCCCTTGCCCTGTGCACCGTCAGCCCTCAATTAATGTCTGAGCCGGGCCTTAATGTCATGTGCTATGGCATTTGCACACAGCTGCATTTTTTTTTCATATTATTCAATAAACTATACCTTTTCAAAAAATGTCAATAGCTAAAGTTCAAATTGAAGACCTACAGTTCACGTTATCTAATGTACTTAACATTTCAGTTTGTATTTAATGGTATTCTGATATCCTAACCTTCTGCTTTCTGACATCCTGGAAAAAAAAAAAACCTATCATTCCTAAATTATTTTCTACTTAGAATAATATATTTTAGCATTAGAATTTTTATAGTTGGAAAAGACTTTAGACTTCACCTAGGTAATCCACCCTTCTCATTTTATAGTTATAAAAATTGAGTTCCAGGATGGCTAATAACATATTTACAATCACACTTATAATTTTATAACTTTCCTTTCTCCTAAAAGTATTGGGGGGAGCTCCAAAGTCGTATACCTAGCTAATGACTAACCCAAGATGAGAAGAGAAAGCAAAATTAGAACTGATTTCACCAGTTCACAAATCTCTCTCCCACATGGTCTCATTCTGAAGATTCTGTTAATAGTAGTAATAACAAAGATCATTGATTGGTAAAATAACCCAAAGTTCTCAGATCCAAAGACATGCTGTTACTAGCATATTTTTATTCTGTACATAGACCTACTTTATAAACCTTCAGTTTATTATGACTGGCACTGGTGATAGCATTAGAGAGCTGGCTTTGTAGAAACTTAGCAGATACTTCCTCAATGTGAGTCCAGCATTCTTAACTTAAATTCTATGCTTTTTAATATGAAATAATTTAGAATCCATAAAAATATTTACCTCTAAGATTCATATGCTAATGGTTTATAAACTTTCTCCCAATTTCCATTTCTTAATTATCTTAATTACTAAACTCATATGTTACAGGATTTCCTGGATATTGAAAATGGCAAGAGTACTAGAAACAGTTTCCCTTTAGTCAGCCCAAAAAAAGATAGGGCAATAAAAAGGGTCAGAGATGTTATGAATTAATCATGGGAAAAAGGAAGTTAGAAAAGAAGAAATAGAGATTATGTTGGAAAGGAAATAAGTCTCCAAAGACTGCTATCATGACTTCAGTTTTCTTTTATGAAAATCTATTTCACTTTTGTATTGTTAATAATTTTGGCCAATTATGATTCAATTAAAAATATGTATTGAATATCTACTATAGTCAAGGCACCTATAGCTAGACACTAAAGGGAATACAAAGTTTAGTATTATAGTCTTGGCCCTAAAGAAGTTTACAATAATGACTTATCAAGTACCAGTTATAGAAAGTAGATAAAAAATGGTGAGGGAATATTGGATTAAATAATATAAGACTCAGCTTCTAATCTTAGCTAAATTTATTAACCATATAATCTTTGGTGAATCATCTACTCTTTTTCTGTTTCAATTTCTTCAAAAGCATTTCATCTCTCTTGCAGGGTTTTTATTAAGACCAAATGCAGTCATCTCTTGGCAAAGTACAGGGGGAAAATGGACTGATCTGGGAGATGTCTACCTCCCCCTATTTTGTCACATAACTTTTATTTATATTCTTCACTTTAAAGTATACATACTCATAATAGAAAAGAAGTGCAAAGAGAAGGAAAAATCCATATATTCAATAATTCAATTAAATAACTTGAACAAACACTACTAATGTTAGTTTTTTAGGATTTTTCTCTTTGGTTTTTTTTTCCCCCCAATGCATCTCTCAATCAATACTTAAGCACAGGTAACCACAAATATCATATTGAATATAAAGTTTTATGCACTAAGTCAATTTAACTTTATAGTCTGTCATAAGTATTTTCTGCATTTCATTAAAGATCTTTTATAATTTATAATCATAATTGGTAATGGCTCCATGACAGTCTATTACACAGATCTACTAAAACCCTTTAAGCACTTTCCTAATGTTTGCTACTGATTTGCTAATATTGATAATGCTGTTGTGACAATCTTTGTATGTAAATATTTGCCACTTCTAAATTATTTAAGGTCAATAAGTCAAAGTTATGAACATATTAGGCCTTATGAAACCTATTCCTAAATTGTTTTTTCAGAAGGGTTGGTAGTGGTTCACAGGACCTGCTTTACCACTAAAAAATATGCACACAAGTAATTTGGTGTACTAGATTTCCATTATTCTTATGACAAATTACCACAAATTTAGTAGCTTTAAAATAATACAAATCTATTATCTTACATTTGTATAAATCAGAAGTCCAACATGAGCCTCAATGGGCTGACATCAAGGTGTTGCATGGCTGTATGCTTTTCTGTAGGGAAGACCCTACTAAACAGTTCTAGAAAGGTTTAATTGCTGATCCCTAAAGTAATATTCAGGTTCCCAAATCAGCATTAGGCAGGAAGTGAAATGCAAAAGCTGTTTAGCCCCCACAAAGAGCATGCCCTATAACATTCACAGGTGTGGTCACTGAGAATAATGGACAAAAAAGAAAAAAAAAAGAGCCTTCTAGAGGACAAAGCCAAAAGCCACAAAGAACAATCGAAGGAGTTACTCCCCGAGAGCCAAGAAGACCTGACAGAACCCAGAGATTCTGGATTTCGAGGTAGATGCAATAATTGGACAGGACTGGGGGTTTTCTCCTTTGAGGAGCTTGTTAAAATAATTGATTCTGGGGATTCATACTAAAGACTAAATGAATCCAATCCATCAGCAAATCCTTCAAAATATAGTTGGAATTTGACCATTTTTCACCACCACCACTGTCACCACTATGGCCCAAGCTATCATTGTCTCTGACCTAGTTTCCTAACTGGCCTCTCTTCTCCTGCCTTTGACCTCCAGCTTCAGTCTATTCTCAGTAAAGCAGACTGTGACCATGTTTCTCCTCTGCTCAAAATCTCCAATGGCTTCTTCACTCAGAAAAACCTGACAATCTTAAAGGACCTCGCCTCACACTCTCACCACCATGCACATCAGCTTCGGTCTCATTCCCTATCACCCTTTCCTTCATGAAGTCTCTCACTCAGCTCCAGCCACACCAGCCTCCTTGCCAGGCCATGCTCTTCACTTCCCACCCTTTATACTTGCTGTTATCACTATCTGAAATGCTTGTACCTAGACAATGCATCATTCCTTCAGGTTTTCAGATTTGAAAAAGTGATCTTCCCAGAAAGTTTTTTTCTTTTTTGGCCATTCTTTCTGAAATTTCACCATCCTTCCTCTAACATTTCAACTCTTTCTTCCCAGTTTCATTTTTTTTTCTCCATATCATACAATATATATTTTATTTATTTACATAGTTTATTGGCAGTTTCCCCAACCGTGATACAAACTCCATGAGGCAGAGATTTGTCTATTATGTTCCCCATGCCCAGAAAACACAATAAAGCTCAGTAAATTTTGTTGAATGAATGAATAAATTAGAAAACAAATAAAAGAATGACTCTGGTCTGGGCTCTCACTGAATCTTTCCTGGCCTCCTGCCAGTAGCCTTTGTAATTAACCCTACATATCTCAAATAAGTAGTTTACCTAACACAGATCTGATTCTATTGCTGCTCTGATTAAGAATTTAAGTAGCTCCCAACTGTCCAGTGAGGAAAACACAATTCTACAAGAGAGATCTTTCATAATCTGGATACCCTTTTCTAAACTCATCTCTTTATCTCTCATTCTTACATATTATTCTATAGACATGTCTCCCAAATTGAGTAATTTATGGGTCCTTTTTAAAGGGAAAAAATTCCTCAGTGGCTTTCAAGGTCACATCTTAGGACCCCACTTTAAGAAACACTAATTTAAGAACTTGACATTCTGGTCAACAAGAAAGTATTTAATTACAGATTATTACTGGTAAAGTAATTTTTAATATTATAACCAAAATGAAATGAAAATGAAAACAAAATTTAAAAATCTTCACGTACCTTGCACCCCCTCTGAGAATAAATCCAAGGACCTCAGTTGCACAAACTACTTACTCATCCCAGAAGAGGCCAATACCTACTAGTCTCCATGCCTTTACTCCTGCTATTCCTCTACCCCAAAATATCCTTCCCCTAACTAGTTATCAAAATTCTAATCATTCTCCAATGCCTAGTTAATTATCACCTTCCTCATGGACTCTTCTTTTCGATGCCCTCAGCCAAAATTTCTCTCAGTCTCTTGAGGCAATTTTATACCTTTTCTATGGCATTAACTACATTATTCTCCTTTATGATACACTATTATTTTCCCATTGTTATTATAGCTCCTAAATGCCAGGAAGATGAACTTGTTCTCTTTTTATTTATATAATTAGTATGGTATTTTCCATACAATAACTAATACTCTACTGAATTAATCATCATATAGGGAAAAAAATAAATGTTTCTATAAATATAAACTTCTACTGATTGTCCTAAAAATGAATTGTTCACTAAAAGTTTATAAACAAACATATAATATACTCATAACAAAAGAAAAACTATGGGAAAAAATTATAAGTAATTTATAGGGCTCACCTTCTTTTAAGCATTAAGTCTGATATAGGTATGCACCTTAGACCAGCTCCCAAAACCATAAGGAAGGATGTGAGAAGCACAGTTATCCGAAGACCTGAAAGGAAATAAAAACATCTGGATTATTTTCTCTTTTCAAGTAAGCTCAATGTTAAGCATAAAGGTTTTTTACTCAATCATACTGATATTATATCCTAACAATATAGCTTTTCACCGTAACTCCCAACATGGAAAAAAGAAAACACCTCTGCATGCTGAAAATGAAATTATTTTAACTTTCATAGAAAACTTGAATGATCATATCAAAGACAGAGGAAGAAGTTTCGTTAGCTCCAGTTTTCCAAAGTAAGTGGCTACAATGCTTTGTTTACCTGTAACACTAAAAAATATAGAAAATAATTTAAAAAACTAAGTATTTTAGTTTTATACCTCCAATATAAAGTTTTTAATTTTAAAATGCAAGTTGAAAAGCTCTAAACTGTCCCTAAAATGTTTTTTTTAAGGTTATAGATTATTGCTTTAAATTTTCTCAAAAAGTGACAACTAGCCAATTATGTATTTTATATTATAATCAAGATAAGCTATTACTTGTTATAGTGTCATAGGAGGTGATCCTTTAGGGTCCTTTGATTATTAATACAATAATAGTCTTTTTTTCTTGATTTATCAGATGGCTTTCAACTTATATAGAATGCTGCTGTTAAAAAAAAAAGAAGCATGGCTTAAGACTACAAGAACAGTGGATCAGCTAGCTTTTCCCTTTGTATCCCAATATAATCAATTATTTTGAAAATGTGTGACAATGCTTGGTCACATGGATAATAAAAAGAGAGAATATAAAATAATGTAATCAAAAATAGACCTAATGTTCTGGTTATGACAAAGTAACGTAATGGGACTATATATTCCTACTGTTGGAATGCTGTACTTCTGTTACTGCTAAGCTAATACCACCTTACTGTGTGTGGCAGCCATATCACACAGGGGCTCATTCTGAGCATGTGGCAAAGGTGACAACACTTCTTCCAATTTCTCCCAAGCTTAACACTTCTTTGAAACCATTTCACAGTAAGTAGATTTAAACTGTTTAATGGAAATTTTTCTTTTTTTTCAGACCTTTCTTTTTTCCTTTGCAAAGAGGAGATGGTTCGATGTTTGGTTTTCAAAGAAATTATCTGCTTGGAGGAAAGTGAAAGTCAACAGAACTATATGCAGAGTAAACATGGTAACAAAAATAAACTTGAGACCTAAATCAGGTAAACACATGCTACATTGAGGATAATTTGTTATATGAACTGAGTAATGTTATAATATTCTTATATGATCTAAGCATGATTAATACAATTTGGCAAAAGGAATGGCACAGAAAATTGTGCTCTTGGTAACAAGTAATGGTGCATATATACTCATTTATTGCTTTTCCTATCAGAACACAGATTTTAAAACCACAGTATAGCCACAGGAAATAGAGTATAATTAATAAAAAGTACATTCATGGTCATAAATACTGTAAAATGTTGCACTTATAAGATTATATGGGGTACCCTATGAGATAATAAAATTTTGCAGATTTGGGACTATAAGGCTTACGTTCTACATGATGTTTATTTTTTTCCTAAATATTTGGAGTGTAATTAAGGTTAAGTAGCCAAGGAGTGAGCAATGGGGCATTATTTATAGCCATATGGTCCAAATGATCAGGTGCCTATTATTACTGCTTGAGGCTAGCACACTTTTCTATTCGATTATGCTTTTTATCAAACAAATTACAATATAACAGCTAATACAAACATTTAAGAAAAGAGAAGCTGTGAAAAGCTGATTATTTAAGCAACCTTGCAGGTACAGCTTGTGGCTTTCTTGCTTTTTTTAAATTGTTGCCGAGTATAACTTAATCTATCCTAGCTGATGTGCAATTTTGAACAGAATGCTTTCTTTATCTTATTAAAAACTTAACAAGGCAGGACTCTAAAACTGCATGTAATCAAAAAGGTATCAACTGATTTAAGGAAAGAGGAGAATGAGGACCCCAGAAAAATAGGTTTCTGAGACATTTGGGACCTTTATGAAAATAGATCCTAAGTGATTTTAGTGCTAGGATGTGAGTGCAAAAACCATTTGATGAAAGGTATTAGAAAAATTCTGGAAAACCAAACATGATAGAAAATAATAAATTCTGTTCAAATATGGCTTCCAGAAACTGTAGGAAGCATCTTTCCAATGAATGAGATAACTCCTTTTGCTGGGAACCTATTTGGTTAGGTTATGGAGTCTCTATAACAGGTATCTAAAAAACCAGGATGCAAAATTGACTGGAAACACACACACACACACACACACACACACACACACACACACACACACACACACACACACCATCCATCCATCCATCCATCCATCCATCCATCCATCCATCCATCCATCCATCTATAGCGGAAGCATGGGGAATCACTGATGGCCCCAAAGTTTATTTGGTAAGATTGCCTTTCCCAGGCTACACAATTCCATCAGCTGGACTGAAGTCAAGGTCTGCTCACTCCAGGCAAGACCTCTAGTCCCTCTCTATCCTCGACAGTCACAGCCTTGCCACCACAATCTACCTTGGAGACCATCAGGACTAATCTCATTGTGCCTGTTCTTCCTGTTTACATTGGTCATGAAAGCTCCAAGATTCACAGGTCATTCTTATCTCAATACGGATTCATATATCCCCTAATCTGACCCCATGTCCAGCACCTCCCCAACTCTGGAACCCTTTAACTATGCCTGCCTTCTGGAGCACTCAGAATCAGTGGAATCCTTACATTCTCAAGCTCGTTTCTAAACATTCTCTTCACCTTCTCCCACTGAAGCTTCTCTCCTGAGAATACTGCTTCCTTAGCCCTTCCAGGTCATTGTTTACTATTTCCTCTCTAAAGCTCCTCAGTCTCCTTTCTCTTGACACTTTTAAGATTCCCTCTAGTTTTAAGCAATATGATTATGATGTGCGTTGGGGTAGTTTTCTTCATGTTTCTTCTGCTGGGATGCTTGAATTTCTTAGATCTGTGGGTTAACAGATATCAAATTTGGTAATTTTTCCTGCCATTGTTTCTTGATTTTCCCTCCACCTCATCTCACGCCAAGCCCTCTCCCATTACCTCCCTCTTCTCTTTCTGGGACTCTAATTATATGTGCACTATTAGACTACTTAAAACTGTCTTGCAGCTCACTGATACTTGTGGGGTCTTAGTTCGTTTTTAGCATTTTATTCTCTGTGTTGCATTTTGGATGGTATTGTTGCTATGTTGTCAAGTTTACTTATCTTTTCTTCTGAAATGTCTAATCTATTGTTAAATCCTGTCTCAGACAGAGATGACATTTTCATCTCTATAAGTTTAATGTTGGTCTTTTCCCCCCGTCTTTCTTTAACATGTTCATGTTTTCTTCTATCTTCTTGAACATACAGAGCATATTTATACTAGCTGTTTTGATGCCCCTGTCTTTTAATTCTCTCTTCTGTGCCATTTCTGGGTGTGTTTCTATTGATTATTTTTTCTCCTCTTTATGAGATGAATATTTTGCATGCTTGGTAATTTCTGATTTGGATGTCAGGCATTCTAATTTTTACTTTGTTGGCAATAAATTTTTTTTTCACTCCTTACACATTTTTGAACAATGTTCTGAGACACAGCTAAGCTACCTCTGATCTACCTTTTGAAGGAGTACTTTTAAGCTTTACTACAGAGAACCAGAGCAGCCTTTAGTCTAGGGTCCATCTGTCTTTGCTACTGAAGCAATGCCCTTCTTAGTATCCAACCCAATCTCCTGCTATGTATTCTGAGGTTTTTCCATTCTGGCTATTAGAAAAGTGAAGTATTCTCAGCCTTGCGTAAACTTTGGGGATTGTTTTGTCTGCTCCTTTTTGGTGATCCCGTCTTCAGACTTAAGTAATTTCCTCACATGTATCCACTGATTGGTGTTCAGCTGAAGACTCAAGAGGAACTCTCTGTAAATCTAGACCTTTCTCTTGGTGAAGCTTTTTCTTTTTTGGTACTCTACACTAAGAATTATAGCTATATTGGCCTCTTTGAATTCTCAATTGTCTCCCCAACTTAAGAAAACTGTGGGGCTCTGTCTGGGATCCCATTTCTTTAGTCCTGCTTGGAAATTCTCTTCAGGCAGTAACCTGAAGCAATCACAGGGATGACTGTTTTGCTCTGCCTGTTGCCCAATGTCTAAAAACCACTGTTTCATATATTTTGATTTTGCTTTTTGTTTTTAGTTGTTTAAGATAGAAGGATAAATCCAGTTCCTGTTACTTCATCATGGCCTGAACAGCCTTTATTTGATTTTATCTGACTATAATACTCACCACTCCTTGTTGCAATTGTCTACAGGGAACCACAGACCTGCCTGCGAGTCATTCACCCTCACTACTTGAAAATGTATTCGCTCATTATTACTCCTTAGGACACTATTTCTTCCATAAATCTGGTGATTTCAAAATCCACTAAGTGATCCTTTCAATACCCTGGCCTTTCAGTCTCCTAACTTCTTATTTCATGATCATGTCCTTTACCCTACCTCAGTTGTCCATTCCCTTGGTTATGCTCTTTCCTTAAATTTACCATAATTGCATCCATGACATAATCTCAAATTCAAGCATTCCATTATTCACCTCCTTTCTTTCCCACTCATTTCCTCTAGTACTCTAAATCTTCATCCAATTGGGAATGACAATTTTGGAGCCTACTACTTTTTCTCATCCACGTCATGTGTCTCCTTTTCTCCTTTATCCAGTTTAGATCCCATGTTCCAAAGCACTCTCTACCTAACCTTCTATTCTTGACTGGCAATTTCTTCGTCCTTTTCATCTGGTAAACTGCAACTCTGTCCCTGCCTGTGTTTGCTCAACAGAACAGGCTGGAGGAAAATACACAACCATGCTGGTTCGTCTCTCTTAAAATTAATGCCTAATAATGTAAAACAGACGTTTAGTGCCCAACAATTCTACTATACTGTCATGCACCACATAATGATGTTTTGGATAACAATGGACATAAACAGTGAATGGTGGTCCCATAAGACATAATGGAGCTAAAAAATTCCTATTTCCTAGTGATGTCATAGCTGTTGTAACATTGTAGTACAAAACATTACTCACGTGTCTGTGGTTAGGCTGGTGTAAACACACCTACTGCTCTGCCATATAAAAAGTACAGCACATAAATTAAGTATAGTACATACTGGATAATGATAGTAAACAGCTACCACTGGTTTATACATTTACTATACTAGACTATACTTTTTATCATTATTTTAGAGTTCTGCAATTTACTGCATCTCTTGATGGCACCATTTTCTCTTGTACTTGATTTATCTCATGCTATTTTGTACAGTAACATGCTGTCCAGGCTTCTGGCCTAGGAAAATAGGCTATTCAATTTAGCCGAGGTGTGTTGTAGGCTATATTGTCTAGGTTCATATAAGAACACTCTAAGATGTTCACACACAATAAAATCGCCTAATGATGCATTTCTCACAACATATACTCATGGTGAAGAAGTGCATGACTATAATATCCTAGTCCGTGTGTTCTTCTCTGTTCTAGAAAATAGTTTAATAATTAATTTTCTCTCTTCAATCCTCCAATAACTGCTCCCCTATCCTCACTTGTCAGGTGATAATTTTGCTTCCTATTTTCTGAGAACTATAAGCAAAGATAACTTCCACAAGCTCCTACAAACCACCATCTGTATTTATATACTCTATCTCCTATTCTGCTTTTATTGGAGAACTAGATGTCAACACTTCTAAGGCCAACCTGTCTACCTGTGCTCTGGAGGACTGCGTCCCCTCCTGCTTATTCAAGGATATAGTAACAGCAATTCTTCCCTCTTCCTCCAGCATTGTCAATTTCCCCCTTTCTATTGGATCCATTAAGATACTGCATTATAGAGATATGTTTTAATATCTCTTATTTTTAAAAATATCTTTTCAGTAGCCACATTCCCTCTGGCTATTGCCCCATTTCTCTGCCGTCCTATATAGCAGAACTGCTTAAAAGAAATATCAACACCCACTGTCTCCAATTCTTCTCACAATTTATTTTGGACTCACCCCACCATTCCAGTGAGACTATTTTTTTAAAGGATACCAAAAAGCTCCATGTTGCTAAATTCAAGGCTCTACTGTCAGTCGTCACTAGCCAGTTCTTCCTTACCTCTGCAACCTCTAAATGTCAGAATACCCCCAGACTCAGTCCTCTTCTGAAGCAACACCCATTTCCACAGGTGATCTCACTTATCCCCAAGGCTCTGAATACCATTACAGGTGACAAATCCTAAATTTAGTGCTTAGGTATCTCCCTTGAACTCCATATTAATAAATCCAACTGACAGTTTAACCTGTCTACTTGGATATCTAACAGGAATTACAAATTCCTGACCTTCATGCCATCTGCCTCTGATTACTCCTTCCACAATCTTGGACATCTCAGTAAATTGAAGTTTGATTCTCTCATTTACTAATGCTAAAAAGTTGAGAAACATTTTAGACTCCTTTCCTTCTTTCTTACCCCACCTCCAATCCATCAACAAATACTGGTGAGCCTACTTTTAGCACATATCAAGAATCTAACCACTTATCAAATCTTCCACTACTCATCCTGTTTGGAAGTCACCATCAACCCCATCTGAGTTATTCCACTTGCTTCTTGAATGGTCTACCCTGCTCTGGTTCTTATTCTCAAGACAACGGCAGAGTTGTCATCTTATTCTTCTGCTCAAAGCTTTCCAGTGGAGAGAACCTTCCTCACTCCTCAGTGGTGAATGACTTTACAGTGGCCTACGAGGCCCTGTGTGATTCAGCTTCTCATCACCTCTGAGCTTATCTCCTACTGTTGTTTCCCTCAGCTGCACAGGCCTCATTTCTCTTTCTTGGATATGGCAAACAAGTTTAGGACCTTTGTCTTTTCCCAAAACAGTCTTGTCCAGAAGTCAGGCTCCCTTTTTCCCTTGGGTTTCTGCTCAAAAATATCAGTAAGGCCTTCCTGACTCTGTATATAGATTATCACCCAATCACATCCCCTTTCTTCCTTGCTTTGCTTTATTTTTCTCCAAAGCACTATCACCATCTGACATACTAAATATTTAATTTTATTGTTTGATGACTGGATCTCCTCACTAGAATGTAAGCTCTGTGAGGACTCTCCCCAGTGCTATCTCCTTGAGCCTTTCTTCACTTGACTTCTAGGGCACACTTGCTTTTGGCTCTCCTATTATCTAACTAGCTAGTCCTTTTTGTTTCCTTGCTGGAAAATGGAAAGAGGTAAGAGAGTACAAAACCGACTGGATGAGGATAAGCGGTCTTCTATGCTAAGCTGGCTGGGACCTACGGTAGTAGGTCCAGTTAGGAGGCTAGTGGAGTAACTCAGATGGGGCCAATGGTGACTTCCAACTGGGGTAATAGTAATGGGGGATTTGACAAGTGGTTAGATTCCTGATATATGATGAAAGTATACTCACCAGTATTTGCTGTGGGATATGAAGAAAGAAAGGGAATCTAAAATGTTCCCTACCTTTTAGGGAGAAAGAGACTTTGGTACCCAGGGGTAACAGAAATTTACTTTCTATGTACGCAGATAGAACATCTGCAGCCAACACATGAAAATGTACTAAGAAAAGGAAAATCACTTCCTAAAAGAATTTTAAAATTTATTTTTTATTGCTTCAACCAATAGAAAATATAAATTTGAATTCACCATATGGTAACAAGAACTCTGAAAGAACTCCTAAAGTAACTTATTTTATAAAATGAATAGGTAGTCCCTAATTTATCTGGCCAGGTACAGTAGATACAATTATAATAAGAAAGGTAAAATTTTTCTACCATAAAGATAAGGTTGGCTAAATTTAGCAAATATTGAGAAAATGCTCCTAATAAAAAGATAAATATGAAGAATCAATAAAATTAGCATTTCCCCTTACATTTAACCAATCTTGTAAGAAATGACTGAGGAACTGTCATAGATCAGAGGAGGTTATGGAGAAATAACAAATAAATGCAATTTGAGACCCTCAAGTGAATCCTTGAAAAAGGGGGGGAAAGACATTAGTGGAAACACTGGTGAAATCCATATAAAATCTATATTTCAGTTCAAAAGCAAATAACAAACAAACAAAGACAACTTCCATTCAGTACAAGAAACCCTTCCTCAGAATCTAGAGCATATCCTCTGCATAAGTACTTGTGTGGAAGTACTTATGACCTTCCAGGGCTGGACACCTTTCATTGTTAGAAGGTTCTTCCTTGTATGGCTTTGAGTTACATCCCTTTGTTACTTCGCTCAGTTTAGTTCTTCCTTCTAGAACTACACACATTAAGTCTAATTCCTCTTTTACTTGATCTTCACATATTTCATATTCTGCCTCAAGTTTCATTTTGAAGCTTGACACACCCAGTTCCCTTCATCTTATACATTATGACTTTTACATCCTTTATCATTCTTATCACACAACTTTTAAAGTACTCTAGTTTATCAATGGCCTTCTTAAAATTAATGCTCAGAACTGAACATTAGAGTAGAACATATCAAACTCTTTCTCTTGTTTTAGACACTATGCTTCTCTGCCTAAAGTTGTCCTCTCTTTTTCAGCAGGTACACCACATCCATCCTGAATCATTTATCCCTACTAGTGTGGTATAATTCAATGCCTTATCTTCAATCCTATGACCTTTTTTTTTCTCTTCAAAGAATCACACTGGCAGGTTGTAAAATGAGATGTCTGTCCAGAGTATTCTGTGAAGAGTCTTCATTCACTTGCAAGCTTTATCTAAGAGTTATAAATCTCAACCGACACAGCCACCTCCGTACATACGAACGCTTTAAAGCTGCCCATGACCATTTCCCAGAACCCAAAGAGTCAGGTCCGAGTTTCCCAACAGCTCTTCCTGGGCTGGAGTCATGTATTATGCAAAGCCAACTCATTACTTCCTTACATCTGGGCATCATCTGTCTATTTTCTGATCTTTTCGCCCTCAACATCCCCAGATCCCTTTGAAGTCAAAGCATCAGTCATTTCTGTGGTGTAAAGAGCATCCACAGCCCGTGTACGGGGATGCTCTGATGTCCACAATAAGCAAAAACGGGAGCCTTTAGAGAAGGTGTAGTCCCTGCTGTTGCATAATGAGCCCTGATAAAAACATAAGCGCTACATATTGAAGCCTTCCTGGACTTGTCGCTTTGGGATTGGAGGCTCCTAGTCAGGAATGGGATGCGGGCAACACTCCCATCACCTCACACCACCCTCCAGACGAAGCGGAGGCGGGAGGCTGCGCCGGGAGCGGCAGCGCCGGCCGCGGCTCGCGGGAACAGCTCACCTCTCTTGTCCAGGAGCCACATGAACGCGAAGCAGGGCAGGAACCCGATGGGACCCCACAGCACGAGCAGCGCGATGTCCCAGCTGGAGAAGCCGTAGGCCTGGCGCGCCGAGTTCTGGATGGGCCCCCAGGTGTTCCAGACCAGGCCCTGCGCAAACCCCAGCAGCGAGAAGAGCAGCAGGACGAGCCAGCGCCGCCCGTACACCCGCCCGGGCCCCGGCGCGGCCGCGGGCAGCGCCGCCGCCGCCGCCTCTCGGCTCCTGCGGGCAGCCCCGGGCGCGGGCCCCAGGCCGGGCCCCAACAGCGGCTGCCGCTCCTCCTCGCTGCTCCAGCCGGCGCCCATGGCGACGCGCGGGCCCGGCGCCCACCCCGCAGCCCCGCGCACACGCAGCCGGGGAGGCGGAGGCCGAGGCTGCTGGAGTCGCCCTCGGCCTCCCGGCCGCGCCTGGTGCGCCTGCGCCGCGAGAGCCTGCCCCAGGCAGGGAGGGGTGGCAGGTGCGGCGGGCCAGGCGCGGGCGGGGGTGCCAATTGCGCCCCTGCCTCCTCCCCCCACCCCGGGGGGTGACAGGAGACCGAATGGATCCGGCGTCCCAGAGGATGGATGGAGAGGAACTGGAAAGGCGGATCGGAGCGCGGCTGAGCCCGGGGAAAAGGAAACTCAGGGAGGCTGTGTTACAGGAGGTTGGGCACGGAATCCCGGCTGCTGGAGGAAGTGTCCAAGTTTGACATCATGCGCCTCGTAAACAACTCGGTGACCGCCGGTCACTTCAGCCAATGCTTTCTTCCGTATTGGGTTTCTTCTTATTTTTTTGTTGGGCCTTTTAACTTCAGAAATTATAGGGGAGGTAAGGCAGGGTTGAGACCCAGTGGGGACCCAGAAGGTTGCCTCTTGACAATCATTTTTTTTTTTAATGCACAATAAGTACGGCCTAGTTTTTCAGCTTTTTATCTTACATCCCTAATGAGATGGAAAAAACTAGCCAATTTCACATATGTAAAAGAGTATGAGTAGACTCTTTTGCTTGTCATTAATAGGGATCGGTAAAGACGTTCAGACTGGAAGATTTCTGTCCCCAAATGACCTAGTTAAACGATTCTGACCTGGAGAAGACGGCAGGCTGTCGATCTCTCGATCAAGCAGCAGGTTGTTTTGCTACACAAATCCAGGAGCCTGACAGCTGCCAACCGGTGTCCTTGAGAACCTAAGCGATTTGACATGTCTGGGCGGGGAAATGAGTCACCCGGAACACAATGAAAGGACATCTGCCCTAGGTTCGTGTTCCCTGGCAGCCATGAAAACCAGATGGGGTCATGTCGCTGCCAGCAGGGCCAAAGGGGTGGGAAGAGAAGGAAGGGTGAGCTCTCTGGGTGTCCAAGGCTGGTAAAATCCGTTGCAGAGTAAACGAGCTTTGAGCCACATTTCTGCAAGGTAAACGCATGACACGCCGAGAAGTTTTAGAAGCAAACATTTATAGGGAGAGGGCTCCGGACGAGGTTCTCTGGTCCGGAGAGGCGAGGGGCCAGAGAAGTCGCGCCCTGGGGCGGAGAGCACAACTTTTGTGGGGTTATGTGGGGGTAGGGGGACAGGGTGGGGAACGTTTATCAAATGCCAACTGACCCTCCAGATTAGGGTGGTGGCACGGAGGGCTTTAGGGTGGGCCCCCTATTCAGAAAGTCTGGATTCCCGGTATCTAGCTGGGGAGTCTCCAGGCAGGCATCTGGCTGGCCCGACAAAAAAACAAAACAAACAAAGAAAAAACATCTCCTAAAACTCCAACAGAGGTGGGTGAAAGCGCCAAGGCGGAAAGGAGAGACCTGGCCAGCAAACGAGAAGCAGAAACGACGCCAAGGAAAGACTACGTGGAACGAAGGCGCAGTGAGGCGAGACAGACAGCGCCGCAGCCCGGACCACGTGCTCGCCTTTCCGCAACCCGGAACCAAAACACACCTGCGGGGTCACGCCGTGCCCGTCACGTGTCTTTCACGTGCGCGGCGCTTGCGGAAGAGCCGGGGGCGGCCGCTGCGGCTCCGGCACGGGCCGTAGGGTCGGGCTTTTGGGCCGTCCTCAGATCGCGCTCGTGCTCCGCTCCGCTTTATTTGTGCGTTTCGGGCGGAGCTCGCGTCTTGCTAGCCATGGCGGCGGGCCCAGGGGCGACCCGGGCTGCGTGGCGCGCAGCTAGAGCTGGCGGGGAGGAAGGTAGGTGCCAGGCTGAGGTCAGACCGCGAATCAGGGTGACCCTGTGCCAGCCTTCCTCCTCTTGGCACCTCTCATATGGCCGTTGGGGCGAGTGCTTATCCCAGGTTTCCTCTGGCTCTGCATGGAGCTACGATGACAAGTGTTTGTCCTCTAGTGAACGTGGCATTCTCAAGTTGTAGAATCCAGGTTTCTGATCATTGTTCAGGCCCCGTGTTCCCCCCACCAGTGCTGTTTGTTTAACTCATGACGTTTTTTGAATATTACAATAGATTAAAATTAAAATTGTGAGATTGGAGCGCACCCTTTAGGTCAATGGAAATATCTAGGACCTGTGAACAGGGATTATGAGCTTTTGTCTGATTTCAGTGGAATCCTGTTTTAGAGATCAAGTGAGGTTTGGGGGCCCATGAACCAGAGATCCCTGTTAGCTTTTATTGAATGATTGCTCCGTTCCTCGCACTCTCCTGGGGACTGTCACGGGATCCAGGGACTTTTGATTGTTTATAACAAATCCTCTTTGAGTAAAGAGGCCTACAAAGGAAAAAGAATGACTAAGATATGTGGTAACGGAAATACTATCAGTAGTTCGCAGTGAGGGCTGTCACCAGCAGAGAGATCACAGTGGGGAAAACAGGGCTTCAAGGAGGGACTAATTTGAGGTGGCGTTTATAATTAGATGAGATAGTGACAAATCCAAGTGGTAGTGATGGAGAGTCCTGGGAAGACAGGGAGCAGGAAAGCACAGAATGGATTTGGTTGGAGATCAAATAGTCATGTTGCCTAGAGGGGGAGATGACCAGAAGAAACAAATGATAACTTTTTACTATTTGACTTACTTTTATAACTCACTTATGTACCCCAAGGAGACAATTTTTGAACTTCATCTATACTCCAGTTCATTGATCCTTCCATTTTCTGCCCATCTTTACCCCCTACTCCAATTGAGAGTGTATGCAACAGTTTATCATTATGATCTCTCCCTTGAAAATATACTATCTCTTGTCCCTCCCTGCCTTTTATTCTTCTGGCAAAACCCACATTCTGAATGAACCAATTTTTTTGCCCTCTGCGTCTACACCTTGGCTGAACTTTGCTGGAAAAAGTCCTGGACAGATTGATAACACTATAAAATGAAAATGGTCATCCTCAAGATGAGCCTGAGGTCTTTCTGAGCTTCTGTTTCTGTGGTAAGCCTACTTTCCTTTTCCAATGACAGTTCCCCAAGCTGTATCTTTTCTTCAACTCTTTCAGCTGATGACTTTGCAAGTCAGGTCAATTCTGAATCTTATCTGTCTTTTTTCCTTCACTTTCAGACCCTTGTCCAAATTATTCACATTTCTTACCTAAACCACTACTATATATTCAGGCACTGTGTCCCTGTTTCCTGTCTCGTACTCCACCAATTCCTTCTCTGGTCAGCAGAAAGTGACACTTCTTTAAAATTCTTAAAATTCCATTGCACTTAAAACTTAGAATAAAATCTAAAGTCCTAATCATGGCCTACAAAAATCCTTGGTCTGGGCTCTGCTCTTATCTCCAGGAATATCTTGTCACACACACCCTTCCACATAGCTTTTCACATAGCTGGTTATAATCTTCAGGTTTCAGAGTATGTCACCACCTGAGACTTGAGCAGACCAGCCTGTTTAAAACAGTCATTGTAGTTTACCCCAACCTCTAACTCTAGTTGTTTTATAAATACAGCATGCTGCTTCCTTCATTTCATTTACCACAACCTGTAAATACTTGTTTATTATTGTTTCTTCCATTAGATCTTAAATACCTTGAGAACAGGACCTTTAACTGTTTTGTTCACCACATGTCCCCAGGCAGCAAGTACAATGCCAGGCATAGCAGGCAATAATACTTATTGAGAGAGTGAATAAGGGAACACTGTGCCAAGTCCAGAGGCAAAAAGAGAAAGAGCTTGGCAAGGTTTAGGAACGGAAAGAAGTTGGTATGAGGTGTGGTGAGAGAAGAAGAGGGATCCTGATGGGTACCTTGTACCAACAGTCCCCAACCTTTTTGGTACCAGGGGCCTGTGCTCCTATGAGAATCTAATGCCTGATGATCTGAGGTGGAGCTGAGGTGGTGTTGCTAGAGCTGGGGAGCAGCTGGGCATGTAGATGAAGCTTCACTGGCTCACCTGCTGCTCACCTCCTGCTATGTGGCTGGATTTCTAATAAGCCATGGACCAGTACTGGTCTGTGGCCCAGCAGCTGGGGACCCCTGCCTTATACCAAGTTAAAGAGTCTGGACTTTATGACCGTGAGAAACCTTGAAGAGTTTTAGGTTGGGTAGTAATGTTATCAGATTTATTTTTAGGACGATCACTCTGGCTGAAGGGTGGAAGACAGAGGGAGAAAGACTGAAGGACAAAGTACTTCATCGCCCTCAGTCTCAATTTCCTCCTCTATAAAATGCATGATTATTGTGAAAATTAAAGATAATTGTAGATCATGTAGTATAGTATCTGACAGGCATTATATATTCAAGAATGGTAACAATTTTTATTAATAGAAAGTGCTGGCATTGGTCACTGACTGATATTGAAACTGAGAGAAAAGAAATTAGAGATATCTGAAATTTTCTAGCCTGAGAAATGACATATAAATTAGGAACCTGAAGAAAGGAGGTGGTTGTGAGAGCACTGTTGAGTTTTAATGTGAATGGATACAATCTAGGTTTGGAAGGATGCTGCAAAAGATGTCAAGCATGCAGCAGAGGAAGGGAAGGTTTTTATTGTTTATGCTATTCACATACCATGAATTCACCCTTTTAAAATGTTCAATTTGATGATTTTTATTATGTTCACAAAATTGTGCAGCTATCACTACTATAATTTGAGAAAATCTTCATCACACCAAAAAGAAACCATTAGCAGTCACTCGCCATTTGCCACTCCCTCCAGCTCCTGGTAACACTCATCTACTCTGTCATATGGATTTGCCTA
Organism: Cynopterus sphinx; assembly: GCA_030015415.1. NCBI lineage: Eukaryota > Metazoa > Chordata > Mammalia > Chiroptera > Pteropodidae > Cynopterus > Cynopterus sphinx. The sequence goes on from CM057380.1 coordinate 53,436,284, forward strand.
TCCTGGACATTTCATATATATGAAATCAGACAATATGTGGCCTTTCATGTCTGGCTTTTTTTACATAGTATAATGTTTGCAAAGTTCGTCTGTGTCATAGCACATATCAATACTTCATTCCTTTTTATTGTTGACTAATATTCAATGTATAGTATGGATATACTGCGTTTTGCTTATCTATTCATCAGTTGGTGGGCATTTGGGTCGTTTCTGCTTTTAGGCTACTATGACTACTGCTATGTATGTTCATATACATGTTTTGTTATCAGCCTATGTTTTTAGTTCTTTGTTTATATAGCTAATAATGGAACTGCTGGGTCATATGATAATTTCATAATTTTATATTCTTGAGGAAACTGGTGATTCTTAAATTTGAAGTCCTAAGGAAGGAAAAATCTGATTTAAGTATGGATTTGCTTCTCTGAAAAATATAGCATGAACACACATTTTTGCAGGTGACTTCAATTTTTGTATTAAAGGATTCTTTGAACCCTATCTGTGGAACTTTGAACTCTCTTTTAAACTATCATTCTCCCCAGAAATACCAGTTTGGGATGACTACTTATTACTGTTACAAAGTAAGTTAAATGAGCAAAATCCTACTGGAAGAGAAGGCTTTGCTTTAAATTAGATAAGGCTTATGTAAATAAAGGGTATGATAAATCCACACACTGGATAAATAAATGTGAAAGGATCAGTATGGTCAGTAGAGTGATAAATATTGTTGGAGTCATAGAAAAGTTATTTTTGAGAAAAATTATTACCATTTCATTCTCCAAAAATTTGAATGTACACTATAAATAGGAGATTCTTTTATACAATGAGATAGAAGACAGTCCTTGCCCTAAAATAGCTTCTAAATACAGTTTGGGGGGAAAAAGTCACAGATAAAAAGAATTGTAGTATAGGACATATCCACAGGGCAGGATGGTGATTAGATAGGATGTAAGCATTACACATATTAAGTGCTTTGGGTGCTGAGAGGAGAAAGAACTGATAAAACTTGGATTGTGTTTGTGCTTCCGGGAATAATTTGAAGGTTTGGTATATACAGTCATGTGCCACTTAATGAGGGGAAATGTTCTGAGAAATCTGCTAGGCAGTTTGGTCTTTGTGCAAACATCATAGAGTGCACTTACACAGACCTGGATAGTGTAACCTACTACACACCTAGGCTATGTGGAGCCTATTGCTCCTAGGCTACAAGCCTGTACAGCATGCTACTGTACAAAACAACATGAGGTTAAATCAAGCACAAGAGAAATTGATGCAATCAAGAGAGGCGATAAACACGAGGTATGAGGCTGCTGCCAGTGCAATGTGGCATAGTGTTTTACAGTAAATTATATAAATATAAGTAGAGAGAATACACTCTAAATGATAAAAACTATATTATAGTAAATATATAAACCAGTAACAAAGTCACTTATTAACAAATATTGTTCTATACATATTTGTATGTGCTATATTTATATACAATTAGCTGTGCAGTAGGTTTGTTTACACCAGCATCACTGCAAACACATGAGTAATGCGTTGAGCTACAATGTTGAGATGACTGCGACATCCTAGGGGATAGGAATTTTTCATCTCCATTATAATCTTAAGGGACCAGTGTCCTTCATTGGCCAAAACATCATTGTGTGGCTCATGACTGTAATTTGACTATGGAAATGAATGGAAGAGGCCATTTCTGGTGAGATGAGGCCAGGAATAGAGTGAATGGAGAAAAGACCAAGGCCCAAGATAAGGAGGGGTGGGTAGGGGAGGGGAATGGGGAAAACAGACTGGTTCTACTAGAATGGAAGTGTGGCAGAATATGTAAATGAAAAGGAGGAGGATTGTGTCACTTGAGACCAAAGAAGGGCAAGGTGAACTAGAAATGTTGAAGTGAAAAAAAAAAGAAATCATAGATTTCATTTTTCTCAGAAAAATAGAGCAAGGCACCACACAGAGTGAGGAAATGGAGAGAGATACTGGAGATTTGAGAGAGAAGCAGCTTTGAAATGGTTGCAGTGGGGCTGGGGTAATATTAGGAGTCAATGACAGTGTGATTGGGAGCAGGAAAGGGAAGCTGTGGAGATGAGCATTAAATTGTGGAACTGGTCCCTTTATTTTGAGACTGTTTCTGATTGTGTGCAATAGTTCTTATCAAAAGTGGAGAAAAACAATGGTTGTTTCATACATTGCTAAAAGTAAGATGTGAATTCAGAAAAGATTTATTTAAGCATCATTTTATGCCAAGTACTGTGCTAAACTCTAAATATATGAAGGTAACAGGTTTCCCTTCAAGGATGTGACATAATTGTTTGAAGTAACAGGTTGGAAATTATTAAAAACAAACATGAGACAAGTAGGCAGAGCACAGAGGATTTGGGGGGCAGTAAACATACTTCACATGATATTGTAATGATGGATATATTTCATTATACTTTTGTCCAAAACCATAGTCTGCACAACACCAAGAGTGAGCCCTAAGATAAACTGTAGACTTTGGGTGATTATGATGTGCCAGTTTAGGTTCATCCTTGGTAAAAAATGTATCATTCCAATGAGTGATGTTGATAAGGGGCGGGGTACACATATGTCAGGGCAAGGGGGATATGGGAAATTTCTGTACCTTCTTCTTAATTTTGTTGTAAGCCTAAAACTACTCTAAAAAATAGTCTTAAAACAAACAAATATGAAACTACTTATTGTTAATCAACTTAAGTTCTGACTATGAGATGTTTCTTCCAGGATCACACATTGGTTGAAGCATTTCAGTGCAATTAAAAATTACAATTCTTTGAAAATGATTCTGTCTTTCAGACTGAAGATATTATATTACTATTGGGCTCTCTTTTACTTTAGTTATACCCAGGCTTATGCTTTGATGAAGAGAAGGATGAATCTTTGCAACTGTTCTTGCAGTCCTTCCAAAGGAAATATCTCATTCGAGAATTGTACAGACTTGACTTTCAAATACAACTGGCGCTACTACATAACTTCAGTTAGGGATGCCATACTCTCCATGTTATTCTTGTTCTCATTTCTAAAAAAGGCAGGGATGGAGCAGGGGAGTTTGAAGAAAAACAAAAGCCTCTGAGATCTCAAAAATTTTTTAAATTCCCATGCTAGAGCACATGTGTAATTCATGTGTAGCTAAAATACTTTATATTTAATAATGACTTAGTAAAATAATGCTATTGAATATTTTTTAATGGTGGTAAAAAAAATAAAGTTTATTATGTTTACCGTTTTTAAGAGTTCAGTAATAGTATTAAGTATATTCATACTGTTGTGAAACAGATCTTCAGGACCTTTTCATCTTGCAATTCTGAAACTGTACCCAGTAAACAACTCTCCTTTCCCCTTCCCATCAGCTTTGGTAACTGCCACTCTACTTTCTGTTTATATAAATTTAACTATTTAAAATACCTCTTATAAATGGAATAATACAGTATTTGTCTTTTTGTGACTGGTGTTTTTTCACTTAGCATAATATCCTCATAGTTCATCTGTGTTGTATCATGGGACAGTATTTTCCTTCCTTTTTAAGTCTGAAAAATCTTTCTCTGTATGGATAAACATTTGTTTATCCATTTGTCAGTCAGTGGACATTGGTTGTTTCTACCTTTTGTCTGTTACAAATAGTGCTCCTATGAATAAGGGTGTGTGATATCTCTTAAGATTCTGCTGTTGAATATTTTTGATGAAAAATGATGAAATAATCAATTTGTTTTGGATTATGGAAAATTTACCTAATGGAAACTGAAGAGATGGAAACATTTTGGTGGAAATTTTGAAGATACTTTGGAGCATGTTAAAGAGGTTTAGTCTTTGAGACATCATTCTTTCTAGTATTAACTTCACTTAAAATATAGGTTTATTTTTTCTTGCTTTAGGTTTAGGACCCGTATTACTTTGAACTTTTATAAATACTACTTTTGAGCCGTTTTCTGGCTCATGTAAGATTGCATTGAGGAGGGGAAGACGATTTTCTGGGTTAACTGGGCAAGAGCGACATGTAAGAAGATGGGAAGAAGAGGATGGTAGCTGTCCAGCATCTGTCTCCAGTCCCTGAGTGTACCTGCTGCTCGGTGTTCACCACCAATCCAGGCATTAGTATTGTCAAGGCCATAACACCTTAACATTTCCAGTTGTGGTTTCTTCTGTGGCACCACCTTCACCACTGTCTAGACCTAGAAATCCAAAGGGTTTAATGCTATTCATTATTCTACTTAAGCATCGTCTTAACTTTCAGGAGAATTTCCTTAGTTTGTATTGACATTTTAAAATAATGACTATTAACTGAAGCATTATCTTTGGTGTAAGTTTTACCATTTGTTCTTTAGTACAAATACTGCAGTCATTTTGTTAAGTAATATTTGTATAATTCCATCTGTTTTTCTGACATGGCCCAATGTTTATTATTTTTTTTACCCTAATATCTACCATTCCTAATATCTGCCATTACAGAGGTTTTAAAATTTTGTGTATGTCTATATAGTAGTTGTCAGATATCATCATAGGCTTATATGTATAGATTTAGAAATAAATTAGCTCACCATGCCAGGACATAGTTTTTAATTCACACTGTGTCACTATGGTAAGTCTCTGTATTGTAACTTGTAACTTAGTCTTATGTCACTCTCAGAAAGTTTCTGAATAAGATTGAAGATTAGTAATTTAAATATAATAGTTATTAAAATGTCTATTAAAATTTTATCTGACATGAGCATTAGTTAATTTTAATTTCAGCATCTTTGTTGTATTCTATCAATATTTGGAGAGTATTCTGGAAACTAGTGTTAGTACACATGGACCCAGAGAAAGTTCTGGAACTGAAAATCTACTTCTGTAAGTGGAGGGCAGGAAAAGACTGAAGAAAGAGGCCAATCAGTTCAATCTGGTAATTAATAGAGATTATTAACAAAACTTTACATACGAGAAGCATCTTGGGCAGCTGCAGGATAAAATGGATCACCTTATCTTTTGGCAAGTGCTGAAGAATTATATAGGATAAGGGGTGTGGGGGGGGATAGTGATGGGTACTAATATGCAAATGCTACCAGGAATGGGGAAATTACATGCTTGACTAGGTCAGGACAGTGGCTTGTTCCAGGAACAAGCACATAGTGGGAAGCAGGGGGAGGTGCTGATATATGTCAGAATGAACATAGATTACGGTCAGACAGGCTAAGGAGGGGTTTTCAGTAAGCAATCTCTGTTCTGGCCCAAGTCCAGCTCTCGGGTCCGGCAGCGGTCACATCATGGAACAGTTGCTCCTCTACAATTTGGTATATTTTCCTTATTCTCATCTTGAATTCTAAATCTCAAGTACAGTCCATGCCAGATATTAATTGATAGAAGCCAGATCACTAGCAAAATCAGGGAAATTAGGTTTTGAATTATCTTTTACTTTGCATTAATTAAAGAAAAAATTACTGAGAAAAAGGCAGTTTAGTGGGGTTTCACTATCTCCATAGAATTGGTTGTAACAAAGCTATAATAAATTGAATAGCATGCTATATTTAGAGGGAGAAAAGACTTGTGCAACACTTAGATCACAAATCTGTTTTTTCAGCAGTTTCCAAATCATCTAATTAAACACTGCCGTTCTCTGCAAGTTTAGATCTAAGTACACTTATCCTTTAAAGGCTGTCAAGTTTGCCTCATAATTTTTATAGCTCTTTGGAAATACTCCTGGTGTGGAATGACTGGGTGCATCCCTAGGCTATTTAATTAATACAGTGTAGATTGCATTTTTTTAAAGGAAGTTATAACACAAATTCATTAATTTAGTGGCCCAGTTCATTGTTGATTAAATGATCAGAAACCAAATTAGTTTTATCTTATAACCAGCTGATTGCTTTTGGCAATCAGGCCTGAAATTCTGTAAATATACTCATTTCCTATCATGGTGAGTATCCTACTGCTCTGCACTATATATACTTTATAGCACTTTTCATTCATTTAGCAAATTTTTAAACACTTAATAAATTCCATTTGCTGGGCCAGGTGCTTTTTCAGTAAATTTCAGTTTTAGAGTCTCATAACATTTGGGATTTTTAGATCAGATCTATATCTATATATCTATAAACATATTTATAGATACATACATATATATTAAATTTAACATTGTGTTAGAGGAAAAAATATTTATTTCTTTGAAGCTGTTCTGTCAAAACACTAGTCATGTGTTTCTAATGTCCATGTACTCAGTTGTGGAATGGTGGCTAGACATGTCTTACCATGTAAGAGAACTGTTTTGAGAACATTCAGAGCTATATGATCAACTGGCTCTGATTTAAGATAAGCAGAAAAAATAAACTCCCTACTCAAAAAGGACCGGTGTTTCTATTTATCTCTGCCTTTTAAAGTTTTGGAAGTAAAATGTTGAAAGCTTGAATATTTTTTTACAAGATTAGAACTGAAATAATGCTGCAGTAGGTCAGACCAACCATGCAATAGGCCAGAGCAGTTTTTAGGGATGTTAAAAAACAAAATTCAACTGAGTGAAAATTAAAGATCTTATTAGCTTTATTCAGTGAGTCATGAATCAGGCAATATCCCATCTAGCAGATAGAAAGGAGCTCTGAGGAGCTGTATAAAATGAAAAACTTTTATTGGCAGATGGGAGTTGGGAATAAGAAAGTTATCTTAGCAAAATTAGATTGGTTGTGGCAAGGTCACTTTGCTTTAGTGGATTTTAGGGATCTTTTGGGCAGATTACATCACTAGTACTGACCAGGTGGTCCTGGTTTAAGATTCCATTTCTGAGAGAGACGGAAGCTAACTAAGGCTTAGTCTGGTGACCTAGGGCTTAACATTAACAACTCCATTTTATCTGTTATCTTGTTTTAAACAGGGCGAATACAGTTGTCCTTGAAAATGGTAGCCTCAGAAGGTTATACAGTTATAAGCTAATAAGAGAGTTTTGACTATAATGGTTAATTTTTTGTGAAAGAATTCAGGAGGTAGAATTTTTCTGGTGTTGGCTCAGTGGCACAAAGACATCTTTGCATTCTTGCAGTTGAGTTTGCAATTTCCTGGGTCTTTTATCTCAAGATGGCTAGCCATTATGTCCGTTTTTCAGGTAGAGGACAGGAGGGGAGGATAAGGGCAAAAAGGCCGACTCACCAACTTCCAGATACATATATATATAACAAAGGAGTCTAGGAAATGTAAATTTTCAGCCGCTTTCATTGCCCAAAATTCTGTTAGTAAGGAAAAAGAAAATGGGGTGAGATAGGCATCTAGCAGTGTTTAATACAGGTATTAGTATTTCCCCCAACACACACACGTGCACACACACACACCCCAAAATATTCCTCCCAATTGCACACATGGATTTATTTTTTTTATGAATTGATCTAAAGCTTTCCCAAACCTATTTATTTTTTCAGGTTACACTATCTCTCCTGAGTTTTTAGTGCTAGTGTAAGTTGTTCAGTTTTAATTCTCTGGAAGCAGGATGGTGCAGTGGAAAGAGCACCAGACTTGGAATCAGGAAACCTGACCTATAGTTACAGCTTATCACTGGGCTGTTGACTTTTGACACCTGAGCTTCTATTTCTTCCTTAGGATAATGGTAATACCTTCTCTGCCTGTGTTTTACAAGCTTCTTAGAGGATCACATGAGAACTTTTATTTTAATGTACATAAAAGTATGTTGCAAATAGTAAAGCATTTTGCAAATAAATATGTGGTACTGTGTGATGAAGATGTTCAAAACCAAACTCTTCTCATCAGAATGAGCTGTTGCTTCTAACTTTTCTCATATGGTAAATCAAAAGTCTGGAAACTTATAGTTGCATCTGCCTCCAACTCCACATCTCTTTGATCCTAATCTTTGGTATTATTCTGTTAGTATTTCTACATCTCTATACTCTCTGCCTTCCTCATTGCCACCCCTTGTTGTTCAGGGCCTTATTTTCACACTTCTCATTTGGCTGTTACAGTGGTTGTCTAAATCAATTCCAGTTCCTACATCTCCACACATTTCTAAAGAGTCCTCATTTTAATTGTTAATAGATATAACGTACCATGGGAGAATATTTAGTAAATATTTTTCTACCTTCAGACATTAGATTGTTTATATTTTAAGTTTTACATTGTGGAAATAGATGTTTTATATGTGTGTATATATACATATATATGTAATATATGAATATGTATACAGCTTATGATTAACTACTTTGTTGAAAGCAAATTTCCATAACCTGAGTTACTAGTTTAATGGGTGGTCGTTTGAGACTCCTGCTTCATTTTCCCAGTTGTTTCCCAAAGGTAGTTTGAAATTGTATGCCACAGAGTATTATCAGGAATGTATTGTAGCTTTTCATAGTCTAGCAAAACTTTAGAAATATATAAGATATGCAGGTTGTCCATTTTCATACACACAGAATCAAGGCATTCCAAGGCCAGGAACATTCAGTACATTGCAGTCTAGGTAACCTTGTGCTTAAATTTACAGGTCAGTGTGTGTTCAGACCTTTAAAATGAATTTATCATGGGTGTCAAGAGTGAAAAAAAAAATCTCAAGGAAAGATAGAAAATTTTATTCCTTGTCACCTCCTGTTTTCCTGAGCAGGGCTCTTCAGTACTGATAGACTTGGGGCTTCTTTGACAGCAAGACCTGAGTGCCTTTTCCTTACTCCAGGTAGCCCTCAGCCCTTCTCCCTGACCTTTCTCTCTAAGCATCCACATTAATCTCCTCACTTGAGAGCCTTGACTATGTAGAAGGTGACAGATTGGTCTCAGATATTGACTTATAGCCTGCTCATTTCACCGAGGGTTTGAGGAATGATTCTGAATTTTTGCCTTTATCTGAGAAAGGAAGCCAAACTGAGTTAAATTTTTCTTTTTCTTAAAAGCAAGCCTTGCATTCTACAAGTACAAATTATTCAGCTTACTTGATGAGTGCTTGTTCATCCTCTTTTGTCAGAGAGTTTAGAAAAAAGTTGGATGATGGGTTATTTATGAGCTTTTCTTAATTTTTTAAGTTAAGTGTAATTACAGATTAGGTAGCAGTGAAATACAGAGTTTAGCTGATTGTTCTAGAGAACCATAAATATAAGTATGAAATTTAACATTCTTAAAAGACTTCATCTTAAGACGTCTTTAAATAGAAACTTGTTTTATCTAACAAATACTAATCTTTACTATCCTAACCAAAATTTGTTGATTGAGTTAATTTGATAATTCTATGATTCAGTGAAATTTATTGAAGTACTCAGTTTGTGCATATCCCCAATACTGTTTATAGATCCAGTTGAAGATAAGAATCTTAGCACATTTCTTATCTTTTTAAATATTGTAATGAAAATCATTCCCCCTTTCCTACTGACTGTATTAATTCAGTGATCTTTGTGGCATAAACATGTGATATAGCAAGTAGAATTGTTGCTGACTCCAGCAACTCTAGCTTTTCTAAAGTAGTTTCCATCAGCATTTCTTACATACTTCTCTATTTAGGAAATTACATTTTCAAAAAATTACATCTACGTTTTTAAGTTTAGATAGTTGAAAAGCCTTCTTTAAAACATTTTTGATGTTGAAAATTATAAATATTTTCCAACTTTTAAAATTTAATGAGAAAAGTCATTTAAGAATTATGGTTGTTTGATGCTAAATATTTATATGAACAGTTATGTGACGTGTAAATGCAGTGTAATTACACAGAAAGATTTACCGTAATAGAAATGATAGTAGCTATTTTTTATATTGTATGAAATAACTTTATAGTTATCTATTCCTCTGTTTATCTCTTTCTCTAGTTGAACGTGTCAAACCTTTTACGCCAGAGAAAGCAAAAGAAATTATCATGTCTTTACAACAACCTGCAATCTTCTGTAACATGGTTTTTGATTGGCCAGCACAACACTGGACTGCTAAATACCTTTCCGAGGTCCTTCATGGCAAGCAGATACAATTCAGAATGGGACTGAAAAGCACAGGTACAGGTAGGACCACAAGGAATCATAATAATAATATCTCTTCAGTAGCATTTTCACATTCCCAGCAGTGGTTTCTTTATCTCTAGAGAATCCTTTATTTCTAATTCTCTTTTTGACTATTTGCAGATAAGGAGTATTTTATTGGAAGTTTTGGAAAGACAGTTTGTATTAGATTTTATTTTTTAGAATAAACAACCTGTAGTTGTCCACATACCGTGATTTGTTGAATGTGGTAGACATTTAATAAATATTTGTCGATGTGCTGTTATTTCTGTTCTTTTGTGACTGCAAAAGACCAATGCTAATCTAATAGTCATTTCCACTTTTGACTCATGTAGAATGTGTCCTGTTATTTGTGGCTTCAGGCACTATTTATAGTGCTCAACCTTGGTTGAAATTTTCTCTCTCTGCTTCATCAGCTGCCTGACCTCTATTGTATTACATAACTGTAAACCATTCTCTTAAGCAATTTGATTTTGCCAGCTTGTTGTTCTTCCCTGTAGCCTTGTAACACCTTGATTTTTTGCCTTATAATCAGATAAAGCAGTTATTATTATCTGTAAAAATAGTTAATTTAAAGGAAAGAAGTAGTGCTGTTTTCTAGTCTAAAAGAGTCCATAACCATTGTCTGGCTTCAGGATGTATGTTTAATTCTTACTTAAATATGGGTAAGTTTGGTAGTCTAAAAATTCACTGTTTTAAGTATTGCTGTGAAGTAGCTCTATGAATATTTATTAATAACTCAGAAGGAACTGGAAAATTACCCAGCTTCTCCAAGCTTTTTTTCATGTTGACCTCCTGGTAGATCTCATAGAATTATTCAGTTTTTGGTGTCTTTGTGCTCTCACGACAGGTAAAGCAGGATTAATATACTTGAAATTCTTCGGCATCTTGTTCTAATCACAGACTGAAATATTTATTGTATTTTAAAATTAAATGCTAGGCAAGCAGCAGCCACATAAAAATCAGCTTGTGCTTTTTCCTTCTTGATTGTAGTCAAATAAATCTTCTACTCATTGAAGTGTTTGTTAGACAGTAATTTGGGGAAAAATAGGAGTTGCCATTTTTTTTCCCACATTCTGGTTACACTACAAATACAACACTACCACTAATAGCTAACAGTTATTGAGAGACATTTTGTCAGTCACTGTTCTGAGTATTTTATGGATATTAACTTTTAATCTTTTTCAAATCCTCTTTGAATAGTATTATTATTATCCTGTTTTATAGATGAGACAGTCATTTGACATTTTCAAGTTAATACATAAGTATAAAAGAAAAAGAAAGTAGATAGTCTTTGCAGTTGTGCAACTCCTTTGAGTTTTTAACTAAAGATAACTTTTTTCTAATTCAGATAAAATTCACAAGATATAAAATTCATCATTTTAAGTAAACAATGGTTTTAGCATATTCACAATGTTGTGTAGCCATCACCATTATTGTCTAATTCCAGAACATTTTCATTACATTGTAAGGCAGCCCAGTACCCCTTAAGCAGTCACTCTATTCCACATTCCCTCCAGCACCTGGCAGCCACTAATCTACTTTATTTGATTGAATTGCTTAGTCTGGACCTATCATATAAATGAAATTATACAATATGTAGCCGTTTGTGTCTACCTTCTTACACATAGCATGTTTTCAAGATTCATCCATGCTGTAGCATGTACCTACTTCATTTATTTTGATTGCTGAATAATGTTCTATGTATATATGACATTTTGTTTATCCATTCATCAGTTGATGGACACAGGTTGTTTCCACTTTTTGTCTATTATGAATAATGCTGCTATGAACATTCATATACAAGTTTTTTCATTTCTTTTGTGTTTCTACCTAGAAGTGTAATTGCTGACTCATACAGTACTTTTGTTTTTAAATCTTTTGTAGAACTGCCAAACTGTTTCCAGAGCAGCCAACCCCAGTGTATGAGGGTTCCAATTTCTCTATCCTTGTCAACACTTATTTCATCTTTTCATTCTAGCCATCCTAGTGGATATGAAGTACTATCTCATTATGGTTTCTATATACATATTCCTAATGAGTATTGATGTTGACCCCCTTTTTATATGCTTATTGATCAATTTGGATGTCTTCTTTGAAGAAATCTCTTCACATTATTTGCCCATTTTCAAATTGAGATGCTTTTAGCTTTTTGAGTTTTTGTTTGTTTTGTTTTATTGAGTTATAAAAGATTTCTTTATATATTCTGGATACTAGACCCTTATCAAATAGATGACTTTCAAATATTTTCTCCCATTCTGAGGGTTGTCTTAATAATTGTTCTTTTTAAAGTCATTCTTTGAATAAAAATGCAGTACTTCCAAACACAGTTTAGATTAGTGGTACAAAAGAAGGGTCTCCAGAGTCGGATTGCATCGGTTTAAATTTTGACTTACAGTGTGACGTTAGGCATCATTTAACTTTTCTGTATCTCAGAAATGTTTTCAAGATTAAATGCATTCATAGGCATAAAACATTGAGAACAGTGCCTTGCACATACAAATGTTCTTCAAAGTTATAATTAAAAATGAAAGTATGACTTCCTCATTGTAGAGAATGTTGAAAAAATGAGAAGATAGATAAAAACATAAAAACACTTAGTCCTATTACCAAAGTGTACATATGTCCATCAGGCCTTTTGTATTTTTAAAATAAAGTTGTATTAATTTTCACAGCCTGCTTTTTTTTTTTTTTTAACAACATATTCTGAGCAGCTTCTCTTGATGTTAAATGTGACTTTTGAATGGCTACCTAATGTTCCATTGTATGATAGTATAATTTACTTAAAAAAATTTCCCTATTTTGATTAGTTGCTTGAAACTTCTAAATTTATAAATAAGACTAGTAAAAATCTTTGAAAATAAATCTTTTCTAAGTTTCTAATTATTTCTCTAGGATATATTCTTAGAAGGAGCATGACTGGGTCAAAGGGTATGACTATTACCATCAGTAGCAGTTATCCATGAAGCTTCTTACACAAGAAACCTCTGAGTCATTCTGAATGCCTCTCTAAGTGGTGTCTGGTGACTTGGTGACTAGATATTTACACCCTAAATATCTAGTATCCATATGCTTCTCTCTCTTCATAGCCATCCTCTATTTGGGGTTACCCTGCTCTCTCTCCTCAATGGTTGCAGTAGCCTTATTCCTAGTCCCTCTGCACCCCATGCTTCCCTCCTAGGCCTGTCTTCATACTGAAACCAGAGACAGTTTTTTTCTTAATAATATTTTTTATTTTTCAATTATAGTTGGCATACAATATTATATACAACATAGGAGCACAACATAGTGATTAGACATCTATATAACTCACAAAGTGATCATCCTAATAAATTTATACTGTACATAGTTATTATAATATTATTGACTATATTCCTTATCTTATACTTTATATCTCCATGACTATTTTGTGATTTGTACTTCTTAATCCCTTCCCCCCTTTTCACCGACTCCCCCAAACCCCTCATATCTGGTATCCCTCAGAATGCTCTCTGTATCTATGAGTTTGTTTCTGTTGTTGTTGTTTTTTATTTTGTTTTTAGATTCCATATGTATGTGAAATCATGGCATTTGTCTTTCTCTATCTGACTTAGGCTACTCAACACAATATCCATCGTGAAATATTTTTTTCCATCCCTTTACTTTCCATCTGCGTGTGTCTTTTAACCTGAAGTGAGTCTCTTGTAGGCAACCTATGTGTGGGTCTTGTTTTATCCATTTAGCCACCCTATATTTTGATTGAAGCATTTAATTCTTTTTCATTTGAAGTACTTGTTGATAGATCTGTAGTTATTGCCATTCTTTATTCATATTTTTGATACATTTTTTTTTCTTCTTAAAGAAGTCCCTCCAACTTTTCCTGTAATACTGGCTTGGTGGTGATGAACTCCTTTGCCTTTTTCTTAATTTGGAAGCTTTTTATCTGTCTTTTGATTCTGATAGCTTGTGGATAATCTTGGTTGTAGGTCCTAGGTTTTCATCACTTTGACTATTTTGTGCCCAGCCTTTCTGGCCTGCAAAGTTTCTTTTGAGAAATCAGTTGACAGTCTTATGGGAGTGCCCTTGTAGGTAACTAATTACTTTTCTCTTGCTGCTTTTAAGGTTCTCTCTTTGTATTTAATCTTTGGTATTTTAATGATGATATGTGTTAGTGTGGGCCTCTTTGGGTTCTTCTTTGGGACTCTCTGAACTTCCTGGGTTGTATGGCTATTTCCTTCACTAGGTTAGGGAAATTTTCTATTATTATTGCTTCTAATAGATTTTCAATTTCTTGCCCTCTTTTTTCTCCTTCTGGTACCCCGTGATGAGAATGTTGTTGCACTTGATGTTGTATGATAGGCTCCTTAAACTATCTTCATATTTTTGGATTCTTTTTTCTTGTTTTTGTTTTGATTGGGTGTCCCCATCCTCTGTCTCAGTGATTCGATCATCTGCTTCATCCACTCTGTTGATTTCCTCTAATGCAGTCTTCATCTCAGATGTTGTATTCTTCATTTCTAACTGGTTCTCTTTTATGTGTTCCATCTCTGTTTTTATGTTTTCTGTCTTTTTGTTAAAGTTCTCACTGAGTTTATCTACTTATCTTCTAAATTCATTGAGCATCCTTATAACCAGTGTTTTGAATTCTGCATTTGGTAGATTGCCTGTCTACATTTTGTTGAGGTTTTTTTTAGAGCTTTGTTCTATTCTTTCATGTAGGACATGCTTCTTTGTCTTCCCATTTTAGCTTCCTTCCTGTGTCTGTTTCTATGTATTAGGTAGAGCTCCTAAGTCTCCCGGGTTTAGTAGAGTGGCTTTAATTAGTAGGTGTTTGAGGTGTCCAGTGGCATAATTCTAGGAGGGGTCCATTTGCAGGACAAGTTCAACGACAGCCTATGCACCTCTGGAGCCACCTGGTAAGAGTCACTAGGCAATCCACAGATGGCTGCCACCCATGCTGGGCTTATAGGTGACTCGAGAGACCAAGCCAGTAACCTAGGTTGGCTGACACTAATGTGGGGCTTGGGGCTGCTCAGTAAGAGGTACAGGGCATGGCAGGGCCAGACACTGCTTCTTTGAGTTTTGTGAGCCTTTGAGAGATTTTAGTAAAGTCCTCAGCAAGAACCAAGGCAGGCCATTTGAATGGAATAAACCACTGGAAGTGGCTTGAGTGGGCCCACAAGTTGAGAGAGACGGAGACTCAGGGAATCACCTGGGCAGAGCAACATGTGTTATTCAAACTGAAGGTGACTCAGATATGGTTGTGCCTGCGTCTGCAGGCTGGGAAACAGGAGGGCTCAATAGAGGAACAGTGGATACTGCTAGCACTTCTTTCTGGGAAAAGCTGCCCCTCTAGCCCTGGCCCTGAAGCTGGACAACTCAGTGTCTCCCCTATGTCCCTGGCATTCCTTAAGCAGTTGCCTAAGTGCTGGAGATCAGAGTGACTGAGTCTGTCAGTGAGTAAGTCCGGGTGTGGGACCTTTAAGAGAAACATCTGTGACTCCCACAACCCTCTGTCTCAGCCTCAGCCTTCATTGGTTTTCACAGTCAGAGGTTGTAGGAACTTCTCTTCCCAGTGCTGGAACTTTGGGCTGGGGACCCCAGTGTGGGCCTGAGACCCCTCACTCCTCATGTGGGGGAGGGGGCTCTGCAGCCAAAATAACCCTTCTGAATCTCCATCGCCACACTCAGTTGTTGGACCAGGCCAGGCCATTTTTCATTTCCACCCCTTCTACCAGTTTGAGGTGAGCAACCTCTTATTTTTGTCCCTAGTTGTAGGGCCTAAATTCAGCCAGACCTCAAGCAACTCTGCGTGCTGATTGCTCTGTATTTTCATTATAATTTTAGTGTGGTTGTGAGAAGAAGGTGTGCACAGCCTCTACCTTCTACGCCATCTTGACCAGTCCTGCAGAGACAGTTTTTAAATAACAAATCTCATCTTATTTCTCTGCTTAAAACCCTTAAATGGCTTCCCATTACCCCTAGGTTAATGACCAAAAATTTTGTGGTGGCATAAAAAGCTCTCTTAGCCTCATGAGTTTAATCTCGTTCACTAAGCTCAGCCAAACAAGCATTTCTTCAGTTTTTGTATTTCCAGAGATTGCTTTTTCTTAACTCAGGGCCTTTGCATATATAGTCTAGCCATTCTCTCTTCCCATTTTCTCTTACCCCAGTTTTACCTAGTTAATTCTACTTCAGATCTTAGCTCATATGTCATATTTTCATGGAAGTCATTCCTGACCATACCTCCCTCCCCATTCTGCAAATTAGTTGCCAACTATTAAATTATCTCAGAGCACCTTGTATTTCTTAGTAACATTTAGCACAATTAAGATCACAGGGTTAGTTATGTAAGTAAACATCTGTCTTCCCCTCAAGAAGGTCACTTTTGTGTGGGCCAAGGCCATATCTTATGGGTTGAGCACTTCATGCAGAGATTTGTGGAGTGAAAGAATGACAGGCCATTGATACTACGGTCAAATGCTTCACAGAAAGCACTTATTAAAAAATAATCTTGCTGATAGGTGAAAATTGGTAGCTCATGATTAACATTTCTTTGATTGCTGGTGATGTTGAACTTGTGTTTATGTTTATTAGTAATTTGCATTTTCTGATGATTGTTCTCTGACTATTTGGGTTTCAGGTTCTTGGGTTTTTTAAAAAAATAAATTCTTTATATGTTAAAAATATTGTATTTATTACTAATGTGTTTCCAAGTTTATTGTTTGCCTTTTAATTTTGCTTCACATTTTTACATAGTCAAAACAAATACTGTTTTATTAATATTTTAAATCTTATTTGTTTTATTTAGAAGTTTCTCTTGTATCCTGAGAATAGATAAATATTCTAATATTTTCTTTTAATGGCTTAATGATTTCTTTTTTATATTTACTCTTTACCTGTTCCATATTTATTTTGGTATATGACCTTTTTTCCAGATAGTTAATATGGAAATATTAATACCTTTTACTTCAGTACTGTTTATCGTATAATCCTTTTTTTTCCAACTTACTTTGAAACCATCTTTATTATATTACTATATTATTATGTATTCCAGCATTTGTTTTAGGGTCATGAATTGAGCTATCAGTTTTGGGGCCAGTAAAGGACTTTAAAAAAAAAAAAAAACTTTTAGCAACTGGTATATGTTTTAATGTTTGAAAGAACAAGTTATCTTCTCTACTCATCTTTCTCAGTATTTTCTTAGATATTATTTAATTTTATTCCTCTAAATGAATCGTAAAGTTAAATAATGTACTCACATTAAACAAATCCTGTTGGAATTTTAAATGAAAATTTATTAAATGCTATCAATTAATTTGGAAAAAATATACCTTGTGATACTCCAGTATCTTTCTGCATTAGAACATGTTCTCTTCACTTATTAAGTTGATTTTAACTCTCAGTGTAATGATTATAGAGTTTTCATGTAGGTCCACTAATTTCTTAAGATATTGTAAATTTTTTAGAGTTGTTATGAGGAATTATTTTAGCCTATTATATTTTTCTAACTAGTTGTGATTGATGCATAAATAAAAACCATTTATTTTTGTATGTTTAATTTTTATTCAGCCATTTATTAGTATTCATTTTTAAAAATGTATTCTTGTGGATTTTATAGGAAGATAGGCTTATAATTTTATAAGCAGTGAAAACTGTTTCCTTTCTTTTGAGTTTATTTCTTTTTTCTGTTTTAGGCCTGGGTTAGAATTTTTGAGAATGATTGAAATAATAGTATAATAATGAGCATATTTGAATATAATGTATCTCTTAGTTTATTTTAGGAAGCAGATGACATCACATAGCACTTTGAAACCATTATGGGTCAAATTCATTTGATCTTAGCTCAAATGTCATTTTACCAACATTTGCCATATATGTGCTCAATGGCAACATTATAACTCAGCTGGTAGTAATTTGGCAAGCAGTTTTAGAAATAACCCTAAACATTTGGAGATAGGGGGTGGAGTGATGATCAGAAGTTTTACTTAGTACTCATATTCAGTGCAGTGTTTCTTTTTTGTAAAATGGTGAAGTCTAACAAAATGGACAAGTATTTGTTTCCCTGCTTTGCAAAAAATATTTTAAGACCCCCTTTTATGAGAGTTAAAAGCAAACTCAATTTAAACACAGTTTCCAAATTCTGAACTCAGTTGAATTTCTTCTTAATACTTTGACAGTAAAAGGAGTAAATGCAGCTGTGAAGGTTACTTCAGTGTTAAATGAAAGTACAATAACAATAAAGTTAGAAAGGAATAATTCCATTGCATAGAATAAATGAAGAAAAACAGTTGTACTACCCAGGAAGAAATTGTCTTGGTAACAGAATGAAAACAGTACCTTTGGTGCTGCTACTACTAGGAAGGAGTGAAAAGATTCTACTTTGAAATTGCTACGTAAATAAAAAAGTCTGTCATTTCCACGCTTTCCATTCATTGCAGTTTTCCCCTGACAGTAACAGTTCTTACATGTAATTTTTGCACTTTTAGATTTTCATTTTTTAAAGTACAGAATTTGTTTTAAAAAAAAATAAAAATAAAAATCCCGTGATGAGGCTGCAGTGTAGACAGGCCTGTGAAAACTGGCCTTAAATGAAAAGTCTTACCCTGTCTACTCCAGGAACAAGTGGCTTAAGTAATGGCTTTAGCATTCAATTGGATCAGTTGTATTGAACTCTATGAAGTGAAAGCTCACAGGATAGTGTAATGTCTTCAGGCTTACCTGGGAGCTTACTGAAATGATTTAGAAATGACTTCAATTTCCCAGCACCATGCAGCTTTCTTGCCACACGGATTTTTGTTTCCTAAAAAACTACATACTCCTATGCTGTTATGGCCAATTCTTGATGACGATGTTGATAATATTAAGAGCTTCTACATATTAATGAGTTACTGTGTGCTGTTCCTAGTGCTTCTCAAACATTATCAAATTTAAATAGTTCTTAAATATGCAGATTTTTATCTTTTATATAAATGTACTCTACTAAAGTTTTCCTGCTTCTCACATGCAGGTGACAAGTTGATAAAGTAGGTGAATTAAGATGACTCTTTGACACACATCCTTCTCTCTGCTATTTCTCTGACGTTCTGAGGTTTTAGGAAAAGGAGAGGAAAGAGAAAAGATGATTGGAATAATCCTAAGCAGTTCAGGGAGAAATGGAGGGAAAAGATAAAAATTATCGAAAGAAGAATTTAAATATTCTTCTCCTACTAATGCAGCTAACTTTTAAAGGGCCCCAAGTAAATATATGAATGAATTATGTGAAGTAGTACTAATAATAGTGCATTTTACTGAGCATCTCCTTTGTCAAATGTTGTGCCGATTTATGTGAATTTTATCTACATCCTCTCTTGAAAGGATTTTATGCTTTGCAAAAGAAATCGTAATCAGATCTTTTGAATATTAACTTCCCAATGTACATCTAAAATATTATGCTCGTTACAAAATAATTTTATTTCATCACTATTTAGAAGAATAGTTTTTGTATAAATAAGACACATCTGTAATAACAAACCACTGTGAACAGAGAATAGACTCAAGCTTTCTTGATCAACCCTAATCTCTGGTTGCCTTTCCTCTTTGTCTATGGCACAGAATTTAGTTATAGGATGCCTCAGATTCTCTGTTATTCTGGTTAGAGCTTTATCTTTGTCTAAATATATTCTAAACTCAAGTGTATTATCTATTTATGTTCCCAGAAGTCTGAGCACAGTGCTAATTATAAATTAGGTACTTAATAAATGATTCTGAAATAAGTTAATAAATGAACAGACTTTAAATCGCCATTGTTCATGTAATGGTTCTGAGGAACTATGTATATGTTACAGCATAAAGTCAGAAAATTTTCAAAAGACAGTTTTATTGTTCTTTTTTTTTTTTAATCTGAAGAAGTAGTTCTCAAATATTTTGGTCTGAGGATTCCTTACATTTAAAAATTATTGAGTACCCCAAAAGCTTTTTGTCAATATGGGTTATCCCTAGTAATATCATATTAGAAATTAAAACCTAGACATTTTAAAATATAAGAACATAAGTGCATATTCTACTAGCTGTCAAAGCAGTGATATCTACACATGTCATGTAGCCTCTGGAAAATTCTACTGTACACTTAGGAAAGAATGAGTAAAAAAGTCAAATAATGTCATAGTATTATTATGAAAATATTTTAGATCTCACAGACTCCTGAAAAGGTCTTGGAGAATTGATAATCTAAAGTATTCCACTGGATTACTATGACAAGAAAAAATTCTGAGATGTCCTAAATGATAGCAGGCCAGAGGGTAGAAGGAATTTATGAGAGGTTAATCAGTTAACTGCTAGGCAAAACCAACAAAAGACAGCTTACATTCCTTAATGTATGTTGAAACTTTGAATTAACTTCCAGGTGGCTATTTCCTCGATTACAGAGAAAATAGCCAAGTAGCTGACCACCAGGTGCCACCACATCTTGCTTATACATGAACTTTCCAGACTTTTGCCCACAACCAGTCCTAAAGAGCAAACACTTCCTCCCTTATCAACTGCATCTATCTGAGAACTAGCCCCGCTTCACCTTCTCCCTCCCCCTTTACCTATAGCCAATGTAAATTCTTTCAGAACAACTTACATCTTCCCCAGAGTTGATGTATTTAAATTAAGAGTCCTGTCAGCTCCTGGACAGTGGCTGTGTTGTCTTCTCCATCTAGCTCTACTGCTGTGCCTTAGACAGCATGCCCAGGACCTGATCCTTTTTCTAGCTAGCATATCGCTCAACAACCCTTTCTTTCAGAAAACCTTTTGGCTTTTTTGTTCAACGACTGAATCAGGCAATAGTAAAGGTAGTCAGTCTTTAATCTTAAGGTTAAAACCATGTTTGTTGCTTTTATGTTTAATCATGAGTATTATGAGTGTTGTAAATGGTTTTAATTAAATAGCAAGTGCAAAATTAATTTTTAATATTAAAGAATAATTAACATTTTTGGTTGAAATTATCTTCATTAAAAGAATATTTGGAAACTGTTTTGTAGACGTTTAAAATTGATTGGGTTCTTTTATGTTGCAGTTCCTCAGTTTGAAACTACATGTAGTTACGTAGAAGCTACAGTTGAAGAGTTTCTAACCTGGAACTGTGACCACTCTAGTGTTTCTGGACCATTTAGAGATTATGATCATTCCAAATTCTGGGCTTATGCTGACTATAAATATTTTGTCAGTCTATTTGAAGATAAAACAGATATTTTTCAGGTAAGTCAATACATTTTTTTAATCATGATAATTTTGTGTTTTTGATAAAAGGTCACAAATTAGAATTTCCATGGTTCCTTTTCTCTTCACTGTCTTTTACTCTCAAGAGTCACTGTGAGTGTTGAGAATTCTATACAAAAGATTTGCTCAAGAGAAGTGTAATGTATGATTCACACAGATAAGCAGCCTTCTCATTGTTTCTCTATCACCAGTTTTCCTATACACCCTCTCCTGTGCCTTTAAACAGTGCCTGAGCTGGTTTGGTGTATATTAGAAGCATAGATTATGTATAAAACTTTATTCCCCCCTGACCTACATTTAAGTTTTTGTTTTGTCAGGGAGGCAGCTGGAGGTACAAAGCTGATTATGTGAAAAAGTGTTCCTAGCATC
Source organism: Cynopterus sphinx (assembly GCA_030015415.1). Classification (NCBI taxonomy): domain Eukaryota; kingdom Metazoa; phylum Chordata; class Mammalia; order Chiroptera; family Pteropodidae; genus Cynopterus; species Cynopterus sphinx. Next base: position 53,457,823 of record CM057380.1, read on the forward strand.
CTAGCAGCATTCCAGCCTGCTGCTTCCATCTTTCCTTGCTCTGGGGGTTTAGTGTAGGTTTATGGCCTGAGTCAGAAGCTGGGCTCCCAGCATTTGATTGTAGAAGCCCTGCAGCAGTGTGGGAGTACTTGCAGAAGCGAGAATGTGGAAGTTCTTTGCCATGTGTTGACATAACTGACACCAGAGTTGCAGACTACCATATCCTGTTTTTCCTTTAAGTGTTTTCTACCTCAAATTGCCAGTTTGTGGGGTGATTTTGTCATCTCCTGCTCTGCTTTCCTTGTGTGTCTGAGGCCTGGAGCAAAAAATGGGCATCCCAGGAATGTTCGAATGACTGCCTTGCCCGCAAATAAGGTCAAGGCTCCACAGTCCTTTGTCCTGCTGCCTGCCCATCCTTTGTGGAAGTGTTTCACTATTCCTACAGGCTTTTCACCCCCACTCCACTCCTCCTGCCTGTCACCACTACCCCCTGTCTGGACTTCTGTATAACATAGGCTGAAAGTCCTTGGACTCCTGAGTAATTTTTCATTCAGCCTATATTTTTCTTTTTCACTTCAAGTCAAGATGTAGATGCTGATGTTTACATAGTTCCTATAATACAACTGTCAATACTTTGAAGCTTTCCTTTATTAAAATTTTAAAATATTTACCTAAATTTTGCTTTTTATTTAAAAATGGGAAGTATATCACTTGCTCATAATTATTAATTGAAGACATATTTTTATTCTCATAATCATGAAAGAAATGCATCAGTTTGAAAACATTCAGTAGAATGTTTTCTGAATCCGAAGTTTATACTAAATATACTCATTTTTAAATGATAATTTTGAGGTCTTTTTTTTTTCTTACAATGTTAGTTGTGATCACTTTATGGATCTTTAACCTGGGAACTTTTAGATATAATAGTTAGTTTTCAGAGTATTTTATATTTCTCATACTCCTACTTACCCTATAGATTAGATTAGTACTCTTTAATTCCATATTTCAGGTAAAACATTGTGCAATAGTAATATAATAATAGTAATCAAATACTTTCTCATACTTGGTGCTTTTCTAAGTGCTTTACATTTAGGATCCTCACAGTTTGCCATCCAGGCTTTAACTGCTGCAGTGTATGTCTACACAGGGTCTGAATACCTTAAGTTCTGTGGGGACTCTACAACTAAGATTAAAGAATTCCATTTATGCTGAGGCTAGGCTCCCTGTGCCTTGGATGAATCTCTAAGCTGACCTCATCAGTTGTTTGTCTTAGCCCAGGCATGACAACTCTGGGCAGGCATATGTCCAGTCCATTAAGTATGGATATAAAGGCAGTCTTTTGGTAATGTGCTGGAATTGCAATCTAGCCTTTATAAAATCTGATCTTTTTAGTTTATTGAGTTTTCCATCAGCTCACATTATGGTGATTAATTCTTTAGATTAAAACAGGAAAATCCACTATGAACAATCAAGTCCATTAAGATTATATACTTTTTTTCAACATCAAGCCTTCTTACATCATGGGTACCAAAGTTGTTGTCATTTTAATTTTACCTCTATTCAGTCACCAAATCTTATTGTTTCAAGTTTTCCATCTGTCATAAAATGGTGGGTAGTTAGCTATTAAAACTAATAAATTTTTAAAATATTAATTGATTTCAAATAAACTCATGTGAATATAACATTTTTATGAAAATAACTATTTGAAAATTTAAAAATGTTATTAAAGGAGTGGTATTGCTTTACATTTTGTCTTTTTAATGTCTGGCTTAATAGAAGACAACTGGATTCTTCTTTTAGCCCCTCATTCAATTTGTTGCAATTTTTTTAAATTTATTTTTTATTTACAAAATTTTTTTAACAGTGAGGCATATATATATTTATACTGCGTGTCACCTCCCATAGTTAGATTTCCTTCTGTCACCATGTATTTGACCCCCTTTACCCCATCTACCTCTCCCTGTTGCATTTTCTTGGTTTGTTTGAAGCATATGAAAACTATGTTGCCTCACATATATGCATCTGAAAAAGAGTATTTCGGTAGCCTTTTTAGATAGTTGTAGGTTTTTTTTAATACTCCACAAAACTTGACAAGGGGTAGTTTCTTAAGAGGTTTGTTTGTTGCAGTATAGAGTATAAACCCAAAATCAATGAACTCTGTACTCTTAAAATTCGATGGTCTATCTTACATAGAATGGAGCTTTTGCAAAATACTGGTTTACTGAGTTACATGGATCTTCCAAATGTTGTCTGTTTGGAAAATATTGTCTATTTGAAAAATACTGCTTAACTGAGTTATGTAGATCTTCTAAATGTTGACACATGTCCATATACTTCATTATTAAAAAAGTGACATTTATAAATATTGTCATCATTCTCATCAGGAAAGTCTTTTAAATATTAGGAAGCTTTCAAGCTCATGTGTTTCAAGATACAACTTTCCAAAATCATTTTCATTCTGTTCAAAATATTTTCTAATTTCCCTTGTGATTTATTCTTTGACTTATGGATTATTTATAAGTGTAATGTTTATTTTCCAAATAGTTGGAGATTTTCAATCTTTCTATTACTGGTTTCTAATTTAGTTCCATTGTAGTCAGAGAACATACTTTGGATGATTTTAGTTGTTTTAAATGTATTGCTTTATGGCCCAAAATATAGTCAATCTTGATAAATGTTCCAGGTGTACTTGAAAATCATGTGTATTCTGCTATTGTTCTATTTTATAAATGTCAGCTAAGTTGACTCTCCAAGTTACTTATATCCTTACTGATTTTCTGTACACTTGTTCTACCCATAAAATACAGAGAGGTATTGAAATTGCCCAACCATAATTGTATATATATATATATATTTTTTTTTTTCAGTTTAGGTTGGTCAGTTTTTGTTTCATGTGTTTTAAAACTGTTTTTAAGTTTATTATGTCCTTTTAATGGATTGATGTTTTATCATGATGAAATGATCTCTTTTTCCTGGGTTCTTACTTGTTCTGATATATACTTTATGTGAAGTCAACTTTGGTTTGCCATTGGATTAGTGTTAGCATGAAAAAAGAGTACTATATGATTCCATTTATATAAAATTGTAGAACTTGCAAACATTTATAAAGACAGGAAATATATCAATAGTTGTCTGAGAATCAGGGAGTAGGGAGAGATGGGTTACAAAATGTCATGGGGAATCTTTTGGATGTAATCAAATGTTTGTCATTTTGATTTTAGTGATGGTTTCTCATATATATATGTATATGTATGTATATATATGTAAAGATTCACAAAGTTGTACACTTAAAATATATGCTGTTTATTATATATCAATTATACCTCAATAAAGCTGTTTTAAAAAAATACAGTACTACCAGTACACTTTGGTTCCACTGTCTTGACCTACAGTATTATTCACTGTTATTTTTGTGCCCTCAGTGCAGATGTCAACACAGTGAAATAGGCAAATAACATCTTAGTAGTATTATGAAAATAATTTTAACCTCATAGAGCCCCTGAAAGTATCTCAGGAACCCCCAGAGGGGTCTATGGGCCACTTTGAGAACCTCTGGTTTAAAATATCACTTCTGAAATTACTCTTTATTCCTTCAGTTCTGACTCTTCCTCTAATTAATTTTAAAATAGTTTTTTTTATAAAATTACATTTCAAGTCATGCTCCAAATTAAATATTGAAATATGTTAATCATGTTCACAAACATTTTATGACTTAAAATTATACAGGGATAGCACTTAAGCCTCTCCCCAACATGACTGATGCAACCTTTCTCCTCTGCATTAGTGCCTATCTAGTTTCCTCACTGAGGGCTGGACCACTGTGTTCTCTCTCATCTTCTGGCCTTTGCTCATGCTCTTCTCAATTTCTGCCTATTAAAATTCTCCTTCTTAGGACTCAGCTCAGATTCAGCCTTGGCTATGAAACCTTGTCAGCCACTTATATCCACATCCATTCATCCCTTGCTTTCATTCCTCTATGTTTTATTTTGATTGTTATTTAAATGGTGAATGACACAATTTCTTTAACAATATTGTAAACTCTTTAGGAATGAGGGCTGTGTTTTACAATTTATTATTCCCCCAAACTGCTAACAGTGCTAAATACAGTAGTTCTCTCATATCCATGGGGGATATGTTCCAAGACCTCCAGTGGATGCCTGAAACCATTGATGGTATTGAACCCTATATATATGTGGGTTTTTTTAACTTATACATACCTATGATAAAGTTTAATTTATAAATTATGCACAATAAAACAATAATTAAACAAAACATAACAATATAACTATAAAGAAGTTATTTTCATGGCTTTGGGTTTATTATTAAATAAGAGTAACTAGAGCACCAGCATTACAATACTGTTAAAATTTGATAACCCAGATGTCTACTTAAAATGTCTTAAGAGTGGATAGAGTATACAGCCTGGATACTCTAGGCAAAGGCATGCTTCATATCCTGGGCAAGATGGAGCCCACTGTGTGAGACTTTATCATGCTACTCACAAGGGCATGCAATTTAAAACTTATGAATTGTTTATTTTTGGAATTCTTCATTTAATATATTTAGATGGTAGAAAGCAAAGTTGTGGATAAGGGGGAAACAACTGTACATGATAGGTATTTGAATGATTACATAAGTACATGTTTCCTACTCTTGTTTTGATATTTCTTTGGTCTTCAGAGCCCTTCAGATAATTTTTTAACTTAAACCTCTGAGTTCACCCTTATAAAATTTTCTGTGGCTTCTAATTAATCATTTGTAGCATTTGTCAGTCTTGAGAAATTCTTAACTCTCTTCAGCCTTACACTAGTTTTATAAAGCTTTTTTCCTCTTATTACCTAAATAAGAGGAAAATTTCAGAAGTGATATTTTAAAGTTTCCACCTATTAATCTTTTTCTTCTACAAATTAAATTCATCCCCTGATAAATATGTAATATATACTGATAAGTACACTGTTAAATATACTAATATCATTGGAAAATATCCTATAGCCTTAAAGATGGCCAAAAATTATGATTTTGACAACTAACTTTCATGTATGGCAAATTAATTAGTCTTTATATTTTTTAATTATATATCATTATTGACTAATCTGAATAAAGCATTTATTTGGAATATTTTGTTTTCTACTTCCCAAGGAAGGTAGGAAATTTGTGGCATCATCATATAAAATTTCTTTATCTCTGACTCATTAGATGAGAATGACAGATACTACCATTTATAATTATCAATAAGCATCATAATTAAAGCTATTAAGAATCGACATATAGCAAAGGAATTTTGCCCCAAGAATGTTTTCCAGATAGATTCCATTTTATGTTGTGATTCAGATTGGCTACTGAGAGTCAGGAGCCTTGTTAAGTCACCAGGATACAGAATCCCCAAATGGAACATTAGTTCTAATCTGTTTTGGACTTTGTAACATAGTTAATGAGAGTATGTTGAAACTGAACCTGGTGATTTAGTAATGATTAAAGGGGTTTGATGGTCAGTGATACTTTCTGATGAGGCAAATTGGAATGTAAGAATTTGGGTGCTTATCTAAGCCTATCTGTGAGTAGAGAGTTAGCTACCTGTTTTTCTGTTTACGTTACTTAAAATAATTTTCCTAAGGGAAAAAGAGCCTTAAGTACTTGCTAATTTGTAATGTCTATTTAAGAGTGTTTGAAGTTTAAATTGAGGTATTTATCTTTTATAAGTTTCACATAGTATTTATAGTTAATTATATTGTTTTTAAAGTTTCTTGTTTTGACCCATATTAGTTTTTTTTTTATTCAGTTGTAAATTTATTATGAAATTATGTATAATCAGTTTTACTGTATATATTTATAATCTAGGCATGGAGAAAAATAGAAGATAACTTTTATTTTTTTATTTATTATTTTTTTAAGTTTCTTGGGGTAACATTGGTTAATACAATTATATAATATTCAGGTGTACATTATAATTTGACATCTATATATTCTGTTGTGTGATTACTACCCAGAGTCCAGTTTCCTTCAACTACCATATATTTGATCCCCTTTACCCACTTCACCCTCCCCCAACCCTCTTATATTTGACCCCTTTTACCCTGCCTACCTCTTCCCTCCTCCTCCACTCCCTACCTTCTGGTAACCACTAGTTCATTGTCCGTGTCCCTGAGTCTCTGTCCTGTTTATTTGTTCCTTTTACGTTTATATCCAACATATAAGTGATATCATGTGATTTTCAGCTTTTTCTGTCTGGCTTAGTATGATTATCTTGAGGTCCATCCAGGTTGTCACAAATGGCAATATTTTATCTCTTCTTATGGCTGAGTAATAGTCCATTGTATATATGTACCACACCTTCTTTAGCCAGTCATGTATCGTAGGAGACTTCATTTGCTTCTGTGTCCTGGCCACTGTGAATAATGCTGCTATGAACATTGGTGTGCAAATATCTTTTTGGATATGGATTTTCAAGCCTTTGGGGTAAATATCCAGTGGAAGGATTGCTGGATCATATGGTAGACCAATTCTTAGTTTTCTGAGGAACCTCCAAACTGTTTTTCATAGTGGCTGCACCAGTTTACAGTCCCATCAGCAGTGTATGAGGGTTCCTATTTCTCCACATCCTCTCCAGCATTTGTTATTACTTGTCCTGTTGATTATAGCTATTCTAACAGGTGTTAGATGATATCTCATTGTGGTTTTGATTTGCATTTCCCTAATAGCTAGTGATGTTGAGCATCCTTTCATATATTTGTTGGCCATTTGTATGTCCTCTAGGGAGAAGTGTTTGTTCAGGTCCTCTGCCCATTTTTTGATTGGATTGTTTGTTTTTTGTTGTTATTGAGTCGTATAAGTTCTTTGTATATTTTGGATATTAGGCCTTTATCGGAGGTGTTGCTTACAAATATATTTTCCCATTTGGATGGTTGTCTCTTTACCTTGTTGACAATTTCTTTTGCTGAGCAGAAGCTTTTTAATTTGATATAGTCCCATTCAATTATTTTTGCTTTTACTTCCCTTGCCTTTGAGGTCATATTCATAAAATCCTCTTTAAGCCCAAGGTCCTTGAGTTTAATTCTTGTGTTTTCAGAAGATAGCTTTTAATGGGAGACTCAAATTATCCAGTCTCCCACATGGCATGGTATAGGTAAAAGAACCAATGCTTTTGAGTTGGGGTGTTCTCAGAGCCTAGATTCAGATTGAGCCAGTGTAAGCTTATTTAACCTGTTTGCACCTTAGATTTCTTATCTGTAAAACAGGAATGAAAGTACCAATGCATATGTGAAAATATTATTTAAATAAATATTTTTACCAAGTAATATATCATCTTCTAGAACTAAACGACTTAAGAATTAATTACTTTTGGTGATTGGTTTACATAGTAGGCCTCCCCCCCAAAAAAGCCATCCTTCTTTATTATAAGGATCTTACCAGTTTTTCTTCCGTTCTTTGGCTAAAACTATAAAATTATGGGAGATTTGGTTATGTGTATAGCATTTTAAAAATGGTGTTTGAGTCTGCAACAATTATTTATATTGTTAATTGGAACAGTTTTAGGAACTACTAATGATAAAAGTAGATCTAGTTACCCAGATCAATAATTGAACAGGTTTTTAGCCTTCGTTGTGCTCTCTGTGTTAGGTACTAGAGATGCCAACTTGAATGAAGTTGGGGCTCCATGGGAATTTAATGTCAGATGCAGCAACCAAGCCTTAAGATAGAAGAGTGTAAATATGCTATTTTTGGCAGAAGAGGAAATAAACATGTTCTTATCTGTAGGAAGCAAATTTAGGACCTTCTGGAAGTCATAAGAAAGTAGACAGAGTTTTTATATTAAGTAGTTAACAAGATACTTGATTGCTCTTTTCAGGGATGGTGTTAGAATAGAATTTTCTCAATATAAATGATTTTTAGACTTTTCCAACACTTGAAGTGGATGTGAGAACAGAATTCAGAATGGATCACTCCATCACTCACGTGTGTTGGTTTCACTGGTATAGTGGCCTAATAGAGTCACTGGTTTTCAGTAAGACTTAAGACAGATTCCTCTTGGGCCCACACTGATTTCAGACATTTGGCTACCTGTAAGTAGCAGAACTTCACTGGCTAGAAAGGCCCAACTCTCAAGAGCCTGTGGGAAAAGAAAGGACCCTTACATGCTATTTTCTGACAGATTTGCTTTGACATTCTCCAACTGTACCCTCCACCACCTCCAACTCTTCATCTTTTGGTTTCCCAGCCAGTTTGCTGCTGAATTTTAGGTAGGTTAGGTCATCTTGATATAATCATTTATAAATAATTTTTCTTTTTTAGTCATTATTATGTTAGATAAGAGGTCAGGGAAGCCTCTTAAAAGTTTGTCATATAGTACCCCCGCCCCCTGTAGAAAAGTCTGTTTTCTGTAATTCTTTCTGAAGCATGGTCTAGAACAAAGTTTCTCACCTGCAGTCAGTCCATCGACTCCCTCAAAGTATATGTGAAATTTTTTGTGTGCATACATTTCTCTGGGAAGAGGGGTGTTGGCATTCATTAGATTCCCAAAGGAGTGTATCTAGAAGATTATGAATCACTAACACCAGCCTCTTCTTAGCTAAATCATCCCGATTTTACTTTTATACTGAATGTCTTTCAGCTGTCTGTAGTTAAATTTCAGACTGAAATGTGATGAATTGTTCAACAAGGACCAGGTTAATTGGAAGCCTTCCCCAGGCTCCCTACTTGAGACCAGGAGCCCTTCTGTGAATTTAGAGCACCCTCTTTTGTCAGAGCGTTTGCCACATTATAGGGAAAAGGTTCATTTATGGGACTGTCTTTCTTTAATAGATTTGAAGGGTGGGCCAGTGTTCTATTTTTTATTCTAAATACCCAGCATCATACCAGATATGCAGGAGATGCTTAAAATGTACTTGACCTGAACCATTCACCCATAATTAGCCAGCAGATTCTTCTTTCTTTACCAACCACTCAATATTTTAAGCACTTAACCCTGAGCTGAGTATCAGGTAAGACATTGGGAATTTCAGAAGTAAGCTCACTGCATGAGCTTATGGGCTATATCCAGAGGGCATAAGATTTTTGCCACTCCCTGTAGCTGCTGCCTGTGAGTCATACTCATTCACAAAGGTGCTGACCTAGCAAAAATTACATTCTATAACAGACATTAATTATGTGCACATGTTCTGCTATTTTCATCACTTAAAACAAAAATTAAAATGCTCTTTCTAGTCTTCCTCAAAACCATCTATTAAATGTCTCCCCAAAATCCTCTTTCTCTTTGAATACAGCTGTTAATAGTATGTCTCTAAAAATAGAAAATATAGATTGACGATACTGATTAAAGAAGTATCAGCATTTAGGATGATGTTCTGCACATAGAAGTGTTTTTTGTTCTCTCTTTTTTTAAACGCAAGAGGGAAAATTTGTGATAAAAAAATGGGTAAAGCAAAACCTTCATGCCTGGTTCACTAGTTTGCTCTTTTCTAACTTATACATATTTTTAATTCCATGGAATTGGGTTTCTGTCAGACTACATTTGTAGTTTTCAAACTTTTATTTAAAAAATAAGGGTGTTTCTGTCAAGAACACCCTTTCTTCAAACCTAAATAAATAAGAGCAGAATGATTTGTTGAAATGTTTGCTACCCCCAGACCTCTAAGGGGTTGCCAGGGGGCCTGGTTTGAGAACTTCTAGACCAGATTCTATTGTGAGTCAGTAATTGACGTGGGTATGATCTGTCCACAGAACCAGACGTAAGGAGAGCGCTGTGCTCTCTCTTTTAAAGTTCATTACACTTAAAGAGCTCAGGACTTTAGAGATTAGAGCAAAAGTCATTTATGGATATGTATTTCAAAAGATAAGCTGTGACACCCTCACCTGGAGACTGATTTGGTAAGTATGAACTAATAAGGCTTCTGCATCTATAGATTAAATAATTCAACTAACCTAGGAGAAAGCTTATTTTATGTGGTCATTGAAATGCAAAAAGTTAATAAGTTACTTATGCCCAGAAATACCTGCACTGCTTAGAAGAAATATGGCTTTCTAGCTTCTTGAGTGGAGCTTCAGAAATATTTGAAATACTATTTTCATTGCAGTCACTATTTCCACTGCTCCTAGATATCAGCATAATTATGTCCATTGTTTTTTGCCTGTCTCAAACTTTTATGTAAGCTTCATTTGAGTGGGCATTTTTGTCTATTTTGTTTATGAATTTTGTCATAAACTTCAAGAACATTAAGCCTGGCATGTTGTGGGCAGTCAGTAAGTGTTTGTTGAATAAATACTCGTAGGTAATTCGGATATGTTATTGAGTGAAAAGATTTCTTGGACTGCCCTTGAAACCTAAACTCCATCTATAGCATTTTTTATAAGAGAGTATTACAAAAGCCAAAAACCAAATGTGCAGGTGAAAATGTGCAACACTGCCACACAGAGGAGTTGGTTGGTTCTTGATGGTCTGTAACTTTATTTTTAAAACAGGATGTAATATGGTCTGACTTCGGTTTTCCTGGAAGAAGTGGACGGGAAAGTACATTGTGGATTGGCTCCCTGGGGGCCCATACACCCTGTCATCTGGACTCCTATGGTTGCAATTTAGTATTCCAGGTACAAGGAAGGTAATACACATGCATATGCATTAAAGTGCATGTATCTGAGAGTGTGTGTGTGTGCGTGTGTGTTGCACAAGAAGAGGAACGAGTACTGAGTAGGCAGCAGGACCCCAAGGTTTAGTCTCAGCTCTCTCCTGTCAGCTTGCCCCATGACCAGGGCAGATCTCTTGACCTCTGGTTGTTTCCTGCTTTGCAAAGTGAAGGGAAGTTTAAGTGTAGCTTTCCATGTATGTCTCTCAGCCATGTTCAGGATTGCCTTCAGAAAGCTGATACTAGAACTCCAAGAGTCCACTCCTAGTTCAGGTAGACAGTTCTCTGCTTAGCTCTTTTATACATGAGTCTGCATTTGTAGTTTAAACTTTTATTTAAAAGCAGGAACACCATTTCTTCAAACTAAGTAAACAAGAGCAGAGCAGTTTATTGAAAAGAAGAGGCTTTGCTGCTACCCTCAGGTCCCGGAGGGGATGCCAAGGAACCTGGTTTGAGAACTGTGGGACCAGGTTGTATATGGCCTTCAACTCTAAATTTTAGTTTGTGCCTACCTTAGACACAATGCAGTTTTTTTTGTTTGTTTTTGTTTTTTACTTCAAGTCACTTTTTATCTCCATCTGTCTGTGGACCCTAAGAGATATAAAGGGCTAAGTCTGGTAATACTTTTGATAGTCTCTGGTTCTAGTTGTTATATGAGAATTTAAAGGTTTCTGCTGCGTGGAGGATATACTCCAGCTGTTTTATGTGCAGTCTTATTTTCCTTTAATTCATAATCCCCCAATCTCCCCTCCTGGCCTTTTGGGACATTTATAGGGCAGCACAGAGGAAAAAGCAGAAAGGGCCATGTCCAAGTTCTCAGACCTTTTAGACATGAAAGGCTTATGAGTGAATCCAAGAGAAACTGAATAGGTACACAAATAGATTTCACATGTGAAGTACTTTGAAAATTATAAAATGGTATATGGTAATCTCTTTGAATCATCAAGTCTTTATCAAAGGGCATAGACCATCTTAAGTGCATTAATACACACTGTAGATGCAACAGTAAATCACATATGCATGTTTCTTGCCTTTGTGAAGCTAATAGTCTAACCTTAAACTTGGTAAGAGAGGGCATTGTTTTAAGTAGCCACTTTCCATGTATTCTGAACTGGGAAATAAGTCAAAGAAATTCAAATTGGGAAAACATTACCAAAAAATACCTGGTTTCCTTCTGTGTTATAAAATTAATATAGGTTTATTTTAACTTTGTAATGGAGCATATTTTTTGGCTTCCTATAGCTCTGGAATAATAAAATATTCAATAAATATTCATTGAGTGTCTCGCTGTGCAGGTACTATGTGTTACAGTAGGAACACATGTGAGTGAATAAGACATGACTGCCCCAAGAGTTTACAGTTAGAGGACAGGCAAGCCCACAGATCACAGTGATATAAGGCAGAATGAACATGCTCTTGAGGAAGGTTTCATAGAGCTGTGGAACTGAAAAGCAGAGAACATTCCTGTTGGAAAGATCAGAGAAAATTTCAGACAGGAGTTGCTGTTTGTGTTAGGCTTTGAAGGATGGGTGAGTATTCAAAAGACATAGATAAGAGGGACAGTAGGGGCAGCATGAGCAGTGCCTTAGGAGAGAATGGGGATATAGAGGATGCTGTGAGTGGTCCAGTGTAAGTTGTGTGTTGGGGACAGAGGGATGAGGCCAGAAGGGCAGGTTGGAGCCTGAGGGTCTTGACTCCCAGGCAGATACTGCTTATTTTCTGTTCTTTCAGCCTGCAGAACCATGAGAAGTTTTGTGAGCAGTGGATGATATGATGATTGACTGTGTTTTCTGATTATCAAGAGAAGGATGCATGTATATTACATTTTAAGCCAAGCCAAGCAAATTGTATGGGATGGTTATTTTGTCTCTTCCTTTGGGTGGTAGGAGCTGGGACCTGGAGAGGTCAGGAGATCTGTGACCCAGTTTTGGTTATGTCACTAACCATTCGCTCAATGAATGAACAGAGCAAGTACTGAGTCCCTCTTCCACTACTTTGAAAGTGAAATTAGACTGATGATCTCTTAAGAGTCTTTCCAGCTCTAACATTTGAAACATACCAAATGCTGACAGTTTTTCTAAACTAGTCATATGTATAATGGAACAGAGCAACTTTATAATCTCTAAGGCAAAATGAGACTTTAGTATATACTGCTTAGTTTGAAAATAGCAGCCAACTGCTTTCCAGTTCTGAAAGGGCATGAGAACCCCATCTTACCTGCACGGAGTCACTAGAGGGCTTTGGAGATTTTCTCAGAACTAGGGTTTTTTTTCTCTTTCTCTTTGCTTCCCTATCTTTGTATTTCTGTCTGTGTCTTTTCCTTTTACACACTTCTTCCTCTTTTGCCTCTAATGCCCACACTCTGTTGGCTCAAAGTGTGTCTATTGTAAGTTAAAACTTATCACCTCCATTTTCCAAAAACTTTTAAAGTGACTGAAACATTTCAGTTATCTCTTTTTGAACATTTTTATATTATTCTACTTGTAAGCTGTGTAGCATTTCTTTGTGTAGCATTCTATGCATTTCTTTTCCTTAATGGATTAACTTAAATATTTAACTTAAGGAATTTACAACAAACAGGAAGAAGTCTGGAAAGTATTTGGTGGATAGAATTATGAGTGGTTTCTCTGGATAAGATTACAGATATTCGAAAAGGTGGGGGTTATTCTGGGTAGCTCTAGAATCAGGAGATAGAAACAATTTATGGAAACTTTGAGATAAGAAAAAATGATCTTTTAGATTAGATCTTGTCCCTGCTAAAGGACTACTTCAGGGCATAGTGAGATATCACTAGTTACTGCTCTTTCAGCAGAGAAGATTCCAGCTTTTAGTGAGAGGTGGGTCAGATGACCACTGACCTTGCGCCTCTATTCTTTTATGGATTGAATGGAAATGAATAAAAAAGAACACTGAGCTGCTGTCGTCTTACCTGTTTTATTTTAAGTGCAGAATACTGATTTGTGTCTTTTTTTTTTAATTAGGAAAAGATGGCATCTCTTTCCTCCTGAAGATACTCCCTTCCTTTATCCAACTAGAATCCCTTATGAAGAATCTAGTGTGTTCAGTAAAATCAATGTTGTCAATCCTGATTTAGAACAATTTCCTCAGTTCCAAAAAGCTCGAAGACATGTGGTTACGCTGAGCCCAGGACAGGTAAGGGGCTTTAAAACCTCGATGACCTGTCAGAAGATTCCCCTAGCTATAACTTCTCTCAAGTCCACGTTTCTCCCTTCCTTGCAGTACAGATGAAAATGGTTTCCCTTCCCTGGTGCTCTGCTCTTGGAAGGTAGTTTCCCCAGCTGTAGGTGTCACACACACACTTCTCTGCTGCTTGTCATAGAAAGATAGGAGGGAACACAGCTCCTCCTACTGGTAAAGAGAATAGACTGTGGAGGATACAAGAACTGTCATTTTTATTCAGGTTAAGAGAAGTGTCAAGCATGAGTACTCAAGCTGTTCTGGAACATTTATTCACAATTCATTTCTGTTCAACTATTCTAGAACCCAGGCACATGTACACAGGTTGGAATGCATCCAGGTAGTAGGCCAACAGAGTCATAATGAACTGGAATGATTTTCCTTTAAGCGAGAAGGAATGTTGCTTTTCTAACTGACTCTGAAACATTTCCAAAGCTACTGTACTTAGTGCTACTGCCTAGTGGGTGAAGTTACCTTTGCAACACTGACATTTGCTTTCTGATGTTTTATTCACAATTTGAAAGGTTTTCTGAGTCTCTTACGGAGATTTTATTCCCTTGGTTATTTTTTTTCCCTGCCTATTTTCCTTCCATTACTCCCTTGTCACTGGCTCCTTTCCTGCTTACTTCACACTCGAATATGCCAACTCAAACAATTGGTCTTGATCAAGTTGCTTTAGCCTGTAGGTGGTTACTCTCCTTCACCTGTCCCCCCAGCCCCTGACAACCACTCATCTGTTTTCTTTCTCTATAGGTTTACCTGTTTTGGACATTCCATGTAAGTGCAGTCATACACTACATGAGCTTTTGTGACTGGCTCCTTTCACATGGCATAATGTTTTCAAGATTCATTCATGCCATGGAATGTTATCAGTACTTCATTCCTTTTTATGGCTGGAACAGAGATACATTTTGTTTATCCAGTTGATGGACATTTGCGTTGTTTCCACTTTTTGGCTGTGATGAATAATGCTGTTATGAACATTTGTGTACAGGTTTTTGTATGAACATATGTTTTTAGTTATATTGGGTATAATATACCTAGAAGTGGAATTGTTGGCTTTTATAGTAACTCTGTTTTTAACTTTATGGGGAATTGTCAAGCTGTTTTCTACAGCAGCTGTACCATTTTACCTTCCCTCCAACAATGTACAAGGGTTCCAGTTTCTTCACATGCTCACCAACACTTGTTATTTCCTATTATTATTATTATTATTATTATTATTATTATTACTATTATTATTCACATTATAGTGGGTGTGAAGTGATTGCTAATTTATTTTTCTTTGATTTTAATAGCCTCATTTGAATGACTATTTCCATCTGTTGTATTAGTTTTCCTTACATCCTGCTCATTCTGTAATCCACCATCATCTGGCTCTCTCTCTCTTAGCACTTTACTGAAAGTATACTCTGTGATAGGACATTCATGACCTCCTAATGACAAAATTCAGTCGTCATTTTTCATGCCCAGTTACACTAAAAGAAACTCTCTTCCTATCTCCCAGCTCCACCTTGTTCATATGAAGTGCCACCAGTTTTCTGACCTGAAGCCCAGAAGCCTCCAGTCCATCTCTATCTGCTCTACTCATTTTTCCATTGGAAATCTTACACTGAATCTGAACAAATGCAGTCTTTCTTGACTCTGCCCATTGCTTTTGTTTACTATTTCTTCCTGTTTAGATATTAACATTTAATGAGCAAAACATTACAAGACTCTCCTGTCCTTCCTAGGATCTCCCATAATGTCACCATTTCACCATCCCCTTACTCAGTATTTCTCAGCAATTCCCAATACCTACAGGATAAAATCCAGATTCTTTATTCTGAATTAAGAGCCCTCCACAGACCCTAACCTAATTTTCCCTCCTTAGTAAGTCTCTAGTAAGACTGGCCTACTTTGTCCCTCAACAGTCGCACTTTCCTTGCCTGTGCCACTTCTCCCTCCTGGCATGTCCTCATTCTTTTCTCCATTTAAATTCTCTCCAGACCCTGGTTCAAGTCACACTTCTTCCACCCAGGTTGCCTCTGACCTCCATAGTTCATCCCTGCCTCTCCCACCTCTCAGTTCTGAAGTTCTCTAGCACCAGCGTCCACTTGTCTCATATACCAGTTATATAATACCACCTTTCTATTTATTATTTTTTCACTGGTAGATTTTAGACGGTAAGATGACAGAAACTGTCCTATATTTTTACCTATGCCCTTTCCATTGCAAACAATGGAAAGGAAACTTTAGAATCTCAAAATCCTTTGCTAAGAATTTGGTTTAGACAGGGAAGGTCCTCTTGGAGTAGACACTGGAGAAGCTGGCACTATCCTTTGTAGAACATGTGAATTTGTCAATTAAAAAAAGAGTAAAAGGATCGTGAGATGTTGTTGTTGTCGTTCCCTTTTCTGCAGCAATGTTACTATAAATTCATTTGTGTTACATTTTTTTTCCCTTAGTATCTTCAATTAGGGCTTGATTCTGACATAAAAATAAAATGTCCTGTTCTTATGATAACCATTTTTTTTGTTTGGTTTTCAGGTTCTCTTTGTTCCCAGACACTGGTGGCATTATGTCGAATCCACTGATCCTGTCACTGTCAGTATAAACTCATGGATTGAGCTGGTACTTTTTTTTTTTTTTTTTTAATAAATGTCTTCTCTGATTTTAAGCTATGTAAAGATTGTCTATGAAATGTGGTGTTTAATTTTAACCAACATTCCAGTGTTACTTTGTTTTGATATGCTATAATTTACGTATCCCATGCACTGTTGTTTAGGCTGGAAATAGGATTTTTAGTGATGTGCCATTCTCTTTCTTTTAAGGGCACACATGAGCCCTGATGTTGACATGCAGGGTAGTTTCCCTTGACCAGTATTGTTAAGAGAATTGTGTTAGGCCTGGCTGGGTCTACTATGAGTCCCACGTTGCCAGTCCCATCTCACACCATCTAGACTAGAAATATCTGCTTCTTGGTTTAGGGTTTTCATAACTAATTGCAGAATTCTCAGCCCTGGCTTATACGTTTTCTCAAAGAAGAATCTTTCAGTGCTAGGTTTTTATCATTTCATTTCTGCCAGAGGCTTTTTCTCTCCAACAGGCTATGCTTAATCCTGGTTGTCTGTTCTACTTGACAATTAAAATGGCTGCCCATTACAGCTCAAGTCTATCTCTTCAATCCAAGGCCTTAATTGCATCCATGCTCTTTTCAGCCAGAGTTTTTGACTACCTATGCCCTCTGCTCTCATGTTCCCAAAGCCTTGGTTGCATCCCATTTCTTTGGCAGCTACCCTCAGGTTTTTCTTACCCTTTGGTAATGGGAAGGGCTCTGACATAAGTGGAACACAAAGGATTACTGTAACAAGAAACTGTACTGTGTGGGCCTAGAGAAGAATTTTAACACTTGAGAGTTAAGTGAGAGGTATGGCAAGAGATCATTAGACTCACAGAAGTTCTGCTTGAAGCCAGCTGCATTGGACCTGGAGCAAATGCCAAGGTAGAATCCATAGAGCCCTCTTCCACTCCCAGTACCAGTCTCATCTGCAATGGCCCTGACAGATTCTTCTCCTCCTGAGGTCATACATTCTGTTGTTAACAGTGGAGCTGCCATCTGACTACTTGTAACCATACCCATTATTGTGAAACTATACAGAATATATATATTTTTTAAGTATTTGAACATACCTGCCATGTGTCCCCTTAATCTTTTCCAGGCTCAAAACCTCTGGTTTCTTCAGCAATGTTTTTTATATGACTTTCAGACTCTTCACCACTTTGGTTGCAGACCTTAGAATTAGGCAGATTTCAGATATATACCTTTGTTAGTTGTCTAACCTAGATGGTTACTTTATCTAATCAAGCCTAAATTTCCTCATTTGTAGAACAGGAATTACAATTGCACCCACCTCAGTAAGGCTTAAATTGGGCGAAACGTGTAAGCCTCTCATACAAGTGCCTGGCACATGGAAGTGTTTAAAAATAGAAATTGCTATGAGGCATAGGAAGAGCTATTATGTCAGGAATAGCCCACTTAATTAATGCATAGCGCATAAAACTGAATACCAGTCGGCCTCATTTGGTAGAGTGTAAGATTCCTTCCCTTTCCCCTTCAGCCCTGCCCCGCCTTCCACCCCTGACCTATGGATGTTGCCATTTCCCCGTAAGAACTGGATCTCTGAAGGTGGAGCGTCCCCTCCCACACACTTGGGGTGTACTGGCCACGTGTAGCTGGTGGGCTAGGCGCACCTGGGGTATGGTCCGTGGCTCCAACCCAGGTAGGAACCCAGGACTTTCTGCATGTAAAGCAGACGTGCTAACCACTACATTATGGAGCCACCCCCTGGAGTGTAAGATTTCAACCTCACATAACTTAGATCCTGAATTTCTTCAGAGCTGCTTATTGCATTAGCTTTTTTAGTAATCTTATCTCACTTTGGGTTCATATTCAGCTCTAAAATATGTTTTTTTTACTTGATCAACTGCCATGTAAGATTGTTCTCCATCCTGAACCCATAAAACTCGTTCTTTAAACCTAAACCCTATGCATTAGTCATCTCTATTAGTTTTTATCATGTTAATTTGGTTAAGTATACCAGCTTCCCAAGATAATTTTGAATTTGAGTCTCATTTATACTCCTTCAAGCTATCCTGTGCCCTTATGGTATGTCCTCATTAATGTCTGAGTGTATCCTTGCTTTCTGGTACAAGAAGATACCCTGAGCTTGCCTTATACTTTCCCTGCCCCAAACTTGGAAGTCAATAATTTCTCCAAGTGGCCAAAATTCCTCTTAGTAGGACTTATGTTTAAAAACAGAGATTTGGGCTCTAAGGCTGTTCATTGCTAATGGTGTGTCACTATTTCCATACTCTTTAATCAGTGAAGCTAGAACATGATATAGATGGATGGGTAGTTATTGATATATTTATCTTTCTAATCCAAGATTAACATCATAGGTTTTTTTTAATTTCTATATTTTTATCTCTTAACACTGAATTTCTGAGTTCTTAATAACAGTAAACTATTACTTTTTTGCATTGAGATGTCAGATTTACAGTTCTTAAATTCCAGTACTAATATTACTAACTTCAAAACTTGCAAGTGAAAATTTAAGATTTGTGTTTTCATATGATCTTTAGAATCAACTTGTCTAGCTTCATGGAAAAAAATTGAAATTAGATATTTTTATCCAATTATATTAAAATTTACATGAACTTTATGATATTGAATTATTCTAGTCAAAAACAAGATATTTTTCTACTTGTCCAAGTCTAGTTTTTTTTGTTTCAGGAGTGTTTCAAAGTTTTCCTCACATTGCATTTGCACACTTCTTTTAAAGGTTTATCTCTGGATATTTTATCTTTTTTGCTATGGTAAGCAGGGTCTTCTGTTATGCCATCTGACTGGATATTGTTTGTATATATGAAAGCTTTATATATGAATTTTTGTGTTAATTTGAATTATTTTATTGTATGTAGTGATTTTCTTTATTGGCTTTTTATATTTTAGGTTATCTCTTAGATTACCTGAAAATTAAGATAGTTTTTCTCTTCCTTTCTAATTTGTTTGCTTGTAACTTTTATTTGATTACATTGGCTGATACCTCCAATTCAATTATGAATATTAGTGAAGGTAATGGGAATCCTTGTCTTTTTTTTCTGACTTTATAGGGAATTCCTCTAATGATTTCTCTTTAAGTAAAATGTTAGATTTGGGGGTGAGTTTTATTTGTATTTTATCATGTTAAGTATCTCAATTCTTATTTTATTACCTTCTTTTTAAAGGAGGAAAAGGTGTTGAATTTGTTGAGTACCTTTTAAGCCGTGATGGAGATGATCATATAATATTTCTCTTAAGTAAATATCTGGTATTACAGTAAATTATATCAATGGATTTTCTAATATTGCTTCATTCTTAATTTCTGGGGACAAAAAATCCCACTTGGTTGTGACATCTTAGTTTTTAATGTACTGTTGAATACTGTTTGTTCATATTTTACTTAGGTTTGATTTTACATGGCCTCAAGAACTTGAAAGCCTTAACCCTGGTCTTTAAAAAAGCTTATTATATGCCATCTATTTAGTTGTCTCTCCTAGAATTTTTCAAAGAATCAGTATTATAACTTCTTTCTATACATGTCACAGTTTGAAGAGTATTTATTCTTTCTTGAAAAACTAGAGTGTGAAATAAGAGTTGAGTAGTTATATCTTCCTCTGTCAAATGTTGCTTTTATCATTGCGTCTTCAAACACTGGACCATAATTCCTTCTTGTTGCTAAATTTAGCCCCCAAAAGCCTTTAGGTCTTAAAGCCTGTCTTTCATATTCATATAGCACAAGCTTCCTCCAGGCTCTAGTATTCCTGTCACGAGTCACATAGATTTGGAAAAAAGTAGATACTAGTTCTGTTCAGATGATGCAGTATTTATTCCTTCTCAGCACCTCTGTTAAATAAATGTAGATTTGGTCTTAATATATGCTAGGGAATAAAGTATGTTCTCAATTATTTTCAATGGTGCCCTTTTCATTTATTTTACCTTCTTTTAGTGTTGAAATGTATTATTCCCTTCCCCTGAAATGTATTTATCAGTATTTTCTGTAAACTTTTTAGAAATTTTTTTTTTAAAGGCTTTCTTCACTCTTGTTTTTTCTTTATTATGTCATTTATTATATGTATACATACAAAAGAATATAAGCTATGAGACTACTTAAAGTCAACTGATTATAAATAATCATATCTATAAAACATCTTCCAGTAACATCTCTATTAGTGCTTGACCAAACAAATGAGCACTGTAGCCTAACCGAGTTGACTCAGAAAATTAACCATTACATATAACTCTATGTTTAACCTTTTGAGGAACTGCCAGGCTATTTTCCAAAGCAGCTGCACCATTTATTTTCCCACCAGCAAAGTGTGAAGATTCTGATTTTTCCACATCATCACCAACATTTGTTGTTATCCATCTTTTGATTATAGCCATCCTAGTGTAAAGTGGTGTCTCATCGTGGGGATTGGCTTTTTTTAAATTTAATATTGTGTTTCTAAGATACATCTGTGTTGTCACATGTAACTGTTCATTCATTTCATTGTGGTATAATATTCTCATGTTAATGTCCCATAATTTATTGGTTCATTATTCTGTTGATGGAAAATTGTGTTGTATCCAATTTTTTACATTTATAAAGAGAATATTCTTGTACAAATGTATAAGAGTTTTTCTAGAGAATATGCATACATTTCAGGAGTGGAAATGCTGGTGTATAGAGTATACAATATTCATGTTTACAAGATAACGCCAGCATGTCTTCCAAATGGCTCTGTCAGTTTTCACTCCCATCATCAGTGTATAAGGTTTCTGTTTGTCCATGCGCATTTTTCCATACTTGCAATTATCAGACCCTCTTTTCCAGTTTCATGGGTTTCTCAATTTACATTCCCCTGATTATTAATAAAGTTAAGCATATTTTTATGTTTATTAGTGATATAGTTGCTTTTTAAAAAAATGTTTGTCTTTATGTCTTACACATTTTTAAAAATCGGGTCGTTTGTCTTATTGATGTCTGCAGATTATGTATTCTGGATATTCATCTCATATCAATTATATATGTTACTGATATCTGGTGTGATTTTTTTCTTTTATGGTCTTTTGATGAGCAAAAGTTGTTGATTTTAATGTAATTTTTTTATTAATGCTATAGTTTATACTTATTGTATCTTAAAAACCATTTCCATGTTTAGCCATCTCATTTTGTAGCTAAGAATAAGAATGTTTATTATAAGAATAAGAATGTTTATTATAAGAATAAGAATGTTTATTATAATTTTTCTCTCATTACTCAAACAATTAGCTTATCAAACTGGATAGGGATTATTCTTCTCTAAGTAATACTTTTTAAAAACTTTAAACATATCAGAAAATGGAAGAGATTATAAAAGAAACATCACAGGGTGCTTCATAAGCCTATGTCTTATATACAGGATACATACTTAAAATTGGCTAGTAAAATATCCTACAGCACTTCTAGATGACAAATTATGGAGAATATATAAAAATTGTAATCTGTCAACAACATATTCCTTCTGTAACAAAGCTTATATTAATGAGAGGACAGAACACAATTAGGAGACTCTACTGCTTTAAGCCATGAGACACAGAGACAAATGAAAACAATGTGTTTTTGTCTCAACTTAGGAAGAGGACCACCAAGCCCGGGTAGAAGAGGCAATCACCCGCATGCTTGTGTGTGCCCTGAAAAACGCAGAGGATCCACACAATACCAGAGCTTGGTTAAACCCAACTGAGGTAGGCCTCTCTGGTTTCCACCCTGGCACTTAGTTTGCTGTGATAAATCAACTTTGGCCAGAACATTTCTTTTTTAATGTATATAAGTGCATATAGCCATTCTAAAGGGTTTTCTTTTTCCTTAGGTTGAAGAAACATCCCATGAAGTCAATTGTCGCTACTTAAATGGAGCTGTTTCTGCCTTTTTTGATCATTACAGAACATCTAAGGTAGTAGAAAACCAAGCTCTCAGAACAAATGGAGAGTACATGAAAAAGGAAGAATTAAATGTGTACAACCTCATGGAGGTGGAGCAAACAGGTAGCCAGAACTTACCCGTGGAAACAATAAAACAGGAGGCAGCAAGTCCCTTTGGCCCCCATCTGGTTCCCGTAGTACCAAGCTCTGAAGAACCATCCTCAGAAAGGGGAGGCATATTTGAAAATGATGGTAAAGACTTTGTTGGCAAAGACAGAGAACACTCTGGAAAATCGCATTGTACCAAGAGGCAAGGAATGATGAGTAAAAGTGAAAATGCAGCTGTTGAACAAATTGCTTCAGATAGTACTACTGCCCCTTCTCAGACTTTCATTTCTACTGATGACTTGCTGGACTGCTTGGTAAATCCACGAGTAACCAAGATAGTGGCACAACTTTTGATACAGGGAAGAAGTTTGTGATTGTAATAAAAAATGGCTTTTTAATATTTTAAAAATATTTTTTAAATAGTATGATTTTAAAATAAAAGATATCATCAAAAAGTCAGTTTGCACATGCCCGTAAATGTTCTTACCTAGTTAACTTTCAGTCTCTTGCCACCTTCTTGCATTCATGTCACTCTTTGATCATATTGGCTCTTCGTTATTTATTAGGACTTCTTCCTGTGCCTTTTCCTTTCCTCTCCTATCCCATCCCTTCAGCCTGTCTCAAATCTAAGCCCCAGGTGTTTTCAACAGGAAGTAACCTCTGCATCAGCCTCCAGCAGGGAGGGGTCCGCCTGCTGCTTGTTTTTGTAAAGTTTCATTGGAACACAGCCATGCTATTTGTTTTCATATTGTCAGTGGTGGCTTTAGGGTTACAGTGGTAGAGTTGAGTAGTGACAGAGACTATATGGCCCAAAAAAGCTGAAAGTATTCACTATTCTCTTACAGAAAAAATTTGCCAACCCCTGGCCTAATGCATCCATTGGGTTGGTGGATTGTAGCTTTGATCTGAAGTGATCACACTTCTAACACTTGAAGAATTCTCACTGGTTAACCTCTGTCATCCAGAGCAGGATACCAATCAGGAGAAAAGTCCAATATGAGGTCTCCTTAATGGAAGGAACTGGGACATCTAGGAACACGAGTCTTGGGAAGTAAAGACTGGATGCTATTGACTCTGGAAACTAAAAGCTTGGTGTGATGAAATTCACCCCACTCTCATTACACTTGCAGGAAGATCTTGGGATAATTTTTAGTTCTATCTAAGGAAGAATTTAGAAATTACAATAGCATATTGATCTCTGAGTAATCATTCATGAAGCAAAGATACACAAATTCACCTTTTAAGATGAACTGACTACTGGCCCTATCTTTCTCAGTCTTCAGACTGAGGGTATCAATAAATCTAAACAAAGTATGTGCCTTCTGGGAGAGAGTGGGAAAGGAGGTCTTATGTGAATATGCCCAGGAAACAAAAGGTCTGGAGAAAACCCTTCCGTAGTACTTACCACCTTCTGACCAGTATATACACAACTATTTCACTGCTGTCAACATCCTCCAACCAGAATGTCACTGCATGAGAGTTTTGATTATTGCTGTGTTCACAGAGCGGAGATGAGGGCTCAGCATGTGGTAGGTGTTCATTAAATATTGAGTGGATTATTTTAAAAAGGAGACCTGGTTGGCAGTAATACTCCATCAAATACACTGGGGCAGAGGATGTTGCAAGGAAGGGTAAGATGTCTGTTACCCTAAGTGAGTATATTTCTGTTGCAAAAATGGCATATCTTTGCCTTCAGTTATTTTGATTTTTACATGTTACTCCTTTGATCGCTGTTTTTCAGGTTGTAGTTTGTGACCCATTAGTAAGTCACAAAATCATCTTAGAGAGTGAGACCAGCATTTAAAAAAAATAGAACAGAATAAGGAATTTCAGTGAATTCAATAGTAAATCTAGGTATTATGACACTTTCCAGGAAAAGTATTTTTTCAAGATAAATAGATTTCATAAAACTTTTCAGTTACATCTGTGTTTGTACTGGGCCCGATATAAAATGTATTTCTTAGTGTAGGCTGGGGTCGGAAAAGGTTGAAAGTGTTTCTGAGACAAAGCATTTAATTCAATTAGAGGTACCAGTCTTTGATATGCAGAGACCTGGAAGAGAGTTAAGACATTAGTATGAGTGGATTCTGAGTATATACAGGTGATGGTAGATAATTTCCGGATTTTATATAGAAATTACGACAGCAGGAGAACCTGGCTATCTGCCAAAAGGGGAGTGTGAGAGTGAGAAAAGATAGTGAAAGGGGGAGGCCATCAGCCACCAAGATAGCGGGGTCCCAATTCATCCTGCGTTTCTCAGACGAGCATGCCTGAGTGAGTGAAATCAATTGTTAAATAAACACATTGATCCTTCGGAGGCCAGAGGGATGAGAGAATACAAGCTCAGTGTTACAGTATCCAGGTATCAGCAGGGCCGACCTATACAGTAGGCACAGTGGTTAGGGCCAATGACCTTTTAGGGGTCTACAAAAATGTTTTAATTTATTTTAAAATAATATATAATCCAGCCTCAATTACATTCATGTTTATATCAATGCAGTTGCAAAGTATAATTTTAAACACTTTTTATGGAGTAGGGGGCCCATAGTGCCTGGGGCCCATGAAAGTCCTAAGTGTCTGTGGGTATCAGGGATATCAGAATCATTTGAAGTGCTCCCTGCAAATACAGACTCTTGGGCACCCCTCTAGAGCCACAAAATCTAACTCTTTAGGGATGGGGCCAGAATTTGCAGTCTTGGCAAACACCTCGGGTGATTCAGAAACCAAAAATGTCGAAGTTTCTCTGGCCCTGGAGTAGACCACCAAGACTGGTCACAGGCTCATGGTGGGCTTGTGTCAGCAGCAGCTATTTGTTGGGGTCAGTTTGTTCTTCAGATTTACTGAACTAAACCTGTGCTGTGCCCTTCCTATAATTTTCAGCTGACCGTTAACACGGAGGAGCCCTTGATGCTGTCATGTTGTGGTCTTTTATCTTGATGTGTTCATCATCAAGCTCTCCTGTATTTGCCCTTAAGGATAAAGATATCTACCACCAAATGACATTTTCCAAGTGTTTTATTCAAAACGGAGGTAAATGGCATATTTTTTTAGATTGGGGCTAACTGATATTTCCTGACTGAATTATTATACCTTGGTGCAAGGCACCCTTATATTCAGACTTGCTCTAAGTTAACTAAACCACTGGAGAATAGGAGCAATTCAGAGAACAGGTCTCTCCTTGTTTTCTTCTTACACCCATTGCCAAGCCTGAGTTCAGATGCCAGTGGCTGGGAAACAACTTCTAGGCCATAAGGACTTTTTGCCAATCCAATTCTAAAAATTTCAAGATGTCTGTGCTAATGAAGCAGCAACAATGACCCCCTCTACCATCTCTCCTTGACATGCATGTGTTGTTTCCTAAGGCCAGGGAAGAGTACCTCTTTATTCTCTTAGCAACTTTAGCAACTGAGGGCACCATCTGCACTGGGTTTGCATAGGCATCAGCTCTGACCTCAGCCTGCAGAGCTTCAAAGAGAAGACCCTACAATAGAGCTCATAGCCAGAAGAAGAAAGCCAAGGGGGAATTTTAAGGGTAATTCATAGATTGTCTGACATGTTCCTGAATCAGTAACATTAATCTACAGGCCATGTTCTATAGCAGAAAGAACAAAAGACTTGATGACAGAGAACTAAATTCATTGGCTGGCTCTGATGTCCATTCCCTAGGTGACCCCAGACAAGGAAGTTCCTTGCACTCTCGGCATTAGTTTCCTCAACTTTAAAATGGGGATATAATTCTTACCTCACAGGATTGTTTGGGGGAATTAAGATTAATGCTGTATGTGAAAGCACCTATTATACTATCTGGTACAATCTAAGTGTTCGGTAGTGTTTGAAGTTCACCTAGGGAAGTGAAACAAGCAACTTTCCTTTAGTGTCCAATAGATACTAAGTTAGCAAATTCGCAATATGTTTAATTCCTTTGGTTTATTTATGCACCTTTACAATCATCAAAAGCTACTCTGCCAAGGAAAATATGCCATTTAATAACCTTAGAAGTCATTTAACCTTAACATGATAGAAGGGTTTCCCACTGAAGATGTAGCAGGCATTATCCCACTGTTTTCACTGAGCAAACTAAGACCGATGAGTAGAAATTATGAGAAGGCAGATTTGGGTTCAGCATCACAAGCACCAATTAGAGTCAGGGCTGCTGTGCTCCACAACTCCATGGGACATAATTCACCTCGACTACAAGCTAGACCACAGCCACTGGGCTGTGCAGGGCACGGGTGCACTGCAGTTGCAGAACCCTGACTGCAGTTGTGCCACACGTCACAGGCTGGCACATGAACAAAGCTCGCTATCATGGAATGTGTTCAATTCCAGGCACAGTGTCAATAAGTTAAGGATGTTGAAGAAATGGTTTCTACCGGGGTAGGAGTCCGACTAGGCACTCTCATTCTTAATTGGCTATTGAAACACTTCTGGAGCATCCGTTGTACTTCAGGCACAGATCTCAATCCAAGGATTAAAAAAAGAGAAGAAGAAGACACCATTCCTGCCCCCAGGAAAGATAGTGGTCCCATCCACTTAGTAATATTGTGCTCCCCACAGCCATATGGCATCCTGACATGGTATCAGCTGTCTCCTTCAGTGGCAGCTGAAGTTGCATAGCTATGGTCTCTGCTTTGAAAATTAACAGTATTCTTTCTCCTTCCTGAAAATATAAACCTGTTCTACAGAGTTGATGTTCACAGTTGTGGACACACAGTTGTGACTAACTCATCCGATTTAAATTCTCAAATTTATTGTTTCCAAGATAGGTTCATTCCAGTTATGAAAGAGAAGCTAAAGAAAGTCTGATTTCAGTGGCAGGGAATCCTTTGATCTTAGAAAAAGCTGTTAAGAAAAACATCCAAAACTGTTTTATGACTAGATAGGTATAGGTGAATAATGTCTTTTATGAAGGATACCAAAATGTTATTCTTTAAAAGTAATGAGGAACTCTGGGTAAGACTGGTGGTCATAAAATACCACAAATAAACTTGGATTTAACTCATTATCTGTGGCAGTGTCGTAACGGTCAGGGTCCATTGGATTTTGAGGGTTCTTTAGAGGAGGCTCAACTAATGTCTTATATCCACGTGTGTAGACTCCGGTGAGTACTCGCACGTAATACATGTACTTTTTCCCATTTGCATCTGGTCTGGAGTATATATTATTGGCAGAATAACTGGCTTTGACAGCAAAATAGGTTCCCTTTCCATATGCCACGGCTGTGAAGAGAAAACAGTTTAGAAAATTTTAATTTAGTCTGTAATTTGATGTATTGACATAGTATATCAAATAATGTTAAAATAATATTCAGTTCTTTTATCTGAAGGCTCTTAAAATTTGTTTCTGTGTTTTTAATTAAAAAAAAAAAATCACTCCTCCACCCCAGAAGGCCAGTCAGTTCCTTTCAGATGAAAACATAGTGAGTCACAGCTGCAACTTTGGCTGCAACTTGGCCACCATCTATGAGGGAACACAATGCAGTCCACACGGTCCCTTTGTCAGTTTGGGTTCTCATGGCTGACACCCCATTGGCAGCAGCCACATCACTTGCTTCCTTACCATTCTTTCCAGCATAAATGCGGTTAAAGCCGTGTTGGTTGACATGTGGCAATGAGTCAACATCTGTCCCATGGAAGAGCTGCCGCTCATTTGTTATGTGACTATTTTTGGCATCCATGATCTTTTTCTGTGTCTGGTAGCTCTCCCAGAGACTTGGATTCTGGATCCTCTCAATCTGCAAATCAATGAGGAAAAATATTCTGTTGTGCCAAGAGCCTTTGGCAAGATACAGCAAGGAGAACATGATCACTGTTTGTTACAAGTAGAAATTACAGTAAAGAGCAAGTTCAATGCCAGGTGGCCACTTTCTGCATTCAGAAATCTTTTTAGATCCCGTGGTTCAAAAATCAGGCCTTGGGAAGAATGTTACTTTAATTTAAACATCTTTTATGTACCACATGAGAGCAAACAATGTTTAGGATCTTGGCCAGCCAAGCACTCCAACTCCTGCTTTTTACCTTCACAGTAGTAACTGCTCCTGTTGCTGTCTACCTCACTGTGTCACTTTGCCTCTCTCCTCCTCAGTCCTTCTGGGATACTGCTTTACCTATCCAAATTCTACCTGTGTCAGAGAAGACCTGGAGTGTCTAGCCAAGAAGAAAATTAATGAAAATTAATCTCTCATCCAGTTGGAAAAGTGGCACATAAATGCTGGTGGCAAGGAATTTGGTTGCAGACCAAAGTGGCCGTGCTTTGACCATACTCTTTGGACAGTGGTGTCCAGGGCTATGGTGGAAACTCCGTAGGTCCTGGAAACTTCTCTAACCACCAGGTCATGGTGGTTTCGTAAGTTTATCCTGGGAAAAGGTGAGCGGTGGGTGAGGGGGCCTAGGCCCCTCATGGAAAGGCATAAGGTGAAGGTAAGTTCCATGTTGTCAGAATCTTCCTCCACTCTAGAGAACTTTCGGTTCTAACACTAATAACTAACTGCCTTCATCTGTTGTTTTTTTTTTTTTTTAATTTTTCTTCTGCAGTATTGGGTTTCCACTTTTAATTAAGATACGGTTTCTCCTCTAGTTCCAAGTCTCAACATTATCATGTATTTTGTTGATCTCATTTGTGATTTAAAATTGTTTCTTTTTACCTAAATTTAAGTTTCTATTCTTTAAACTGCTTATTTTAATTTTATTTCTATTTACCTTAAATTTTACTCATTTTCAAAAGCCTTAAAAATTTCTTCTTATAGAATTTTGGAACCATTCTTAATTTCTTAGTCTTTGTATTCTGGCTTCTGACCTTTATTAGTATACCTGCTGCTGAAGTGAACACTCACCCTTTTGAAATCTAAAAACCACACGAAGGAGATAATTATTTCAAGTAATTTTGAAAATACTACTCTGATGCTATATTCCTGGTGGTATAACTTATACGGAAAAAGGAAACCACTGCAAATAAATCTTAAACTTTACTAAGTAGGTTTATTTTAGAAGCCAGCTTCTGGCTAGGGAGACTACTCATAACAGACTAATCCTCTCTCAGCAAGTACAGAAGACAGTATGATAACTTCTTCAGAGTGCTTAAAGAAAATAACTGCAAATGCAGGATTCTACACCCAGTAAAATACCCTTCAAAGAATAAAAGTGAAATAAAGACTTTTTCAGACAGAACCTGAGACTACCAGAAACATCACTACCAGATCTATACTGGAAGAAATACTAAAATGAGAAGGGAAATGATCCTAAGATGGAGGCATAGAAATAGAAGAATTGAAGGGCAGTGGAATGAAAGAGTAAATATGTTGGTAAATATAAATAGTGACTGTATAAAAAATTAACACATTTTATAGGGTTTCAAATATACATAGGATTAAAATATATTTTGAAAGTAGTACAAAAGGCAGGAGGGGACAAATGGGTTTAAAGTGTTCAAAGTTTATTGCATTGTTTGCAAAATGATAAATATACTAATTTGTATTAAAGTTTAATAAGTCAAGGATGTACACTGTAATCTCTAGGTAACCAATGAAAAAATTGTAATAAAATGTATAATCAACAATTGAATAGGGCATAAAAATGAAATAATAAAAATACTTGATACAAAAGAAGATAGGGAAAGAAGGGACGGAGATAAAGGTGATAAATAGAAGACAGATTAATATGGCATGAACCCAAACATATCAGTAAATATAGTAAATACATTAGACAGACTAAGTACTCAAAAGATAAAGATTGTCCAAATGGAAGAAGAAAAGCAAAGTACATACTGCTATCAAGAGACACATCTTAAATGTACAGTTAGTTATAGGAAGGGTAAAAGAAAAAAAAAGTAGAGCAAGATACAGCATGCTCACAATAACCAAAAGCCCCCTAGCATAGTTATTTTAATATTGCTAATAATAATTTTGGTGTGATAATTTTGAAGCAATTTTATGTATACCACAGGATAAAACAAATGTATAAATATATAATATTATTAGGAACCAAAATTTCTATTGATGGAAGACATAAATGAAAAATATAAAAAATTAAGACAAAAACCAAAATATTAAATTTTAATTGAAAACATCAATATGAAATCATGGTTTTCTTAGCCGCACAAGAACCTAGAAGCAACAACACCTCAGTGGCAGTGAGCGCCTCCAGCACACAGATCTTGGTTTCTCATTACCATTCCCCACTAAAAGGGATCATGGTTTCTTAGGTAATTGTCTCATTCCAACCTGTTCTAGAGAAAGTACAAGGTGAGCCAAAGAGATCTTGTGCCAGAAAGTGAAGAAATGTTCAAAGATTAATGGGGTCATCAAAAGGACATGAGATGAAACTTGAAAGGGTCCCTACTAGCCAAATGTAGGATAATCCGTGCATCTAAAAGAATAATCACTGTGACTAAATAAACACACTGAAGTTTCTTAAAGCAAGAGGGAAGAAAACGTTTTCTTTACAAAAATGCCAGATAATACATGTAGAAGGAATGACAGAAATAGAAAATTACCATTTCACAACCTCCAATGTAATAATGGATTCAGCAAACGGTCATCAATGGATGTTAAAGTCAATCAGTAACAACGTGTGGGGCACAGGATACTTACTGTACAGTAACAAAGTATTGTCCCACAGAATACCTACTGATTCCATGGAGAGATATGGTGGTCAAGACCCTAACTAGTGATCAAACTTAGCATCATTAATAATAGGACAACCTTACCATATGAGGTTTCTGATGTGATATATCATCTGAAATATTCTTGCAAAAAAATATTTATTTGAATTTACTCAAGCCTTTCAGTCTGACTACCAGTTTACCGGACTTAAAGAGGATAGAGGAATAAATTAGATGACACCATGAAGAAGCAGACAAATTTAGATGCTATAAGAAAACTGGCTTAGGTCCTTTTAAGAAAATGGCTTAAACTCCTAAAAAATTCAGTATTATAAAAAATAATTTTTTTAATGCAGGAATATTGTTCTAGATCAGAAGAGATAGAGGAGATATAATGACCAAATGCAGTGTCTGAACCCAGATTAGAGGTGGAGGGCTGAGAGATGTAAAAATGTTATGTTGAGCAACTGAGGAAATTTGAATTTGGACTCTATATTGGATATTGTTGAATTAATGTTAATTTTCTCACATGAGATAGTGGTTGTTATTTAGGAGAATGTCTTTATCTTCAGGTGACATGTGTTAAAAGTAGGGGTATCATGATGTTTGTAACTTACTTTCAAATGCTTCAGCAAAAACTGAGAGTGAGGGAGAAAAAGTGTCTGTGGCAAGTTTATTGATGTTAAAAATCTTAGCCACTGCAAACAGGTACAGCCACTATGGAAAACAGTATGGAGGTTCCTCAAAAAACTAAGAATTGATCTACCATATGACACAGCAATCCCTCGACTGGGTATTTACCCCAAAGCCTTGCAGACTAATTTCTGAAAAGATATTTGCACACTGATGTTCCGAGCAGCATTATTCATGATGGCCAGGACATGGAAGCAACTGAAGTGTCCTGCAATAGATGACTGGCTACAGAAGCTGTGGTGCATATATACAATGGAATATTACTCAGCCATAAGAAGAGATGAAATACTGTCATTTGCGACAGCATGGATGGACCTCGAGATAATCATGTTAAGCGAAAAAAGGCAAACTGAAAAAGTTGAAATTCACGTGATTCCACTTATAGGTGGGATATAAACCTAAAAGCAGCAAATGAACAGGACAAACAGAGACTCATGATCATGGACAACAGACTAGTGGTTACCAGAGGGTAATGGGGAGGGAGGAGGTAGCAAGGTAAAGGGGATCAAATATGTGGTGACAGAAAGAAATCTAACTATGGCAGGTGAACACACAGTGTCAATATATACCCATGCCTTACTGTTCAAGTGTACAGCTGAATTTACTGGATTTTTTTAACCAATATCGCCATAAAAAATTAATTAATTTTTAAAAATCTTAGTCACAAAGCATAACAGTCATGGAGAATGACAGATAATCCATTTTTTGTATCAACATTTTCACAGAGTTGCCTTCAGTACTATCTAGCTCTACTTTTATCAGTGTCAAACCCTGGGATTTCACATAATATTTTATTTGAAAAAAGTAGTGAAATCCTTTCTCTGGCCAGGGTCTGACAACACATGGCAAGCTTCCAGGGCCCAGTGCAGACACTGCTGGTCAACTGGACAGTCCTGCTCAATCTGGGCTTGGCATTTCATCACAGTGTGCCAGTCAGCCATTATCAGATGTATTTGGGAAAAAAAACTTACTTGTCATCTCAGAACCAGATCTAAGAGCTGCATACTGAGTCAATCACATTGTCTTAGTATCACAAAACTGTTTTGCTCAATCGGTTTACAATGGGGGATTAAAAGAAAACACTGTGGTATACAACTGGGTATTGAATTTATTGTGAGGATGATTTTAAATCTATTCCCCAGTGCTTGATTCACAGGATAAATCTCTCAGGAGTGAAAAGCTGTGAGTCTCCTGACCAGATGGTTTGCTTCTTAATTTAGGAACAAAATCATAAATCTTGTAGGTGGCTGTTTACTTCCTTGCTCTGTCTTCTAGGACAAATTTGTGGTCCTCCTCTAATAACTATCTAGGACTTCATGTTATGTATGTTTTTGGACTAAAGATAAATACTTCTCTGTTATCTTATTTTCCATAACCTCCTTTTCTCTTTGTCCGTTTTTCTTCATCCCTTTATTTAATCTGAAGCTATGGTATATAACTTTGCAGGACATTTCAAATCTTTTTTGAATTATTATGTGCTTAACCACACGAATAAATGGAATGGGGGCAATGCAAATAGAAAGTAAAATTTGCAGAGAAAGAAAATGCAGGTCCTATTGGCAGACTCGTTATTATGGATGAAGGGAAGCATTCAAAATCTCTAGCTTTACTCAGAAAATGGTGGATCCAAGGACATACATGAAGAAGGAAGGGGAAAGATAACTACTTTGAGATGACGAGTTAGGTTTTAGGGACATTGACTTAGCAGATAGATAATCAAGTGGGGATTGTGTAGGCCACTGGGAATA
Organism: Cynopterus sphinx; assembly: GCA_030015415.1. Lineage (NCBI taxonomy): Eukaryota > Metazoa > Chordata > Mammalia > Chiroptera > Pteropodidae > Cynopterus > Cynopterus sphinx. Next base: position 53,491,230 of record CM057380.1, read on the forward strand.
TGTTCTAGAACTGGAGTCAAAGATCCAGGTTGGTGATATGTTGACTTCAGAGCCATCAACATTAAAAGAATAGCTGAAGACAAGAAGGGTAAAAACATTTCCTGCTGAAGTGCAGACAGAAGACCAAAGTATAAATACTATAGGATTAGGGGTTTGGGAAAGAAACATACCAGTGATAATGAAAGGAGAATTCATGGAAGAAGAAGAAAGCATCAAAACAACAATGCAGTAGAAGTCAAGGGAGAACATAATTTCAAACAACAATATTATCATTTAAAAGTAGAAGATGCCAAAATAACGAGAGAAGCAAAGAAAGGACCGTTGGCTTTATTTAAAAGGCAAGCACTGTTGATCTTTAAATGGTGGGGCACGGGCACATAATCCTAAACTGAGGATCCTCCGCCCGTCTCTTTGTGGTGGTTTGCTAGTTATCAACTCCAACTGTAAAGCCATTTCTTTGAATTTGTATTAGCTTTCTTCAGAGGAGAGATGTGTCTTTAGTATGCTAACATCATATTGCAACCTCCTTTTATATCTTAATAACTGACACAAGAATCTCAGTCTTAATGACTCAGTAATTATGGTGACATGAGTAGAATCCAGAATCTAAACTGTAATTACCATACAGCGTTCTAATTCTGGGTTTTAAAATGTGAAAGGAAATGAATCAAATTTTATTTATCCAGGACCCCAACACCTCTTATTGCCACCATCAAGAGACTCCTTGTCAGCAGAAGGCTTACCTTTTCTATCTGGAATTGTGAGCAGGTCTGCTCAAACTTGCTTGCCACCATGTCATATTCTGCATGACCAGGCTGTAGCTCAACAAGACAGACATTCTGCTTCTTCATATCACTCCAGTGCACAGGGATCTCAACTGCAAAACAGACATTTGAGGACACCCTTGTACCTGGAGAGGCTCATCTACACAGGCCACATTCCTAGCATGCTTTGAAAAACTGAGTATAATTTGCATTTCTGTTTTACAATCTCCTAACTCAAGGCATTCGAGAAATTTCTTAACTTTCTAAGAGAATGTTCTTCAAAGCGTGGAACCACGGACAACCACAGAACTAACTGTCATGCTTGTTAAAAAAATAAATAAAACCCCACAGACTTATTGAATCCACCGTCTCTGAGAGGTGGAACCTGTGTACCTACATCTTGACAAGTCTTGATTATGCCCAGATTTGAGAACTGCTGATGTAGTATATGTAATTCAGTTGCATAATCTGTTAGGTCTCTAATCTGTCATAATTTAACAATAAAATTTCCCTACAACTTTTTAAATAGTTGCTCCTGTCTTGTTTACAAATGCACGGCTTTTTCCTAGAGCTCCGCACCACCACGAGGCCCTCCACATCTGTTCTCTCATTATTCTTCATGGCATTCTTAAGAGTTGAATAGGTGGCAGGGTTTGCTATGTGACAGATTGTAGTGGCAGCTCTGTCTCCCCATCTGCTAAACTGAATAGTATTCTTGTCATTTCTCCGGGGTTTCTCAGAGCGTGGGGAATTCATTCACACTGATCTCACAAGAGATGAAGATAATGTACTGGAAGGGAAGCCAATTGACTTGTTTTCGGGGCGGGGGGGACTTCTGTGGCTTGAAGGCAGGAATGGTTGTCTTCACAAGACAAACATTCCCTTCTCAGAAACAGATCTAATCAGAGAATCTGAAGGCTGCTTCTTGGCGTATTTGTCAAGGAACCTTATTTTCAGGACAGAGGAAGTGACTTCTGGGAGAAGAACCTTCAGGCTCCTGATCCTCTCTGGGTATCAGTCGCAGACACAGAAAGAGCCCACTCTCTGACCAGCCAGTCTTCCCCGTTTTGTTCTAAAAACCTCGGGCCACTTTTCTTTATATCCCATGGCCTTACATCTCCTGATTGAAGCAAGCATTACCTCCCCCAGAAGGACTGGCACTGGGAAGGTTGTAACCCATAAAAATGCAAGGTTTGGTTAGTGTTAACACTAAGATGGTCACACTCAGTCTGTTGGGCACGCCCATGCCGTATACCCACCCGTAATGTAAGATCCTTAAGCTCAGAGACCAAGTTTTCTATTTCATTCCACAAGGGTTCTTTGAATTTCATCGACTTGAATACAGTTTTGATGTCAATACAAAACAGTGCTAAGCCCAAAGAGTAAAATACTGGATAAAAAGTATGAAAGTTGGACTCACTGTTAGATTTCGTGAGGCGCTGAACAGGTAAGCTGTGTCCCTTTGCATCTGTAGCAACATACGTCTTCAAGTCCACTGTGTACTTCTGGCGATTAATTTGGACACTAACTGTCTTTATGTTTTTCCTCCTTGCATCCTCCAGTTGCAGATTGGTTATTTTGTCAAAATGATGAATAGTGTTATTGTCGTTATATTGCCATGCTACAACTTCACTGATACAATCTGCTCTGAATTCCTGCTCTTTGGTCAATCGAACTGTCTTCATCATTTTCTCAATTGCTTGTCTAGCCTGTTCCACCTCTCTGCTAATTCCTGAAACCTCAATCAAAGGTCTTTCAGTGTCCAAGTAAATGGCAATATTTAAGTTCTTCTGCAGCTTGGTCAATTCTTGATATTCCTTTTCAGCAAAGTCTTTGATATGTTCTTCTTCACTGGTGTACAGACCCTGTTCCATTTTAATCGTATCCTGTATCCAGGCGATGGCATTTTCCACACTTCTTTCATTTTCACCACACACCTGAAAAATTGCTGATTCCGTTTTCTTTTCCAAAATGAAAGAAGTTTTTTTGGGGGGAGACTTCTTTGAGAAGCCAAAAAATGCTTTAAAACAAAAAGGGACAAAACAGATGCTTTAGATAGAATAAAAATAAAAAGAATAAAAAGAAGAAAGAAAATTATAAATTTCTTCCTTTAAATTTTGTGATGGGTCACCCAAGACTTATTTATCTTGCAACTGGAAGTTTGTACCTTTCAAACCCCCTTCACCCATTTTACCCACTTCCTACCCCACACTCCCAGAGCCTCTGACAACCACCAATTTGTTCTCTGTATCAGTGAGTTTGGGTTATTTTTAAAGATTCCACATATAAGTGAGATCATACAGTATTTGTCTTTGTCTGACTTATTTAGCTTAATGTCCTCAAGGTCCACCATGCTGTCACAAATGGCAAGATTTAATTCTCCTTTTTTGATGAATGATATTCCATTTTATATATATATATATATATATATATATATATATATATATATATATATATATATAGATATATATATATATATATATATATATATATATATATATATATATATATATATATATATATATGTATTTCCCCCTCCCACACACATCTTTATTCATTCATTTGCCAAAGGACACTTACGTTGTTTTCATGTCTTGGCTATTGTAAATAATGTTGCAATGAACATGGAGGTGCAAATATCTTCTTAAGAGAGTGATTTTGTTTTCTTCAGATAAATATTCAGAAGTAGAATAGAACCTATTAGTTCTGTTTTTAATTATTTGAGGAACCTCCATACTGTTTTCCATAGTGGCTGCACCAATTTACATTTCCACTAACATCGTACAAGGGTTTTCTTTTCTCCATATTCTGCCAACACTTGTTTATTTCTTTTTTACAATAGTCACTCTAAGATGTACGAGGTGATATTTCATTGTGGTTTTGATTTGCATTTCCCTGATGATCAGTAATGTTGAGCACCTTTCATGTACCTGTTGGCCATCTGTCTCTGTTCCTTGGAAAAACATCTATTCAGATCCTCTGCCCATTTTTTAAAAAGATTGTTTGTCTGTTTTTCTATTAAGATATATGAAATATATATATATATATATATGTATATATATATATATATATATATGAGATTAACCCTTTATCAGATATAGGATTTGCTAATATTTTCTCCCATTTTTAGGTTTCTTTCATGATGGTTTCCTTGCCATACAGAAGCTTTTTCGTTTGATGTAGTCTCACTTGCTTATTTTTGCTTTTGCTGTTTGCACTTTTGGTGTCAAATCCAAAAAATTCTTTGCCGATACCAAAGTCGGGGAGTTTACTCCCGTGTTTTCTTCTAGAAGTTTTATGGTTTCAGGTCTTATATTCAAGTCTTTAATTCATTTTGTGTGGATTTTGGTGTATGGGGTAAAAGTAGTGCTTTAGTTTCATTCTTTTACATGTCTGTCTGGTTTTCTGAGCACCATTTATTTTAGTATATGTGCTGCCAAAACAAGCACACAACACTATTTATTGAAGAGTTTAGCCTTTCCCCATTGTATATTCCTGGCTCCTTTGTTGTAAATTAATTGACCATACATTATTTCTGGGCTCTCTATTTTCTTCTATTGATCTGTTTTTCTGTTTTTATGCCAATACTATGCTATTTTGATTACTATAACTTATAATGTAGTTTGAAATCAGAAATTGTGATGCCCCCAATTCTGTACTTCTTTCTCAAGATTGCTTTGGCTATTTGGGGTCTTCTGTGGCTCTATATGAATTTTAGGATTGCTTGTTCTATTTCTGTGAAAAACGTCATTGAAATTTTGATAGGGATTGTACTGAATCTGTAGATTGCTTTAGGTAGTATGGATATTTTAACAATATTGATTCTTCCAACTCTGGAGCACAGAAGATCTTTCCATTTATTGGTGTCTTCTTCAGTTTCTTTCATCAATGTCTTATAATTTTCAGTGTATAGATCTTTCATTTCCTTGGTTAAATTTATGCTTAGGCATTTTCTTCTTTTTTGTAATTATAAATGGAAATGTTTTGTTAATTTCTCTTTCTGATAATTCATTAAAGATTAGTTATTTAAAGTCAGATAAAGACAAATACTGTATAATCTTACCTATATGAAGAATCTAAAAAATATACATATATATATACTCTCCCCAAAAGATAAACTCCCAAACTCTTAGAAAAAGAGATCAGATACGTGATTACCAGAGGGAGAGGGTAGGGGAAGGAGAACTGGAGGAAGGTGGTCAAAGGGTATAAATTTCCAGTTACAAGATAAGTAAGTACTAGGGGAAGTAATATAAAACATGGTAATTATAGTTCAAACTACTGTATTGTATATATGTATTATACATAATATATGTATAGTTGTTAAGAAAGTATATTCCTTGAGTTGTAATCACAAGGAAAAATTTCTTTTTTTCCTTTTTTGTTTTCTCTTTTTATTATATATCTACATAAGATGATGGATGTTAACTAAATGTGTTGCAATGATCATTTCACAATATATGTAAGTCAAAACATTATGCTGTACAACTTAAATTTCTACAGTGATGTATGTAAATTATATCTCAATAAAACCTGGGGGGGGAGCTAATAAACTACCCAAAAATTTTTAGATAAAAATCAGCTATTTTGCATGTGACATCAATATTAGGAACTTGCATTTCAGGGAAAGTGAACAACTCACATGCAAGTTTTTGTATCACAGACTGTTGGGGAGAAGGCTGAGATCCTTCTCTTTTTTTCATGGTGGCACAAAACACATCCAGTACTTGAGGCAGAAAGATAACAACTTTAACTTTTTTCACAGACTGGACTGATCCTTTCTGGATAAAGTCTTCAATGGCATCAATTATAGCTTCAGCAACCTTATCTGGATCTTGTTTGGCATTTCCTGGAAAAGCAAATGACAAAATTGACTGGGGGAAAAAAAGACCCATCTAGAAAAGGCTGAAAAGTAAATTAGAGATTCCAATTCTCACAGAACAAATTTCTACTTCGCAGCTCTTTCATCACCGTGGACTTTTCTAACGATGAATCGGCAAACACTTTTGAAGTCCTAAATGCAATGGGGAATTTTTATTCCAGGATGTCAGGAAGCTGACAGCCCAACAATGAACAAAGGACCCGGAAAACTAACTTTTGGTATCTATACTCCTATCTACTCTATTCAGCGGATCCCAGCTCACTGTGTTTCTTTGTGTTACACAGCACAGACAATCTTTGTTGGCTCACGAGTGACCTCAAAAGATTTATAAAAAGTAAAAGATGCTATATTAATGTGGATATATCATACTCTTTATAGAAAAAAAAACATTTTTTTTTTTTCTCAATCACCACTTGACTTTACTGCACCTATTCTTATTCTTCCAAGATGTCTTTGGGGGCTTAATTTAAAGTAAGCTAATTTTGTAAGATGCCTGGCGCTATTAGCTCTTCCTTATATTCTATACATTTTTACATGCAAGTTATCTATGAGCCTCCAGGAAATCTTTCCTCCCACACCCTGACTGGCAGGATTCAAGATTGCTATCTGAGCAGGTCTTTTCCTAATTAAGCATGCTCCATATCTTGCTTCTTAAGCATACCACCTAGATAAGATAATGAAAAGTTCCTTGAAAAGTCTTATAAAAAAACCCATGGATGCAGTCCCATATGAATGGCAGCTGTTACATGGGTAGGGGGCAATATAAAAGTCCCCTGACCAACCTGGTGTGATACACTAAGGGCCCACTTGGATTAGCCCCATGGATGCTGTCGACCTTTATTACAGAAATGAGAGTAGACTCTTTGACTTAGCTATTCAGACAACTATGGAATGTAGACAAATCCCATATAAAAGTAACCAAGAGGGTTTATTCAGGGTTTTTTGTTGTTGTTCTTTTGTTTGTTTGTTTTCTATTAGCTGAGCACAGAAAGAGGAAAATTTTCTTGGCGAAGATGTTATTTCATAATATTCTCAAGAATTTAAATGGGAGTGTTCAGATATATTCATTTATAAACATTTACTATGTCCCATCACAAGCTAGATGCTCATCTAGGCACTAGGACACCGAGGATGTGATATATGAGGATGAACAAGCATTCAATAGGTGAAGTATGGAAAACTGAGGGAAAGCCTAAGTCAGATAGAAATGTGTAACATGTGTGTAATATGCTCAACCTGATGTGTTCAGGGAAATAGATCTGTTTTTGAGAAAAATAAGTCTGTGGTGGGTGAGGTGGCAGAATAGAGGAGGCACTGGAGTAGAGAGCCCAGATCTAGAGAGGGCTAGGTAGGAGGCTGTGATAGAAGTTTAGGCAAAAGCTGAACAAAGAGAGGGGGCCAGGAAGATGGTGGATTAGGTAACTGCTGCCCTTGCCCCTCCTCTAATGACCACATCAAAATTGCAACTAAATTTCTGGAGGGCCTAGAATGCCAAAGTAGACATTCAAACTCAGATTTCTGAGCAATAGAATCATCAATCCAGTGCCTAGTTGTTCTCTCTGGGATGGGTCAGCTCCATTTCACTTCAAGCCTGAGGGTATTTGCCTCTCCTGAGCAGTTCTCTTAAGGGAAACCAAGCAGGAATGCCTGAAAAGACTCAGATTCTCGGGGGGTGAGGTGGGGGGGTTGGGCGAGCTCAAAGAGCATCACCATACTAATGATAAACCAAAAGCATGAAGATCACACAATTATTATATAGTTTGAGGAAAACGGGAAAATCAAAAGAGGCCCAGTAGGCTCAAAAGGGTAAGATGGCAAGTCCTTTTGACCCATTAGAACCCACTGGGTATGGTAACTGAAAGCCTCTGTGCAGAGATGCCCTAAGGCCAACCTATTCAGCCACTGTTGAAGAGGTGAGAGAAGAGGGCTGGAAATGCTCATCTGGGAGTAAGCTACAGGGAGATGGAAGCCAATGGATGCCCTGATGTTTTCCATGGAGAGGGTTGGAGGAAGAAGTTAAGGACTAAATAACGGGGATGTAGGATTAAATATGTAGGGGATGGAACAAGAGAAAGGAACAGATTAAAGAGAAAGATGGCCTAGCCTTTTATTTTCTTCCCTCCCATTCCTTCTCCTGCCTTCCTCCTCCTTCCCCTCCATATTAGAGAGCAAATGTCTCTCTGATATTCCAACAATCTCTTCAGTTTTCTTTGTTTTTACTACTTTTACTTAAACCACCCACAGGCTTTGCTCATTCTTTCAAAGGTTGCCTTGGAGTGAGGAATTTGCTCTTACTCAGACTCAGCATGAACTGCATTAGAGTCAGCACCAAATCAAGAGAAAGGGGACACCCAGGGATTTAGCCTTGAAAGGTTACAAACCTGTCCCAATGGCTGGGAGGCAAACAGTTGAGTAATTCCGACTTTCACACTCCTGCAAAACACAGGAAACTGATTTCTTGACATCGTTTCCACCAATGACATGAATAATATTCTTGCACTTCAGTAATCCACCTTCAGTAATTATATAACCGTCGTTCTTCTGTTGACCTAAAAAACACCAAAAAACAAACAAACAAACAAAAAAAACATGCCAAATCAGATGTTAAACTCACTCTTTGTTTGGAAAGCAAAATGTCTGGTTTGGCAAATAAAGCATTTTATGTGAATAAGAGATTCCTAAAATGCTACCTTGATGAATCTTTCTTGTTCATTTTTTTTTAACCATGGCATCACCCTTCAATTTTTTTCACTTCTAATTCTCTATGACCGGAATTCTTTAGTAAAATGTATAATTTTAAGATTAACATAGTGTCTCCTCAGTCCAAAGTCTTCCTTTAGCCTCTCCACAGCTTCCCATAGTTAGCTTTCACTTACAATTTAGGACCAAAAGAGAGCATTGTGCCTTACCTAGGCGAACACATTCTGCTTCCACATTTTGTCCAGCATGTTTCAAAATTGTTTTGGAGACCCCTACATGAGAGCATTGAGATGGTTAAAAACACAAATAAAAAAATCACTACAGTACATTCGGATCAGTGCTTTTGCCTCATTATCTAAACACTTTCCCCATCATCAAAGGAATCCTATAACCTCGGTATTTCTGGTCACAAATAAGAAAAAATAAGAAAAAGAAAAATTCACAAAATGACTGTTACCAATAGTGAGAAACCATGTCAAAATAATTTTAAAATTCTTAATTAATATTAATAAGCCAAAGCCGTAGAAACCAATTTGGCTATGCAACTGGAGAATAGTCTAGCTATAGAAACCCTCCTTCATGGGATCTACTGTGACTATCAAAGTAGTCAACCTCTATAAGCAAATACCTGCTTTGAGATTAAATGTTTTTGATGTTGAATTTACAATCACATCTGCCTCTTCTTTTGTAATATCTCCAGAGGCCACCTGGAAGGTGATGGGGCCAATTTTCATTTCATGCACTCCTGAATCAGTGCTAGAAACAGTCCCATAGAAACCTGAAAAGAAAAAGAAAAATAGAGTTAATAACTAAGTCAACAACAAGAATGGCGTAGATCTCATGTTCCTCACATGGGCCCCTTCATACTTCTCTTTCTCTCTCTCCCTCTCTGCTTTCTTCTCTCTCTCATCTCTGGCCTTTAACCTCAGCTGCAGTGACTGTCTGTTTTTGAAAAAAAATTATTAAATATAACAAGTATCAAACATGGACTTCCGGTGCTCACCAAGTTGAAGTTAGCCCACTAGAACTGACCTTGCTCAATGATGACAACTAAAAACATGAATCAAATACAAAAAACCACTGAGACTGAAGAGTAAATGCCAGCAAGTAGAGTTTGGGGTGAGGGGAATGAAAATCTGAAAAGGCAACCTGTAGAGAGGGTAATTTCTCATTTTGTTTTGTTTTGAAAATTTTTCTCTGTTGTCTGCCAGCTTTGACCCAAGGGTGGCCCTAGCTGCAGAACTGCTCAATGAGCACTGGTGCCAAAATTCTCAGAGGATTCCTGTCTTTGTGGCCAGAGGATTGAGAACAGGGGTCCCTGTGAGGACTGAGAAGATTATGGCAGGGATCCTCCTTATTTTCCATATTTATTTCTTTTTTAACCTAGGCTCTACCCCAAAGTAACCCTAATTGCTTAAGTCCACAGAGCTAAAACTCTTAGAGTCATTCTCTATTTCTATCCAGAAGAATCAGGAAAAGAACCCTGTGGTCTGATAAGTCTATGTATGTGTATGGGGGGAAATCTCTGTGATCTTTTCTCTCTATTCTCTCTCCACTTTGCCCAAGGGCAAACTTGATCATACAAAAGTATGAGGCAACAGAACAGGCAGTTTCCACTCCAGGGGAACTCTGTCTTTCTGTCAAGAGGAGCTGGAAACTAGGCTCCTGCAAGCCAGATAGTGTAAAGGGGATCCTCACAAGGGGTGAGCTGGAGAAGGTGATCCTCATTCTGTGTGTGAACTGGAATAAATCCTGAGCCAGCCCCAGAGCCACGCATGTTGGGGCAGACCCAACAGCATGGCAAAAGCTTTGAGAACTGAAGTGACAATGGAATTACTGCCCACCCAGAAGGTGAATAGAACTTTTAGAATGAACTTAACTGACTGACTGCCTGATAAAACAAATACACAAACACCATTTTCCAGAGGATTATAACCAGACCGGTTTCATATCATAATAATTAAAATAACCAGCCTATAATCCAAAATTGCTTGTCATACAAAGAACCAAGGAAATGTGACCAATTCTCAAAGGCAAAGACACTCAATATAAAGATGTTAATCTCAAGATTATCCAGATATTAGAATTATCAGATAAACTATCTACTATACTTTAATCTACTATAACTATGTTCCCTGAGTTTCCATCTGAATGTACAGAAATGATTTGAAATGAATGGAAACATAGGAGTCTCTGCAGAGAAGTATAAACTATGAAATAAGAATCAAACATTTTAGAACTTAAAAATACAACATCTGAAATAAAAAAATTCACTGGATAGGCTCAATAGTGTAGTACACAGAGAAGTGAATCAATAGATCAATAAAAATTATCCAAACCAAAGAGCAAAGAGAAAAAAAATTTTAAAAACATCCTCAGGGACCAATGAGACACTATCAAAAGGCTTAACATTCATGTTATTAAAGCACCAGTGCAGAAGAGACCACTGCAGGAAAATATTTAAAGAAACAACTGAAAAATCCCCAAATTTGATGGAAGACATACATATTCAGATCCAGGAAGCCTCAACAACTCCAAATAGGATAAACTCAAATGTGTTACACAATAGCAAATATGACAGAGAAGAAGCATTTGGTTGGTACTGCCTCTTTAAATGTGTCTATTTCCAAAAACACATGTCACACCATCCTTAGAAAATAGCAGCCTCGTCACTACTTAAAAACCCATTGTACAGATTATCCAAATTGGCGTGCCTACTCTTTTGCTCAATATCACACAAACATGGCCAATGTCTTTCAAGCTCAAGCTCACGTATATGGAATATAATTGAATATCTTTTTCATCACAAATTTATTTTTATAAAAATCATCACTATTATCTTTTATCACTAAATACTTATTTAGCAACTAGAAATAATTTCTCAATTTAAAAGCTTTACTGAACCTTGTGTATTTTCAGCCTTGGGGATTTTGTCATAGATGAAATTTCCATGAGCCCTTCTGTCAAATTCATCTGAAAATGCCTGGAAATACAAAGACAGTTTTGACTACTACAGTCCTCAGTAGATGAATGAATTTAATTCATCATGGCTTTTGATCCTGCATGCACAAATATTTAGAAGAGAATAATTCTCAAGACATTATTTATTATCATTATAAATTTTTAAAATTATGAAAATTATATGATTATTTCTACAATTATGAAAATTATATATTATTTCTACAAATGCATCCTGTGAAAATTATCAATAATGGGAACAAAGATATAAAATATAAATACATTATAGTGCTATTGATAATCAAGAAAAAAATAAAACAGTTTAAAATCCAACAAAGAAATGGTCAAATAAATTTTAGTATATCCACATGTTAAAAAGTTTAACAGCTATTAAGAGCTGCATTTTCAAAGAACAGTTAATGGAATAAGGAAACATTTTATACTATTAAATGAAAGAATAACATTAATTACATTATATAACAATACTTTGCAAAAAGTACACATGCATAAAAGAAGACCAGAATGAAATGACTAAAAAAATTTATGTATTTTCTATTGCTCAAAGTTCCTACGATGAACATGTATTACTTTTACAATCAGTAAAGGTAAATAACTTGTTAAAAATTGTTAAAAATGCAATGTTAAGAGAAAGGCAAACACAAGGACCCAACACTTCAATTTTCAACTTCTAATTGTACCAGGAGGAGAATGGGTAAGGGAGTGGTGCTTTTTGGAGAAGGAGGCTGATGTATGTATTTTAGGGTTAATAAATCCATGAGATCCATTTCTTTCCTGGTAGTGACATCTTTGTAAACAAGCAACAGAGAATCTTGGGGGGAAAAAAGTGACATTTTAGCTAAAAGGCTAATATGACAAAGGGAGTGAGACTTGGAAAGACTATAGAGCCAGAGTTTCAGGCTCACAGACCTCCAGGGCTCAGGCAGGTAAGCTACTAATGAGAAGGCAGACTGATGTGACTCTATATGTCTACCAAGCACCTGTTATTCAGCCACAGAGAACTGTTCAGGCAGAAATCCATGTCCAATGAGCCAGAGCATTTAAATTTTTAGGTCACAGTGGCCATTTGGAGTTTTATGTGAAATGTTTGATTTTAAAATGTTAGTGACTGATTCAAATTTTTAAAAATAGCCCAAATAAAAGCACATCTAGATGTCATGTTCAGACCACAGGCTTTTTTTTTTTTTTTTACAACCTTTGCTATAGTGGCCACATAGAAACATCTCAATAAGTTTTGTTGATTTTTCTACAAATATAATCAAAGTTTAACTGTCTTTAAAAGTCTTAAGAGAGAAAGTGTTATAGTCATGTATGAAGAATCGATATTATTTCCTCTGGTAGTAAAGGTGTCTGTACATACTAATCCTTTTACAGTATACCTGTAGAGAACTATGAGTCTTTAGGAAAGAAAATAGGGTCTGGGGTTGCATAGGGAGGTTGTTAAAAAAACTCTTATTGACTAGAAATTACTGTAGTTATGCAGACCAACTAAGTGGACCACATATTTTACTTGGGTGGTTTGGCTGTCTGATTAGAACTTAGGTTAGATTTGTTGCTTCCACAGAACTTAAAGGTAATATCTAGATCCAGAAAAAATTAAGTATGATCTAAAAATTCAAATGGTCCTGTGATCCACAGACATCTCCTGGGTTGCTGGCTTTAATCTGTTTACTTCTTGCACTACTATGAAACTTTTAAAACATTTAATGTCACTTACTCTACTGTACTCTATGACTTGAAGGTCAGTGATAATGACCTCCTATTAAATGTCTTTTGTTCTCCCATAATATGTAGTCCAGTGGCTCACCGACAGCTGATGCTCAGCAAATGTGAGATGGTCAACATACTCTCTGTGACTAAAGATGATTCTGGTGCTTCTGTTCCCAACTCTCTTATTCTCATGGGGATGTGCTGAGTTCATTCTAACCACATCCTTCAGTTGTATGCAATCTTGATAATCTCCTATTCGCAGTACCATATGCGCTTTCATATTATGTATTAAAATTTCTATGTTCATATGGAAGGGAATTCTATAGATTAAAAGAGGGCTTAGGGATATGTCAACTCTATTTGCAATATCTGGGCCTTATTTAGATTCTGATTCAAGCAAACAAGCTGTAAAAATAAAATAAAACATTTATGAGAATTGGAAATTTGAACATTGACTTGATAATGAAATAAAGGAATGATTGTCAATTTTTTAATGTGTAAAATAGTATTATGGTTGTGGTACTTTTTCGAAAGAACTCTGTTGTCTAAAATAAACACAAAATTGTCTATGGATAAAGTACGTATTTGGGATTTGCTTCAGAATAATATGAGGACGGCAAATAAATGGAGATAGAGATGAAACATATTGGCCATAGGATGATAGCAGTGAAGATGAGTAATGGTTACAAGGGCGTTTATTATACTATTTTGTCTACTTTTGTATATGTTTGAAATTTTCCTGAATAAGAAGTTGAATTTTTTTCTATTACCATGTAGTTGCTTGAAATTTGCCATGCTACAAGTAGTCTACACTACTCTTTTGCTTTCCTGTATGGGAAATACATGACACAACCTATTAGACCAAGACAACATTGGAGACCTTTAAGGCTCAGTTGCCAAAATAACCAGAAATGAATGAGGCTGTACCTGAATATTCGCGTGATCATTTGGGTGCAGCAGAAAGCAAACCTCTTGTAAAGTTGTCAGTTGATTCTTGCTACTAAATTTGAAAACTTCTGAAATAATTAATTCAGCAAAAACCACTTTAGGAAAACCCAAGTTTCCTGTTCCTATGGCTGGAAATGCAATTGATTTTAAGGACATGCTCTCAGTGATTGTCAAACATTCTCTGATTATGTCTTCCATGATCTGAAAAAGCACAAAACACATCCTTATACATTTTGCCTAGAAATGGAATTTAGGACAAAAAATAAGAATTCAGCAGTTTTCATTATGATCTCTATCTGCTCTTTTAGCTTTCAACAAAAGGCAGATTAAGGGCAGTCAGAAAGAGAAAGAGAAATATAGGAGTAGATAAAGAAAAGGAAAACAGAATGGGAGAAACTCTCCAAAAAGATTCAAACTCACTCAGCAATGAAGAAAGAAGCCAAGCAACCACTGTTTAAATTCCTCCTGCTCTTCCATTCTTCATGCCTTAGCTCTGCCTTCCTCACTAAAGATGTGTTATCATCAATAATTCTTCCCTGATCCCCACTAATGATTGAGTACTATAATCAATTTATATTATTAACTAGTCTTCAGGAGAAGTCTGCTACTGTTGAAAGAAAGGGCCACAAGATGGAACTTGTCAAGAATGTGTGTTATTACAGAAGGGAAACAGACAGAGTCCGATCTACATTATTCTGAAAGGAACTTAAAGGGGTACCCAATTTTCTGTAGAATTTAAAACCAGGCCCCACCTTGTGTGAAGATGTGATGTCATTTTTCCAGTCTGGAGCCACCACATGAAGCACACGCTGGCAATGCAGATTGCAACCACTGGTTTGGAGAATTGTGCCCACGTTAACAGACGTACTTTGCCCAATTGTGTTCAGTTCCTCCTGGAGCTTTGGCCCAGCTTTTTCCAAGAGGGCCCTAGAAAGGGGCCCTTTGTTAAGCATAAGATTCGAGGGAACGGAGTTGACGACAACATCGGTCTTAAAGACAAAACCAACAATTTGTTTCAAATTCTAACAAAAACATTAATCAAGGATTACTATATTTAGGGGACAACTAAGATGATTACGTTTTCAGGACAGAAATACCACCCAAGAAAAAGCATCATTAGATACTCATTTAAATAACACTCCAGGACAAAAAAGAAATGTCAAAAAGCAATGTATAAATGGTACAGGATCACCAAAGGACTCCAGAGGAAGTGCCTTCAGCAACCAGGGAAGACACCATGAGTCATGTGGGGTCTGAAACTTGGGAATAGTTGCAGCGGGCAGAGAGAGACAAGGAAGTCATTGATGAAGGGAAATGGTATCAACATACACATGGTAGGTTGTGAGCCATGAGCAGATTAGTTTGCCCCGACAGAGAACTTCTGCAGCCAAATGGCATAAGCAAGCCTGGAAATGTTGGGGACAGACTCTGCAGAGGGCCTCAAGTGCCAGGCCAAATGGACTTCCCGGCAGGTAGTGGGGAGTTAAGGAAGCTTTTCAGCAGGGTAGTTAACGTGAGCAGATTAACTGGCAACATGACAACACAAGTTGAAGAAAGGAGATGGAATGTGACCAAATGACTTTCAAAGTGGCCCTGCATGGGCCACTAAGGAGCAAATGCACAGCAGATACTGTGGCATCAGAAGCCAAACACCTATGAGAGCAAAAGGAATGAAAGCCATGTCTTAACTATTCAGTGCTCAAGTTGGACAAGAAATGGAACTCATTCCAATTACAAACTCTCGGTCAAAATTTCCTGTTTCTTTGTTTGGTTTTTAAAATGAGAAATAAAATTATTTTAATGTTTTAAAATGGTGCAATGGTTAGAACCCTGAACAAATTCCAATCCTTGCTCTACCGTTTGTTGGCTGTGGGATGTGGACAAATTACTTAATCCCTCTAAGTCTCATTTTTAGCTGTGAAATGAGAATAATAATAATCCTGGGATCTACTTCATAGCACTGAATGAGAAAATGCATGCCAAGCACTTAGCATAGTGCCTGGTACATCTAAATAATCAATGTTGGCTATTGTTCTTATGATTATTATATAAGTCTATTATACAAAAAGAAGACCCATGTAATGGGAGAAAATATTTGCATATCATATATCTGGTAAGGGACCTGTATCTAGAATACATAAAGAACTCTTAAAATTCACTAAGAAAAAGGTAACCTGATTTAAAAGTGGCCAAAGGATCTGAACAGACATTTCTCCAAAGAAAGCATGCAAATGGCCTTCCCTAGGATTCCCCTCCCCAGGCCTGCCCACAATCCCCAAATTAAAGAAGTAACAGCTGGCACAGCAGGGGCTTCCAGGACTGCTATTTCCATTAGTTAGAGCTTGTGTAAAAGGTTGTTAAATACATATTTTAAAAACATGTCACACAGCCGCCACCCCCCTACACTCCGCACAGCAGGCCTACAAGAATTGTCCCCATATATTACCCAGACCCTCCCCACGTCCATTCTCAACTTTCCTTCCCACTGGTGTTGGGGGCTGATGGTCCCTCAGTCTTGGGCCCCCTTTCTCATCCTGGTTCGGCTCCACTTACACGATTCCTGTTCTCTGTCCCCACCCTATGCTCTAATTGTTCTGTATCTGCTATCAGGATTTGACAGGGAATTGACTTTTGATTCATCAAAGTATGACAAGTGTGAAGGCACCACACAAGTATAGAGGGCCTTGTAAAGGTATTGTTGTGAATTTTCACAGTGCCTGGAAACCAAGTGACCTGAATACACTTCCAGTTCCCACACATAACTGGCCAATCTCTATCTGTATATGCTGTGGTGAAGTAGCCCAGTTTGCTACAGAAACCTGTTTCCAGGCCAGGATGGAGGGCCTGGGATTCTCTCCTCTGATTCTCCCCTTGACCCCAATCTTTCTTTGGCAACAGACTAACTGGAGTCCCAGCACCTTGGTGGGTGTTCTGTAAACAGGGACACTCACCGTAGCATTCTGCACATCTGCTTTCAACAACAGGATCCTCAGGCCTCCTGGGCACAGGAGCACTCGTCTGTTTTCCAGATCTTCTCTCAAGCCGGGCTGAACTGTTGCTGGTAAACTGGGCAAGGATGCAGTACCAGGTAGGGTGTTTTTAAAGACAGATTTCACAGTTTGAGCAAAGGCCTCAACAGTCTTCTCAGCTGCGTCCACCAGGTAAACCTTTTTCAAGGTGCGTCCATCACTCTTACGTTGGAAGTTTTCTTTGATGGCCAAAACGATGGCCTCCACACACAGGAGTAAGGGAAAGCCAAAGGTCCCGGAGCTAATGGCGGGGAAGGCTATGGATTGGTATTGGTGTTTTTCAGCCAAAACGAGACTTTGTTCCACGGCATTCTTTAACAGGAGCATACATGCCGGGGCCTCCTCCGTCTTCCACTTGGGCCCTACTGCATGGATCACATGGCGGTACGGGAGCCTTCCCGCTTTTGAGATGGTGGCATGGCCAGGAAGGATCCTGCCCCTTTCCTTCACTGTCTTCTCACAGTCTGCCTGGAGCTCAGGGCCTGCAGCTTTCGAAAGCGCTGCGGCGAGCCCACCACTCAGCCGGAGGTCCTCATTTGCTGAATTCACCACCACTTCGGCAGGAAACTGTGTCAGGTCACCCAGCTGTACAATCAGCGACACTCCAGGGGCCAGGTCCACCTGAGCCGAGCCCTTCTGTTCGCCGGTGCCGCCTCCCTCCTCCTTTCCTTCATTCTTCTGTAGTTGCATAAAACAACCAAAAAGCCGTTTGACCTGACTTTTATAGTACCATGCTTTATCCTGGAAGATCTGGCCGGCTCCTGGCTTATCAATATTGATGCTTTTAACACAAACTGAATCCCTGGCTTGCCTGACGATGTTCATTCCCTCCAGGACTTTGGTCTTTGAGCCAATTAGTAAAATGCCTTTTTGTTTATCCTCGGGGTTGAAATTTACATTAACATTTATCTTCTTCATCCTTTGCAAGAATAGCTTCTCTGCCTTTAAATAAGCAATAACTAAGGGAGGCTTTACTTCCACCAATCTCTCAATTCTCATGTTTTTTTCCACAAAGTCAAAAAGCAAGCTGTAGACGTCATTTACTTCTCTCGTACAGCCAGCGACGACGACCTCAGCTGTGGTTTCTGAGATAAACCCATCGATTATTACAGTCATTGAGGAAGAATTATATTTCCTAGGCAAATTGTGAGCGATTCCTTTCCATTTCCCGCTGTTAAGAAATTCCCTGTCCTCAATGTCTATGCGCTTAAAATTTAAGGCACTGACCATTTGCTTTTCAGCTTTGAATAGGACTTCAGAAGAACAGCCAGTTAAGAGAACAGTTGTATCCTTTAGGTCATAAATTGCAAGAATGTTCTGTGCTATAAAGAGAGACTTAGAGAATTCTGCACAGTCAACCTGCTGCAAAAAGTGGAAAACCTCAGGAGGAAGCTCAATGTTTTTCTGGTCCATGGTGTAAACCTCTTCCTGGATTTTACACTTTAATTTATACACATCTGCACCGAGTCCTTTGAAGTACATGTGTTGAGCGGCTTCATCATAAGAAATCTCCACCTCTGGGCACTCTGTGTGGAAACGCTCCTGCATACCACTGTGGCGTAAAAGAGAATACTTTCCTGGGGAAACGGCCACTTTCTCCTTCACACTTTGCTCTTCTCTTTTAACTTTTTCAGTGGCGTTCTTTATTAATTCTTTGGTTTTCGGCTCAATGTTTTGGACATCCTCTGATTTCCCCACTAAGGTTACAATCCCCAGAAGTGTATCAAACTCAGTCAAAATCCTGTCATCTTCTAAGTCGTTTTTTATGGTGTCCCACACTATTGGATCCATTTTAAACGGCGTAACTTTATACCTAGACCTGATGCCAGAGAATGCTGCCAAAGCATCTTTCTTCCAGTTCTTGATTCTTAGTCTTCCTTGATTGACTAAGGTGGCCGCAGGTCTGATGGTAACTTCGCCATTGAGTTGGGGCCACGTTAATTCACAGTGACACTGTCTCATTTCTTCACTTATCTCTTCAATCAGGTGATTCTTTTTGTGCAAGAACTTCCATAAAGGAAGATCCAGAGATTCTCTAAATGGTGCTGGAAGCTTGATCAGAGGCTTTTCTTTTCCATATAAGGCTGTGCCCAGAGAGGTATAGTATGGGAACACATAGAGTGGCATATTGCTGAGGTAATGTTTCTTGGTCATTATGGTGCCTAACACTTAAAAGGAAAGAAATAAAATAAAGTAATCTCAGTGTAATATGTTCCAAAATAAAAAGAAAACATTCCTTGCTCTAGAGAGAAAAAAATCCTAATATTTGTAGAACTTTGATGTTACAACATGTTATTAAAAAGCAGCTCTAACCTTCACATACTGAGGGCAAGAGTGCAAACTGGTGCAGCCACTATAGAAAACAGCATGACAGTTCCTCAAAAAACTAAGACTAGTTTGGGCATCTACCTCCAAATTTGAAAACATTTTTCTGTAAAGGTATATGCATCCTGATGTTCATTGCAGCATTAAGTCATGGAGACAACTGAAGTGCCCTTCGATAGATGATTGGACAAAGAAAATGTGGTACATGTATACAATGAAATATTACTCAGCCGTAAGAAAAGATGAAATACTGCCACTTGCAACAACACGAATGGATCTTGAGAATATCATACTAAATTAAAGTAAGTCAGACAGAAAAAGTTGAGAACCATATGATTTCAGTCATATGTGGGAAGTAAAACTGAATATGATTTCACTCATGTGTGGGATATTAAACTGAAAGCAACAAATGGACAAGACAAACAAAATCTCACTGAAACAAACAACAGTATAGCAGTTACCAGAGGAAAAAGGAGGAGGAAGAAGGTAGAAAAGCGTAAAGGGGGTCAAATATATGATGATAGAAAGAGATCTGATTGGGTGGTGAACACATAATGCAATATACAGATGATATATGATAGACTTGAAACATATATAACTTTATTAGCCAATGTCATCTCAATAAATTCAATTTTATAAAAAGAGGGGGAAAAGCAGCTCTACTCTCATAGTGCTCAACTATAATTTGATATGTATCAACACTGCATAGGTATCCCTTGTTTAACGGAATAATCACTTAGAGCCAAGAACACTCTATTTTAAAATTCTGTTTTATTTTTTGTTTTTTGTTTTTCTGATAACACTGATGTATCACCACCAGGTTAAGAAATAAATAGGACTTTGGTCACAAGCATGGGGGTAATGTTTGCCCCAGTGTACAGAATATTTTGGTGCTCAAAGCAAAGCATATCTAAGAATCATGCTATTTGCTGCTTCTTGTACACCTGACAATTTTAGGCTTCATAGATGACTTAGATTCCATTAGTACTTCCAGGGAGAGGAGTACAGTAAGAATTATCATAGCTAACCATGTGACAGACACTATTCTAAGTGCCTTACAAATATCAAATTAATTTATTCTCACAACAGCCCTTCGAGATAGACACTATTATTATCATCCCTATTACAAATGATAAGTCTTAGACTAGGAAATGTTAGATAACTTGAACAGTGTCATGTAGGCTGTAAGTATTTTAGCTGAGAGTCAAGCCATTGTCTGAATGCTCTTGACTCTTTCCCAGGGATTCTAAACCCAAGATCGTCTCATAGTCATCAGAGAGCCCCGCCCAGAGACTCTGATTCACTGAATCCTGCACCTTTCCTATCCCTGCTACAATGCACCTCCTGCCACTCTTACTGGGATATATACATGTCTGTGTGTATGTATTGGGAGAGGTGGTTACTCTTCTCCTTAAAGCCTCTCCTCATTTTGTGTTAGTTATTAGACAGGTACAAGGGGTCTAAGAAGGAAAGAAAGTAGAATGAATTCCAATAACTTGGCTTAAAATAGCATCCTTTGGAAAGTTGTTAAAAATAACTCTACCTGTGCATAATTGGCTCCTAGGCCTTGAGCCACACATAATAAAACACGGCCTTTGGAGGTCCAGACACATAGTTTCAACTTCCCAAAATGGCCCCCTAGGTTCTGAGCCTAGGCAGCACCAGTGACCACTACCACGTACTGCGCACCCACCATGTGCCAAGCACTTTGCAGGTATAATATAATCTCATCTAATACTCACAACATTTTCTGAAATAAGTAGTAACATAAACTCTGTTTTATAGAGGAGAGAACAGAGGCTTTTGTGAGTTAAAGGAAATTGCTAGATGACAAAGCTAGTAAGCAGCAAAGCAGGATTTGAATTTAGGTCTATCTGACCTAAGAACCATTTTAGATGTCACCCTAATGTGCCTTAAATTCTCCATCCTTCTTTCTCTCTGTAAAGAAAGAGTAACTATATCTAACCATGCAGGTTAGTACAGAGACTCAGTGAAATGCTGTGGCAGAAAACACAGCAAAAACCAAACCAAAACTAACAAACACAACTGACCTGCAATGCGTATTTAATAAGAGTTCCCTTTCTTAAGATTTTGTTAAACTGAACCAAATAATTTCAGAGTAAAGTGCCTAACATTCCTCACCAATGATCCACATAAAATACAATATTGCTAAATAAATTCTCTTCTTAATCCAGCTTTATCTACAGTGTGCCTCAGTATTGGTAACCCCCTGTAAGCAGTGAAATACCCTACAAGAAAAATTAACGGTTTAGGTGAAAAGGAGTTTGGGGGAAAAGTAGAGAAGTTAACAGCATAGATTATGGGCCAGACTACCCAAGTTCAGATCTTGGTTCTGTTATTTATTAGCTGTGTAACCTTGGTCAAGTTATTTGACCTTTCTGTACCTTAGTTTTTTCATTTGTAAAATTGGGATTACAATAGCAGCAATGCCCATAAAGCAATGTCTGTGAATATGCTTTGTAGCACCCTGCAGAGCTATGTAAATCACAATTATAAGAAGGAACAACCGGACAGAGAGAAAGGGAAAATCAGTGTATCTGTGACTGAGGAGAGCATGAGAATGAGTGGGGCTAGAGGAAGAGGTCTGGTCAATACAATCAGATGGTGCAAAGAGGTCAGGTGAAATGGAACCTTTGAGAGTGCCCCTCTGTTCACCCGGAATCCCCCAGTTAATCCCAAGCACCGTGTTCTTTCTTTCCCTAAGAAGTCTGGCTCTCCAATTCCTACTTCTCAGCCTTGACCTCTGAACATCAGTGAACTCTCCAGGCTGACTTTGCATGAGCCTCAGACAGCTGGAAATCTATGTCTGTAAAACCCTGAGAAGTGTTTCCCTAAGGTTCAGCTGGACATGATTTTCACAGGGTCACTGCAAAGAACAACCCAGGAGGCATCCAGTGATAAGGTGAAATCACCCTTATTAATTTTTGAATGATATTGACAGGTGAAAGGGAAAGTGTCGATGCTTTATAGAAACTGTACATGTTTCTGAGTGTTTCTTTACCTAACCTTATCAAAATTAATTCGAGAATTTCTACCAAGTGTACAGCTAAAACACAGACCATCTCTTGTTTTAATACAGTATTTCCAAGATTCTGAGAATTATGTATTTTTCAGTTCATCATAGGTAGAGACTCATGAGAGAATCTCCTTATATCTTTCAAAATTTAACATGACTTTTCTAAAATCTGAATCACTGGACTCATTAAGCATTATATTCCAGAGAAACTTGATTACTAATTGGATTACAAATGAAATATATGAATACAAAAGAAAATACTCTGGAAAATACTCAATGGATAATGGTAAGATCTGCTAAAGTGGTTTAGCTTATGCTGGGTTTATAAAATCAGGCTAATAGATATTACCTTTTCTGTCAAAAAATTCAATCAGAGCTGAACTCTCTTCGGGAAAACATTCAACACTGGTAACTTCTCCCCCTCCATTTTGAGGATTTTCAAAAAAACATTTCAGATTATAGTAATCAACACCAGGCGGCAGGTTTTCAACCCGGATTGTTTTTGTCTCCTCTAGAAGTCTTGGCGAAAGCTGAAGTTTCTTCACTGAATGGTGAGTGGCACAAACATCAACAAATTTCATGGGATCTATAAACCAAAATCAATCAATCAGAAAATTATGTTTATATCTTCACTTTATACAGAAAAACACTGTCTGAATATTGAAATAAAAGGTGGAGCTAGATGCAAGATTTTAATCCCTAAATGAGAACTGACATGCTTAAAACTTCCAGTCTCTGAACAATGACGCATGTATGAATATCTTACCTGGATTATGGCCACTGAGCTGTGGCCCTCCTCCGCTTACAACCCTTTCCAACCCTCCTTGACATCGCCACCTGAGTACTTTCTCTACAACACAAATCTCTTCATTTCACTGCTTCCTCAAGTCCTTCATGACTCCAAACTAATTTCCAAATATCACCTCTGGTTATTCTTTGCCATTCATTTTATTTTCCATAATACCAAAAAAAAAACAAAAAAAAAACCCCACAAAACAAAACAAACAAACCAAAAAATGAGTCATTATTTTGAAAACCAACTAACTCTCTTTTGCTTTCATATGTGTGTGTGTGTGTGTGTGTGTGTGTGTATATACACTTATATGTGTATATATACATATATATGTCATTATATATCATTTCCCGTGCCTGATGTCCTTCTCCAATTTTTATCCTGATTCTATTCCTCCTTCAGGACTCAGCCCATTTAACTCTTTCAAATAAATAAATATTGATTGTGGGCCCACAATGTACCAGGCACTGTGCTTGGAGCTGAGGATAGAGTGACCAACATAACAAGTTCTTGAACATGCACTGCCCAGGAGGGAGGACTTCTTAAAAGCAAACGTTGGCACTCAGACAAGGATTCCCAGAGTAGGTAGTCACTGACTTGAGTTTTGAAGGATGAAAAAGAGTTTATCTAGACAAGGGGAGAAAATGTTTCAGGCAGAGAGAACAGCAATGGCATGAAACAACACAGTGTATTTGGGACCTGATAGACTGGTACTACTGAAGTATGTACTTCATAGAAGGGAGTAGGCAGGGCAAAAGCAAGCCACTTTGTTTGGGTTCCCTTCCTTCCCATTCTCCACAGCCTGCTGTTCACAGCTGGAGAAGGCAGCTTCTCCTCTTGCATCTTTATTATTCATTTACACATAGGTTTCCTCCCTTCCCGATATGAATTCCTCAAAAGCAAGAACCAAGAATTATTTATCTCTGTTCCTACTGAACCTAGACAAGTGCATAGCGCACTTGTTTATGCCCAAGTTTTGGATCAATGAACAAAAGCAAGTTCATTTAGTTTTACCTTTATAAACAATAATCATAAATTTAAAATAAAAGTAGCTTCCTTTATTGAGTCCTTACCATGTCTCAGGTATCATGTCAAAAGGTTTGCAAACATTATTTCATTTAATCTTCATAGAAACTGTATCAGATAGGCATTACTATTCCCATTTTATACGTGAGAAAAGCAAGGCACACAGAAAGTAGTAAATTGACCAACCTCGGATAATTAGTTTAATGGAGAATCTAGAATTTTGACTTCATAACCTGCATCTTAATTAACCATTCCACCTCCATGGCAATGGAATAGAGAGGGCCTCAAACTGAAAATTTTCCTTGTTTTTCTGGAGATGGCTCTTCCATCTCAGACATCATTCACAGACTCCTCACACAGACCTCAAAGAGCACTCATTTTCTGTATCACACGCTCCTTGCATATGTGGATGGCCATGAAAGTATTAAGGAAATACATGGTAAAAGGGATAAGAGAACAGGCTCTATAGAAGTGCGCTGCCTGGGTTCAAATCCAGTTCTTCCATTTATCTGCACCTCTGTCTCAAGTGTAAAATGGGGAATACTAATAATAATCTCAAAAGACTGTTGAAAGGAACAAATTAATTAATACATGGAAAGAGTTAGCATAGTACCTAATTTACAGTAACACTATGAGTGCTTGCTATTATTATTATTAACTTCAAGTTCAATTTCATAATGTACATCAATATTTACTTCTCCCAACGAGGTGAAAACACTGACTCTTCTGCTTGGAATCACTTTAATAACCTTAGACTTTAGATTTCTATTTGGGTGTGCTGTCTCCGTCTCAGTCGCTTTGAGTAAAAAAATTATCACTGTCTTTGTGTCTGTCTCTGTCTCTCTGTCTCTGTCTCTGTCTCCCTCTCTCTCTCTCTCTCTCTCTCTCACACACACACACACACACACACACACACACACACACACCTTGCACAATAAAGTTTGATCGATTAAATATTCCAGACTTTGGATTTGAAACAAATTTGCTTCTCTTTCAAATAAAAAAGGACCTATGTTAACTTGGAGTCTCTCTTATTAACTACTAGAAAGACTTAGGTTTTCAGAGACATTCCATTAGTTGGGTGTCCCAAGTCCCAAAAATGTGGTGCAAAGAAGACTGGCAAATGAAGACTCACTAATCTTACCTATATATTTTAGAAAGGTGACTACGGCAACATTAAAATCTCGAATTACTTCCACTTGAAAATCATCACTGGACAGGCCACTTATGTTCTCCACCAACAAGGTCAACATGATATCAGTCACATTGGTGCTGAGATTTTCAAATGCAACCAAAGAGGGAATATTTTCACATTCTTTTGGGATATCTTCCATTTTTTCTGATCTTCTATTGAGAGAGGCTTTCTCATCCAGTTCTTTTGACGCATCTGATTTTAGGGATACAAAAGAGGTCAAGATATTATATTTACCACCATGGTTGTAGCAAAGTAAATTATCATAAGACACTGCTCTCTTTCTTTCCCAATCTCTAGGCTAACTCAGATAAAAACAGATCCTAGAGGGCTTTTTGCTCAAATTAATTAAAAATAAAATGTACCTTATTATTGTTACATTATTTCCAATTTTATTACACCTTTTCTTCTGACTTATACTTCTATTATAGCACCATATTATGATAATTGAACTCAGTTTCTCAAAAGCAAGGGACATGTGTATGCATCTTTGTATTGCTGGCACATGATATGTAGGTGAGGCTCAATAACTGTTTGCTGAATTGGAGATTTACTGCTTGGACCACAGCAGGAATGCAAGAACAAATGCAAGAACAACTGATGTTTGGGCATCATCTAACACACTATGCTCTGAGAAGCAGTAAGTTCCTATCGCTGGAGAGAAAAAAAGAGACACTTGCACTGAATGATGAAGAGATACAAATAGAAGATAAAATGACCTAGAGAGAGCTGTAGGTATACATCAAGCTCACTGAATAGCGATCATTCCAGCCAGCTTGTTTCTCTCTAGTGTTGATCATACTGTTATTCATATGCAACAGGTCCGTCTCACTCTACACTTGTCCAGTGCAGTAAAGCATGAAGGGTACAATATGAATTTTAGCCATTCTTTGAGCAACTATTCAATTGGGGCCCTTATTATGTTCAAGGTACTGGCTGTGTGGAAAGCGGTGCATTCAAAAACCATTAGATAAGGAACTTACACATTTTCTAATGGAGGTACTCAAGAAAAATGAGAAAGGAAACTGACATTTGTAAATGTTTATTATGGCACAGCAAAATGCTATGTGCTCACCAGATCCATTTTGTTTTCTATCTGCGAAACATTTCCCAGACTTCCTACAATTCGATTCCTACAGCAGAGTTCATGTGGATAATTAAACATGGGTGGAAGTAGTGAGTTCCACTTCCAAGCATGGCCAACACACATCTCCTTCATATGGATCTCCACTCTCCCTTGAAGTGACCTTGGAGGCCATGGATCAGGATAAAAGTATCAAAAGATGGAAGGAGGCTGGGTTCCCGAATGACTGCATGAAGCAGTCTGGACTCTCCCCACCACCCTAGCTCTCGACTACACTGAACTTTGATCTGGGGGGTTGTTTGCTATAGCAGTTAGAACACCTCGACAAATACTCTTGCCACGTGCTGAACATGGCTCCTCACATATACATTCATGTCAAATAAAAGAAAAATAGCTTAAAGATTCAATAATGACATAACTAGCTTTCAGTGAGACAGGCACGACAAACCATGCCTGGGGTTGAAGCTGTATGAGTTCAACCCTTGACTCTGCCACTCTTTAGCCACGTGACCTCGGACACGTCTCTTCATTATAAAATGAGAGTATTGAACTAAGTGAATGGTAAGAGCCTTTGCAGCAATGTCGTTTTGTAATGCCATGACAATTAGAAGCTTCATCACAAGGGTGGCTTGGTTAACTGCCGAACAAAGAACATCAGCAGTCAAGCCAGGATTTCAGAGAAGAGAGATAAAGGGACTGGGTTGGCTTGGAAAAGCTTTAGAGAAGAGGAGGAGACTGAGTAGATCTTGAAGGGTCCATAGAATTTAGGTAGAAGAAAGTGAGGCAGAGTATTGTGAGCAGCAAAAATACACAGTGTCGTGATTGTGTTAACCTACTCAGGAGATAGAGATCTGAATGATTACGCTTAAGAAGCACTTAGGTGTAGAGGTGTTAAGAAGTGGGCCAGAAAAGTCAGTTTCATCAAGAACACCATCTGGACTTCATCTTGCAGTTGGTGGTAAGGCTGAGTCAGGGAATGCTTTTGTGAAAAGGATGACCAGATATCCAGCAACAGTACAGAGGACTGGCTAGATTTAAAGAAAAGAACATCAGATACAGAAAAGACTAAGTGGGATGTTCCTGCCATGCTGGAGTTTTGAAGGAATAACAGGAACCTGAGGTGAGGAAGGAACGGATAAGAAAAACTTAAAAAAAAAATTGACAAATCTCTGTTACTAATGTATGTGAAAGCTTAAACAAGAAAGATGACTGAAATTTCTAGTAGGCCATGGGTAGACAGGTTATGGACTTCAAGAGAAATAAGGAAGTCAGAAGAGTGCACTGGTTTGGGGAGACAGATGATACAGGTGGCTTCAGACATGTTGGCTCTAACATATTTTCCAACAGGAAGGTCAGACACAGAGTTTATATTTTAGAGGAGAGTCCAGGCTGGAAATTAAAACTTGGAAAAACCAGAATTTCCTGACCACAAGTAATCAGTATTTCCTTGCTCTTACTCATCTCTCATCTCCTGGTTCTTCCACTGGCTGGTTTATACCTTTCATGCCCAGCCCAACTTGGGTAGGCCTAGACCTGACATTGGCTTAAGGCTCACATCTCCTGATGCTGGTGTGTGCCTTGACTGACCTTTCCCTGCTCTGTCAACTGCCTGTCAAACTTTAGCTTGAAGCTCTGGGTTTTAGGCATGGTATAGCATCCTTTGTTCTCCTCATCCCTGAGATTTGAGACCTATTAGGGAACCCCCTTCCTCATTTTGCTCAGTTCTGAAAATTGTCTACACCATTCCAATTACTTTCAAGAGTCCTACCCTTAGAGCCATTGTCAGGACTCATTGTGGAGCAACGATTCAACAAAGGACCTGCTCTTCCACCTCTTAAAAGGATCAGCTTAAGTATCCTGTTGAAGACAGGTTACCCATCTTCCTGATTGGTTACTATCATTAGGGTCTGAGTCAGGTAGAAGGTAAAAATAGGTTAGTAAATGGGTCTAACATTTCCAGGACAATGAAAAATCCACTGGTGGTGTGGGGCTGGATGGCTGTCCCTAAGAATATATACACTTGGAGTTTTAAGCAAATCTGAAGCAGTGCTAACAAATCAGTCAAGACAGAGTTAGGGTAAAATCTATGAAACCATAAGAAACAGACTTAATTAAAATCTAGTTGCAGGGAAATGTACAGATACAAATTTAAAACCAATTCCTGGTCTAAAATTGAACTTGAGGGTATAGCACTTAAGCATCTTCTAAGAAACAGATAGGAATTTAAGGGGTCACAATGAACATTAGAGCTGAGTAAGCCAGTTCAATATCTGAAGAATGGTAAACATGAATTATTCTAAAGAGACCCCCTAAAAATCCCGTCTCCTAAGCATCATGAGCTTCCTAAGAAAACCATGCATACTAGATTCTACAGTTTAACAGTACATCCATGTTAGGTAAAAACTATCTATATTCATACTATTACCAGTCATTTTAGCAAGTAAAGGCAGTTGTATTCCTAGTGCCAAAATTTTTTATTTTCGAAAATAAAAAATTGCAAAAATTTAAACATATTCTCAAGAGCATTTCCGCTTTAGAGGACAACATTTACACATTTTCTGGAATTCCTTGTCCCTAAGGTCTGGATATGTGTATCACTTTATTTCTCTTGCTCAGCCATTCAATGCAGTTCATCATTTCCTTCCCTTTATAAGAGAATGCTTAGCCAGGAAAACTAGTCTCTTCTTTAGTAAATGTCAGGTGGTACTACAGGCCAATACCCAGACACTAGTTAAGCAGCAGAGGTCACAAAAGCTACTGGATTTCAAGTTGTTTCCCTCAGCAGATGGAATGGAAGAACTGCTACTGGTCTGGAGGGCAGCAGCCACATCCTACACCCAGCACTCAGAAGTTTTCATCCAAAGGACATATACCTTCCTGATGTGACTCCAGAGGACAGCACTTTACACACCCAGAGCTCAGAAACTGACTTAGCCACACACAGCATCCACTGTCATGCTTCTCAATGACAGGTTGGGCACAGGTGGGCTCTAAAGGTCAGTTCGTCACCACCTTCTAGGCACGTCTTTGCCCTCCCTCCATTACAGGGTGTCTCCCAGTCCCCATCTTTTTGATCTGAGCCCTATAGCAAAGGAGACAGCTGTGAAGCTATCTGAGAGTATGTACATTCTGCAGTGCAGGGCATCTCCAAGCTGAGCATTCCCTGCCTTGTGAAGTCAAGAAAATAAGGATGATATCTACAAGTGCCATCTTTAATAAAAGCAAAATTGCCTGGTGAAGGCCAGTCATCTCAACAGAGACCTTACCTGGTTCTTTGGCATTTTCTTTGGTCTTAGATTCCTGAAATCCAAAGAATAAAGTAGCATTAATAAATTACTAATAAATTCTTTACATTACGAAAATGTGCCCGGGACCAGCTTGGAGAGGTAGGGTCAATAGAAACTATAATGAAAAGCTTTGGAAATGATGCTGTTGAATGACACGTGTAGTGGCACAAAAACCATTGATAAAAGTGACTCACAAAAAGTAGAAACTCCAATTAACTCCAGGTGTCTGGGGTATGGGGTGAGACCTACATTTTTTTCTCATTTAACATTGATTGAGTGTTTCCTATGAATAACCCCTTACCATTTGCTTTACAGAGGCTGCCTCATCTAATTCTCACAGCAATCCAACAATCGAATGAGATAGATGCTATTACTATACCATTTGACACTGAGGAAATACTTAGTACATGCGATATGGATCACTGTCCCCTCAAAACAATGCAGAAATAAAACAAGTACAGCAAGTTCCAGGTTAAGAGCACCCAGGATAAACAGACTTCAAATTTTACATCTCAAAACACCCTAATTGTAACTCCCAAATCTTGACTTTTGCAAGTGTCTAAATCAAACAAAACTGCCACCTACTATTCCATACCTACTCTACCACCACTCTCACTTCCTCCACATCTGTAAGTGGCTTTTCTCACTCCAGATCGATTTGTACTTCTTACTCCACTAGATTTTCCTCATTGTGCTTCCCATCCCATATGCCTTGAGGAAACATTCTACTTCCCTTTTATTCACTCTGTTACTTACTTTTGTTGGACTCTTCCCCTCGGAGGCATCATGGACATCATCTAAGGCTGTGGGCAACCAGACAGTTAACTTGAATGTTCCTTTTCCTGGTAATACTAACTCATGGCTCTCTCTCTCCAGAACTTTCTGCCGAACTGAAATAAATAAATAAATAAATAAATAAATAAACAAACAAACAAACAAACAAACAAACACACACACACACACACACACACACACACAAAGACAACTGTTAAGAAATCTTTATTCACAAAAATTATTCCATGATTTCCATAGGCTTAGTCATCATCAATCAATAGCTTGGTCAGTTTCCCAGGAAGCTTGTGTGGCAAAAAGAGGAAAAGTTTTACTAGCAGAAATGGATTTGAATTCCATCTTTAAACTTTTTTTTTTTTTTATCTTAAGCATATTCAAAAACCTCTGTCTTCTTGTGTATTAATAAGTAATTAATGAAGACCACCTTATGTAGGTGTTAGGTGGATTAAATTGAAGAATTTAATACAGTACCAGATGCTCAGTGGGCAGTCAGAAAGGAAGCAATATTTATTCTACAGTAAAGGGAAGCAATTAAAGCATCCCTCATGGTGAACCAGTGAAGACTGGGTGCTGGGGCATAGCATAATAAAAGCCATCTTTTAGAAAGGTAACATAGCTGACCAGGAGCAGAATGGCCAGGAACCTAGTTAAAAAGAAGTGTTAAAAAGAATTGCTTCAATCAATTCTTTGACCTGTGAAGAGAAGAGATTCACATTCATTAGTAAAGGGAGTAGGCATGAAGGGATGGGAGAGATTAAAAAAAAAAATAACACATCAGGCAGTTGGGCTGCAGTGAGAAAACAAACAGAGGACACAAGTGTTCAAAAACCTGGATTCAAATTCCAACTCTGCCATGAACTAGATGAGCGATCTTCGGGAAAGATCTTAACTGCTCTTAAGTCTCTTTCCTTACTCAAACCAGTGTCTGTGAATGAATTTTATAACCACCACAAAAGCTATGCAAATTAAGTTATAATTATAAGAAAGACCAGCCAGAGAGAGAAAGGGGAAACAAGAACAACAGAGAATGTGTGAGTTTACACAAGTAGGGTGAAGGGAACCTTGGAAAGTGTCGTGCTATTCACAGGCACAGCTCTGCCATAGTGTATTCTGATAATGTTGGCCTGATGAGGCCAAGGATATAGATAGCAATCTTTCAAGAAAAGGAGCTTGAATAGCTTTTCCACCTCAACCATCTATGAAGGAGTGGGCGAAGTGAGGCCTCATCTAAATGCCAACTTAATGAAACAGATCTTGGAAACAATACAAGAAGAAATGCCAGACTCTTAATTTCATCCTTTATGAGAGGGCAGATATTTTCACATGTAGTCCTAAGGGGATGCCTTAAGCTAGAGCAGACAGGATAAGACCCCTGAAGCCAGAGAGGAAGCTAAGTTTTGTAAGCCAAGTTGTCCAGACTTGTGGACTTCCGTGATGAATTCCTTTTATTATTCCCCGGACTTCCATTGAATTCTATCCAGGCATCTAAGTGTGCCAGTCTGTTCTGTGTGCCATATGGATAGGTACCACTGCTTCAAGAAAGCAGATGGTAGCAATATCAGTAAGTGCTCCCCAACAAGAAGAATGTGAATCTGGCAGGAAAAAGAAGTTCTAATCTGATGTCCCGCCACCCTGACCCATGTGGACCGTCTCCCATCTGCACCAACCTCAGACCAACCACATTTACT
This sequence comes from Cynopterus sphinx, assembly GCA_030015415.1. NCBI lineage: Eukaryota > Metazoa > Chordata > Mammalia > Chiroptera > Pteropodidae > Cynopterus > Cynopterus sphinx. Next base: position 53,523,463 of record CM057380.1, read on the forward strand.
TGTATTTAAAGAGAAAATGGGATCCCTTACCGAAAAGAGGCGGACAATAATCAGGAGCCAAATTATGACCAGAAAGGGTGTAAATGTACACAAAAGGAGCTGGGTTTAAAATCTTCTGAGTCAGTTTATACTAAACTTTTCAGAAATTTGATTAACGATATAAAAGTAAAATACAGCCTCTAAATAGTTCCTGTATGCTATACAGTAATTTCTACAGAGATATCCTGATGGGCTTGTTCTTATCATGTGAATTACATGACTAGATCGTGTTCTATTATGGCCTGTGCCTGCTGAAGCCACTTCCTGGTGTGGAGAGAGGGCATTTCTGCAGAAGAACTTCTGCCCTAGGAATGCTAAGGCAGGTCATTTCATTCACTGTTAGCAACTTCCTGATAGCTTGCTGGGAAAGTGGTTGTTCTGGTAGGAAACTGAAACTGAATAGAAACCGTACACTCCCCCAAGAACTTTGATCATAGAAGGTCTTGAGCTGTACTAAGTTTGAGATGTCCCTGCTGAGGGTAACATGAAGGGGACTTTGGAGCAGCCTGACGGTGGGGGAAGGGCATCATGGGCTGGGAGACGTGAAGGAAGAAGCCTGGCAGGAGACTGTTCTGCTTTGAGGGCTAGAAGGGAATCATGCTATCATCACAAAATTATATCTTATATCTTGTGCTGGTTGTATTTGTATGCTGTTTGTATTTTCTATAATCAATTCCCTTTTTGTTCATTCAAGGTCATCAACAAACAACAGGGATTCCCAAACTTCAGCACACCAGAGCCACCTGGGGTGCTGGTTCAATGTGCAGATTCCCACCCAGCCACACTCAGGGTTGCTGCGTCTATGTGACCAAGCTGGGGTTGTGTCTGTTTAATCTGCTAAGCATCGGGATGGAGGGGGTTTGTGGCCCCAATTTGAGAACTACTCCTAAGGATAATGGAATGCAGAAGAAGAAAGGAGGGTCCCTAAGTGCCAGGCCCATGCTGATGTTAACAGTTAGAATTAAAGTAGTAACATCCCTTGAGGAAAAGACTTAACGTTGCACAGCTTCCCTTCTGAGCATTCCCTTGGTGAGATGAATCCTTAGAAAACTTGGTATTTTGTTTTTATAAAGACTCTGAGCCAAGCAAGTCTCCTGTCCCGGTCCACTTCACTTCCTTCACATTTACCTGTGCACCCCTCTCCTCTCTGAGTTTCATCTTCCCTTTCTAGATTCATGCATAGAGCATCTCAATTGCTCTCAGGGCTTTGGAAGCCTCCTTGCTTCTCCTTTGGCTCAAATGCTTCTCCAGATCCAGTGCCAGGCAGGACCATCGGTTGTCTACATCCTTTCCTATGAGAAAGTGCGCGCTCTGGCAGCAGCATGGTCACCCAGCACAGAGCCCGGTGGGTGTCTTAAGCAAGCAGATATTTGGTGGGTATTTGTCCTCCCCCTTTCTGAAATGGCAACAACAAGCTGGACAAGGGGAGAACTCCGTTGCTCAACTAACTGGCTGTGGGAAGGAAAATTCCTTCTTGAAACTTGGGAAACTCCCAAACACGTTCAATTCGGTCTGGTCTGAGGACAACCTTAAGACTGAGGGAAGGGTACCAGCAGACTTCAAAACTGTGTGTGGGTCAACAGCACGCTGCCCTCCCCCTCCAATAACTCTATTTCATGCAGACAATGTGATTTTAGGCAGTGTCTCGGCCCCTCTCCCGCGTGACCCCAGAACCACCGGGAATCTCCACGACTCCCGGAAAAATCCCCACGATTCCTTATGTTGTTTAACCCCTTTCCTTCACCACCTAAAAATTAACAGAAAGAAAAGGAGTTACCCTCTCCCTCCGTCTCGCATGGAGCATTGGCCATTCCCATAGAACCAGGTGCCGGATCCAGAACAGGACACAAGTAGGAATACCCTCTATCCCCACACTGACTTTCACTGTGAAAGGGCTCACTCGTCCTCGCTTAGAACACTGCAAGAATCTCTTTAAAAGTCTCAGTTTCACAGTCTCTCCTGACGGACATCGATGGGCTTATTTTCAGCCAAATTTGTCTGTCCAGAGTACCTTGCGACATGTTTCTCCCTTAACTACCTGTGGGGTAAAGTGCAAACTTCTTCCCATGTCACACGAGACCCTCCATCACCTCAACCCACCTTGTCTTCCTCACCTCTTCACGGAAGAAGGGGGTTGAATGACAGCAAGCCCGCACATTTTCACACCTGAGAGACCCCGCTGTCACCTCCTAAAGCTTCCAGATCTCCGGCGAGCTGAGCCAGCCCGCCGGGTCCCTGCAGAGGCGCGCCCCGGCTTCCTGCCCCCGGCCCTCGCCCACGCCGCGTGCCCGGACCTGCACAGCCCCAGTGGGCGGCGCGCCTATGCGGAACGGAGCTGGGGTGCGGCTGCTCCGGGAAGCCTGCTCTCCCCTTCAAATCGTGTCCCCACGCGCCGGGACAGCCCTAACGCCGCTGCGTCCACCGGCCGGAGGCAGAGGGGCCGCGCCCGCCCGCCCGCTCCCCGGGGCGCGCACCCTGCGAGCGTCCGGCAACGCCCCCCTGGCCCGGCAGGTGCTGCCGCGGGAGCCGGGCGGATGCTCCCGCCGGGGCCGGGGCCGGGGCCGGGGGGCGGGGGTGGGGGGGGGTCCCCGCCCGCCCTCCGCGGGCGCCGCTCACCGTCCTCCCGGAAGAGCACCAGCCACCGGGCCGGGCTCCCCGGCTGCCGGCGGACCTCGCACTCGCCGCCGCCCGACCTCTTCGGGCTCTGGAAGTACATCTGCAACTTGGTGCTCAGGTTCTTCGGGGGGTCGGAGCCGCAGGACGCCTGGACCAGCAGCGGGAAGAAGCCGGGCGCAGCCATCCTCAGCCCCGCTCGTCCCGCCGGGACCGCCCGCCCTCCTCCGCCGCAGGTCCGGGCTGTTCGCTCGGACCCTTTCGCTTTCGTTTCCAGGAACACGCCTCCCTGCCACGAAGTCCTCCCTTCGGCTGTGAGCAGCGGGCCCGGCTTTGACGGGGCAGCCCCGACCGCCCCCACCGTCCGGCGCCCGTGGCGAAGGCCGCCCGTCCCCGCTGCAGACACCTGGCCGCCCCGCCCCGCCCGTGCGTGAGCACCGCTCCCGCCTGAGCTCGGGACGTGCGTGCCACTCACACGGCAGCCGCGGGCGAAGTCAGCAGCGTTAGGTCACGGGACCTCGTAAGAGCACAAGGTTTTACAAGGTTTTACACGGCGACATTTCACAAGAAAATATAAAGGCTCGTCAAACTGTCTTTGGACTGGGAACTTCTTTCGACAATCAGTTAGTTGTCAGAATTACACCTGGCTTTCCTTCTTTTGCAGTGTGCTCCCTGAGATGGTAATAGGGTGTGTCTAGAAGTAGGGGGTGGCGTGGGGTGGGGAGCAGTACGCTCAGTTTTTTCCGGAATATTTCCTAGGTGCCATGCATTCGGGATGGATAGGACAGACACAGTTCCCGCCCTCCCTGAGCTCAGGAAGCTGTGCGACACAGATGAGTTATGACACAGTGGGATCTGTGCCCTCGGAAACAGTTGTTTCTGAAACAAATTAGGAGGAGCTCAAGGCGGTTTATGGGGAGGTGACATGTAACCTGAAGCCTACGGGTGATGGGGGGATAACCTTGGAGAACTGAGAAGAGGAGAGTCTATAATGGTGTTTACTTGTGCAGAATCACTCTGGCTGTTGTGTGGTAGCTAGAATAGAGGTAGGGAGATTGCCAAGTGGCTGCTGTAGTGTCTTAAGTGAGGGATGAGGGTGGCTGAGACCAGGCTGCTGGCAGAAGAGGACCTGAGAAAGAGTGGGATTCCAAACTGATATTGAAGGCACAACTTTCAGCGGGACCTGCTGAAAGGTGTGGGAAGCTAGAGAAGACCCTCAAAGATGACTCCACGGTCATCCCCAGATGGCCTGAGTGACATTCGCCAGATGGGAACACCCAAGAGAAGCCAGAAATGAAGGAGAGATGCTAGGAATATGTGTATCCTTGACCCATAATATTTCCAGTGAGAAGGAGAGATTATCATTCAAACACTACTAATACATCAGGTGAGAGAAGTACCTCTTGGACGATGGGGGGACCTGGCACTGTCTCCTAGTGAGGGGGCGTGAGATGGAGATGGCAATGGACAGAAGCCTGAAAGAAAGGGAAGGAAGTGGAGGCAGCAAGCAGAGTCAGCTCTTTGCAGAAGTGTGACTGTGAAGGGGAAGAAAGATTTAGGCAGCAGCTTATTGGATTCTAAGATCAGACCTTTGTTACGCTTCTTTTCTGGCTTTTCAAATATTTTAAGATAGAAGAGTCTTGGGCATGTTTAAATAGTGATAGAAAGAAGTGAAGGGAAGGTTGAAGACACAGGTTGTGGGAGAAGGTGGAGAAGATCCTAGAGGCATCAACCTTAGGAGAGGGACACTTTTCCCACTGCACCAGAAACAAAGCAGAGGTGGAGTACAGATGCGGTCGTTCTGACTTGATGAGAGAGTATGGAGTTCTCCACAGATGGACTCTGTTTTCTCTGAGAAGGAGGAGGTCAGGTCTCTTAGACGCTGCCAAAATGAGAGCTGCTTAGCCCTGCAGGGTTGGACCTGACGTGTTGTCTCTTAATGACAATGAAAGGAAATTTAAGGATGAAACAAACCAGAGATGGGCCAAAGAGAGTTTAGTGGGCTTTTATTTCTGATCCATAATGATGCTGAGCAGTATTGAGGTACTTTCTCCTGTCTCCAGGTTTGTACCTGCAGGTGGCGCTCATCATCCAGTCCAAACCACCTTGGTCCCTGGTGAAGGAAGAGGGGAGGACACGGAAGGGCCAGTCATAGATCTCAGCCACTGGGTAGTGACTGTTTCCCCAAAAGGTATCCCACCCCAAAACACAACTAAAATCGGCATCCGTCTCTCCCCAGAGTTTGGGAGTCCAGAACTTGGCAAACAGTCTATCTTTTTCTCACATCATCATTTCACAAGAAATAAAATTGGTAAAACAGAAACCCTTTGTTTCTAAAAGTCTTAGCTGGCCATTTCCGATTTTCTTTCAAGGATTTATTTAATCATCAGCAGTGTGCCTTGCCACTCGAAGTCTGCTCATCTCCTGAGTGGACTGGAAGAAAGCTATCAGAGGATCAGGATGGCAGGTCTTGAAAGCCAAGGAAAGAAAGTTCTACAGGAAGCAAATTGTTGATCATCATCAGCCCCCGAAGTACTTTGTCTTCTAAGTTGTTTTGATCCTATTCATTGTTGAACATTTACCCTCCCTTCTTCCACAGTGTGCTTATTCTCTCTCAAAACTCTCTCTCCAATGAGTGTCTACCTCCTGTAACTTACTTACTTCTAAGGAAGCAAGTGTCCTCTCTGGGCCTGGAGATGGTGGCTCTTCAGCACAGACGTGGCCGTGTTCACGTGCCGTTTTCTAGGTTCTCCTGCCACCTCATAGGCACAGCTGATCTTAATATAACAACCCACATGTGTGTTTTGGGGGCTGCACTGCCCTTTCTCTGCTTCATTTAAATTTGCCCTTTCAGCTTCTCAAGAAACTGCTATGCAAACTTCTGGTGTGGGCCTCCTTTTAGCTTCTTACAAGATTTTCTACAAACTTCTCTACAAAATCTCCACATTCTTCCCATTGTAGTGCCTATTTAGAGAAAGGCTGGCTTTTCGCATTGGTATAGCGAGTTGTGAGCACCTTATGCCCACCTCTCTATCTCAATTTGCCCTGAAACTCCTGGCCCACTCCTCAAAAATAGGATGTGACTTCAGAAGAAGTGGGGCAAGCCACCCACCCTCTCTGTTACCACTCCAAGTTCAGTCTCAGAAGAAGTCACCTGATGAACACACCTTTGTCCCTTTTGCTCTGGTCCTAAACCTCCACGGGGAAAAGTCTCTAATGCTTCTCTCACTCAGCCAGTACTGTGATCCCTAATGGTACGTTTTCCCAAATAGGAGTCATTTGGGTTTACTGATATGACCATTGGGTGGGAAGTAGAGGGAGGATTTTGTAGAAGAGTCCAGAATAGACTGGATCTTTCCAGGCTTGCGTGAGATGAAAAGTAAAGATCATTCCTGGTTATCCAATAGGTAACCATTAAATCAGACACACGTGCATATGTCTCAAGACAAGCACTAACTCTCAGCATACAATCTAGACAATATTACAAAAGAAAAACATACAATATTTCATTTTCAGACTATGCCCTGCATCATCTCCACCAGTGATGTGCTATTAAATACTGAAAACCACCTCTTTGGAATGAAAAGTTTTCATATATGTCTTTTTGTTCATTATCAATTTTATGGACATAAAGAACATAATTTACAAATAATAGACTACACAGTACTCTTTATCGTAAATCTCAAATAGTCAATTGATTCTCACAGAACGTTTTAAAGATTTCTGCCCAGCTCACATTTGTAGCCAACCTATGGTTGCAATTAATAAGTGAGTGTCATTCTGACATAAATGTTCACTGATAGTTTTGTTTACATTAATAAGTGAGATGAAAATGAGACAATAAAGACATATGTCAGAACTTCTCTTATATGTTGGTGTATGTATGAGCTCTTCTGCTGAATTAGAAGATGGTTTCACATACAGGAAGAATATTTCTGCAATTGTTTGTGCTCTTTACAATGTAATGACTACAGACATGACACACTTTATATTGCATCTGCCTTATTAACATATTGTCCATCACTTTCTTAAGTCTAGACAATCAACAGAGCACTAAATCAAGCCCTGATTTGTAGTTTTTTTGCCGGTTTCCTGGTGTAAATATTTCTACCATGAGGGATTTTAAGTTCCCAATGTGATATCACTGAATGCAGACCGGTAGCACACCCTGACATACTACTCCTTCCAAACAAATACAACAGACATCAATAACTCAAGAGTATAGATAAATAATAGCAAAATGTAGTAATTAGGAAGTGATGAATTTTCAGTATTTATTTTTTAAAAATATAATCTATTTTCTTATGAACTTATATAATGTAATTCTAGATAATTGTAATTAATAACTGACTTACAAAATTTCTGAAAATTTAACAGCCATCTCTGGTGAGCCGGTGTGTGCAGGCTCCAGCACAACACTATACTCCCCCATCAACAGAGGTAGTATTATCAGATAGAGCAGTCAGTACACTCCCCTACACACCGTGCAATTGTTGTGCTGATATTCTCCCAGTCAAATAGGTCTTAAATTTATTGTTTTCCTTCATCCCTACAGCCAATTAGTCACCAAGACAAACATTCATTGATCTATTCATTACTTTGGAGAAATCTACCCTGAAAGAAGTAAATGTCCTTGAAAATTATAAAACAAGGGTGAATGTCATAAAAAAATACTAAAGTGTAATAATTAATACTCCTGAAAAACATCATAAAATTAATACGAACTCCATTTTACTGAGGACATTAAGGCACAACATGGTTACATGCCTTGCCCACGGTCACACAACTAGTGAATGGTCAAGATGGGTTACAAACCCAGGCATTCTCGCTCTAGATCTCCACGCTAACACTATGCTACACTTGCATAGTGAGGTTCTGTTCAGATCCCTTCTTCAGAGTAATAAACCCATTTCCCAGCTTCTGGATCTGTTAACAGGTCACAGCAGTGTCCCTCACTGGCTTTGCCTTTGCCTCATATTTTCTACCTATAGTTTTCTCATGGCAGAGAATATTTCTGTGTCCTACATTTGAGTCCAGGTCTACCCCCAGGCTGAGTTAAGTATATCATATTTAGGTAGTCCGACTAACAAACCTGCAGTAGTGAGGGTGTGGGCAAATAGAGTCTCTCGTATGTGGTGGGAGATTTAATTTCTCTTTGTACAGTAGTCCCCCTTATCCTTTGGGGATACGTTCCAAGACCTCCCAGTGGATGCCTGAAACTGCAGATAGCACAGAACCCTATATATACCGTGTTTTTCCTGTATATACATACCCAAGATAAAGTCTAATTGATAAACTAGGTACAATAAGAGATTAACAATAATAACTGATAATAAAATAGAATCACTATAATATACTGTACTAAAGGTTATGTGAATGTGGTCTCTCTGTCTCAAAATATCTCTTTGTACTGTACTCACCCTTCTTCTTGTGACGAGATGAGATGATAAGATACCTACGTGATGAGATGCAGTGAGGTGAATGATGCAGGCATTGTGGTGTAGCTTTAGCCTACTTTCAACCTCTGGATGATACATCAGGAGGAAAATTATCTGCTTCTGGTGATCCTGGATTATTGAGCCATGATGATGCTGATGGTTGACCATAGGTGACTGAAATTTACTTTGGAAAGAAAAACCATGGAGAAAGGGGAACGACTGTAATTTTACCACTTTTTTGCTTATGTTTTTTTCCTGCTTTTGCTTAATTTTAGGCTGTGTTAAGGTTCATAATTTTCATATCATCCAAGTGAATTGTTCCTTTTTGTCATTAGCTAGTACTCCTCCCTTATTAATTATTATTGTCTTAAGTTCACTTTGTCTTGTATTAATATTGCTATAGGCACTCTAGCTTGGTTAGTGCTTGCTAAAGGTGATAGACTCTTTGAGGAAATTGATTACTTACTTACTCAAAGGCAGTCTCTCCTTCCTTGTTAGAATTTCAGTTTTGTTTAGATCTGAGCAGCAAAAGTGCTTAGGAGCCCTTTCAGATCCTTTCCTGACTCACTGCCGGGCGAAGCCAGTTCCAGTCATCTCATTCTCTTCAGGTGGGATTGGCTTAAGGATGGCCAATCATATAAATAGAGACACGTAGGGAGAAATCCTTTTTCTCTCCCTTTTTGAGGAATGTTATCGAGTGGGATGTGATTTGGTGGATGCGGCAGCCATTTTGTAACCATGAAGGCCAATATCTGAGAAACACTGAGAATGGCAGATTGGAAAGATAGATAGGGCCTGGGCCCTTGACATCATCATTGAGCTGTATAACCAGTCCTAGAACCACCTATCTCCAGATTTCTTATTAAGCAAGTCAGTTTGTTTTTGTTGTTTAGGCCTCTTAGTTAGGCATTCATTTGCCTACAGCTGAAAGCATTCTATATAGTATACATGAATAACTTTTTCATCACTTTTTTAATCAAAATTTCTAAGTCCTTAGTTTAGTTATGTCTCCTGTTAATCGAATATGGCTGAATTATTTTTAATATAGTTTCTTTTAATTAGTAAATATACATGTATAGACATTACAAATGACCATATAGTCAGACTTATTCCCACCATTTAATTTTGTGAGTTTTTAAATTATCTATGTTTTTACTTGCTTATTTTTCCTCCTTTCTTAATAGTTTAATAGGTTAATAGTTTTTCTTTATTTTCTCTTACACTTTCTGTTTGATTTGAATTTAAAAATTCTACATCTACACTTTTGTAGATCTTAGACCTAACAAAGTCTGAAGTTAAGCAACTCAGTTTCTCAAAAAACATAAGACCTAAGAAAAATTTATTTCTATATTGCTATCCTTTTGCTAATGCTATTTTTAAAAAAGTTTAGTCTTTTTAAAACTTGTCAATATTTTACAATTTAACAATTTTACATATTTAACAATTTCTTTGTTTTTCAAACTCTCTCCTTCATTCAATTTTTTTATAAGTATCTAAAGTAGATACTTATCCTTTGCAATTTTCTTTGCAAGAGTTTATGGATGGTGAATGTTCTCATTCTGTGTTGGAACGCATCTTTAATCTTAAAGATAATTTTTACTTTGAAATAATTTTTACAGAAAAGTTGCAAGAGTAGTATAAAGAACATTTTTTTCTGAAGAAGTTGACAAGATTGTTATTTCATTTCCCATCATTTATAAATGTATTAATTTATAATAATTGTTTGATATTTAATTTTATCTAGAAAAGCAAACTGAAATATGAAAATGATATGTCTTCATTGCCTCCTCTGGAAGCAAACTCTAAGACAGAGAGTTGACTGCAGAGGTTTATTCAGGAGCGAGCTAGGAAGACATTTCTGTAAAGAATTGAAGAAGGTGGGTCTGGGTGCAGGGAGGGATTGACCCACAGTACAGTTGCACCTGAAGCCTCAAAAGATCCTATGAAGAACTCTGGGACTAAGATAGCTTTTGCAGTTGTCCCAAATTGGGAGTACTGGGAGTTAGCGTAATATGATGGTTAAGGTCTGGGTCAGACAGACTTGGGTTCAAGACTAATTCTGGATGTTACTAGCTACATGACCTTGGGCAAATTAACCAAAATCTATAAAGCTTAGTTTTCTCATCTTTAAAAAATGGCTGTAAAATTGCTTACCAGGAATGGTGGTTTTCATGATTATATAAGATAAAAAGATAAACATATAAAGAGTATTGTATAGTGCCTGACTCCAATTTCAATTATGCTGTTATAAATCATTTTATTTTGTTATAGTTTTTAGGTAGAAACATCTAATGTTATAATATTTCTACTTAGTACTGCTTGAATTTCATCCCACCCATTGTCTGGGGTGGAGGATGGGGAAGGGGTATGAGGAGCAGGGAGGTGAAGACTTCTCTCTGGGGCTTCTTAGAAAATATACTGGAATTCTTAGTCATAGACTCTTGGTCCTAGATTATATCAGTTGTATAGAAATGGCTAATAGTGAATATAGCCTTTTCCATAGTTAGTCTTTAAAATCTATCCTTTGCCTTCTATATTAACCACAAAGCATTCATTCACTTAACTTTATGAGTAGGTATGACTATTTCTGGCTTTCGTTGAGGAAGAAGTATAATGGAGAACTGCAATTTACGCGTGTAGACTATCAGACAGAAATATGATTTAATTACATGTACAGTCATAACATGTAATTAACATGTTAGGGGGCATAACATAACCCCTATGTTATATGTCCTCGAGGGCACTCTCCAATAAACATCATGCACATTACATTTCATGTCAGAGTCTGGTCCCTGGAGAAGCCAGCCTATGACATAATTGGGTCTCACATTTTAAAGCATCAGTGATTGGGAACAAGTGCCATCGGCTCAATCCATGTGTCTTTCATGGCCCAACCAGAGCACCTTCTGAAGAAATAAGCAGTGTTCTTCTGCCTTGCAGTCTCAAATTCAGGGTATTTGGGGGTTACAACTATCGTCAGTGAGAAAGCATAATCTTGCGAGTTATTCTACATATTATTCTGTTTCTATAAGTCAGTCATATGCCCCAGTTAATATGTGTAAAATCTCCGTCTTAAATATCAACTTCTTCTCTAAATCCCATAATCTGTCAGTGAAATAAGGACACAAACATAAAGAAATATCACTATAAATTATTATCCTTTTACATCAGCCAATGAACCTAACTTTTAAAAATTCTTGACAGTGGTAGCTGAGTACATTATTCTAGCTATTGTTTGCTGCTCAACACCCCTTCCCAAAATTTAGTGGCATAAAGCAGCAATCACTCATTACTACTATCTCTCAAGATCCTAGGGGATGACAGTGCTTATCTAGGTAATCTCCCCGAAGTTCTCTCAAGTATTTGCAGTCAGGCTGGAGTCACCTCGAAGGCTATTTTACTCATATGTGACTGGTGCCTACACTGAGACAAATCAAACAGCAGGGGACTTTAGTAGCTGGGGCTCCTCTGGCATCTCTGTCAATATGTGGCCTCAGCACATCAACTTCCAGCATGGCAGTTTCGGGGTAGCTGGACTTCTAACACAGCAGCTCAGTTCCTAAGGCATAGAGAGAGAGGGAAAAACAGAGAGAGGTAGAGAGAGAGACTAGATGCAGAGGGGCAGAGAGAGGCGGAATGCAGAGCTGTCATGTTCTACGACTTAGCCCTCAGAAGTTATCAGTGTCACTTCTCCAGCATTTTATTCTCTAGAAGCAAGTCACTAAGGCCAGCCCACACTTCAGGAGAGGAGAATTAGACTCCACTTCTTCATGAGAGGAATTTTTAAGATTTTGCAGATGTGTTTTAAAACCGCTGAAAAGCAGTTGCACTTCCTTTCCTTCTTTCTTGGCAGGTGTATCCTGGCCAAATGATGTGCTTCTGTACGTATTGCAGAAAACATTAGCTAGCCACAAGAGCCAAAATTTACTGGGGGCTTACATGCGACTCATTACTCCAAGTCCCCAAGTTCTCTATCCTAATTGGGTTATTCTTTACTGACATCCAAATTAAAAAACTCAAGTCCCCATCCAACGCACTGTAGGAAGGCCCAGAGCCCTTGCCAATATCTCTCTTTTCAGAGGACTACGTTTTTGCAGACAGAGTCCACGTCGAAATCCGCTTCTTGGCTCCTGTTTCTACCCTGCTCCTCTTTTCTTTCCTTGATCGTCACTAACACATTCACTGAAGGTTTATTACTAATTGCATCACAGTGTAGGAACCAACTCCCAAGTCAAGGCCACACGTAAGCATTTTTAGAAATTTATCTGCCATTTCCTGTCTGAACCATTTCCTCATTCCCTGGTACCATGGAGAGGTTAACTCTCTAGGTCAGAGGTCAAAAGTTGGTGGTCACCAAACTGACGCCTGCCCTGAGACCTGCTTTTGAATATGATTTAGAAGTTAACATTTTAACTGTGAATTTTCATATTAAACCTCAGCCTTCCGGCTTCTCTTAGAAAACAGTGTGCCGTTTGCCAGCACTTGCTTGGTTTACTTCCTCATGTCAGTGACCAAGCAGAGCCAGGACCAGCTGACTCCTGGCTTTCGTTCACTCAAATTTCTATCTGGCCCACTTCACTTATTTACTTTCATCTCCAGCCCCTCCACATCTTTGGTTTGCAACCCATTTCTCTAAGATCCACATCCTCCTCTACACTTTCCCCATGTTCCCAGGCCCCTACTGCCTCTCTTAGGCCACCCACACAAACCCTAAATTCCTCTCACTTCAAACCCCAAACTCAATACGAACTTCAATTTCCTCTCACTAAATTATTATTATAGCTCTTCCAGGCAGCTTCCTTACACACCTAGTCACCTATACCAGGAGTCATCAGCAAGCATTTTTTTTTTTAATAAAGAGCCACATAGTAAATATTTTAGATCATTTATATGATCTCTGTTGCAACTGCTCGATTTTGCCCTAGACCAAAGGCAACTGTTGGGGAAATATAATTTAAACAAACAAACAAACAAGCAAAAACAAAAACAAAAATCTGCAACCCAGTAAACCTCTCCACAAAGTAGAAGAGAAAGAAAACATTTCTGTTATTGATTAGGCATTAAACCCGGTGTGACACTCATCACAAGGCAACCCACTAAAAAAATTGCAAAGACAGAAGGAAATCTCATCTTTTATGTAGCCAGGAAGATAAAAATCCATTTCCCATACATTCTCAAGATAAATAACTAATGAGCCCTCAAGTAAGAAGACTTGACAATATGGTTTGTCACACATAGTTCAGACTAAAATCACCTTGTAATTGGGGTGTCCACCGGTGTTAGCTAATTGCCTTTATCCAAAAGAAAAATACGACTTCTCACGTCTCTATGACAGCATCGTACTTATAACTTGGAGCCAGATACCAGCAGAAGTGAGGCTGCTGTCCTCTCAGGGAACCTGGGAGGTGGGGCGCCCTCATCCTTGATGATTACATTTCAAAAAGATGGTTCCAGATCCTTGAGAAAACATTCCTGGGTTGTAAAACAGGCAAGAGACTTTTTTAGCTTTCAAAAAGATTTATGTACATCTCAAAGGCAGAGAAATAATCAGCAACTGCAAGTTTTCAAAAGTGAAAGTGGAGAGTAGAGGAGAGATTTTCTTTAACCCCTAATCACATTAATTTTTTAATTTTTAATTTGTATTCACCCTAATGCAGCCATAGAATATATGCAAACAAGTGAATATGGCTGGGTTTCAATAAAACTCTACTAAGGACACAGAAACTTGCATTTCACTTTACTTCACATGTCATAAAATATTATTCTTTTTCGGATTCCCCTCTAAGCGTTTAAAAACAGAAAAACCATTGCTGGAGTGCAGGCAGGAGCTCGGATTGGTCTGCAGGCCACAGTTTACCAATTCCGGACCTAGATAATGACAGGGTGGTTTGCTTTCCTAAAAACAATGAACTGTGGATTTTGCCACTGCCTTGGAAACTAGCAGTCAGCTGTTGTCAGGCTGGGTTTTAATTAGTATTTCCACCAAGCTATACACATTTAGTGCCTGTATTAATTTCCTAGGGCTGCTGTTACCATGTAGCTCAATCTGGATAGCTTAAAACAACAGAAACTTATTCTCTCACAGTTCTAGAAGCCAGAAGTCTGAAATCAAGGGGCCGGCTGGGTTGGTTCGTCCTAGGGGCTTTGAGGGAGAAATCACCCCCTGCCTCTGTCCTGGCTTCTGGCGCTTGGCCTCAGTCCTTAGCTCTTAGCCGTATCAATCACTCCAATCTCTGCCTCCATTGTCACACAGTGTTTTCCTTGTGTCTGCCTGAGTCCAAGTCTCTGTCTTCTTATGAAGACACCAGTTATCAGATTAAAGTTTACTCCAATCCAGTACGAGGTCGTCTTAGCCTGATTACATCTACAAAGACCCTGTTTCTCAAAGTTGCATTCACAGGCATGGGGTTAGGACTTCAGCATATCTTTTGTGGGGGCACAGTTCTATCCACGTCAGTCCCACTTCTTGAATTACTTTCTGGCTAGGACCTAGCAGTTCTCTTGTGCTCACAAATAGGAAACATTCTATTTTGCTAACGCTCTCAGGTAGAAGTGAAGGGTAACAGAATATGCCACCCCAAAGATGACTGTAAGAGTTCAGGACATGCCACCCCCAAATATGCTGCTTTGGTGTCTTGATGATTTTGAGCCATAAGCATTTATAAAACAGCAAATGCAGGGAGAGGCTTCTTCTGAACTCCCCTGTTTATCTACAAGCAGATCCTCCAAAAGGAACTCTGTTGTCATCGATCCCCTCCTGGAAGTTTCATCAACCAGGGAAGATTGACACTTGTCACAAGAGAAGAGACTAGAAGTTGACACAACGCCCAGATAAACTTTGTGACAAACTGACAAACCATCTTTCCTAATAATATTTACACTCCCCTAAGAGACCTACATCCCTCCTCCCAAAGGAGGAATCTTTAATTATGAATTCTAAGCGACTTCCAGGAGTTATTTGTTCTCCCTGGGTCTCTCCCATCTATACATGAGGCATACATGTTAATAAACTTGTGTTTGTTTCTCTTGCTAAGCTGTCTTTTATTATAGAGGTCTCAGCCACAAACCCAGAAGAGCAGAGGGAAATTCCCCTGGAGTGGGGTGACCCACTCTGACCATCGTTTACCTCTGAATATTTATTTTTCTTTCTGCTAAAATATAGCTTCAACAAGGTTCACATGACTAAATAGAAACACCATCATCTTTCCATCTGTTCCATTTTGAAGGCAGCAAATCACCATAGTTCTATAAGCCAGTTCAAGGCCCTGCAAAGAAAATCCTGCTCTAGTGACAGAATAGTAAATTTTTTAAAATCCCAATATTAACAACTTTACAGGATAATTCACTACAAGTCTGTGGATCTTAACCCAATTGGAAACATTTTCTGCCTCTGTGCTCTAGCCTCCTGCACCCGACATATTCCTGGTCTTTTTACAGTTACTATGGGTGTGCACACACAATTTGCTATCCTTCCTTTTATGTAACATGATTGAACAAAACATTTTCTATTTTCTATATTTCTGCATCGTTGAGACCTTAGCTTTCTTCCAGTGTTTTACTATCATAAAATACACATTATATATGTATATCTTTGGGTTTTTATTCAACATCATTTCCTCAGGATAAATTCTATTATTTGGTTGGGGTTAGGCATATTTACGATTCTTTCAATAAGCTGGTACCTTTGAGTTTTTCAAAAGACTGGCTCCATTCACATTGCTATCATTAATGCATGAGCACATCTGCTTTCCCAAAGCCCTGCTAATTGCCGAGGAAAGGACTATAGCCTGGGAAAGGAGGAAAAACTCAAAGTTGGGAGGAGCAGAAGTTGGAAGGGCCCTGGGGAGAAGGGCGAATGAGGTAGCGCAAGGAAGGTTTCTGTATTTTGAGGAAACTGTACATATTGCCCTGAAGGATGTGTTATATTTGAGGCTTGTGGTCTCCTTGTTCTCCTACAGTGTGGCTTCTTCCCTGAGGAGCCAGGAGTAAAGAGCATGCAGGGCATCCTTTTGGGTTGGCATGCATGTGTTCATACCACGGAGGGAGGGCAATAAACTGAAGTAACTGTCACCTCCTATGTTCCCAGTCAGTGAGAGGCACCTGAGCCTCCTTTAATGTGGACAGAGGCCACTCTTGGGGATGACACTGCCAGAGGCTGCGTAGGGTCAAATTATGTGAATAGCCTCTCCCCTTCTGTAGAGGGGCAGTAGAAGTTCTCCCAAGGGCAAAAATGCACGTTGAACCCAAGTTGAGAATTTTTTAGAGGAGTAGGGAGAGAAAATTAGTTTACTTATGGTTTTTAAATTTATAATGCCTTTTGTATTCCTCTTACTTGTTTGGTAGTTTTTAGTTATGCCTTATCTATCGTACACCTGACTTACTCTTCAAAATAATTGCTCTAATTTAGATTTCTACATCCTTAATACTTAACATTGTCAGACATCACATTTTCCCAAGCTGTTAGACATGAAATAATACTTCATTATTGTTTTAATGATGTTGAGCATTAAAAAATTTATTTATTGGCCATTCCAGCTTCCTCTTCTGTCAATTGCCTTTTCATGGTCTTCCCCATACTCTTGTGTGGATTCTTGTTTTTTCTGTTGATTCACAGAAGTTCTTTATATTTTCTCATTATATACATTCTTCCAAGGTCTTATTTTTTACCTGATGTATTACTTTTTAAACTTATTATATAGAAGTTTTAAAAGTTAAAGAGATAGTGTTTGTCTTTTAATAGGTAATACATTTATGAAATTCAAAATTCGAAAAGTATGAAGTGAGAAGTCTCCCTTGTCCTCGGTCTAGGCATCGAGAGTTCTGGTTTTCAGGGAAAATAATGTCAAAATGCTATGATGTTGCAATAAATAACCTTGTACATAGATTGTGCCTCAATTTTATCTGTATGGCAAGTTAGTAGCAGTGGGATTGCTGGGTCAAGAGAATATGCACTTGACTGATTTTCACTTGCCTTTCCACTTCCTGTATTATTGGGTTTTGTTGGTTGGTTGGTTAGTTGGTTTTTATAATAAGTATATGTGGTTTTCAGTAAAACAAAGGTCTCTTTCTAGAATGGTGCTGGTTTCATCAAACACATATTAAAGAAAGAATTAAAAATGCTTTTCTGCTTTTGTGAAAAAGGAGTTTTCACAAAATTCACACTTGTAATTCTGATAGTTATTGCTTCTTGTATATTCTTCCAGAGACAGTCTATGCATATCCAAACACATGTGCAAATATGGGAGAATTTCTCTTAATTTGACAGACTTGTATTTTCTCCTAAATTGTAGTCTACAATGATCAGAAAGCTCTTGCCATATTAATTAGAAATGAAATTCCAAAAGCATTTGCTCCATTGTCTTTAAGTTTCCAGTATTGATGTTGAGAAAGCTAAAACCATTCTGATTCTTGAAACTTTGTGTTTTATTTTCTTTCCTCTAAAAGTCTGTCGTCAGTATTTATGAAATTTTCCCACAGTATACCTTGGGATTGGTCTATTTTTTCATATTGTACTAAGCGCTTAGTACAGACTTTCAATGTGAAAACTCATGTTCTTTAGTTTGGGGATGTTTTCTTGAATAATTTCATTGATTTCTTCTCTGCTTTCTGATCTCTGTTTCTGAATTACTATTAATGTAAAATTGGGCCCTTTGGACTGGCCTTCTGATTTTATCTTTGTCTTCTATTTTCCATTTTTGTGTGTTTTTACTCTACTTTTTGAGATTTCCTCAATTGCATATTTTAACTTTTTTTTAATTTCTACTATTATAGTTTTTAATTTCAGGACCCTTGTTTGCTTCTTAAATGTCTCTTTTTTTATATATATGTAGAATTTTGTTTCCAATGGGAGTTTTTTTTCCTTTAAGATTTATATTCTGAGTTAGAGGTTTTCCTCTAGTGTCTGGTAGAACTTGGTTGTCCTCGGGTGTCTAAAAAACCATTGGAAGCCCTGAGGTAGTGAATGGAGTAAATCGACTTTGAGCTTCACTGTATATGCTTTGCTGGTCTGTATTGGGGAACCTCTGCTGTCAATATCTTTAGGTAAAATTTCCTCTTGACCTGGACAGGCCCAGAGTAAAAATTTTCAGTCTCTTATTTGGAGAGTAAAAGTCTGGCTACTCTGTTTTCAGAGGCAAATGGGAAAAGGGACTTTGGGAGGAAGGTCATCTCAAGATTTAGTATTTGGAATACATTTGGCCACTGAATCCTATTTTGCTATAGTATCCAAGACCTCACCTGTACCTATTTTAACTTTTAAGAAGATAGCCTCCAGATTTCCACTTCAGTAGATGAGAGGCTGTCATTTAGGCAAGGAAACTGGGAAAAGTACCTACGGATTTAACTGTTCTTAAATGGTTTTCACCCTATCTTTTTTAGCACCTGCCCTTCTTCAGTGCTTTACTCTTAGCTCTAGAGGCACCCATGTTGTCAGTTCCCGAAACTTTTAAGGGCAAAGAAGGTTGGTTCTTAGCTTTTTCTCCACTTTCTAGCTTAAGGTTGAGCTCCTGTAGTCATTATTATAGATCTGTTTTCTAGCTTCTAAAATGTTTTGCTATCATCTCCTATTCTCCATATTTTTAAGGACTTACGAATGCTTTTAAATTCCCTGCCTGTGGTTTTTCATGGGTTTGGAAAGAAAGCAAAATTAGATGCATATGTTTAATAGTAACCCTGAACCCCAATTTTTAAAATGTTAATGTAGTCAGATGTATTTAACTTTGCCTCCACAGTTTGTGCTATTTATGTCTTGTCCTCCCATTTTTATTTTAAAGCTATAATATAACTTTTTCAATGTAATTTTGGAATTATCATATTTAACCTTGGAAAGTAGCAAGGCAGGAATTAACATCCTAATTTTAAATAGAAATAACCAATACTCTGAGAGTTTAAGTGATTTGTCTAAGCTTATGCAATCAGCATGTTAGTTCTGGGATCCAAACTAAAACCAGATCGATCAACACTAGGTCAGTACTAAGTGATGCAGTCTCTTGTCTAAAACTAGTTTCATTTCTTTCTTGTCTTTTTTTTCCTTCAAAATTTTGGTGTATTTAACATCTCGAATTTTTATCATCTTTCAATCTGATGGGCACACCATTTTTTTTCTTATTAATGTGTTGGTTGTATATTAATTACTGATGAAGAAAATAGTGGTGATCCCAAGTCCTTGGATTGTCTGGCAGCAAAGAACAATCTAAGAAAATGAATTGGTCTCACTTCTAATTATTTCTTGGCTGTGTGGCTTCCCAGTCCTCTGGCTCTTACCTGTATAATGTTAGTCTTTTGGGTCTTTGTATAAGAGGACATGGTGGAAGGATGAACCCAAGGAAGAGAGGTTTATCCCTTAAAGCCAAGAGCCCAAATGGCCCAAGTCTTCCACTCCAAAGCTACTTTCCTTTGGATCCTATTATGGCCCCATGAGGCCTGGAAGGGCCTCTCCCAAGGAAGAGCCAGCTCCATGCTCTTCTCATCTTCAAACCCTTCTTATTGTCCTATATCCATAGTAGGAAAGTGAAGAAGAAATGGAGAAAAGAAATTCAAAAAGTTGATCCAAAAGAAACACATGCCTTAGCACTTCTTCTCAATCGTGTGTCACTGGAGAAGACATTTTTTCTTGGCTCATCCTAGCATACCTTTCCTCTGGGTCGGGAAACAGGGAAAACATTGAGTTTTATAGCTAAAAGCATAGGTCACTTGATTTTTTAATTGAAATTCACCTTAAGTATATTCAAAAACTTGCCTCTGGTGGACAGTCTAAGGCATCAAATTAAAAAGTTGTTCTAATTCACGTAATTATTGTTCAATTTCTTCCTCCTTGAAGTATCCTTTTCTTATTCTTAAAGTTTAGGTAATTTACACACCATAGGGACTAACTGGGACTTAAAGCAAATATAATCAGTCAAGAGGGTCTATGGAAGAGTTGGGGCATATGGAAGTTCCCTCACTCTACATAATCACGAGAATCCCACAAGAACTACATGTTTATAATAAAGCTTTATGATTCCAGCTTAACCTTCCATTACATTCCTTTCCCCTTATATAAATACCCTTCCATTTTGGCCAGAGTGTGCATGTGACTTGCCATGTCTGTGTGCACTGGGCTGCAACTCTTTCTTTTCCCCAAATAAATCTCTTTTGGTGGTGAAACACCTAGTTGATATTATTTTTCATTTGACACAAATATATATCTTTCTTTGGCCTTTCATTCTTGAAGAAGGCCTTTCCCAGGCTACATTCTTTTTCCAATTCCAGGAAATTTTCTTCTTTCATATCCTTAATTTGTAGTTTTCAGCTGCCTGTCTAATATGTTTACTCATAAATCCCTTTGTTTAGGACTTTGAATTTATACACTCTATTTTCTAAGTTAATTGTATCTTTTTGACTTATTGTGATAAGACGAAGTAGTACTCTTTTATTTTTCAATATGTCTGTAGATTTACTGCTTTGTGAATCTGTTCCAGTTTTTTTTTTTCTGCTTCCAACTGTGTGGTGTGGACTTTGCTAAGAACTCTGATCAGTTTTCAGAGGCTCAACATTCATTCCTGGCACTGCCACTAAGCAGCTAAATAAAAGATAAGTGAGTGTGTCAATCAACCACTTGGGGCATCAACTTCCTGTCTGTGGAAGTGAGCTTATCAGAGAGGACTGTTGTGACACGCAAGCGAGATACTCTGTATTAAAATGTTCTTTTAACAATAGAACAATACACAAATATAAAAGGTTACTATATGATGTTTATAATTATGTTGAAAAAATTTTAAATCCTTTTTCTTTTATGGTATGAATCCTAGATTTCTGTTCTTCCCTAAATTATATTTATCACCCTTAATGTGTTTTAGATTCTAATATTTCTTTGGAAGTGGGAAAGCTCTTTTCATTTATTCTGAAATATTTGGTTCTTTGTTGACCCCAGATTTGTACATTTTATGTCATGGATTTTGTTTTGGTGAGTATAGTTCTATGTCAGGCATTTCAGTGAAGTTAATGTGAAAGAAACATCATCCTGCACTATCAAATATAAAGGCCTACAGAGAAGTATATTCATTATTCTTTTCATTTTGGTGGAAAGTTTGTTCTTGTATTATAAAAATCATTTCTAATTTATTCTATCTAACTAAGTAAAATGTGAAGAAGGTGTTGTGAGGGGAAGGAGATGCCAGGTTTGGTTGTGAAGAAACAGGAACACACTGGGCACATAAAGGGCAAGATTTAGATTGATGAGGTAAGATTAGATTTTTCAAAAGTCAGAATTATTTCAATGTGTCTTAGTTATAGAATTATAATTTTAGGTAACAAAGGGCTTTGGAGAAATAAATTACTGTGTTGAAAATGCCCTTCTTAACAAGATAAGGAAAAGAAAGTTAGAGAATATTTATATCCTGGTGACCACAAAATAATATAAACAAAGAAGGAGCTAGAGCAAAGATCTTTAAAAATTAAGTTATTCTTTCTGTGAGCTTAATTACAAGATTTCCTTCATATGTTTACTAATTAGTGTGGTAAGGACTAAGGTTCTTGTGAGATGATAGAAAATATACATTGGTCTCTGCCTGTGGTTTCTGGCACTCAGCTAAAACCTGTCTAATTTTCTAAGTGATAACAGCATTAAGAGCATCTTTTGTTGTAAAATTTGGCTTTGACCTCAGTTCTTGACACAGAGTTCCTAAATAACTTGAAATTTCCTGGGTGTGGCAAGGCCTTTGCTCTAACGTGGTGACTCTTGGTAGTCTCCTAGATGGAGGCCAGTCACCAGAAAGACCAAGCCAAAATCAGAAGCTTGGAACTGTTGACCTTAAGCAGTCAGCTACATGTTCCTCCAAAAAAAAGGGTTTATTTGAGGGCAGTGGGAGAATTGCAATCCAGAACGTGAAGCCAAGGTAAGTCATGTGTAAGTTCACCAGCAAAGATAAGGAAGAAGTTCTTTCATAAATGGGAAAAGAAAGTTAAGAGATCTTCACCATTGATGTAGGCATGAAAGCTCCTCTTATAGGTCCTCCCTATTCCAATCTGGTTGAAGTTATCTATTTATTTTTTTACAGAACTTTCAGCCACATTGCCTAAAGGGGCTGAAATTGAGTTAATTATTGATCATGCCTATGTGATGAGGCCCCCATAAAAATCCCAAAGTTATAAGGTTCAGGGGATTTCCTAGTTGGCGAACACATGAAAGTGCTGGGAGAGTAGCTTGCTCTGAGCAAGCATGGAAGCCTCACTTCTCATATACCTTGCCCTATGTACATTTTTATCTATATCCTTTATCATATCCTTTCATAATAAACCAGTAGATATAAGTATGTGATTCCTGAGTTCTATGAGCCATTCTAGTGAGTTATTAAACCCAAGGAAGGGGTTGTGGAAACCTGTTGGTCCAAAGTACAGGAAACAACCTGGGACTTATGATTAGTACCTGGGGTGTGTGTGTGTGTGTGTGTGTGTGTGTGTGTGTGTGTGAAACTGAGCTCTTAATCTGTGGGATCTGATGCTATCTCCAGACAGTGAATGCAAGAATTGAGTTAAACTGTGGGACACGGAGCTGCTGTTGCAGAAAATAGCTTAGTGTGGGGGAAAACCCACACATCTGGTGTCTGAATTGTAGATGAAAGAAAAAAACAAAAATGTTTCCCCTGATTTATCTAAGCAGAATGTGTGTCCTCATTCTTCCACAAGTCAGGGAAAGGACTGAAGGGGTAAAAAGGAATGAGAAGGAGAAAAATGTTAAAAAGATAAACGGAGAAGATATATGAGCCAGCAAAGGCCTCTGTGAAAGCAGTTGAGAACAGTAGCATGTGGTCTCCAATCACTCAGGTATCATCAACCTGAACTATAGAAATCCGTAGAGAAGAAACCATTTTCTTAAGTAAACAGCAAAGTTTGAGAAGACTTCTGATTTAATTCACTTGAAACAGTGGATTCTTCGGAGAGAAGTGGAGGCCATTCCGGTCATATGGATAGAGAATGCCAGGCCATCTGGGAAGGAGATGAACTTAAAAGACAAAAAGTCATGATTTAGTCTTAGACTGATATAAAGGAGCATTTATAACTATGTGATTATCAATCGGTTTATATTTTGTTCTTCAAGGAACCATTACAACTTTAATTATATGGGTGCATTATATTCATGACTTCTGTGTTGAAGTAGTACAGCCGAATACACTGGGGAGTCCCTGAGGAACAGCATCAGAGGATACAGAAGACAGTAGTTTATGTTGTAAGTACGAGCCTCCCTGCCCTAAGGGAAAGTTATTGTTCCATGTTCATCTAGCCTAGCTCGTTAGAATTCTACCTTGGGACTGGGAACCAAGGCTCAGGTGGTAACAGAGTATTACTTAACATTGTGTTGTTCTCCAGTACTATATTTCCCTCAAGAAATTCGGAGAGTGGTGTCTCATTAAAGATAGATGATGGTCTTTGCGACTCATCTTCCAACCATATATTTATATAGAAATATAAGTACCCTATTTTGGCATGACATATATGTAAAAATATACATTGAAATTCAATTAAAATGGTGTACAAGTTATTTAACAATGTGGGGAAAATGACACATATATTGCAAAAAATTTTGGATTCTTAAACTATAAGTAAAGATGACACTTAAAACTTTATTATTAGATATACATAAAAAGAAAAACATATAATGAATAACTCAGCCATTAAGATTGTTTACAGAAAAAAATGTTAACATAAGATTATTAACATAATATTACAAATACTTGTAATGTTGAATGAAAAATATAGAGTGTTGTATATTTAGTAATCGAATAGATTTTAATTAAATTAAGTGAAGAAACCAGAGGGCAGTACACGAGAACATTGGCAGTGGTTTCCTGGGCATCTTGCAGTTATGGATGATTGAGTTTGGTAAGAGAGGATTCTTTTTTCATACATTTCTGTACTCTTGTGCAAGTGCTTTATTTATGATAATGCAAACACTTCTTAAATGTCTGCAACTCTTAAAATGTAATGTTTCAGGCTAAAGAAGCTGCTAAATATTTTAGGAATTTACCTAACTGTAATATAAGGAATAAATCTGAAAAGCCACCATCTGTAAAAAAAAGAAAAAATTGGGTATGTTCTGTGTCAGTGAAGGCAGGATAGTAATCAGCAGTTAATAGACATAAAAGAACAGATTCCAACTCAGTGGAAACAAGAGTTTTCTCCTACTTAGAGCCATCCCACGATGGAATGCGTTCCCTCACAACGCTGAGTGCTGGAAGTGGTCAAGAAGAGGGGAGAGGGCTTTTTGCCCTAGGGGTGAGGAATCATTGGGAGAGAAAGACAATCATTGTGAGGAGACAGTGGGACTAGACAATCTCTAGTAGCCTTTTCACTGCTAACATTTTATCAATTTATCATTTATTCACTCATTCATAAGGCCTCCAAAATGGTTCCCAGTGATCCTTACCTACTGGTGTCCCTGCCTCCCTGCCTTATTTAATTCCCTCTCACATTGGATAAACTGATTCAAGTAACCAGTAGGACATTGTGGAAAGGATGGAGTATGACTTCAGAGGCTAGGTTATAAAAGGCATTGTGACTTCTGCCTTCTCTTTCCTGAATTATTCATTGTGGGGTAAACCAGATGCCATGTCATGAGGACGCTAAAGCAGCCTGTTGCGAGACCTATACAGAGAGGAACTGAGGACTCCTGTTTTGTCTTATTTCTTTTCCAGTAGAAAAAAGAAGTGTGCTCTTTGTTCTCCTGTGGATATGAGATCTATAGTTGCAGCTATAATTGTGTCATTTACATTTCTCAGCTTCCACCCATCCATATGCTCAGAAGAAAGTTATAAGAAAGCTACAAATTGCAATAAAGCATGTTAAAAGGATTTTTAAAAGCATTTTGGCACCTAACAGATTTTTATCTGTGTAAACAAGCTAAAGGCAAAGGCAAAAGTTCTATAAATTGTTCTTATAAATAGATGACTAAATCACCTCTTAGAGATTTAAAAAAAAAACAAGCATTTTTTTAACATCTGAAAGTTATGAGATATTCTGGGTAAGCCTGACTATCAAAGAATACCACAAATAGGTTTGGATGTTGTATATCATCTGTGACAGAGTCAAACAGATCTGTGTGATCGTAAGGGTTCTTTGATGGAGGGGTAATTAATCCTTCATGTCCAACTGTGTAGAGTCCTGTAAGTACTCGTACGACATAAATATGCTTCCTCCCGTTGCTGTCTGGTCTGGAGTATCTATTATCAGCAGAAAGGCTGGCATTGACAGCAAAATAGGTTCCTTTTCCATATGCCACAGCTGCGAAGAGAACAACAAAAGCCTAAGAACACAAAATCATCACAGTAAATAGAACCATGCATTTGGTTCTTAGAAACCAAAGACACTTTTTGTCATTTAAAAAATTCACTCAATCTGTCGCCAGAAGGTTGCCAGTCTCCTTTCAGGTGAAACACAATGAGCTCTATCCTGATAGTGAGAAGATGGCTGCTATCTATGGTTCTATGCTGCTTGGGTTTGTACAGTTGACACTGGAAATACCATTCATTTCATTCTGATTAGTCAGATTATGGACTTCATTACCGTTCTTCCCGGCATAACTGCGGTTAAAGCCATGCTGATTAACATGTGGCACTGAGTTTGCATCTGTCCCGTGGAAGAGGATTCTCTCATTATCCGTACGGCCATTCTTGAAGTCCATTTGCTTTTTCTTCATCTGGTAGAGCTTCCATAGAAATTCATTCTGTATTCTCTCAATCTGCAAATGACAAAGTGCAACACACTTTGGAAATGACCTTAGAGCTCACTCAGTATAGTGTTTGCCGTGGACTTTAAAATAAGCAAGATAGAGAAAGAAAAGAAAATGTAACTAAACAGCAAATTCAGAGAGTAAGTAGTGACAGGAGTGAGATTCTGAGATGGTCCAAATTAAATTACAATGGGCTGGACAGTGAGAGAAAGAAACAGAACAGTTAGCCAGTTAACAGCTGGAGTAGGCAGGGACAGGGGAGCAGGGCGCAGCTAACAAGACTGCTCACATCCCTGAGTATATGTGAATTAACTGCCAAGTGGCTATTTCTGAAATTATCTAAAAAAGAGAATAGTCAGGCACTATCAAACCCCAGGAGCCTCTGCTTCTTGTTTGCTGATGAACTTTCCAGACTATTTCCCACAACCAGTCTCAAAGAGCAAACACTTCTTCCCTGGGATTCTTCACTTTTCCCATAACTAGACCTGCTTCCCCTTCTTCCAACTCCTTTATGTACAGTCAATGTAAATTCTTTCATAGCACTACCATCTTTCTCCCCTCTAATTAATGTATAAAAAAATATTCACCAACTTCAAGATGGCAGCAGACCTTTTGCCTTTTCACCTGGCACTGCCGCTGGTGGTTGGGACTTCATGCCCCAGGGGCTGGTCTTTCTTTCTTGCTAGAGATGGCCCAATAAACACTTTCTTTTAAAAGATTTCAGCCGTAAAAGTTAAAAATTTTGCTTAACAATAGCTTTCTGCCTTTACAAAAAGGATAGCTACAAGTATCTAGGCTTTGTAATAGTGCTTAATATTATTTATTTATATCACAGAACTTCTCATTTATGTAAAATTGTTTACCTATATCATACATTCCCTGGAATTCCTAGAGATATACTGACATTCAAATTTCTACTAAAAAAATTGCAATTACTTAATAATTATTTCCTTAACTCCATCTGATCTCCATATCCATCCTCAAAACAGTTCCTTCTGCATTGCTCCAATTATTACCTCAAATCACCTCATAATTGTCTAATGTAGTAATTATTTCTTTCCAGAAACATTGACAGCATTTCAAACCATGAACTAACTCCTCCTTGAAATTCTGTCCTTCTTTAACTTTTTTCAGAAAATCATTCTCTGTTGGTTCTCATTTCTTCTAGAAAATGAATTTAACATATATTCAACAATCATCTATTAAATATCTAATATAAATCAAGCACTGTGTTGCATCTCTATCCTCAAGAAACTTTCAGTCTAGTGGAGGAGAGGGGCAAGAAAATAAATCACTCCCCCTCAGAGTGATAAAGGATGGGTTAGAAGAACAGACATGTAGTATGAAAGCATAAGAAATGGGTCCAGTTAATCTATGTCTAAGGAGAGAACAGAAAATCTGAGTGAACAATGTTCTAGAAACGACGACAGAAGAAAGGCTGAAGATGAATGGAGTAGATACCTGCAGCAGATATTAAGGAGAAGCCAAGTAATAAAAGCAGGAGGGAAAGATATTTTGCTGAGAGTGACAGAGGCCTCAAGGAGAGTGATGGAGGTTTGGAAGGGGGATCACGTGAGGGAGTTGACTGGAGTAAGCAAGGAAGGGTTCCAGGCACCTGGAGGATCCAGCGAGGCTGGGGACCACGAATCAGTAATGATTTTATCTAGAAACAGTAGGGGAGAGGGTAGGTTATAGAATTAATCCAAAGCATGGGTTCTTCAGATGGGTATGATAGAAGAATACAAGCTAAGAACGTTGCAGATAATGGAAGCAAGGTTCTAGTACTCTTAACAGCTTTTAACATCACAAAGTATCTCCTTCTTTAAATCCTGTCCTTCCTGCAGGGTCTCTCTTTTCTGATTCTCCTTCTTTCTCAGGAATTTTCATTCATTCAATTAAATTCCTTCAATAGTCTTGCGCTCTACAATATGCTAGGTACCGGGAATGCAGAGATGAGTATGATGTGACTCTTCTATTAAGAAGTCCACTATCAAATGGGGGAATCAAGCATATGAGAGGTGGTCAAAGCACACTTTCATAAGTGCTATAATGCACAGTTTTATGGAAGCATCAGCTTGATTTTAAATTATTAGGATGGCACACCCTGCTCTGATATCTACAGTATGATAAGGACCTTCTAATAAACTACTATACTTTACTGGCTAATACTTTCATGCAGCATCCTGGACGTTGTGGGATCTCTGAACACCCATTCCACTTCACCCTCATTGTGCAGCAATTCCTGGTTTGGGTGAAGCTGGCCCCACCTATAATTCTAAGATGGACCATAACTGGGTTAAACAAGTCAGGGTAATCTCATGATGGCAGCACACAATGATTGGATCCAATAACCCAGGTCTGAGCCAATCGGTGTATGGAACACCCCCAACACAGGCTGGGCAGAGTGGTCCACTCAAAACAAAGCCTGGAACTCTTATCTAGTGGTTGTGGGACAGGACATAGTGTCTCTTCTGCAGGATGTGAATGGGGGATGCTGAGACCCCTTCGTTGCCACCAGCAACCATCCTATAATCACAAAAGGAGTCTAGCCTTCAGATGAAGCTGACGCTGTGGACAGCAAATTCAGAGAAACTGAATCCATGACATCAGTAAGTCACTAGATCGAACTGCTCCAAACGCCATCCTACTTTTGGACTTTTCATTAATTTATAATATATTTCCTTTTTCTAAGTCAGTTTTTGTGGGTTTGTGAATTGTTAGTGAAAATGCCTAAACATATACATGTGGCTTTTGGGAATCTTCTTCATTACGGCTAATGAATGAATCAAGAGATTTGAAGTCTATAGATCTCAAGTGAGTCTAATCAAAATATGGGAAGGTACACAGGAAGAGTGATACAGAAAAAGATGGCTTCCACATTAGTTCTTCAATATTTAAAAGAAGTAATATTTAAATGCAACATTACCTTCTCTATTCTGTAAGAATGACAAGTCCGAAAGAACTTGTCCTTTACCATGTTATATTCTGAATGTCCAGGTTGTAGCTGTATCACACAGGTCCGCTGCTGATTCATGTCAGTCCAGTTTTCAGGGATATCATCTGGAAAGTTAGCGTTTGGTAAAAACATGACATCCATTTTTAGGAACCTCTGAACACCAAAGCATTTTCCATGCACTTTTTTCTCATTCATCTAATCTTGGTCTTCAGGGTTGCCGGGGCAGCGGGCGGGGCGGGGAATAAAGCTACATATTTTACAGTTGCTATTTTATTACCCTCAATTTGGTAAACACCGATGAAATGAATGGTCTGACACTAATACAAGTTAATGGATTGTCTACCTAAATCTAAAATATTTAGATAAACTTAGATTCACTGTAGCTTAAAATTATAATTTTCCCAGGTCCATGAGAAATGGATAAGTAAACATGAAGTCTCATGTACTGCTGTTTTCACTTTCATCAGTGTTATTTAGTGTGGTCCTTTATTGCTTTTCTTTTGAAACATGATTACCCTCCTAAAGGTATTTAAAGCACATTGTTCTGAATCCCATCTTCTACACTAAATAAATATTATATAAAGAAAATAATGGTAGTGCTAAGTAAATGCTTTTGTATAAAGTGGTGATGTTCAAAGCTTTCCTTTGCTTTCCAATGGCTGTCAGAAACTTCTACCACATTGAGGCTACACATCAACTTCTGAGATGGCATGACTGGTAGAAACATGAACAGATTCTATTAGAGAAGAAAATGGCACAAAAAGGCACAATACCATAGATAAAAACCGAAGGATTTTTTCCTTACAAAGCCACATTTACTTATTTTCAATGAAAGATATAGCAGGCCTGAGAGAGAAAACTAGGGCACTCACTCCCTTCTTGTTTAGCAGGGCCTTTCAGGGAACAGAGTTTGGGTGACAAAGGGAAGCATCTAACCCCAATATGGAAGGTCTTTTCAAATTCCATTTTCAAAGAGTTTTTCTGGAGAAGCTTCCCATGACAGATGTGTAGTTTCTGCAAATGAAGTTATTTTCTTTCTCCCACATTTATCCCTTCCAGATCTTTGGCATAATCATTTCTAGTCTTAGGCCTCAGAGTCCTCATGGACCTGCTACTTTTTCTCTGAATGAGGCAGGCAAGACTTCCTTTCATGCTATGAGGTTGCAAAGCAGAAAACTACCAGCACTTGGAGTCAGAAGACCTGATTAGCCTCAACCTGTAACCAGGAAATGATAAGAGCTGCATTCTTTATTACCTCTTGGGATCGTTACAAGTTGAAAATATAATAAGGAGTGTGAAAGCACTTTGGAAAATGCTATTTATAAATATTTATTATCCTTAAAAAATGTTATTATCCTTAAAAAATGATTAAGCGTGATCTTTTCTATATCCCTGAGGTATTTGTACTTAGAAAGGGAGTAAAGTGTCAAGCCAAGGGTATTTTTCTGAAAGAAAGACTTTTTAAAATTACACCCTTAAGCCACACCAACTTGTGCTACCTGCTCTACCTATGAACAAAAGGTGACCCTGGCTAGACAATTTAAGGACAAGAAAATTGAGTCCCAGAAAAACTGAGTACTCAAGTATCTGATGTTACGTGGAAGGCCACCATTAAAGTAAGGAACAGAGTCATGTCCTATTGTTGTGCAACCCAGTGCTTCATAAAAACTAACATGATATCCACTTTTCTTTAAGTATTGGCCAGGCACTTTCCTGAGCAATTTTCCTATAATTTTTTTTAAAGGGAAGTGTCACTCTTTTCCCATCCTTGATCCTCAGATTAAAGGCCCTCCTGCCACCTTTCCTTGTGCACCCTACTCCAACCCCTTCTTCTCACATGGCGGTGGGATTAATTAAATACCTGAAATTTTGGCTCTGCCTTCAGTCTTCATCCTTCTTACTCTCCGTGGATAATTAAATCCACATTCAGTGGCTTCAACTCCCACCTACTTACATGACTCCCAAATCTATACCTCTAATATCTGATATGTTTTTGAGTTGGTGCTCAAAAACATGCTCTCTGACTCAATAAACAGCTTTAACACACATTGGAAAAGTAATCGTGTATCACTTGCCCAAATGAAACTCAAAGTTATCTTCTTTAAGTTCTCTTTTAAAGAAGTTCGTGTGATAAATTCTTACCAAAATTGAAGTTTATCTTTGCCAACAACTTCCTTTTATCTGACATTTTATCCATATTGTTCCTTTTATCTAATAACAAAGATCATGTAAGGCAGTTTTGTTGTTTTTGCCTCAAGTGCCATATGGTCACCTCCTGTATTATTATTCAGATTTCATAAGTCAATTTAAATTCTTGATGAATCAATTCAACTTACTTTTTACTGTACTAACAATGATTTACAGCTCTTATAGTTATATAAAAATTTTCCTCTTTACTTTTTGTTCACAGGTAGGGTAGGTAGCACTGTTTGGTGTGGTTTAAGGGTGTGATTTAAATGTCTTCTTTCAGAAGAATACCCTTGGCTTTCCACTTTACTCCCTTTTTAACTAAAAGGGGGAAAATACTGATTTATATCTCCCTAGATACCACAGTAGAGATGTGTTATTTTCAACTGTCTAGCATCCTTTTCTCCTTCTTCTGGTAAGAGCATCCTGAATTTCCTTTGGGAGTTAACCGTTCCCTGTTGCTTCAGATAGTGATCCCCTCCAGTTCAAATACAGAGCAGGTGACTCTGGCTTGGCCAATTAGTGTAATTCTAGTTCCATGGCTGCAAAGATAACCATAACTGGTCCAATCAGAAGGAATCTCAGGCCTTAAAATGCACTTCTGTTTCCAGGCATCATGTTCCTGGTATATTACCACTGGATGTGCCTTTTCCTGTTGGACTAATTTACCATACAAGGATATGAACCTGAAGTTGAGAGCAGCCATCTTACATTGTATGAAGCCTGATAATAAAGACAACACAGCTGAGAAGAGAATGAGAGGTAAAGAAAGTCAGGATCTAGATGATATCATATGAGCACCTGGATCAAACTGGACCTGAAGCCGATGCGTCTGGACTTTATAGTCATGTGAGTCAAGGAATCCCAGTTTTTGCGTAAGCTAGTATAAATTGGTTTTCTATTTTTTGCTACTGTAAGGGCCTTAACAGTTCCAACTATCATTTTTATTTTTATTTATTTCATATTTGTGTGTGTGTGTGGAGCTCTTACATACACTGTGTGCTGTAGCACATCAGAGAGAATAGTTGTCAGAAAATAAGTAGGGAGAAATGAAATTCGTGTCGGCAGACAACAATTCTCAGTTGAGGAAGGCTGATGGTGACAGGTATGCCTCTTAACTAGTAAAATTCACAGTGCCTTCTGTGTAAGTGCTCAAAATAAGTAAAAAGAGGAATTTCAAGAGGAGGCTGCATTTCTAGTTACAAAATAGGGGAAAGCCAGATCACAGGAGCAAGTCTGCTCATGATGTAGTACAACCAGATGACTCTGGCCATTCTTTGCATACATCTGTTTCTCTTCTCAGGCTAACTTCTCCAGAGGTAGATGATCAAACAACCTGTATTGATCAGCTAGTTCATAGCTACAAGGGGCATTGAGGTTCAATATCAATTAGGAAGGGGGAAAAATGAGATTATTGGCTAGGATTTTCAAAGCTTATTCCCTTCTTTCTTCTTTCTTACCTCTTCTATCCTCTTCCTGTTCATCTGCTGTTCTTGTTTCCTGAGCGTAATTTTGTTCCTCCAAAGAATAATCAGTTGGCAGGAGATTGTGTTCCACAGTTCTTGTACTTATCCCATGCGTTATAGGAGGTGGTTTGTAAAGTCTTGAAACTGACAGAAACAGAGAGCACTCATATCTAAACATTTTCTAAGTGATATTAGAGATAATCACACGATTTTTTAAAGAATGTCTTACAGGCAGTCTTGAAGAATATACTCTGGAGAACAGGTGGCCTGGAGATTTCTCTTTTCTTCATGATGTCGCAGAACGCATTTAGCAGTTCAGATGCAAGGACGACAACTTTAACTTTTTGTAATGACGGGGTAGAATGTGTCTGTGTGAAGTCTACGATAGCATTGATTATGTCATCAGCAACTCGGGTTGGTTTTTTTCCTGCATTTCCTGAAAAAATATGTATTCTTAAGTGACAGAAGTTTCATCTGGCATTGGTCGTGTGACCAGATTTGGCAAATGCAGTTCTTAGTACTGAGAAAGAGTTACGTAGCACTTGACAGCCAGTCTCTGACCTGGCACTCACAGCTGGGTCTTGGTGTTCTCCAGTTGAACACAGATCATTTCACAGACCATTATCAAATGTAATCACTCTGTGACTGTGATGAATTTAGTCAAAAACAAGACCACTGTATAACCATGTCTGACCACATACTAAAACAGGAAAATGGCCAAACCACAAACCACAAAAATGGCCAAACACCCCTTAACTTGACTAATAGGAGTGATTGCTGCTTCATTACCAATCACAGCTTCAGCCACACTCTTCTCTCCTTCCAAATAAGATGCCAAGGATAGAATTATATCTGCTTCCTGAAAGCATTCAACCCAGAGCAAAGCTCCACTTACTTGAGACTGCAACAAAACCACCTAACACATGCTCAGATAAGTCCTTTCTAACAGCCTTTTCTGAGATGCCGCACAGTTTCCCATAGTGTATGCTCCAGTGGTCTTTCACTGAAAGGCATTGTGAACATGTGATTTGGATGAAGACCTGGGTTTATGTCCTGGCTCTCCACTGATGAGCTGTGTGATCTCGGGTAACTCATTTGATACTTCTTATGTTAGTTTTGCTATGGTTGCCATACAAAGTGCCCTGGACTGGTGGCGTGAGCAACAGAAATGCATTTTCTTAAAATTCTGGAGACTAAAATGTCTGATCAAGGTGTTGGAAAGATTAGTTTCTTCTGAGGCTTCTCTCTTAAGCTTGTAGATGGCCATCTTCTCTCCGTCTTTACATGGTTTTCCCTCTGTACCTATCAGTGTCCTAATCTCCTTTTCTAACAAGGACACCAGTTATATTGGATTAAGGACCATTCTAATGACCTCATTTTAACTTAATTACCTCTTTAAAGGCCCTGTACCCAAATACAGGCACACTCTGAGGTACTGAAAGTTAAGACTTCAACATATGAATTTTGTTGGGAGGGATACAACTCAACCTACAACACCACTAAACTCCAGTTTACTTAGCTATAAAGTTTGAGTGATAATAGGTGATAACTGAGACAGGAATGTGGTAGTTAAGAATATAGTAATTAAGAGCATAGTGTAATATAAAAAAGTGATAGTTGAAATGCACAGGCTGGGCTGTTGGCTTTGAGCATAGTTATGTTGCTCACCAGCTCTATCACTTTGTACTTTAATACCTTAGGTTCTTATCTGCAAAATGGGTAAACTAACAGTCAGGGGTGGGTCCACATTTTGCAGGGCTTGGAATTTATACATCTCAAAAAAAGATTACAAAATAAAAATATAAAATTATGTATTAAAGTGAATATTTAGAATTAGAAATCACCACAAAGTATAAATTTTAAAATGTTGAAAATCATATTCCCAAGTCAATGTTCCTAAGCCATGTTCAAAAAAGTGTTTGCAATCACTCCAACACCCAGTGCCAGGGGAAGTCTGAGTAGTCAGAGTAGGAAGCAGCAGTGGCCTTAACCCATGGTGGTTAAAATATCTCACTTTCAAAGTTTTCCTAAATCATAGAACTATAGGAAGGCATTAGCAGGGACCCTTTTAGGGCTTTTCAAAAAGCCTGTGCAATTGGGTGTGAATAAATCAGGGAGCAGGTTATTAACATTACCTTAAATTAAAAGCAAATTATTGTATGATATAATAGAGATGACAAGGAAAGTGTTCCTAGAAACTGTGAGCAAAATGAACCTAAGCTCAATGCTTAAGAATAGTGACTGCATCTTACCTATGATTTTATATCCAGTACCTTGCACAGGGCCTGAGTAACTGCATTTCAATGTAATAAATACATTAATGAGGAGTCAGTTGGGAGACACTACAGTAAACCAGATGGGAGAGGTCTTGAGAGTTTGGAAACTAAAAGGAAGGCTGAAACTGAAAAAGCCCCTGGAAGAAGATTTACCAGGACTTGCTAACTCTGGGGGCATAGGGGCACAAAGAAGCAATGGTGGCAGGATGGCTGGGAGCACCACGGCACGCCGAAGGAGAAAATTAGAAAACAAGACAACTCAAAGGAGGTGGCTATTTCCAAGGGATCATGATGAACTTGGATTGTCATATAATTAGGTTTCTGGTTACAGAGAAATCTCCCAGAAGAGATTCTGGAGAAGGCTAGAAATACTGATACGGGAGTCAGTATGGAAAAAAAAAATGAAGAGTGAGAAAACCATGAAGTTAAGGGCAAACATGGAAAGACACTTAGGGAACCTAAAATAAAGAAAAGAAATAATGAAAGAGGCCCAGGCCCCATGAATGGCCCTCAGGGTCTGAAACGTTGCCCACGCTCTCTGATTTACAACACTACTGCTGCATGGACTCAGCCTTGAGTTCATTAAGAGTGAGACTGTCTAAACGAAGTTGGAGGATCCCTAATATTTAAGTGAGGAGAGGCTGCAAACCTGTTCCAATGGCAGGAAGGGAAACAGACGTGTATTTCCTCTGCTCACACTCTTCTAGAACACAGGAAACCGTTTCTTTGACATCATTTTCACCGAGAACATGAATTATTATCTTGCACCTTAAGTATCCACCTTGTGTAATTATATAACCTCTGTGAGGCTGTCTAGCTGCAAAAAAAAAAAAAAAGGAAGGAAAGGAAACATTACTTACGGGAAGCAATGCTGATTATGAGAAATAAAAATAGCTGACACCAGAAAAAGCTTTGAAAATTTCTGACAAAGTCCAGCCTCCATCTATCTAGTGGCTTTCACTCCCTGGGACTGTGACAGGCTCGTTTTCTTTACAATCTGGATTCTGTAACTCAACAACTACACTGCTGAACATGTTGGGTGTTTTTTAAAAGCACTCTACCTGTGTTAATCTTCTCAATCCTCAAAACAAGCCTATAACACAGGTACTGGTTTCTCCATTTCATAGATTAAACAGAGGCACAGAGATGTAAGGTCAGCCGCCCAAGACTGCCCAGGATTTGAACTCAAGCAGTCAGTGTCCAGAGTTCTTAATTCCCATTCTGCTGTCCAGAAGAGCAATTTATATGGTCATTCAGTTGGATTAATTTTTCAAGGAGGTGAAAGCAACATATTCTGTGGTGTGGAGGTGTGAAAGAATATACTGATGTCCCACCCCCACCCCCCCACCGCCCCTCATCCTGAGAGCTCTTAAGGACATGAAAATTACCCAGGCTTGTTTTTAGGCACTGACCTTTTTGTAGCCTGGGTAAGGCGAGCCTCCAGCAAACCAGGGGAGGAGGAGAGTGGGTCCCCATGCACCCCACCCTCCCCGCCTAGGCAGCTGCCTTAGGCTTTTCCAGCTCGTCCAACACAGCCAGCTTCATTTTCTGTTTCTGCTTTCTGGCACATAAATCCCTGCTAAAGTCTTCTTGTTGGTGACCAGTATTACCTTCCTCTGATCTCTCTCCAGGAATTCATTGACTCAGAGGAAAGCTTTTAAGGTGGGAGTTTTAGCCAAGATAGCAGGTCAGTTTTGGAAATGTATTGTCAAATGTGGGGCAGTATGATTTCTTCAAATTGTACTTTGATTACTCTTGTAGGTTCCCCACTGTGATATAATTAAAAATAAATATTTCACCCCTGGTTCCTGGCTCAGAGTTCCTGGAACCTTTTGGATCCCCTGAGAGATGAGTATCTTTTATATACTAACTAATAGTCCTGGGGGTGGTGGGGAGGCTATGGGGCTATGGCTTCAGAATGGGCTCCGGAAATACCAAGCCATCATTCGAGGGTTGGAACTCTGGGCCCCATCCCCTGACCTCTGGGGAGAGGAGAGGGCTAGAGATTGAGCCCACTCACAAATCTGATGATTTAATCAATCACACCTACATAATGAAACTTCCACAAAACTGCCTAAGCAACAGGGGTTCAGGAACATCCTGATTGGTAACACATCTAGGTGCTGGTAGGGTGGCATGCCTGGAAAGTGCATGGAAACTCCATGCCTCTTCCCCCATACCCTGCCCTGTACATCTGTTGGAGTAAACTTCTAGGCCCACTCCTGCCTGGGGTGCCACATCAGCAAACTGAAGTTTCAAACCCAACTTTCATTTTCCTATAAATGCTCCACTTGATCAGAAATACAGTGTGTCCAGTCAGCCAATTCCCAAACACCAAGTGAACTCTAGACTCTAGACTCCATACTTATCTCCTGATCTTTGTTCTTTCTAAATAAGGTGAGATATGCAACCTCAGCCAATCACTCTTTGTTTCCACATTGCTACTTTAACTATGAATAAAACTAGCTCTTGCCCACAGTCTCTTGGAAAGAGTGTTCCACTGCTTGTGAGACATTGTGCTTCCCTGTCTATGAATTACTTTCTCTTAAACAAAGGCTGTTAAACTCATTACTAAATTATTTTAGTTTTGTCATTTAACTCATTTCTTTCATTTGGCTGGTCCTGAGTTGTATCCTTTATAATATACTGGTGAATGTAAAGAAAGTGTTTTAACTGAGTTCTGTGAATTGTTCTAATAAATTGTTAAACTTGAGAAGAGGTTTGTGGGACCCTCTGAATTTATAACTAGACAGAAGTGCAGGTGGCCCCTGGAAATTAAAACTGTCATTTGAAGTAGGGGCATTCTTGTGGATGAAGCCCTTTGATTTATTGGATCTGGTGCTAATGCCAGGTAGATAGTGTCAGAATTGGAAAATTGGTTGACGTTAGAAAACACCCATGCTCCCGCATTCATACATAAAAGGATTAGAAGTCAGGGACATGATGTGCTGGATGCAGAATGAGATTGAGAAAAGTAAAAAATAATTTGTAGAGCATTTAACAGTTTATAAATCTCTTTGTTACATTCACTTTTCTTTCTGATGTCACAACCACCTGCACCCGTGACAGCCATTACCATATTCCTCATTAGTAGAACCGTCTTACACATGAGAGAAACAAAGCTCTGCGAGGTTAGACAAAGTGCCCAGGATCCCTCAGTATGTGGTGGAGCCTGGATTATTAGGACCAGGTATGGGTTCTTTTTAGTACTCAGGAAAAAAGAAACAGCCACCAAGTCATACCATCCAGGTCTGCTCTCCCAGTGAACCAACCTCCTTCCAAAGTGCTCACCATGTATGCCACCCATGGACTCTCTCACAGTGTTCTCAGCCCTCTAATTTTCAATAGGCTGTAGGCAACAGTAACATATGATCATACCTAGGACAGCACATTCATCTTCCACAGCTTGTCCAGCACCTTCTAAAATTGCTTTCGACACCCCTAAACAAGATATGTTAATGGTAAAAAGCATCAATTACAATTCAATTCAGCGGTTACAGCTTTCCTAAATTAGACTTTTGTTCAGTTCACCGTTTTTGTGCATAATCCACTGATGCTAACCCCCTTTCAAAAACTGCCTTTTCCATAGTGACCTTCATCCAGTTGCTGATGAATAAACAATCTGATCCACAGGATGATGGCAATGCTCAAGAGCTGCAAGTCTCCACTGTCTGCAGCTTTACTATCTCTATTTGTACAAGGATATTTTTTTTTGCTGTTATTCGATTTTCTTTTTTTGCATTCTATGCTTATGAGTTTACATTACGTTGGATGAAAAATATAAAAATAAAATTTATGATACTAATGAAATACATGAATCTCAAAACTAATAAAACTGAACATTTTACTTAAGTTCTTTGTTTTTGTTATCTAATTTTGTTTGGTTTGTGTTCTCACACTTAGACAAATAATTGGCTGCCTTCAGTCAAGTGAATCTTCCATTCAAGGCCATAGCTTCGCTGCTTTGGTCACATTTAGTGACAGCTGGCTTGAGTGGTTGAAAACATGAACTTTGCATTTTGACAAACCAGTTCAGAATTGATCCCATCACTTACTAGCTAATGAGACTGTTCCTCGTCTGTTACACAGAGGCTGGCATAGTACTTCCCTCACAGGGTTGCATGAACATTAAAAGAGATAATGTATGGAAAATGCTTAGCATACAGAATCTGGCACACAGGAAATAATGGATAAATGTTCATTATGTTATCATCATTAAGAATGATCTATCTCCACCTATCTACATCTATCTATCTATCTATCTATCTAGCATCTGTCATCATCTCTCTACCTATATCTCCTTGATTATGTGTGTTATAAATTATCTCTTTTTCAAAAACTCCTATTTTTTCAGTTCGTTTGTCTTGGTCTCTGACTTTGCAATGGTGGAGGTTTTCCTCAAATATCAGGTGATCTTTGTAAGTCCAGCCATATTTAAAGAGTGTGTTTCTCAGTCAGTTCTTTCAGTTCCCCAGACGATTACCCAATCTCGTGTCTGGAGAGCATAAGCCCATCTGCTGTTCTGCGAGCCCCACAGGAAGGGGCTGGGCACTCACTGTTAAGTATAGAGACTTCACGGAAACACTGATTTCAGTCTAGCTCCCCATGTCATCTCACCTGTGCCTGGTATGCTAAGTCCAGGATCTCCTTGGTTCAGTTTCTCTAGAGAATAAACTTCCCACCTCTGGCCAGGAAAGAACAAGTTACTGGTGCATAGGATAGGGAATAGAATCAAGAGGTCTAAGTGCTACTGCTACAGAATCTCATCCAATTCTGTTTTCATCTCTTTACTTGTCTCCTGCCTTCCCAGATTCCTGCTGACTCCAGTTCCTGTGTTTCTAAGGGCTGCCATTCTCTCCTACAGGTACAAAGTTTTCTCCACTCCATGTTGGTTACTTCTACTAGCTAACTGCTCCCCATCTTCTGAAAATATGTTGCTATCTCTTGTTCATCGTTGTTTTCCCTCCAACTCTTTTTTTCTCTGTGGGTTTATACCCTTTTAATTCCTTCAATTTTGCTTTAATGGACTTTCAAAGAGGGCAGGGATAAATGCAATATATTCTATTTACCACAGTTCAAATAAATAATTGAACGTTCTTTATGTCTGCATTTTGAATGACTAATTAATTGGGTATTATACAGATTCACTTCTGCATAGTAAGTTTCATAATATTTTGCAGTTTAGAACGTATTTAAATTTCTATTTCTATTTATGTTTTATTTTGCCCTTTTATTTTAAAAAGTAATGTTTTATAATACATAAAATATATCAGCCTAAGAGAATATGTATATAAGTTATAAATGAATAGACATATGTGGAAAGGGCATGCTCGAAAGTGTTATAACAATGGGGGTGGTCAAACATTTTAGGGAAAATCAAGGAAAAGAGGTTGAATTTTGTTGTGGGTCAGTATAGTATAAAGAAGAGAAAAATTACAGGAAGTAAGATGCGAGTATTAACTGAGTTACATAAAAAGGGAAATAAACAGAGAAACTTAAAGCTGATTAAATTATAAGTGCGGAATTTTGATAGTTCAGAGCTAAAAAGGGGCTCATAGCCAACATTAACTAAGTACAGTACATCAGATACACTTCAACTCTACATCACTTTTATCCCCATCTAACTCCCCTTTGGTAAATAGGCGTTTGGCAAGCAGAGAAACTGAAGTTCAGTAAGGTTAAGGATCTGTCAAAGGCCACACAACGATAAGTGGCATAGCTGGGATTCAACCCAGGTCTTTCTGATCCTAGAGCCTGCGTTATTTTCTACAAACCTCTCCTTCTACTCAGGGCAACGTTAGCCACAATTTTCCTCCCAGACATTAGTCCTGTTAATAGTTCCAATCAAGTATATTGCTTAAATAAAGCACCTGATTTTAGATTAAATGTCCTTGCTGTTGAATTTACAATCACATCTGCGCTTTCGTTGGTGATATCTCCAATAGCAACCTGGAAAGTAATCGCACCAATTCTCATTTCATACGCTGTGAACTTAGGGTTAGTGAGAGTCTTGAAGACACCTGAAAAGAAAGAAGATAAATGAAAGACTAGCTAGCTCCTGAAAGAAGAACAGATGTGACAGTCCCCATAATCTCCCCAGTCCTACTCTTTCTTTCTTCCTACTCAATTCCAAACATTATCAGTTTAGCCTGTTAAACTTCTGGGCGTTTTGTTTTTTAAAGAAAATTGGGAAACAATGTTTCGTGGCAGTAGGAGTATCTACATGTTCTCAGTTAAATAGGATGAGGCAGAAATGTCAGATTGGACTATCTGTCTGCAAAAGTCGCTGTGGTGCCACGAAAAAGAAGGGGACAGTGCAAAGTGCACTCTCATTTTATGCTGACATCTCTGGGAGATTTTTTTTTCAGCCTTATTGAAGTATGATTGACAAATAAAAGTCATATATACTTAACATGTGCGATGTCAAATTTTCATATACGTAAACATTGTGAAATGAGTGCCATAATGAAGCTAATTAACACACCCATCACCTCACATAGCTACCTTCTCTCTGTGTGTGTGGAGAGAACACTTGCAAATTTCCAGTGTACAATAAATGATTATTAACTACAGTCCCTGTTCTATACATTAGGTCTCCACCGCTTACTCACAACTGAAAGGGAGATCCTTACCTTCTGGGAGATCCTTTTATTACATTTTTACAAAAAGGAAGATAGTCTCGGATTATCTAGGTTATTTGTCCAAAGGTAAATAACAGCTCGCTAACCAAACGTGAGCTCTTCCTGCAGCTTCACATCCCACTGGAACATCAATATGAAGGCCACTCTGAGGAAAATCCTTTTAACATGTTGGCATATGATTGTCCACTCTACACTCTGAAGCTTTACAACTTAGATGTGCCATTTCTACACATCCTTTAAATTCTTTAGATCTCCCTTTCCACAATTACACAGTGGCAACAGAATCACCTGCCCATGGTTAGGTTTAAATTATATAATACATACAAAGCAATCAGTAAAGTTTAGTGTGCCATGCACATTTTAGTTATCTTTTATGATCACATCTTAGAAATTCTGGCCTCATTACCAATGATTTGGTTCTCAACAGTATAATTTATTCTTTGTGTTCCCAGACAATAGAACATGTTCTAATACTTCCTCCATCACTAATTTGTTCTTCATGGGAATTTGTCTCTTTCTACTGGATTTTGATGAACACTGAAGGGCTACTAAACAAAGGGATGTATTTCCTCAGCAGAACACCTTTACCAGACCTTGGGTATCTCCAATCCTGAGAATCCTGTCTTTCCTGGGATTTCCACTCAACCGTCTAGTGAATTGCTCTAAAAATGCCTGGTAACAGAGAGAAACATAGTTACTGACCTTAACAATGGCCTATAGAAATAACACTCAGCATCAGACATCAATTAAGAACAATAGTTCTCAATAGATTTTTTCTTACTTCAGAGAATTTTTAGTCAAAAGACTGTGATTCAATTGAGGCATTTTCTCAATAAACACCAGTGCTGATTTACATTATAGCACACTGAGACCACACTTCTATTCCCATGTTCCTGAGAATAACTAGGAACTCAGTAAACAACATTGCATTTGGTATCTTTTTAAATGCTAATGTTGAGAAGTTGTGGCAATTGCCTTTAAAGCCAGGTAATATTAACTACTTCTGCAACCAGTTTTGAAGCTTGCTATGTGCTAGAAACTTCAAATACATCCTTTCTTAATTCTCACAACAATTCTGAGAAGTAGTATTGCCACACTCATTGTACACATAATAAAGCTGACATTCGAAGAGGTTACTTCACTCAACCTTTAAATGGCAAAACCAAGAAGATTCAAACCTAGCTGTACCTTTATTTTTGTACTCTTTTCTACTGTTTGTATTTTTGTTATGAGTATGCACAATTTATACTTTTTCAAGGGTGAAAAATAAATTTCGATACTCAGAATGGGCCAACCAGCTAAGGAATGGCAGCTGATAAGGGCAATCCTAGTGGTAAGTGTTCTTTGACTGCTTCTCCGCTACTAAATACAGTACTGGTATTTCCAGCTCTGAACCCTCACAGACTTGTAAAGGCTGGCTATATTCCATCCAAACAAGTAAATTCTTGAGGCTTCTCTGATCTGGCTTTTTCTCTATAAAGCCGTAACTTAGTTTTCATTTAGTGATTGTTAAAATGTCTGGACTTTTATGCCCATAACTTCCTATTTCTTTCTAAGAATTTACTTATTACAGATTATATTGTCTTTTGATAAGCTGTCTAACAAGTCTCGCATGTGATATCAGTGTTGCCTCATAGTTAAGCCCTATGACAACCCCCATCAGCAACCAACACTTATGGGAAAGGAAGTAAAAAATGCTATTATTTTTAGATCTATAAAAACATATGATTGCACTTAGGTTCACTTGCCAGAATGACCAGAAGAGATATGTAATCATACCTGATGGCCTTCATCATCATCTAAATATACCAGAAAGTGAACTTCTTGTAAGATTTTCATCCATGTACTGTTACTAAATTTGAACACTTCTGAAAGAATTAGTTCAGCAAAAATAGCTTTGGGGAATCCCAAAAATCCTGTTCCAATCATGGGAAATGTGATTGATGAGAAAGATAGTTGTTCTGCAGTTGTCAAACATTCTTTGATTATATTTGCCATGATCTGAAATGTACAAAAATACATTTACATAAGTTAGGGCTCAAGCTGGTAGAAAACAGAAAGAACTGTGCCTCCAGCAACGCTGACTAGGCCCTCTCCCTTGGTTTTGTCAGGGCCTGGGGAGTCAGAAAGAGGAACCAAGAGGGGAGAGGACTTTCCAAAGGGATTCAAATTCATGCGGAAGGGGAGGGTTCAACAGCAGGGGAATGCCTACATAAACAATGGTATCTCCATTGATAGCAATGTTCATAAAAAGTTTTAAACAACATGGAAAAATATTATATTAAGTAAAAAAAAAAAAGGCAGGTTGAAAAATGTTTGGAAGGAAATCTCAACTAAGAAATAAATTTGCATAAAATTGACTTGAAGGAAATACAATAAAATGTTAACCAAAGTTATCTCTAGGTAGCTAGATTATAATTTTTATTTCTACTTTTATAGTTTCTGTATTTTATGTGATATATATATTACTTTTATATTCTAAAAAATAAATAAATAAAGTTGGAAGTAGAGGTGAGAATTAAAAGGGCACTGACTCTGTTCATTCTTCACCATGGCTCTGGCTACACTTCTTAATTATACTGAAGGATTATTCCACTAATCTTCAGACACCACTCCTGGAAAACCCCAATGATTGTTACTACATTAAGGATCAATTATGCTGAAATAACTGGTTGTGAGGGACTCTTAATGCAAAGTATTAAAGATGTCAAGAAATTGGCAGGGTTCAATCAATACTAGTGTTTTTCAGCTTTGTTGTTGGGACTTGTATATGCCTTGAAGAACACTTAGCAACATCCCTGGCCTCTACCTCCTAGCTACCAAAAGCAATTGTAGTAAGCCGAGTGCCTTCTACAGGATAAATTCACTTTGGTTGAGACCCACAGATCTATACCATGTCAGAAGATTACCAAAGCTACCAAATGAAGTGGAGAACTAAGG
Source organism: Cynopterus sphinx (assembly GCA_030015415.1). Taxonomy (NCBI): domain Eukaryota; kingdom Metazoa; phylum Chordata; class Mammalia; order Chiroptera; family Pteropodidae; genus Cynopterus; species Cynopterus sphinx. The sequence goes on from CM057380.1 coordinate 53,567,723, forward strand.
ATTTCTTTTACCTGCCGAGAAGACCCAGCTCCATTATCCCAGTCTGGAGCCACAACATGGAGCACAGCTTTATAGTCCAGATTGCAGCCACTTGTCATAAATATGCTACCCACTTCCTCCTCTGTTTCCTCTCTGGTGGCATCTAACTCTGTCTGGAGCATGGGACCAGCTTTCTGCAAAAGAGCCTGAGATAGTGATCCTTCTCCAAGCTGAAGATCCGTGGGAACAGTGTTGACAACGACATCGGCCTTAAGAAAAACAGCAATGATTTGTTAGAGGTTCAGTCAATACATAATTATTGGGCATCTATGACTTGCTAAATATTGTGGAGTAAAGCACAAGATAGATACATTTTGTCTCTCATACTGACCTGTCATCCCTGCCCTCAAGGAGCTTACAATTTATTGATAGTACTTAGACACCATAATGAGGTGAGTCCCCAAACTTGGAAATTAAGAAAATACATTAGCCACTACTGTCATGTTAACATGTGATGAGTGAGCAGACCTATGAAAATGAGTGAAACAGACCAGAGACCCAGAGAGATAGAAAAAAAGGGAAAGTAGTGAAAGGCAGAGGCAGAAAGAGGAAGACAGTGAGACAGACTGAGACAAAAACACAGAAAGACTGAGAGGCTGCGGAAAAGAAAGAGAATTGCTTGTAGGCTGGCAGGAACTGAAAGTAATTGTTCTGACTTTATTAACATACATAAAGAAAGAATGGAAGCAGGTGTGTGGGGGCACGGTGAAGGTGGGAGGTCTGGTCATCTCCAAAGGCCTAGACAAAGCAAGAACGCTGACGTGAAGGTAGGCACTCAGTGACCATTCAGGTCTGTCCAGGGACATGGAGTTATCCAAAGTCTGTGCTGAGGCCATCTCTTTGGAAAGATGGGGTCATCACCAGATGTCCATAGATATAAGACATCCAATTCATCTAATTTGATATATTTTAATTTTGGGTTCAAATTTGAAGGGGAGATGCTCGGATACAGTGGATTTTGAGTATTCTAGTTCCTTGGGGATCTCTTCCTCATCACAAATTAAAAGGCATCTATGTCTCTGGGCCACATTACAGTTCCATTTCTCACTCTGTCAGTAGTCGGAACTCGGGGGGTACACCTCAGTCTTACAAGAGGTTAGTCAACACAAACTTATCTCTGGTCCCGAAGCTCCCAGCTGGGGCAAGAGTGAGTGGGCTTTCCAAAGAAACTAGATCCAGCCCACTTTCACCTCACTCTCATTTGTAGAGTCACCCTACTTACTGATTCCTACACTGTTCAGGGAAGCAATAGATTAACACATAAAAGTAAAATAACCTTAATGTTTAAATCAGTTCAAGATAATCAAAAGAAACTGTATTAAATATACAATTATTAATTGCTCTCAATTTTTTTTTGAAAAGTAGGCATCATTTAGATGGACTAGTTAGTAAAATCTTTACAAAGAGGATAAGGGATATAACTGAAACAGGTAGAAAGGCAGCGGTAAGGCATTCTTGATGGCTGAACATCTAAAAAAAAACAGAATTGGGAAAAGTCAGAGTCTTCTGATTTAGCTAAAGGGGAGTTTCAATAGTGAGAGACAGGGCTGGAAAGAGATTTGGGGCCAGATGACAGAGGACTGCGAAAACCCACATTTTTATAAGCTTTATCCTATAGGCAATAGGGAACACTTGATAAAACAATGTTTTTGGAATATGAATTAAACAGCAATGTAGAGGAGGACAGAGTGGAGAGTGAAAGACTAAAGATAAGGAGGCGAGGCTAAGAGGCGACTTGGGGGTGCTGAAACAAAAGTTGAAAGGGCAGGTACATGAGATGTTGTAAGAGGAGGCTTGGGAACTAATTCAATAGGAAAAGGAATTCAGAGAAGAAAGAGTTCAGAAGGATTCCAAAGTTTATATAGCATCATCCAAAGGTGGAAATAGGTACCCTGACAGGAGTTGGCGAGAATTTAATAATCAACAGATGACGTAAAGACCTTGGTTTCCTTATCTATAAGATAAGGGCAAGTATTATCTATCTCAATTAGATTGTGGTACTAATTTAAAGTGGTAGTAAAATTTGTAGTAAAATTTAAAGCTGTCTATCATAAGTGGATGATAACAGCTATCATTTTCTATCTTTGCTATGTGCCAAGAAGGTGCTAAGTGCTTTATATATGAATTCTATTATTACCACCTCATGACAACTTTAATATCATCATCAAGGTATAAGGGAGTTGTTGACCAAATTCAGTGGCTGGTCAATGGTAGAGTGGTCTTTGAACCCTGCCAGAACTGGCTTTAGAGTTGGTCTGTGTAACCACTACACTATGTTTACTCCTAGAGTGAAAAAAGAAACTTGCTGTACTTTCAGGTCATCCAGTTCTTTTCTGGTTCGATTATATTCACCATCAATTTCATAACAGTCAGCTACAGAGCCCATTATTACTGGTAGCCATGGCAATTACATTTATCAATGCAAATTAAATAATTCTAATTCCAGTTTTACAAATAAGTCTCTTGAGTTTGATAAGTGTTAGATCAAGTCTGGATAAAATGAAAAGATTCAACTTCTAAGATCTAAGGACAAGGTCCTGAACCCATGTGGCAAAGGAATCTAAGGATTCTATTTATTCTAGAGAACTTGGAGAAACTCACTGACTGCCTTCTTTTTGCCATCTCATTAGTAGCAACAAAAGCAAAGAATATTTCCAGTGGCTCATAATCCATAAGAGTCTCCAAATTTCTCACAAGTATTCTCTTTCCATTAGCCTTAAATGTGTGCCATCTGAAGATAAATAACACATGTAAAATGGTGGGGGCTATAGAATTCTAAAGAAGACTCCAATTCAGTAATTCTCAATCCTACCTGTATATCAGAATCACCTGGAATGCTTTCAGGAACTACTGGCACCTAGACCACACACCTGACCAAATAAAATCAGGATCTCTAGTGATGCAGCCTAGGCATCGGTATTTTTAAAAGTTTCCCTGATGATTCTGATGTGCAGCCAGGATTGAGTTTCATGGGTGTCAATTATAGTTAAAACAAAGAGCCTGCATCTCCAGCCCTCTGGTGACTCTAAGGAAAAGGAAGCAATAGAAGGAAAGGGGCAGGCCAGAGCCCTGCTAAGCATTTAGCACCTGCACTGGTAACCTTTCTTCCTCCTCATTCTGCCTGAGTCCCAGAAAGTGCTCAGGCAGGAGCAAAAGGGTGTATTTGTGACAAGTGATATTATAATGTTATGTATATATGCCTTCCATTATGCTGAGGAACAGGACAGGAATGCAAAACTGGATTGAGAGTAGGTCAAGATAAATTATAGAGAAATAAAAGAGGTGGATTTGTACAACCTTGTTTGTGGTTAGACTTAGATCTCTCCATGTGAGTACATGTGGCAAATGCTAAGAACATAGCAAATGCTAAGTATATCCTTGCATGTACCTCAGGTAGGTTTAACGTCTCAAATTTATATGATTTTAATCACTGATTTGAAATCACAGAACCAGTTAATTAGACCCCATTGTTCCTCTGCAGTTATACTAAATAGCACCACTTACACAGAAATGTGAAACATCTCCACCTATCAACATGAGGTTCAGACCTTCTTTGGTTTCAGTTGAGGCTAGAATATTTCTGTTTGAAAGACTTTTCCAGCTGACTTGGTCTCTTGACTGTGAAAAAAACAGTAAAAAGTATTACCAGGCAATGCTATCCAAACTTTCTTCATAGGTGTCCAAACAGAAAACAACTATTAGATTTCACAGACGTCTTTAACTCAACTTATAACCAACTCTAAGATTCAAAAGCAAATAATTTATTTTCACAATATTTGAGTACCAATTACATTTAATACACCAAATGCCAATGAGCTCTTTTACTTATCCAAGAATCCTAGCTTAGCAGACCCTGTCCATATTCCCTGATTGATTCCAAAATCCCATTCTCTGTCATGGCGTCTTGGATATTATAAAATGCAACCAACACGGAGGCTTTCAAAGGCTCTTTTGAGAAGTCATCTATTTCATTCACTTCTATTTCATTTATTTCATCCACTTTATTCATTCTTCTCTTAAAAGTATTACTTTTGTCCTGAAGTCTTCCATTTTAGCAATTTTTTAGGGAGACAGAAACACTTGAGATATTAGTTTTCATATCTGATTTGAGTTCTGAAAGGCTTCTATCTTTAAATTATTTTCTGATGTTTTAAATACTTTGGGGAAAAAAAAACAGATTTCCCTCACTGCCTGTTTTTAAAAAATAGTAATTCTTTGGCTAAATGACTATGTGAAGTTAAACATTATACTTTGCAAAGTTAGAGTTATTCACCAAATCACAGGAAAATAAAACTAACACACATGACAGTAAAGGATGGTGCTCATGCACTGACATCAATTTATAGAGCTACAACTTGTTACTGAAAAGAAAGATGTTTCTGTTACTGCATAATTAAAGGGTAATCTACAGAAATAACCAAAACACAAAAATGCTGCCTATTTACCAAGAAGATTAGGTATGGGTAGACATTGATAGACATTATAGAAAGAATACAGACTTACATCCATTTTTCATTGTTTTTAACCCTTGAAAGGAGGCCAATTTTGCTATAAACTGAAAACTGCGCTAAAACATAAAGCTGGTATTTGGGAACTCTCTGTATTTTCCACTCAATTTTGCTAGAAATTTAAAACTGCTCTAAAAAATAAAGTCGTATTTTAGAAATGCATCTTTAAGTAATAATTATAAAACTAATAGTTCTAAATTAAGAATAGATAATAGGACAAGAAGTACAAAAGAAATTCCAGAAATAAGCCTTAATCTATCATAAAGTTTAAGATATAAAGTATTAAGAGGAATAAAAAGGTGAAGACATGAATCATAATTTAATAAATATTGTTGGAAAAGTTGGTTTTCATTATGAAGACAATTAGATATCAATTAATATTGCATAAAAAAATGAACACCTAAACACAATAATATTAACCCCTGATTGGTTACAAATATTCACTTTACTCCAAAAATAGTAGAACAAAAGTTTCTTATTTATTTAGCTAATTTGTACTAAGGCAAAAAATTTTCAGCTAATGAAACAAAATAGAAGAACTACAGATAGCAGTTTAAATGGAGACACATAAAACACTAAAACAATAATGAAAATAAAAAGGTATCTGCTACATAGCAGACATTCAGGAAATGCAGGCTGATAAATTAATATAATGGAGCATAAGCTTATCTCCTCACCCAGAGCAGTAAATTGACAACTTTCTAAAAATTGAACAAGTAGACTTGAACAAATAGAATGGCCACCTTTGTTCTTGCTTAGAGCATCTCAACACCATCTCAGATATCACTGTCAGTAATTTAATTTATAAATTTAATACAATGCCAATAAACAGCCCAAGGTTTTGTTGCTGTTGTTGTTGTAGTGATGCTGCACATAAATCAGAAGTCAATAAGGAAAGAAAAGCACACAAGAATAGCTAGGAAAACACTGAGAAAGAAGAGCTCTGTAGGGGGGACTAGCCCTGTCCTTAAAATGTATACTGAAGGCTCTTTGCAGCAGATAAATAAACAAGTGTTGAAGTTCCAGAAATAGCCAAACTACATAGAAAGTAGTACATGATAAAGGTGGTATATCAAGATATTGAAGCAGCGGTAATTTAAAAAAAAATTCAACTAATGAAACAAAAATGGAAGATCTACAGATAGCAATTTAAATGGATTCACATAATCGGATGTCGAGACCCATTTGGGAAAAAAAATAAAATTAGATTCATTCCTCATAGCCTACATCAAAATAAACTCCAAACGTATCAGAGCTCTAGATATAAAACGTAAAGCATCACAAATAGAACAAAAGGACGGCCGACAACTGCCTGAATGTTGGGAAAAGCTTTTAAAACACGACTGAAGTCCAGACGCGATGGAACACGAAACTAGTAAATTTGACGACAGGAAAGTAAAACACGTTTGGATGGGAGGGGGGAAAGCCACCCTAAGCAGACTCGCAGGACGAACGAACTGAAGGGAAAGACTCATAACCTACATCACAGATCCAAGACCAATGTTTCTAATGTATAAGAAACTTTTAAAAACGGAGTGGGCAAACTCCCAGACCTTCTGTGGGAAAGACGCCCGGCACATAGCGGGCCCAGGCGGAGCGGAAAGTGCCTCCCAGGGAGAGAGGGGCCTGGACTTGCGGGCTCTGCGGAGGGAGAGACCTGTCTGAGTCGCGGAGGACCGCACCTGCACCTGCACCTGCACCTGCGTCTGCGCCGGGACCCGCCCCTGCCCCTGGCGGCGCTCACCATCCTCCCGCAGGCGAGGGCCGCGCGCCGGCGGGCTGCCCGGCTCCGGCCGACCTCACGCTCCGGCCTCCGGGTCCCGGGGGGCCCTGGAAGAACCCTGCGACTCGTGGTCCAGGCCTTCAGGGAGGTCAGGGCCCCGCAGCCCCCGGCCTCTCGGACCCGCGGCGGGGGCAGCTCGCTGCCATCCTCCGCTCGGACTGGTCTGCGCCCGCCGCCAGCCCGCCCCACCCAACAGGCTTGTGCCTAGATCTTTCGCTTTCATTTCTGTGAAAACCGATTTTGCTGGAGGTTACAGTCCTGAAGTAGCCAACGAGAACTGCCTGGGACTTCTGAAGTCCCTTGGGGACAGGTGTTGCTGTCAGTCAAATTTGGGGCCAAAGTCCTGGGCTCTAGAGTTCATGGAGTAACCTCCAGCAATGGCATCTGTGCAGTAGGCATAGCCATAACTGCTTCCTGATACTGTTGTGAGGATTAAATGAGATAAAGTTTGTAGAGTGCTTGGCATATATTTTAAAAATCAGTATTAGCTCCCCTTTCTCCTGGGCTTTCCATTCCTACCCACCCTCGTTTTCCCTACATATCATCTTCAGAAAAATATGCTGGCTCCTTTTCATGCACACTAAGACATGGCTGGAATCAGGTCTAGTCCGACAAGACATTTAATTTAATTCAACCAATATGTATTGAAGGCCCTTGGTATTAAGATTACAAAGCTGAATTGGACACAGTTGCCTTCTCTCTGGGGTGAGGGTGGAAATAAGAAGACAGAAAAAAAAAAATGACTGGTACACATTTACCTGGTGTATCATGAAAGGTCCTGGCAGAATATAGATGATACACTCAAAATGGGTAATTGAAGACAGTTTAATAAAGAAATTACTTAGTTGTGGGCTCAGGGTAAAGAGAAATCAGTGAGAAATGGTGAAGCAGCTCCACCCTCCCCTTATCATCTAAGCTGAAGGGCAGGGCATACACTGAGCCTAGTCAGGGCCATAGCTACAGGAGAGAGCCAATTCCAGGGAACCGTGGCTGATTTGGGGGAACAGCCCCGCCTCCTACCCTCTAATCTCTTGCTGGTAACTCCCATTGCTGAACCAAGCCAGTAAACAGAGGACACAGGAATGGGGTTGCTGCAGTTTTTAGAGGCCAGTGCCCAGCACCACTGTGGAATCTGACACTATCCCCTGGTAGGTAGTGTCAGAATTGAGTTGTTATTATAGATAGCCAGCTGGTGTCAGAGAATTGCTTGATTGTATGAGGAAAAAACTCATGTTGGAATTGGGTGCAAAAACTTACTTTCTTTATGGATATATCAAATATCTTGATATTATTTTTGATTTTCTTTTTTCTTTGGAGAGAAGGGTACCTTGATTTGCTGGTGCCCAGTGAACCATCTGGGTAACCCCGCACGGATGTTGGAAAGGTGAAACAGAAACTCAAGGAGCAGAAAGGGGGCAAGTGTAGTTTGAAGTGTATTGCAGATGCTTTCTCTAGGAAAGAAGAAATGAAACCTGAAGCCTACTTTTACCTTCATAATACTTTATGTGTTAAGGAGGAAAAATAGTAATATGATTTTCACAGCTGAAAGTGGTCAAGTGAAGTCAGTAATAGTTTTGCTGTACACTGTACATGTCGTTGGAAACCACCAGAATCTTAACCTAAGAAAGAAGAAAAAAGTAAAGAAAACACACAATCTGTTCCTAATATGGATATAACTTTATTTAAAACAGATACAGATACCTTCCACAGAGCAAAAGCAGCAATCCAAAGGCTCTCTAACTACTCATACCCTTAAGCTGCCTATGCACACACTACATTGTGATCAAGGATCCAGACCTCAGCAAGGACCAAACTTTTCTTTTTTTGAAGCAAATTTAGCTAAAAGATCAGTAGATACAAAACAATTAATCATAACAGTAAAGACATAAATGATCACTAAAAATTAAATGTATAACCTAATTGAAAAAATAAAAAAAGACATATCATCTAATGTAATAAGCTCCCTCAACTCTGGACAGAGGAAAGTTCTTCAAACAGGATCTCCTTGGAGGAAATCTGCTGTGAGCACCATGCAGGAAACCATTTCTGAGAGAGGTGCAGAATGATGGGAATTCCTTGGCCTGCTCCTTGGATGAGAAGTCTCCCTGTGGAAGGCAGTATGGCTTTGGGGTGTAGAAGCCTTGGAGCAAGACTACACCTTCAAATCTCAGCACTTCTACTTGTTAATGTGTGACCTTTGTTAAGGTTTCCTCTCTGCACATCGGTTTGCTCAGTTATTAAATGGGGATACTACAGGTATCAATTACACAGAGATAAAGCTTTCATAAAGGGGACAAAATAAATCCACAATAAATATTAACTATTACCTTCTGACCAAAAATGTTTGTGTGTGTGTATGTATATCTTTAAGAAGAGAAAAAGACATCTCGCTCAGCATTTTTGGAGAGAAGCTGGAATGTGAATGACAGATAATTTGCTACTCTAACTTTCTTGTAGCTAGAGAACCATTTAAAAGCAAATTTTGACATGTCATAGATTCCTTATAGTAGGCTCAACTCTTGCCTTTTGTGTCCAGAGAGTATCAGGGAGAAAGATGTCACAAAAGAAAACATGACTTAAAGAGACTTAGTAAAAGAATGGACGAATGTCCACTTAGGAGGTTACAGTTACTAAGAAAATGATAATCTATGGAAACTAAAGGTAGGTTATTATCTGTTAAAACTGGAAGTAGGGTATACTCAAAAGTACAACATATTCAGAGGGAAAAAAAGGGTTTAGAAATATTTAGCAAGAACACCTCATATAGCAGATTACAAGGGTCATAGGAGAGCAAGGACCAGCTTGGAAACTTGGCCAGAGGTCAGCATTTGGAAGCCAAGTGCTCTGGAGTAAGAAACTCAGTTTTGAGGAGTAAGGTCCTCAGTGGTGAGGACCCCGGAAATGACTTCTTTACTCCTACTTCTGCTAAAGATTTGGGAAGCCAAAAATGCCTCTGCAGGATGATTAGCACCTGAGTCAGGCAACAAAAATTTATTAAGCATCAACTGTATACCAGGCTCTGTGTCATGAAGAATAATAACCTTATGCTATCTATTATCAAAGGTTGCCCAATCTTTGCTCCTGGCCACTTTTTTAGCCATGAAGAAAGGAAATGTCTCTTAATTTTTCATAACAAAGCCCCACCCCACCTCACCTCACACCAGGATTTTAACTTTAGGATAAATGGCAACCAACCTACCAACCAACAATAACAACAAGAACAAAAAACCCTAAAAAACCACCCTAGAGATGGTAATAAGAAAGATCAATTAGAAGCTAGTATTTTAATGAAGACCACAGAAGTTGATTTCATATCCACAGCACTCCATCCCCTCTCCCCCAAACAAAGAATGAGGCACAACAACACTGCTACAGCAACATCTCACAGATCTTTGGGGCTTTCATCTTCCTTAAAAAGTGACACTGAAAACAACAGACTATCAGATTCTAGCTCTTACACGAACCCCTCCTTGAGATGAACATTTTTAAAAGGAGTTTCTACATAATAATTTAGATGGGCATTTTCTCAGCTTCTTCGACCATGTCTTTTGAAAGCTTGGCTCAGACGCCCTTCCAGCAGTCTTCTTACTCAATTCCTTTGTCTTTCAGCTCCTGTTTGACGCGTTTCAGATAACTAGGATCAGGGTAGCCATACCTGCAGAAACAAAAGCCCCTTAGCTTCATCACACGTGATTTTAAGGAATCTGTATAGTAAGCCCTGGCATGAAAATTGTGTTGCAAATATTCTCAAACAACCTTAAATGCAGATGACTTATAATCACTTATAAGTGTGCAGATATGAGTCATTTAGCTAGCGAGTGAGCTGAGTTGTCTGCCTAGGATCTGCCAGCTCGTAGTAGGCAGTGGCCTCATACAGTTATATTATACTATTTTTTATATATATATACATATATATATATATGTATATATATATATATATATATATATAGCATATATAAAAGAAGATAAATTGGCAGTTAATATTTCAACTGAAGAAAAGTGTGTAGATACATGTTACATATAAAAATACAGTGTGTGTGTGTTGTGTGTGTGTGTGTGTGTGTGTGTGTGTGTGTGTGTGTGTATATATATATATATATATATATATATATATATATATATATAACGGTATCTCCCACAGGAGGATTTTCAAATTTGGAAAATATGCAAAAGTCTCAGGATGTGTTCCCTTTTGAATATGAAGGGTATAAGGTATCCTTTCTGAATTTCGTTAAGAACAGTTGGATTGCTTATAATACAATTCCCACAACATTAAATAAGAGTTTTTCTAGAGTACTATTAGCCAAGTGAATTTAGGATTTCTATGGACCAATGGGAAGAGAGGATAGAAGAAAGGGTGATTTTAAAAGAAGGCAACGTAAATAACATTCCTAGGATCTACCCTTCAAATAGACAGGAAACCCCAAATTAAGTCACCTGAGATACCATTCATCTTGGATTCTGAAGACTCTTTTGATGCAAATTTTAGTAACTGTATGATATTTTGTAGTTGGAAGGTAAAAGGTAATGGGAACCAACCTTTCTGGCTTCGAGATTAGCATGCTTCAAAATACTTTATCCAATCCCACTACTATAAACAGTCTCCTTATATCTACATCCTCATATTGCCATATCTTAAGACTTCTAAATTGTATTTAGCAACCATTATGTTTCAAAGGGTTCTCACCTTTCAGGTCCCCCAGACCGGGATGTTTTGTGGTGGATATCATTCCATGTAATGACATCTGAGACTCCTAAAGTTCGAGAATACCCCACTGTGAAAATCAGCTTATGGTCAAAGGCCTTACGAAGCAGTGTCAAAACCTCCCTTCCTTCTTCGTTGTCAGGCAAGTAGGCAGTTCGCTGTACTCCCTTATATTCTTTTCCTGGGTTTGGGTGGTCTTTCTGTATGAAGACAAGAAAAGGTCACATGAAAACACTCCAGTGTATAAATTTTACTGTACAGATAGAAGTGTTCATTTGCAGTTAGAGCAAATCAAAAATGTACTGAAGGTTTGCTTGTATCCTCAATATTCATATTTCTCCTCCTTCCACAAATTACTGCTGAAAACATCATCCACCTTCCTGAATCTCCCCCAACCCTAACATGTAATCACGACCCACCCTTTCTTTGCCTTAATAGACACAATAAAATACCTGAATTGTACACAAACATTTCTGCCTTTATCACTATTCAAAGCCCTTCCATATGACCATAAAAATAAATCCTTGAAAAACCCACTGTCTAACTGGCAGCAGAACATTCTCTTTTGCTCTAATAATCCTAGCACACTGGAAAGAAACCCATGGATCTAAGAAACACTTACTGTTTGTATGCCTCCAGACATATTATATTTAATCAGAATGGAGCCACAGTGTTGATAACCTGGAAGTGAATTTTTTTGGAAAATGACTTCCATGATTCCCTCTGGCTGATTCCCTTTCTGGACACCATACCAAGTCGAGCACACAGGACAGACTGGCCTATTTGTCATGGCTCTGTTGATACAAGGGGTGCAGAATTGGTGCTTGCACTTTGATAGCACTTGTTTGTCATTAATGGACTCCAAACAGATGGCACAAATGTCCTCTTCCTTGTCCACTCCTGATGCCCCAGAACTGGCTGAGCACTGAAATGTCGGTGAAGCCATTTCTGAGTCATTAATATCGATGTCCATAGGTGTTTCATTATCCTCATTCCTTTTCTCTCTGGGTAATGAGGACATTCCCCCTCTTTTTAAGACATACTGCTTTGCCTTTGCAAGTTGATTTGGCAACCCAATCAAAGTCATGGACTCTTGATTTAGCACAAAGTGTACATTTGGATGCCTCTTACTAAAGTCATCAGTGAACTTGATGCCACTTAAGTCCATTCTTCCCTTGCCCCAAGTTTTCAGTGAAAGAAACTCTGTCATTAGCTGACATGAAATATATTGATAGGCATCAATGAAACTTGCATAAGCATGCATAGACAGATCTAACTCCTTGTCCTTAGGTTCAAATAAGATGCAGGTTTTCCGACGTTCAGCCAAAATCTTATTTTGAACGTTGTATCTTTTTTCTATCTCTGGTATCTCCTGGCGTAATTCAGCTTCTAAAAGCTTATAGTGAGCAGTGTCAATCTCAAGTCCTCTCGTAATACTCCAGAGATTCAATATTTTCACAGGTGCCTTGACAAGACTTTCAGGATTCTGGGAGGCAAGAAAATGTTTGGCAGCTGAAATGTTGTCCTGAGTCCCATGGAGAATTAATGGCTCCCTCTCTGTTCTCAAAGGAGAAGATTCATGTTTCTGCTCACTTTTTAGGAGTTGCTCATTCAAGAAGCCATGTATTTTTTCAATATCGTTGAAGTCACCACACACCCTCTCAATTCCATTGTGGCTCTCCAATTTTTTGACATTGGGGCAGAGAGTGGTTATGTGTTCCCTCTGCTCTTTCGAGAACAGGTTACAGTTCAGGTCAGCTGTGACAGTAAGAAAGATCTGAAAATTTAAAAGGAACAAATAAAATTTCTCAGGCCCACAGTTTTTCCTCAAGAGAATGTCTGGAGACTAGAGAACAACCCTTAGTAGAGGGTGACTTCTTTCAAATCCTTTTCATAGACTATGTAGCACTACAGCTCCGAGATTCCCAGCCTTGTCTGCACATTAGCATCACGGGGGGGGGGGGGGGGCGCCAAGGCCCAGGAACACCTCCAGAGATTCTGATATAAATGTAGAGCCTGGACGTGACATTTTTAAAAGCTCCATGGAACAAGAAAAGTAGATTTTAGAGCTGCCACTCTCTGACCTTGGGGATGGGGTGGAGGGGAAGGCACTAGGTCTTTCTGGGCAAGCTGCTATGTTTTTCACAGAAGAATCTGTAAGCCTGGATGGGAGCCATAAATCTGAAGAGGATGTATTTTCCTATTACTGTTTTTTCTTTTCTTCAATCCCCTCCTTAAAATAAATAAATAAATAAATAAAAATAAACACCAAATCGCGTGTAATGTTGGGCCCTCTAAACCCTAGCCTTTAGAATCTCAAATGTGACAAGCACACCAAACTAGGCTAAAAGAGACAGGCAAACTGATTGTAATGCAAAAGCAAGATTTCTAATGTTTTTTCCCCCTTCAAGGACTTTTCACATGCCATTTCCTCTGTAACATCTTTCTCCTAGGCCTTCCTTCAACATGTTTCCTGAATCCAGTCACTTCTCACACCTCCATCAGGACCATCCAGAGTCCAAGCCATATTCACCTTGTACCTGGCCTACTGCAACCTCTCTTAATTATACTCTGACCTTCCACTCTGGCTCCTTCCTACATTCAAAACCATCTGATAATCCCTTAACATTTAAATTAAAATCCAAAGTCTTTACTTTCATCTCCAAAGACCTGACTCTTCTGGGTACCTCTCCAAGTTCCTCTTTCCTGTCACTCTCTCCCTTGCTCACTGCCCTCCAGCCACACTGGCCTCCCTCCTTGAAGCCCCTGGGGCTCAGCATGTAAGCTCCTGTCTTGGGACCTTTGCACTTGTGCTTCCCTCTGCCTATAGCATTCTTCCCTCAGAAATCCACTTTGCTAGCTTCCTTATTTCATTCATGCCTCTATTCAGATGCCACCTCATTAGAGACGTTTGCACTGATAACTTGTTAAAAGCAGTGGTCCTGTCATTGTCTGCCATTTATCCTGCTTTATTCTTCTTTGCAGCACTTACCACTGGCAGGCATTTTATAATAAATCTGTTTTTCTTTTTGTTTGTTTGTTTTACTATTAGTGTCTGTTTCTATCAGTAGGATGTAAAGTCCCTGAAGGCAGGGTTTCCTATGCTCCTAGCTGTATCCCCAGCTCCTGTGACTGTCTGACACACAGCAGATAGCTGGTATTGATTGTCCAATGATTCTTTTCATGGCTGGTTCCTTCTCATCATTCAAGTCTCAGGTCAAATGTCACCTTAGAAAAGTCTCTGACTTCTGGTCAGAAGTAGCACCTCCTCTTCCCCTTTCCTCACCCTGGCCCTGTCACTCTCTGAGGTACATATCATTCTCTAAAATTGTTTATTTATTTTTGTTTACTTGCTTATTGTCCTATGTACCTCCCCTCTCTCAGCAGAGATGTGTCGTATTCACCTCTGTGTGTCCCAGTACCTAAAACTGTGCCTGGATCATAGCAAGTCCTCAGCCAATGGTTGTTGGACCAGTAATGAAAGGTATGGTGACTGAAGGGGTAGTTGCAGACACAAACCCAGCTCCTTCTTTCAATACTCACCTTTTGGACACAGGAATCCATAGCATTAGGAGTATGTTTTTCATTTGGATCCTTCTCACCAGACCTCACCCCTTCTTGTGACAATGTCAACGAAGATATTCCGGGTATGATATTCTTCTCTACTGGATTTTTAGTGGGTTCCAGGGAAATAGTCACGAGTTTGTTGCCAACCAAAATTTGGTGCTTTTCTTTTTTCAACACTCTCTCCTTAGCTTTAGAGGACACATTAAACACACATACACATAGACATGGGTGTGATTTCAAATAACCCTCTTATTCATGCATTTGTACCCTGCCCCAACACTCTCTCAGTAAGTGCTGATCCTTGCATCCTGGGATGGTGGGATGGTGGGATGGTGATAGGGGATATGAGGGTGCTATTCCAAACTCTCAAATGGGAAGTTTTTTACTGAGGAAATGAAAATTCAATGATAACGGAACATCGTCCTCTCATTAAAAGTCACATGTCTCTGAAACTGTGCCTCATTTCAATAATGTGGAATAATACTCATTATATAAAAAGGAGTGAAAGAAAGCAGGGAATCAACAGTGCAGACTCAGAATTTGTAAATATACACATGTGCTTACTCACATTCATAGAAAAAGGCTGGAAGAAATATATGAAAATGTTCACATTGTTTACCTCCAGGTAGTTTTCTTCGTTATTCCTTTCTACAGTGTGCATCCCCCCAAATAAATCAATGGAATCATTATTTTAAACATACAAGTGGAATAGCTAATGGCAAGGGGTGACAGGCGTATGGGGGAGGGAGGGGTGTTCTGAGAGCTGAGAAAGATGCCAGATGAGGATGCTGGAAAGCGAAGCGTCAAGGCGCCGTCAGTCCAACTCGCCCCCTGGGCACGGACGGGCCCTGTCCTCCGCTGCCGTGGGCGGCACCTCTTGGCAGCAAGCGCCCCTGGTTCTTGTCCCCACCAGACAGGGCCTTCCTTCCTCCCGCCTCTCTCTCGGACCAGCTCACCCCGGCCAGCCCGGAGCCCCGCGGGACTGGGCCAGGCCCTCGGCTCACCTTCCCTTTCCAAGAAGTGCACCTGGAAGATGCCCTGGCCGCTGGGCCCCCCGGGGCGGACGGTGCACTCGCCGCCGTCCGAGTCCCGGCTCTGGAAGTAGGCATTCAGCTTCCTGTGCAGGTGCAGCGAGCTGTCGGGCGCGGACACGCGCGCGAGCAGCGGGGACGGCGGGCGGGGGCGCGAGGCCATGGCTCTCGGCGTCGGGGGGCGCGGAGGCTGCGGCCGCTGCGGGGCCGGGATGGGGCCGGGCGGGGCGCGCCCTGCCGCCGGGGCCGCAAAGTTTCGGTTTCGCTTTCCCCAAGCCCTCCCCGTTCCCGGCAGAGCCGTCCCCCGTCCTCCGCGGGCCGCCTGGCCGGCTGCGGTGCGCCGCCAGGTGAGTAGGTCCGGCCCCGCGTCCCGGCCCGGGGCCCCGAGCGCCCCGCGCGCGCGTCCTTCCTGGCCTGCGGGGCTGCGGGCAGAGGGTCGGGGGTGCGCTGAGGGGGAGACTGGGCAGATGCCGAAGCCAAAGAGAGTTTATCCCGAGGTCGCGATTACTTTTTGCACGAGCGCTGTTCCTGTGATGGGCGGCTGAAGTGTAACTTACTTTCTACGTCCAGATTGACTGCCTACATTATTATTTTTTTAATTGTTCACCTGCGTCATTATGTATCCCCCATTCATTACCTCTTTGCCGCCGCTGTCCTGACTGGCTCTTGGGGCTTTCCTGCCCTCATTCCTTGCTTTGGCTAACAGTACTGGACTACGTGCTGCCCTGTGTTCTCGGAAACAAAGCTGGGGGTGAAGGCCTCAGACCTCTCAGGCTCCTCCTAAAGGAAGGCAGACTTGTTAGTAAAGAAGCTAATCTCTTGAAGGCCCCCAGGAGGAAGTGTGAAGCAGAATCTTAGAGAATGCTATGTGTGAGTGTGTGTGAGTGTGGGGGTGTGTGGTGAGGGAGAAGGAACATCTGAGGCACAGGGACCACTGTGATCTGAAGCAGAGAGGGAATGCCGGGGCTTTGGAAGAAATGAGATGGGTGAGGGAGATGATGGAGGAAGGGTTTGGATCAGTGCTGTCCGGTGGAAATATAATGAGAGCCACGTATCTTATTTTACAAAGTATAAACAGATGAAATTAGGTTTAATAATGTTATTCAAATATATCCTAAATTTTTTGATCATTTATGTATTCCAAAATAATCATTCAGCGTATAATCAATGTTAAAAACAGTATGAGATATTTTACATGCTTTTTGTCACACTGAGCCTTTGCTATCTATCTCATACTTCCATCACATCTCACTCAGTTGCAACTAGCCACATTTCAGGAGCTTGAGAGCTACCTGTGGCTAATGGCCCACACTTGACAGCACTGGTCTTGATGGCAAAGGGTCTTGAAGATCAGTGGGGAGAAATGGAAGCATTGTGAACAAAAGAAACGGGAGAGTGACATGTTAGATGTGCATTTTAAAAGATGGTGTTGGCAACCATGTGGAGATACATTTCTAAGCAGGGCTGAATGGAGGCAGGGAGGTCTGAGATAGGTTTTTGCACATGTCCGGTAAGACTAGAAATGGGTCAGTCCTTATGGAGAGTAATTTGGCAGTGCTATCGGAATTACAACTGCACCAACTTTATGATTCTGCAGTTAGGGTAGGAGGGAGCCTTGTATACTTTCTAAATTTGAACCAGTAAACATACTACCTATTCAAACAATAAAATGTAAAATTAAATACATTTAAATCTTTATAGAGAACTTATCGCCATAGCTCAGGCAAGAGGCCCTGAAGGGAAGTGGTATCTGTGGGCAAGGAGGATAGAAACATATCTGAAAGTGACTTAAGTGTTTTGGACCCAGTGATAAGTTGGATATGGGACAGAAGAGAAGATTCTAGATTTCTGACTTGAGTAGGTAAGTGGTGTATCATTGACTGAGCTGTGGAATCCAGGAGAGAAAGCATGGATTTTGAAGGGGCTTGGGTGGGGTTAGGGAGATGAATCCAGGCAAAAGGCCTGTAAAGGTAAAGTGAGAGGTAACAAGAACCAAGGGAAGATGGCGTAGGAGAATCCAAGAAAGCAGAGTTTTAGGACTCTAAGGATGAAATAACTATGGAGAGGGGTCAATTAAAGATTAGAAGAGTTAACCTCGTGGAGGACACTAACAAGCAGTTTCAGAAGATTGCTGGGGGTGAGGCAGGAGCCCACTACAGTGGGCTGAACGGGCAGATGGATGGGGAGGAATCTACTTCTTCATGCTGCCTATGTAGAGAAAAGAACAAAGTAGGAGCTAGTGATAGAAAGTCGGGAAGGCTTTTGTTGTTAATTGGTGTTATTTTTAAAATGGAAGGGAGTGAATGTTTTGGGCAATATGCTCCTTGTTTCTAATCTCTTTGGCATTTAATAATTCCCTACCTGCCAAGTTTATCCCTTGGCCTTTAAAGCTTGGTCTAAAGAAGAAAACAAGTGTGAAGCCATCTAAAAGCAAAAGCCCACTGGATGCCCCCAGACAAAGCAAACAGACTTTCTTCTTTTCTGAAAACACCAGTGCCCTCTGGAGGTAAAATCGCACCTTGTTCTTACCCTTCAGGATTGTACTGGACTTAGTGCTTTTCCTGAAACGCAGGAATAGTAGTGCTCTGATGCTGTAGGTAGTTGTACAAAATTTCTGAATTGTAAAGGTGTTATAAATCATTTCAGAGGCCTAACGGCAACTAAGTGGGCAACAGGTGTAGGCAACTGTGTCAAGTATTTTCATCATTAGTGTCCTAAAAATTAAGTCTTTAATTCCTACCCATTAGATTGAAAATCGTTAAAATATGTTTTTCCAAAGATTCTGATTTTTAACCAAATAGTCCCCTTTCTAATTCAATCAAGGAATTTATCACAAACTCAGTAATCCACACCCTTAACAGGCATAAGTTCAGTTCCCTTCAAACACTCTTTGGAGGTCTTCATGCTCACTCATACGGCTCACTGTTCTTTGAATGCTGAGCTCAGTCTTACCACTTGGTGTTATTCTCTTCTAACTACGTAAACATCTGCTCCATCCTTCAAGATCTGGCTCTAGTCTTACCTTCTCCATAAAGCTTTACCTGCTGTAGCCCACATGGCTCTTTCCCTTCTCTGAGCCACCATTACAGTTTCAGTTGGAACCTCTCTGTAAAGAACAGAAGGTAAACAGTAACTACAGAAGCAAAACAATAGTGCATCTTCACCAGTAAAACTAAAATCTACTCAAGATCAGAAATCAAATTTATCTTCCTATGGCATATTCTTAGCAAATCCCCTAAGATACTGGTTAATGCTTACTGCATCCTTTCTATTCATTCCTAGAAGCAGGACACTGTATTTGGGAACAACAGTCTATGCTCGGAAACACAAAACAGAGTATAAACATTTAAAGACCCCAAGGACCTGGAAAATGGACTTTCCCAAGGTAAAAGTACTTTTTACATAAATGTATGTAAATCATAAACTTTGTTCAGCACATGACTAGGTCTTCCTATAACAGCAAGAAATCTGAGTCTTCAGTTTTACCTGGCATTCTTATTTGGTTTTAATAGCCCAATAAAAGTTTTTTTCTTGTGCCATGTGAGACGGGAATCAAGAAAATGCTAATCTAATCAACAGAGTCACCATGATAATGGATGAATTTAAAAAAAAATCTCAGTATCATTTTGATTTGTTCTACTCATTCAACAATTCTGGTTTTTTTTGCAGGATGGGGTAGTAAGGAGGATGATGGAGGAAGAATAAAAACAAGGGAATAGAAAAATGACATTTCATTTGCTTAATTGTATAATTCCACATTCAGGCTTGTGTCATGAAATAAGCAATTGAAAGTGGGTCCTTACTGGTAGATGAGGAGGTATATAGCTGATGAGTCTCATGTCCCCATGTTTTCTGTTCTGTGTAGAAAAACCCCGTAGCCTTTGGAAACTGGATGCCTGTCTGAAAGTTTTTGGTCATTTTGGTCTGTGATCTTTGGGCCTTTTCAAGTGTTAATCTCTAGCCCTTCAGTTCATCCTGAACTAGAAACTCTTTGACCTCTAGGGAAATGAGGTAGGGTCAATGTTTGCTAGAATATTTAGTATTTTAAGAGTTTCAGGTATACAGATTAAACAAACAAACGTGTTCCTCTTCCCCCTCAAACCCAGTGCTTTTAGCAGAGCTTCTGTTGCTTTGTGTTCATTAGGCTGTATTTCTTATCAGTAATCCGTGGTCATTTGGTTTCAATTTTTTTTTTAACCACTCTCATTTTTCACAGGGTGCTGGAACAGCAGCCTACAATGAAAAATCAGGTAGGATTACTTCACTCTCCGGCTTGTTTCAGAAAACCATAGCTTATATCTGTCCTCAGTGGAGAAAAGGGAATACAGAAGACTGTCTCTCCCACAAGTGCTCAGGTGCGTGATTGCAGGACCTTGTGGTGACCCAGAACCTGCCTCATAAGGGGGACGGCTTCAGAGGTAGTGTGGCACATTGGCGCTCCCATTGATCCTTTCCTTTGCCCACAAGGTGGGGACTCTTCTGACCAAAGCCATAGAACTGACATTGGTCACAGGTGGTGATCCACTAACCAACAAGGGTTGTAAGAGTCAAACGGAGCCTGCCTAATCCTAGGGGTGGCCCACTCGAGATTTTCAACCAACACACAGACCACGTGCTGCTTCTTTTAGGTAATTGAAGCCACCAGAGATCTTTCTAGGTAGCTCAAATTAGAAATGGGAGTTGAAGTAAAATATAATTCATCACCAGATTTTACCTATTTTAAGAGGCACACTTTTTTTCACATTTCTGAAATAAAGCTCCTCCCTATTAATCAGTAATGTGCCATCATTTAATTCGCATTGTTTTTCCTTTTTCAATGGCATATAATAATGATGTCTTAGACTCCATGAAATACAGTGTCACAAGTTGGGTTCTCAAGGAAGCGTAAACTGACACGGAGGTATGAATGCAAAAGGTTTATTGTGAAAGGAAAAGAGAAGAAACCAGATTGGGCAGGTGGAAAACCTGGCAAAACTCTGCCAGCCTGAGATTGCCCGTGAGGGGAGGCCCCCAGTGGACATAAATGGCCTTGCTTAGTCATCGATGGGGGCCACTCTGAGAACAGTGTGACGTTGGCTGGGAAGCTGAGATGGCTAACAACTGGAGGTTGTTAGCTAACCATACTCGTTCCTTTATAACCACATGGAAGGGGGATCTGAGCAGCAAGTCTTCTCTGCCACATAGAGTAAATAGTTTCTGGTCAATCAGTTTTAATTCTACCAACAATGTGCTATGAGACTAGAGTATGACTCTGCACCCATTTGCTGGACCATGCCCACACAGGAGCATCTGTGACCAATGTCTGATGGAAGCTGGATGAATATCCCAGCTCCTTTACCCTTCCGATGGCATAACTCTGAGACACACTGTCTCCCAGTGGAGTTAAGCTTCCTTTGCCTCATAACACGTCCTTTATTCATTTCCTTCCCTTCCCTGTCTTACTTTTCTACTCTACCCTCTCCATCCCATGCCCTTGGTGTTTTCTAGGATCATCTTCAAAATAAACTTACACTCAGATCCTTAAATCAGAGTTTGCTTCTGAGAAAACCCAGACTAAGACACTGACAAAAGCAAACAATTTATAAATAAAGTCTCCTTGTATTTTTGACTCATGATTAAGTCATTTCTAATACTTGTTGTGTCTTAAGCATGACTCTTCCCACACTCACCATTTTGACATAGATTTTGGAACTCATGGGTCCTCATACACAGTTTTCTCATTACCATCATTGTATCATAGTAGCTACCATTCGTGGAGTAGTTACTGTATGCTAGTCTCAAGACTAAGCTTTTTATGGGTGACTTACCATTGAAAAATCTTGGATATCCTTCATTTAATTGCATGTCTAGGTGAGAAGGAAGGAGACTAGAAGTTTAACTCTCTTTTGCACATAGGGCATTCAATCTCCTGACATGAAGTGGAATTACATCCTTTTCAAAGGAACCCTTGCTCATTTCTTTTTCTTTTTCTTTTTCTTTTTCTTTTTTTTAATCTTCTCTCCTTTCCCAGAGGCTGCCATTCTCAGAGAAAACAATAGTTTGCAAATACCCGTCAATCATGACAACCTCAAAATTTTAAAAAAGAATGAAAGTCAGCTGCGTGAAGTCCTCCAGGGTAAATTTGGCTGTACCTCTACCCTGGTCTTTCCAGTCCAGGAACATAACAGTGAGTCTCTGCAAGTCTTCAGAAAAATGCTTACTCCTGGACTAGAGTTATCTGTCTGGAAGGACAACCTCACCAGACATGCTGTTGATGCTGTGGTGAATGCAGCCAATGAAGACCTTAAGCATGGCGGGGGCTTGGCCCTGGCCCTGGTGAAAGCTGGCGGCCAAGAAATTCAAAAGGACAGCACAAGAATTGTTTCCACGCTTGGTAAAGTACCAACTGGTGAGATAGCTGTCACAGGAGCAGGGAAGCTTCCTTGCAAACTTATTATCCATGCTGTTGGGCCTCGGTGGGTCGAGGTAGATAGAGAGAGATGCATCCATAAGCTGCAAACTGCCATTAAAAATATTCTGGATTACGCCATTTTACACAATGTGCACCTTGAGACGGTAGCAATTCCAGCCCTGAGCTCTGGGATTTTCAACTTTCCTCTGCATTTGTGTACACAAATCATTGTGGAAACTATCAGATTATATATTCAAGGGGTGCAACCGATGAGTTGTTTGAAAGAAATTCACCTGGTAAGCAATGAAGACCTTACTGTTGCTGCCTTTAAAGCTGCTTCAGAAAACATCCTGGGGATAAACGAGCTGAGGTCCTGGGGGAATCAAGAAGCCACCCCTGCTTTCAATACAATGGTTATGAGCAACCTGATTGTCCTTATTGTCCTGGGCAAAATTGAACTGCAGGAAGTAAGTCTTTGTTTCTATTCTCTTGTGCTGCTAGAGGGGATCCCTGAACTGTTCATTACCTATCAAGTATGTTTTGAGTATATACTATTTCAAATTACTATTTAATCTTGTTATGGTTAAGAGTCTGGACTTTAGAGATGGGTCATCTGGATTTGAATACTAACTTTGCCATTTACTAATTGGTGATGGAATCAAGTTACTTTATCTTTTTGTCTTTGGATTTTCTTATCCAAAAAATGAAGGTAATAATAATAGCACTTGTATCGTAGAATTAGAAACAATATACACAAAATGCTTAGAATAGGGTTTTTATAACTTATATTGTTATTCTTAGGCACCAGGAGGAAATACAACAATCTTTGTTTCCAAAAACTTTAAATCTATTATATTCTTTCTATGTAAAAAAAAAAAATTCTCTGTTTGAAAAATCTCATTGGGAAACAGACCATCTGAACATTTCCAAAGCAACCTATCAATAGTAAACAAAAAAGTCTTAATACAACATGAATTCATAATATTTAAGAGTATGTAAATTTGTAACAAGAGTAGAGTGGAGTGGACCAAGAAAGATTACTTTGGAAGATGTGCGTTTTGGATCCCATCTCAAGTTATGGTAAATATGAATTGGCAGGAGGAGAGGCCTGGTTGTTAGAATGACTTGATCAAAGAGACACAGAGGAATTAATAGACTGAAAATAATGGGCTGGACCAGTCAGGAGACCTAGGTAGAGCTGTAAATTGTATTCTGAGTAGATGGCTCTGTGCTAGGATTCCTTGGGCACAAAAGAGAGAGTCCTGACAGAGAAGAGAAGAAATCAAGCAAACAGCAAGCCTAGGTATTTCTGGGTTGGTGCGGCTCCCCCGTGAGGCAGAGAGCACCTTGAGGATGGGGATCCTGGCTTGTTCATCTCTGTAGACCCACAGTCTTGCTGGACATGCTTCTTCTAGGTGTTCAGCAAATTATTGATGAATAAATGAAGGGGGCAAGAGGGAGCAGGGACTGCAGAGAAAGAAAAAGAATATAAGACTATAGTCTTTTCCTTTTCCGGATCAGTGATGTCATACTTAAGACTCTCCTGTGGCCACAATCGAATAGACTTAATTGTAAATGAAAAAATACCAATTATTGCCTGCAAGGCAATTAGAAAGAGACTGAAGAGACCCCTCACAAAAATATATTTATTTGATAAGTCATTAATATGCCAATTTAAAATTAAAGTGGAAACATCCTAGTTGAATATCTTATCTTTTAACTAAAATATTTTGTATTTATTTATTACTAAGAGCATTAAGAACCCGAAATTTTTTAAAGGATGCCAGTGCTCTCAATTGCAAATTATGATTGCACTTGCAAAGTGAAGCATTCATTAACATCTCTGAGAAGTACCTAAGTTACCCCAAAGAGAACCAAAACCATCAGATAGATGATTTAGGGGATTTGGCTGTGGTGGGGAAAGAAAGATGCAACCCCTATGACATAGCTCAGAGAGCTAATTAGAAGGTGTTAGTAATTAAAATATATCCCATGTGTACCTATAATCTATTTCTGAAAGGACAGATGAAAAACTGGTAAAAATGGTTGCCTATAGCATAGGTGAGTGAGTAAGGGATCTCGGGACCTCACCAAGAGGGAGGCTGACTTTTCACTGAAGACTTTTGTCTCATTCCTTTCTTTAACCACTTTCCTTAAAAAAATTAGGAGGTTGAAGTTTCCTGGGAAATTTTATTTCCACTCTGTTTAAAATGAAACAGAAATTTCACACAAAAATAGAAAAAGTGATGACAGTGGAGCAGGTAATGAAACTATTTATTGATAAATCTTAACCGACTTCTCATTGCCCTGAGAATACTTGCCCGTGGCCTTTGCCACTGCTGCGTTTACCCTGAAATAACTTGCGGATTATAGTCCTAACCTTACCCCCAAAGTTTGCTATGAAATATCTCACTTTTATTATTATTTTTGCATTGCTCTAGTATATGGATAGTCTTTGGAAACAAATGACATCATTCTATTTATAGCAATATGCTTTTATCAGTGATCTTTTCATTGACAAAATATAATAATTCTCGATTGCTGAAAATGTCAAATCCTAGAAAATGTAGCATTCCTACACATGATGTTAACATCGTTCTGGAATAGCTGTCAGCTGAAGATTCATTTGATGAATCTGATTTATGTATACATTTTTGTTACATTAGGATTAGAGACAAGTTCTGTTTAGAAATAACTCCAAGAATAGTTTTCATATTTTATTTCCACATTAAAAACCAGTTAGATTTGCTTCAGCCTCAAGAGTGTGTTTATGTAATATTAAATTAATGCTGGCAGCAAGTTGCACTTTTTTTTTCCTAAATGGGTTATGGGTTAAAAAAAATCATAGGGAATGCTCAGAATCTGGGAATAGGGTGGTGGTGGTGGTGGTGGTGGTGGTGGTGGTGGTGGTGGTGGTAGTGGTGGTATAAACCAGCAAGGGGTTGACAGGTGTTTGCAACAAAAATTGTATCATCCACACATTTTACCTAATTATTTAATAGGATAAGCAGACTGATCAAATGATCACTCTTGAGAAATACGAGTTTCTATCCATTACTAAATGCTATTTTTGTGGATTTAGAATCTTCACAAATATTTTTCAAAGCCTTTCAGGGAAATAAAGATTTAATTAATAATTTAACAAAAAATAACAATGGGTCCTGTTCATTTTTTCCCTTTTCAGGCAGATGTAATTGTTAATTCTGTAAATCCAAGTCATTTTGGAGCTGGTCCTGTGTCACTATCAATTCTACAACAAGCAGGGGATGAAATAAAACAGGAATTTGAAAAAAACATACTTCGGACATCTCAGGATACTCCTTTGGTACTGGTCACAAAAGGATTTAAATTGTCCTGTCAGTATGTATTCCATGTGTTGTGGCATTCAGAATATTCTAGACCAGATATGGTAAGGTCAAAATAAATTTATCTTTATGTAGTCCCATAGTCTCTGTAGTGTTTGTTAAATTTTTATCATGTCATTACATTCATGAAATATTGTAAAGTGATATAGTTCCCATTTTTTACCACTCCTGTGCATACTTGAAATACTGAGTAGCTATTGTTGTCACAGTTATCTTAAGAAGTTTGATTTAAAATATGACCTAACATATTTTAAGTGGACATACCAAGAATAGACACAGGAACATCAGGGCTCCCTTAGTCTGCACCACACGTGACCCTTTTCCTAAGTTGGCCTGGGATTCAGTCTCTTCATATTCCCTCCAGCTGTTAAATTCCAGGAGAACCTGGGATTTCCCTTCACCATTTTCCCAGAACCATTCCAGTCAAATCTATTACCTTTAGTGTCTTCCACCTGCCTGTGTCTGTCTTCATTTTGTCACCATGTCTGGTCCTCTCTTGGCTACAGGACCCTCTAATCCCAAATTAATCCTCCAATCATCTCTACCCCTATTTTCCCAAGGTCCTTCCACAGACAACTCTCCTGTATTAGTATTCAGTTTGGATGTTTAAACATTGATGGAAAGTTTAAATCTGCCAGATATGCTAGCACTTCCCAAGAAATTACATGATAGAGCTTAATGACATTGAATAAATGCTGCTTACTTACTTTGACCTCGACCTTCTTTATTAAATAAACTACCAAAAACTCTTTATGCCTGGAAGTGGCAGATGAGTGGGGATAAACTCATGGTTGGCTCTCTGACCTGGTTAGATGAGCAGGGCTATATAAACTGGGAGCAATCGTGGTGCCCAAATGTCCTGAATAGCACAAAAAGACCTATTTGATTATTTCAGTTTCCAAGCCTTTTTGTTTTTCATCATCTAACCTTACAGCTGTAATGAGTGGGACCTTTCCTGCCTTCTGAGGAAGCATGGATGTGGCTCTGAGGGAGAGTGGAGGTTGGCATTATAAAATATGGGCAGGATCAAAATTTTATTTTTGACTTGAAGGCTCATCTTAAATTTGTGTTTTTCCTACAGAGATTGAAAAATGCAGTGAGGAAGTGTCTGGAAAAGTGCCTTGAGCTAAATTTAACTTCCATTTCCTTTCCTGCCCTTGGGACTGGAAACATTGGTGTGTATAAGGATGAAGCAGCAAAGATTATGTTGGAGGAAGTTAAAATGTTTGCCAATAAACATTCGAGAAAACAATTGACTGTAAAGTTTGTGATCTTTCCTGAACAAATGGAGATATATAAGGTAAGTGAATATCTTAGAAATGTCCTACATTCATTCATTCATTCATTCATTCATTCATTTAACAACATCTGTTTAGTATCTCCAATATAAGACATGGAGGGTGATGTTCTAATTTGGTGAAATTTAACTTTTACAAATTTCCCACCTCTGACTTAGTGAAGAATGACATTATAGAAGCCATATTTACCGCACTACCTAACTTTTCTTTTTTCCTTTGTTGGCATTTCTTCTTCCCCGGTCCTTAAAGGTAAGCAACCTCCTAGTTTCAATGTGGGTCCTCTGCTTCTCCCTCTTCTCTCTTCCTCTAAGAACACAACTATTCTTAAACCTCTGCCATGAATTCTGTAGAGTCCTATCTTCAGAGCCAACTTCAAACCAATATCCCCAACCCTCTCTCATTTCTACTTGACTGTCTTACTGTCATCTTAAATCCAATGTATTTAAAACAAATTCTTTGTCTTCTCCATTCCAATTAATCTACTTCTTTGGAAAGATTAGCTTGCTTCACTGTGCCTCAGTTTCCTCAACTTTAAAATGAGGATAATAACTACCATCTTATGGGGCTGTTATGGGAATTCAATGAGTTCATACATGTAAAACACATAGAATGGGACCTTGCATACAGTAAGAATTCCATGAAGGTTAGCTTGTCATATTGGTTGTAATGAGCTTTAATTCACTGAATGCTTAAATGAATACAAAATTAAGTGGATTGTTTATTATCTTTTTTCCCAATTAGATTATACATTTTTTAACAGCAAAGGTATATCTGGCTACTTTTGCCATGTCCCCAGCACTGCCCTCAAATTCAATCTATTCTTTCTTAACTCATCTATAGATGACCTCAGAGGAAAACCAGCTGTGGGTTAACACAAATAAAGGGACATGTATGCAGGGGAGCGTGTCTGTGTGTCTGAATGCAGAGATCTTGTGTCTAGCTTCTTTAGTTTTCACTTCATCTCAGCTTTTTGTTTTAGAGTGGTCAGATCAAGCTGAGTTGTTCACATGTGAATAGGTCCCTGATATATTTACCACAATTAGTATATATTGCCGTGCTGTTCTGCCTTTAAAGCACCATCTCTTTGCTTTATTCTCACTTAGCCGGTATGTTTAAAAAGGACTTTAATGAAGTTAAGAAAGATTAAAAAAGAAATGAGATAAGATAAAGCATCTTTAAATAGGTTTTAAAGATACAGGGTTTTGATGCTGCCGACAGCAACATCAAAGTACTAGTGTGACTTCTCAGGCATGTGTCTGGATTTGGGGGTGTAAATGGCCTTGTCGAGTGCCTGGCAGTGAGAGTGCTCTGAACATTAATTCTCTGACTGCTCACTTTCCCACCACCCAACCTGTCTCCATGTGAGTGTTTGCCATTCTATCTGTCCCTACAGGAAAATATACTTATATTGGTTCTAACTTGCTCTTTCCTGGAACAAATGTAAGGGTTCTTATTCCTTTTGCTGTCTGACTAGACACAAGGAGGTTTATAGAACTTGCCAATTTTCATTACTGACTTCACACTATCACTGTGACACCTCTGAAGGTGGAATTGGGAAGAGATGTTCACACGGGCTCTCGTGAACCACCGTCAGCCGGCTCCAGTATGCCCCTGTGTCTCATCCATAGCTGACCTGCACGCTGGTGGCAAATTACCCAATGAAGTAGCCTACCTTCCTGAGAAAATGAATCATCCTGTCCTTTGAATGAAGTTCCCCAGTTCCCCTGAGCAGAGGAGTATCATTGGGCCTAGATAGGTGTCATGTCTACATCTTGGAATTGTTCATGAAGCACCATATCCCTACAAGAGGAATTAACCAGGATTAACCACATCCAGAAAAGAGAGTTCATTCAAAGTTCACACATGGCAATTCAACAAAAGTAGAAATATCAGCCTGAGGTCTCCCTTAGGGACTAAGAATAAAAATAGCTGCCATGTATTGTGTCAGCCAGGTGCTGTGCTAACAAGCTGTCTCATGTCATTCTCCCCCCAATCCTGTGATGAAGCCATTGTTGTCATCTTCATTTTACAAATGGGAAACATATTAACCCAGAGAATAATATATACACAGCTAGTCAAATACTGGTGTTCATCAGTACTTCATGGTGATAAGTGTTCTGGTTGGAGCTGAATATCTGCAAATGGTGGTGGATAGTCATTGTTTTGGTTATTTAACAAATATTTATTGCATATATACCTTGTGTCAGATATTATGTCTCAGAATAAGGAACACCTCTCTAGGAACACACTACTAGCATCCGTCTCATTAGATGTTGGTCGTTTGTGGATGGAGCTGGAAGAACAGCCAAATCTACTTTTCTAAACTCTTTGCAGACCATCTGCTTGTTATCCACATAGTCTTCTAAGTATTGATACTGATTAAATTACAGTTTTCTGTCACATTCAGTTCAAAAGGCTTGCCTAATTCATTTCTAACTCTGCAATACATCCTGACATTTAAAGTGACCTTGGGAGAGGGTTGATTTTTATCCATTTTGCATATGGCAGCTATTCTGAGTCTATTTATCAGCAGACAATATTATCTCATTTGTTTTATTTCTAAGTTCTTAGATGGGAGCTCAGGGAAGTTCCCTGTTGTAACCTCTCCAGATACACAGTATGGTAAGATCAAGGGCTTTTTGCTCTGGAAATAGCTGCAAATATAATTCATGAAGAAAATGTCCTACAGATTAAGAAACTTTATTGTTAAAGTTCAGATACAAAGCAAAATTTAGTTTTTACCTCATTATTTACCATCCTCTCAATGAAGTAAAAACTGCCAATTGAGTCAACATTAAAAAAAAAGAAGATATTGGATATGGTGGTTCCAAACCCTAGGAGAGATGAGTTTTTTCAAATAGACACTATGTTAAAGGACCTGCATGGCAAAATACACAAATCTTTGTCCACAGACTGTCAAATAATAGTAATTACAACAATAGCTAACATATTGAATGTTTACTATGTGCCAGGTACAACATAAACACTTTACAGGAATTGATATTTATTCAATCTGCAGAGAAAGCATTGTGTGTATAACTTTTAAAAAATGAATTTATGTTTTATTAATTACAAGAGCATTGGCCTGTATATTTTTCTACTTTAGTGTCTAACCACACCTTTAATTCAGTGTCTAACATTCAGGAAGCAGGGCTTAATATTTGTTGAACAAATACTTTGCTTTGAATATACGATTCTTTTTTATGCCAGATTTTGGGTTTCTTTCCATTTTTCTTATATCTTTTCCTCCTACATGTCCTAATTCATTGTGGTGCTGTACTTGCTCTTCCTCAAGACTTTCCTAAGTCTGCTTTTAGATTTGTGGCAGAGTAAATGGGGTCTGACAGAATGGGTGAGGTAAAGTGCAGTGTGTACAGGTGGAGAGAGGGATTTTGATGACATGACCAAATGCCCCGCTTATGACTCTGCTCTGTTTACTTCTGGTAGGCTTTCAGCACTGAAATGGAGAGGATGAAGTCCAATCTGCAGAGTCTCAGCAATAACAGAGGTGAGTAAATTTACAGGCCTGGAACCAATGTTTCCCATCATAGGCTTATTATACTCTTGATCATCTTAACTAATGAGGGGAGAAGAAGAATAAATAAGCCAAATAAATTTCATTGTGCTCCTGCTTGGATACTAACCTGTTCTATACCTGACCATGTTCTTTGCTTAGTCAAGTTTTAGGATATAAACAGAGAGAGATTACATTGCAGTAGGTAACCCTTAGTGGATAGTTCACAAACGCTGTCTACAGCATTTTTCTAAGAAAAAGTCTGCCCTTCGCAAGCTGACTAAGCCAGAACATTTTCTGCTCTGAAGTAGCAAACATCTAAATGGGGTAACTCTTTTAGTACTTATAGAAAATATATCTCAGTAATACTAGATAATAAATGGATTAACTCAATGCTACCAAGCCTAAGTAATCATTGGGATCATGATGGAAGCTTAAAATAAAACTTATGTATAGGCCCCAATTCTTCAGATTCTCTTTCAGGAACTCGATCTGGGCCAAGCATGTATGTTTCCAATGCCTGCTAACCAATTTTGTTACTGAACTAAACCAATTCTGGAAAAGAATTAACTTTGTCTAATAATTCTATACCTTTAGTGGAATTTGAGTGGATTGAGATGGAATTGCCTCATGACAACTAGAATGTGTACTTCTGAAATTATCTTTTAATGTGTAGCATTCTATAGATGTTAAGAACACTGGACATTCAATCAGCAATAGAAACTGTTAGGATATGTCCCATTCGGATCAAAATGATTTATTTATACCCTTAAATAGACAGGTTCACTTATGGATGCTCAGTAACCCAGGAGTGCTAGAAATGAAGAATGGGGAACTTTAAGAGCTCTGATCTGTGACTGCGCCTTTTATGAGCCTTTTTTATGTTTGTCTGTAAAATGATGATGATGACAGACCGTTGTGGGAATAATTAAAGATTATAGATGTAAAAATTTTCTGTCAGTTGCAAAGCATTAAACAATGGCCAGGGGATGAATGAGAGGATGGACAAAGTCCCCAAGTGGCACAGAGGAGGGAGAGATTCTTTCTGACTGCAAGGGATCAGAAATGGATTCGTGGATGATACAGTTCCAAGATGGGCTTTGAGGATGGCAGGATTTTCAGTGGCTAGAGTTGGTGGGGCGGGGCACCCAAGGTGAAGAAAACCCACAGAAAGAAACAAGTGCAGTGTATGTTTGGGAATGAATCTAGAGAAGCTAGATAGGAGGAGTTTGGGGTAAGGATAATATGGGAAAGGAACAGACAAATGTGTCTGTGTCATTAATCTGAATAGTGGGGCCGGGTGTTGTCATTTACTTCAGTACATCTTGAGGACATCTGTAAAGGAAATATAACACAGGACAATAGTTGACATTAATAATGACTGATAGTGATGATATCAGGTTATCAAGGAAAAGTAAAACCTTTTAGGAAAGCAGGGGAGTGTGTTTCCATTAGAAATATTTAATTAATAAATATTTAAAATTAAATTTTTTGGTGTTAGAAAAGTATCTTTAGTGATCTGAACAATATAGTTACCTAGAAGAACAATTCTTCTTTCCTGATAATGATGGATAAATGAAGTATAATCAGGAATTATCGTTTTGTTCTAAAAGGTAATTTAGGGTCCCAGGCAATCCTCCACTCCTCTGTTCCCGTCAGTTTTTAGTATTGTATAAAACTTTGGTTTTTGTTTTTACTCTGCAGGAAGTCATCCTCCCCCTCTTACCCATGGGTCTGTCTTGGTACTTTTTCATAGCTCCTGGTACTTCCAGACTACTATTTGAGAGTAAAAGGTGTGAATTACCACTGTGGTCCTGAGTTCACTCACTGGGAGGCAGACTTGTGTGAGCACTGCAGTCAGAGTGCCACCTACCAACTTCTGGCTGCCACTTAATAACTCTCAGAAGTAGTTTCCTCATTTGTAAGATGAGGCGTGAATAGTGTCTATCTCATTGAGCTGTGAGGATTGAATAAAATGATATGTGTAAAGCACTTAGAACAGTGCCTAGAACATAGTAAGTGCTCAACTTACCTTTTCCCCTCAAAATATATTGATTAGATTTATCCAAGTAGCTAAAGTTCACTACTTTTTGTTGCTGTTCAAGTTGATTAACATCCAGAGTAAACCCATTTGTGAATTGATAAATGCAACACAACAGGGACAAGACATGATAAAACCAATTCCTTACAAGCTAAACTGTGTTCTCAAGGAAACTGTAAACTATACATTTAGATTTTCTTTAGATTTTTCTTTGTACCCAGCACATCTCTCAGAGAACTTAATGAAAGCTGCTGACAGTAGTGATGATATCCTGGTGTTTTGTTCTGCTCTGATTTAAAACCCACCTGCCTTCTGCGGTTGCTTATGATGGTCTTTTCAGCCCCCTGGGAGATCAGAGAGGAAAAACGAGAAAACAGGCTCAACGCTAAATCTCCTGCCATCAGTCTAATGGGATCTGACTTGGAAAACATGGAAGAGGCCAAACTGTGGATCGAAAGGTTATTGACCCGCCAGGACAAGCATGTCATTGAGAATAATCACATCCTCTACCTTGAAAAAAATGAACATGACATTTTGTCTCAGCTTCAGAACACCTCAAGGGTCTCTATCGAAGAGATTATTGACCAGGAAAAGGCAATTTTAAAGATTAAAGGAACCCAGGCTGACACTGTTGAGGTGGTTATAAACATTGAGCATATGCTGTATGAAGTTCAAGAGAAAATGGCAAGAAAAAACGAGCAAGCCCTTTGGAACTTGTTAGGTGAGTAACTTCCTACTAAGTTGGAAAGTCTGCTATCCCAGCTGTCCTTTTGGGTGTGACTATGAGTGTGTGTGTGTAAGAGATAGAGCGTAAGAGAGAGAAAGGGAAACTATGCTGGTTTTGTATTAGGTCATAAACTTTTATAGCCATTTTTGGGCTCTCTCTCTACCAGCAGGGTAGTAAATGAACACACACACACACACACACACACACACACACACACACACACACACACACACTTGGATTTACTTATGGTGACATGGATTGCCTAAGTGGCAATTACGTGGAAAGTTATAGGGTAACCTACTCCCAGGCTGTGGGGGAAAAAAACTACATCTTTAATTCTATAGATAGAGCATTCAAATGTAGACACATTCTACTTGATTCATTTCTTTAATTGAGTTTTATTGCATTTATTTCTTTGCTGGAAGCCTGGGGAACCTTAAATTTACTTATTTGAGCCTTCTCACCAAAATAAATTATTCATCGATACTGTTAAGTACACTTATCACCCATTCAGTGAGGCAAAATTCATTGGGGTAACTGGGAGTTTGAGATCTTTTTAACATAGCCCTAGAGTTAACTAGGAAATTATACCATTGAAAATACCACCTTAGGGGAGAGAGACTTATTTCATTCACGTATTCAACTAATATATATTGCATTGCTGATATGTACCAGGCAATG
The DNA here is from genome assembly GCA_030015415.1 of Cynopterus sphinx. NCBI lineage: Eukaryota > Metazoa > Chordata > Mammalia > Chiroptera > Pteropodidae > Cynopterus > Cynopterus sphinx. Next base: position 53,601,373 of record CM057380.1, read on the forward strand.
TCCTAGGTGCTAGAGATACAGTAATAAGATGGACATTGTTTTCATTCAAAATCTAATCGAGGATGCTGAGAAGGAAGCAGGGTTCGTTATGAAAGAGGAGAGGGGTGAAAGTGCTCTGAGAGGACCTGAGAGAGGCACCTAACCTAGACTTGGGAGGACAAAGAAGAGCTTCTCAGAGGAGGTGTCATAAATGGAGAACTGAAGAATAAGTAGAAGTTAGTAAGGCAAAGAAAGATACTTTCAAGAAATCAGATCATAGCAAGGCCTAGATTATGCAAGACTTTATAAATAACATGAAAGAAGTTAGAGTTTTTCTTGAATGCGGAGCCTTAAAGGATTTTAAGCAAAGATAAGGTCAGACTTGTATTTTAGAAAGATCACTGGTTATAATGTGGAGAATGGATTTAGTACAGAAATTCAGATACACAATTTCAAAGGACATCTTATTTTCATCATGTGTTTGTACAAATAGTTTAGGCAGAAATGGTCAAAGTGAGTGGGAGTTTGCAGTAAATTGTGTATCCACATTCCACAGAAAACCCAGGGTCAAAAAACATGGACAAAGAGAATACAACAGTGAGACCCAAGGTTATGATTTTTAGTGAAATGTAATGACTATGGGTATGTGAACTGTCGCTGATACTTCTCAAGAGAACCATGGACAAAGCAACATGGGTCCCCTCTAAAGCTTGTGGCCTTACTTTAAATGAACCACATTTGTACGACTGACCCATCCTCCCAGCTACTGGCAATTTAGTCTTGTAAGTCCCCTGTTCTACTGCAAGGTGGCATTTTTAGTAGCTGGTGACTAAACATCTTATTCCACAGCAGTGTTTTAGAGGTTCAGACTCTCTCTTTCTTAATCAGACTAAAATCTTGATTAGCAAAATGAGCTGTTACTACAAGGAACATCAACTACCCATCAGAACAATAAAATTTAAATAATAGAAGTTAGACATCTCCTCTCTTTTATGTTGCTCTTTAAATCCTTCCTGGTGAACTCTTCTGATAGCAGGAGTTTGAGGATCTCTGCGTCTCCAGGGCTCAGCCAGCACTTGGCATGTTATAGGAGCTCAATAAATGTTTGCTGAACTCAAGTCGACCGAATTTAATACTATACTACATAAATGTGAGCTATTACTCTCCAGATTTAATTTATAGTCTCTTACCTTGAAATTTCCTGGCTTTGGAGTTCCTTTGCTATGAAATTTGTCCCTCCTGCTTTCCAAATTTACAATTTGTCCCTCTAACAAGTTTCTCTGGATCAATCATCTGCTTTTCTTAGTTAAACTGAGCTCACTCAGTGAGATAATGCACTGGGGATAAGGTCATTTTAGTATAGTTGATCTAAAGTCAAACTAAAAATAAACTGAAAGAAAGTAAGCCTTTTGGAGAGTTTCTGTTTGTCCGCCTGTATATTTAGTCTAAAAAGGAGCTCTGGACAACAATAGGTTGTCTCTTGAATTTAAAAAAGGAAGGAAGGAAGGAAGGAAGGAAGGAAGGAAGGAAGGAAGGAAGGAAGGAAGGAAGGAAGGAAGTTAGTTGATGAAGGGTGAAAGGAACAAAAATGGAAGGAAAGGAGGAAAGACATGACACGATAAACTATTAATCTCCCAATTTTGCTATTTTTAGTTGGGTAGTTGCATTTGAGTGATTATATATATATATATATATATATATATATATATATATATATACACCAAATATTCTGCCTTGCCTTTCATAGCAAGCACTGGTGAAAGCCAGGCTTATAATCTTGGACCTCTGCTTATAAGCTGTGTGACATTGGGTGGGTCACTTAAGTCTCTGAGTTTTAATCTCCTTATTTGTAAAACTGTGTGAATTATTTTATTGGTGGTGGTGTAATGATCAAATAAGGTAGATATAAGAAAACTCTTTAAAAGCCCAGAGTGGGCTATATATGTCATATTGTTTTCCATTATTTCTTAACATTTTCTTATGCCTGTCTTTTTTTTTTTTTTTTTTGATGGGCATTCTGACTGGAAATACAAACATTTCCTATGAGCAACACAGTTATATATTATTATTACAGTATTGATGGGGGGAGTATGTATTAATGCCCTTTTTCTTTCATCCCCTCAGCCTCATAATCCAAACCATCTGAGGACAAATTTAGTAACCCTCTGTTTTAGCCTGTGACTTCTCACAGTATCATAACTCTCCTTACATGTCCTAAATATATGAGGTGCACAATTTAAACTGGCTAAATCGTTCTTCCAAATTTCTGTAATTTGTTTTCTTAAATTTCATTATAAAGCTTTTCCCTCTCACAGAACATTGAGAAAAAATTATGTTACTCATTTTTAGGACAATGGACTGGTCAGCAACCGAAAAAACAAGATGAAATGAAAAAAAATAATTTTCTGAAACATCTAACACTTTCAACTCAAGAAATTCAGGATCGAATAAAACAGTTTAAACACTGTGGTTTGAACGTTATAAAGGTATATGTAATTAAGGGAAAGATTTTATTATCTTGCTATTAATCCATTTTGTTCTGTAGCCAAAAGAAAAACTAACTTGCTGATGACTCTTAGCTAGCTGCTCACTGAATGGAAATCCCAGGAATAAGACTGAGAGGAGGGCAGGGATGGATAGGGATGAGGAGTATAGTTGGAATCAGGAATCAGGATGTAGAAATGATGTCAGGATATGCAGAAGCATAGATCAAGACCCAGGAAAAAGCTATCTGACTATCTTGAAGCAAAAACAGAGAGAGAGAGAGAGAGAGAGAGAGAGAGAGAGAGAGAGAGAGAGAGAGAGAGAGAGAAAGAAGAGAAGAGAAGAGAAGAGAAGAGAAGAGAAGAGAAGAGAAGAGAAGAGAAGAGAAGAGAAGAGAAGAGAAGGAAAGGAAAGGAAAGGAAAGGAAAGGAAAGGAAAGGAAAGGAAAGGAAAGGAAAGGAAAGGAAAGGAAGGAAAGAAAAAAGAAAAGAAAAGAAAAAAGAAAAGGAATAACATTTATCACACTGCATTATAATTGTTTACGGATTTCTATCTCTCACAAAACTATAAGCTTTAAGAGGGCAAAGATGGTATCTACATTGTGGACCATTTTATTTGCCAGTGCCTACACATAGTGATTGCTAGTGAACTTTTATTAAGTGAATTTTCAAGGAAGGGATAGGCAATTTTGAAAAGATAAAAAGTCAAACTAAGAGAGGGTTGGGACCAGGAGAGACTCTTATGCAACTTTACGTGAAAAACAAATTGCATGCAAAATAATATGCGCATAAATGCTTTTATTTTTGAAGCAATGTATCAGAAAGTTAGTTCAAGTAACAGTTCTACAATCTCTTTTTAAGTTTTTCTTTTTCTTGGGTTATAGGTGGACAAGATAGACAATGAAGTTCTCATGGCTGCTTTCCAAAAAAAGAAGAAAATGATGGAAGGGAGAACTCAAAGGGAACCTATGAGCCACAGGTTGTTTCATCAAGTCCCACATCAGTTCTGTGAAGTGGTATGCAGAGTTGGCTTTCAAAGAATGTACTCAGCACCTTGTGGTAGGTGTCAGACCCTCATAATTGGGGCTCCTCTTCTCTCTGAGAGTACTCTTGATGATGGAGGGAAGTTGGTCAACTCTATGACACCCATCTGTCTTCTGCCTCTCAGTGTCCCCTGCTAGATAAACCACACTGGGCTTTAGTCATTAGCACTCTCCTCTACCTAAATTGCCAGCCCCCTTTGCTCTTAGGTAGTGTCTGCACAAAGCACTCCATTTTTTGTGCCACAGGAATTCCTTTCCAATTCATGTATATGACCCTTCCACAGAGCAGATAATTTTTGAATGTGCACAACCTCCAAGTTGAAATGTGGGGTCTTGTGTGCGGTAGTCCTCAACTGTTCTGGACATTGTCCCCAGCCATCACTACTTTCCACTCGGATGCCAGGCTGGATAATGGGGCCGCATCCAGCGGAGTTAGGCAACGGTCCCTTCTACTCTGGAAGTGCCCCTAGTTTTTCTGAGATTGCTGTCGTTCTTCACTATCTTGACTCTCAGGGCTCTCTTGAAGGAGTGAGACAGTGAAGCGAGCCCCTTCTCAGAGTCCCCAAGAGTTCTAGTAGTGTTCCCTCTGATTCTTCTCTTCCCATCAGGTAGAAGGAAGAATTTACATTTATCCTGAAGTGAAAAAATTGCTCTTAGAATATCTCATATTTTTCTCTCCTCTGTTATATATGGTATAAAATCCATGCTCTGAATCCTTCAGGCTTTTATCATTTTGGTTCAAAGAACTTTTTTCCTCTCTCAGAAAATCTAACTCTAAAAAGCCATACTTTTAAGACCATATTCTCTGCTTCTACTAAAAGTAATTATCTGTTCTATGTATGATAAATATATGCCATATATGTATATTCAATTGAAGTTGTTCTAAGTATTATTCTCTTTTGTCCTTGAGACAATAAGTAGCAAGAGCTCCTTGGGTAGAGGAACAAAGAGCAAGAAGAAACTCCCAGAAAAGAAAGCTTTGATTTTTATATCAAAATATTTCCTTGCCACACAAAATTGTACTATATTTTATGTTTACATGTGGTAAATTCCCTTTGTGAACTTTTGAGAATAGGGACAATGTCTTAGTCACTTTTGCAGCTCTAGAGCTGTATGGTCCAGTATAGTAGCCACCAGAATCATGTGGCTATCGAGCACTTGAAATGTGTTTCATCTGAATTAAGATGTTCTGTAAATGCTAACATATACACTGTGTTTTAAAGACACTGTCAAAAAAATGTAAAATATCTCCTTAATAATTTTTTATATTGATTACATGCTGAAATGATAACATTTGGACATAATAGGTTAAATAACATTATTATTAAATTAATTTCACCTTTTTTGGGGGGGTACCTTTTTTTGATATGTCTACTAGAGAATTTAAAATTACATATGTGCTCACGTTGATTTCTCTTGTTCATTGCTGCTCCTAGTTAATCAAACCGTGTTTGATTAAGTACCAAGTAAATGTGAAGAAAGAAAGAGATAAGGAAAGGAAGGAGGAAGGAAGAAAAGAAGGAAGGAAGGAAGGAAAGAAGGAAGGAAGGAAGGAAAGAAGGAAGGAAGGAAGGAAGGAAGGAAGGAAGGAAGGAAGGAAGGAAGGAAGGAAGCTAGCTATATTTAAGCGTAAACTATTAATATTGATGATATCAGTGATAATTTGTCTCAAGGGAGCAACTTTGAGTGTCTTTGCTACAGACACAGAGACTTAGGACCAGAAGGTGGTGATTATTTGGAGGACTAGAGAAAGAGTATATATTAGTACCCAGATAAGCAATATGATTTGCCAGATCATAATAATCTTTAATTTTTTTTCTTTTATCAGACCTCAAATATGGAGCTGGCATATACTTCACCAAGAACCTCAAAAACATAGCATATCAGGCCAAGAAGATATCTGCCACAAGTAAACTGATCTGCGTGTTTGAGGCTGAAGTACTCACAGGCTCCTTCTGTCAGGGTCATGAATTAAATATTGTTCCTCCACCATTGAGTCCTGGGGACATAAATAGCCATGACAGTGTGGTTGACAGTGTCTCCAACCCTGAAATTTTTGTTATTTTTAGTGGTGTGCAGGCCATGCCCCAATATTTGTGGACTTGCACTGATAGATGGCCACAGGATTACTCATCAAAACCGAGGATGCTGCCACCACAGCCTCTGCAGGGGAAATTTTCAAGTGATAGCTCTGTTGATTAACCTTCACGTCATTTAAACAACTGACATGGCCTTGCTTTGGAGGAACTAATCAAATAATGACCATCAGTGACTTAAAGTATAGTTCAACTATGTCAAACTCATTGTCCAGATGGACTGATGGGGTTATTGAAGCACCAGCCACATACTACTAGCATTTTAGCATCTTCATCTTTGTCTTTATCTCTTGGGGTTGGTGTGAGTAAATATCAACTAAAACACTTCCACGATTATCCCTCTACTTCAGATTGTCCTTTTATCTCCTTGACTATAAATAATAGCAAAAATGTTTTATATGTAATGAAGAGATTTTTCTAGTATATAATCTAAGAATCTAAGACTTGTTTTCTAAAATGATGATAGTGGAACATACTAGGGCAGCAATATGATTTTAGATATTACAGAGAATCTTATACAGTGCTTTAGATGTCAAAATAAATCACCTTCACCTGTGTAACTGTCTTGGAGAAATTATGTATAAAATGAAATTATTTGTAATGGAAGGACATCAAGAGTCCGATATTCTACTATTAATCCTGTTTGGATTCAGCCATATAAAGCAATGCTATTCAGACACCATGAAGCCAAATTATTAATTTATCAAATATTTCGTGATCACCAGATGTATTTCAGTTACTTTCTGGGTGCTTGGGATATATTGCTGTTCAAGACAAACGTCTTCATAAAGCTTTCAGCCTGAATAATCAGAAAGGCAGCTATGGATAGCTTACTTAACAAGTGCGAATGAGTATAAAAAAAAAAAAGAATTGCCGTTTCTTTGGGAAAATGTAAGGAAAAGAAAGATAAATTAATCAGGGATTGGGAAGAAAGCCTTCTAAAGAAAGTGAAACTCAAGCTGAGACCTAAAGAATGTGTAAGAGTTAGCTGAATACAGAAAATCAAGAGCAGAGTCAGAGGAGTATTTTATGCAGAAAGAATAGCTCTTATAAAGGCTGAATCCACTATGGCTGTTCCCAAATTTGGCTTCAGAGTTCTGCAATGTAGAGGTCAGCTCATCTCACCATGCCTTTCTTGCCTATTCTAAAATCTGTATTTCTCTATATTTCCAAACTTCGTACCCTCACATCATCAGCCTCTTGCATAGAACACTTTCTCCTCATCATCTTATTGTAACTAATATTCCTCCTCTTGAAAGAAGCATACATATTGTCTCATATGAGACTGCCCTTGGATATGGGCAAGAGGGCCCTACTCTAACCTTCCTCCAGCTATGCCCATCTCCACAAAGTGAGGAGTCCACAGGGTCAAGAGAATGTATCCATTTGGAGCCTGTACACCTCACTCTGAAACCATCTTTCAGGTACCTGGAACTCCAACGTTTCCTGCCTAAGTAGCTCTAAGTCTATTTTAGGACCTGATTGCACCTCTTTTTTTGGATCTTTCCTCCCAATGGTGACTGTGCCACAGTTGGTATCAAGTATGGCTGAGGAATGACTGTTTGCAGGGATGGGGCTTGAACATGAGGCTGAGGTGTTCACATGCCTGTAGATGAGGCCTATGATACAGAGCTGAGGGTGACAGGAGAGATTTGAAAGATCTAGTGTATGTTTACTAGGGATTTCAAAAAAGAATGGAGGAGAGGCTATGTTCATGAGGATAAGAACTAACAAGAAATACAGTGAAATTCTATACCACCAAAGAGGTGATCTTAAAAGCAGCCAGAGAGAACAGCCAAATCATCTACAAAGGAATGACGATTAGACTGACAGCATACATTTTGTGGTAGGCAGAATAATGTCCTCCCCCTATTCACTGCAAAGATGTCCACACTTCAATCTTATGAATCTATGATCATGTTACCTTATACGGCAAAAGGAATTTTGCCAACATGATTAAGGTCATCCTTTACATGGAAGATTAGCCAGGATTATTCCGATGGGCCCAATCTAATCACATAAGTGTTTAAAAATAGAGAAACTTTCCTAGCTGTATCAAAGGGACAGTGACATGAGAAGGATTTGAGGCCCTGTGCTAGTCCTGAGATGCAGGGGACTATGTGTAAAAACCAGAGAGAAGCTTCTAGCAGCTAAGGGTAGTCCTCAGTTAACAGCTAGCAAGAAAAACAATATATTGGTCCTTAAATTGCATGGAATTGAATTCTGCCAACATATGAGTGAGCAAGGAAGTGGACTCAAAAGCTTCCATAAAGGAGTGAAGTTTGTCAACACTTTGATTTTAGCTCAATGAGGCCCATAACTGACTTCCAACCTATAGAACTGTGAGACAATAAAGCTATGCTCTTTTAAGCCAATCAAGTTGTAGTAATTTGCTGTGATAGTAATAGAAAAGTAATACACTTTTTAACAGGAACAATAGAAACCTGAAGACATATAATGTTTTCAAAAGGGTTGAAATTAACCTAGAAGTCTATACCTAGCTAAACTTTTATTTTGCCTTAATTTTCAAATAAAGGTGCTCTCAGACCATTAAAAACTAAATTTATCAAAAATAAATTCTCATTTAAAAAAACTTAAAGGATATACTTCAAGAAGAAGGAAGAAAAACTGAAGCTGCAAGAAGGCATGATGAGCAAAGAAATGGTAAAAATAGATACATATAAATAATTATTGTCTTTTTAAAAACAGCAGTAATAGGAATGTCTAATTATTGGAATAAAATAAGATTGAAATAAAATATTGAAAAATGAATCATGTAAATGGTGGTGTGATGACTACAGTTAAAGGAGTCTAATCATGCAGATTAAAATTTAAGGGTAGCCTCTAAGAAATAAAGTTTCTAACTTATAAATGATAGACTGAAAATGGAAATTAAAAAAATCCCCAAAAAAGCCTGGAAAAGCAGGAAAGGGAGAAAAAAAGAATTGAGAAGAAAAGAATGAGACACACTGAACAAAATGGTAGAAATAATTCCAAATAAGTGACCATAATATGAGTAATTTGGACTTAACTTGCTAGTTAATGCCCAAATGGATAGTTTGGATCTTTAAAAATCCAACTACATACTGTTTATAGGAGATACAATCGTTAAAATGCAGAAAGAGTGAAAATAAAAATATGGAAAAATGTAAAAAAGCAAATACCAAAAGAAATCTGGTGTAGCTTTACTAATAACAACAAAATAGACCTTAAAGAGTGCTGTTAAGAATAAAGATGACTTCTTGATAAGAACAAAAAATTCAATTAACCAGCAATAGACAAATTGATAAATGTGTGTGCTACTAATAATATAGCCTTAACCTATGTAAAAGCTGAAACTGACAGAATTACAGACAAAACTGACAAATCCATTATCACAGAGATTTAACATAGCTTTCTCAGTAACTAGTAGATGAGTAGTTTAAAAAATTAGATTATGGAAGCCTTGAACAACACAATTTTTACTTAACATTCATACACAGAACCCTCCACCCAATAATTAAAGAATACATATTCTTGGTATACATTGAACAGTTATGTATACTGATCACATTCTAAGTTCAACAATTTTAAAGACATTCTCAATTGGACCATGTTCTCTGACTATCATCCATGGTGTAATTAACTTAGAAATCAATAATAAACAATAGCTTAAAAATAAACATTTGGAGATTAGCTATATACTTCAACATAACACTTCATGGGTCATGAAAATGTAACAAATTTGAAATCATTTAGAACCAAATGATAGTGAAAACATTACTAATATAGTTTGTGATATAAAGCTAAAATAGTGCTCAAATTATAACTTTAAAACATTCAAAATATTAAAAAATAAAGGCAGAAATTAAACAGCTAAGCATTCAACTTAAGAAAAAAATCAGAATAAACCTGAAGAAAGAATAAACACAGAAAGTAATGAAACAGAAAACATACAGCAGAGAAGTAAAGTCAATAGCTGTTTTCTTTGTAAAGGCTTTAATAATAGACAAATATTTGATAAGACTGAACAAGAAAAAAACAAGAAAAGATACAAATAAAGAATTTGAGGAATAAAAAGAGGATAAGATACATTAAAGATAAGATACATTAAAGATCTAAAGGTAGTAAAATCATACTAAAAATTTTTGTGCTAATAAGTTGAAAATTAGACAAAATATAGATTTTCTTGGAAAAATGTAACAGCAAAATCAAGGAAATAAAAATTCTGAATTTTTAAATACATATGAAATAAGTTGAATTAGTAATTGAAAATTTACCAACCAAGGAAACAAATTCAACAGGTTAAATTATTTTATTTCTGAGTTCTACAAAATCTTCAAAAAGCAGATAATTCTAATCTTATATTAAACTTTCTAGAGAACAGCTATAGAGGGAGCATTCCCATCAGATTTTTCAGGGCTAGTTTAACCTTGACACCAAAAATAGACAACAGTGTAGATATGAAAAATACAGACTGGTTCATTTATGGAAACAGATGCACAAATCCTAATCAAATATTAAATATAATTTAGCTATATATAAATAAATAAATAATAGTCATTTTGGGTTTATCTCAGAAATGCTAGGATAATTTAACTTTAATGTAACTCACCATGTAAATACAGCTGATCCTTGCACAACATGGGGTTAAGGGCATCAGTCCCCACACAGAAATCCGCTCATAACTTTGACTCTCCAAAAACTTAAGTTGTCCCTTAGTACCCACAGGAGATTGATTCTAGGGCCCCCATGGATGCTGAAGTCTTCTACGTAAAATGGCATACATAGATCAATGCATACAGTTGGCCTTCTGCATCTGCAGTCTCTCAGCTGCTAATAGAAAACAGTACGAGTATTTATCAAAAAACAAACAAACAAACAAACAAAACAAAACCGTATATAGCAGACCTGCGCAATTCAAACTATATGTTTAAGTGTAATCTCATTTCAATATATAGAGGGAAACTGTTTGATAAACAATTCGTAAAAGGATATGTACCAAAAACCTATAGTAAGTATCATATTTTATGGTAAAACAAAACAATTCCCTGCAAAATCAGGCATGAGACAAAGTATGCGTTCCTACAACACTTATATTTAGCAAATAAATTAGAGCTTCTGTCAAACACAGTAAAGAAGAATAAATAAAAATGTCGATCACAAGAAATGACTGTCTATAAAAATTCCAAGAAAATCTGGAGACAAATTATTAGAACTACTAAAAGCATTTCCAAAGTTCTACATGGAAGTTATACATAAATCAATTTCATTCCTATGCATGAGAAACAGTAAATGTAATGACTTTTTTTTACCATTACAATAATAATACCAATAAAATAAAGTAACTACAAATAAATTTAACAGAAGATGTATAAAAACTCCATGAAAAAATTGCAAAATGCCACTGAAAGGCATTAAAGAACTAAATAAATGGAGAGCTATACTATATCTTCATCTAAAGGAAAACTCAATGTAACAGAGATGTCTATTCTCCAAAAATAAATCTTATCAGTTCAATAAAATTTCAGTCAAAATCATGCCAGATTTTCTGCATAGAAATTGATGGTATAAATATAAAATTTATGTTAAATAAAAAGGCCCAAGAAGAGTCAAGTCAATTTTAAAGAAGAAAAACAAAGTGGAGGTAACTTGATCTACAATAAATCATGACCTTTACAACTACAGTAATTAAGATGTGTTATTGATGCAGGATAGACAAAAAAGAAAAGAAAAAAAAACTAATGAATAGAAATCTCTAAAGCAAACGTGCTAATATGGAAACTTGAGAACAAATGTATCTTGAATACATATCTATATATGTATATTTACATATGTATTAAATATATGTAAAATATATAAAAATTTATAAATATGTGTATTCATGATACATACATGTCTTCAAGTTTATGTATTATATATACTATATAACTTATATATGTATAAAAATTCTGCAATAATTATGAGGCACCTTTTCACATTGCAGGTTTTATGATGTCAATATTTTTATGGTATATTTAAAAATTTCCAAGAAATATTTTCAATTAAAAGCTAAGTATTATTTACTTATATAATAAATAATACAATTGATTTCTTATTAAAGTTTCCATGTTCAAATCAAAACTATTTGATACTTGCATTTTTGCTCAGTGGTTCTTTTTTATTTTCTGAGTATCCTGTGATTATCAATACGCATACTTTTCAACACAGAGCTGTGTGTGTGTGTGTGTGTGTGTAAGTGTGTGTGTATGACTGACAGGTGAAACTGTAAATCACTGGGAAAACAATGGATCAATCTCAGTAGGTCTTGGACTATTGGTTGAGGAAATGGAAAACAAATTTGGATCACGTCCTAGGTTGAGTTCCCTAGAAGAAGAGCCTGAGTTAGGGATTCTTGTTTAAGTGACTTATTGAGGGAAGTGCTCTAAGGAATATGAGAATAAAGGAGACAGCATAGAGCAAGGGGGAAAGCTAGCAAGAACATGGTCTCAGTTAATGGCTAGCTTAAGTTGATTCCAGGGAAGCCCTAAAGAGCAAATTGTACCCTTAGAGCAAGTCCCACACTGTAGCAAGGGTTGGCCTTTTGAATTCTGATGTCAGTTCTTGGCCTAGGTCTTTCCTTGGGCTTGGGAATGGGAGCCTTCTAACAAGCTGGCTCCTATTGGGCCAAGAACAGCACTCTGTTCTTTATACAAAGAATTTTGGAATGAGTATGGTGGAGAAGATGTGAAAGAACATATGGAGACTGAAATTAATAATTCCAGAATGAGACAGACAAGCACTTCAAAGTCAATCAAAAGTTTTTTAGTTTTCCCAAAAGATACCCATACTCAATTGAAAGTAGTGGCTGCTGAATTATTTTGGGCAGAATATATGAACCAACATGCATTATTGTATCATACCTTTGATTACTTTATGGAACTAAGTAAGGTTACATTTCCTGTTTCAAAAAAAAAAAAAAAAAAAAGTTCCTCCTAGCTTTTAAAGCAATTTGACTTGAAAAGTGAAGTTTCAAATTGCCTTCCTAATGTTCATAAAGATTTTAATGACACTGTAACACATAAAACAAAGGGTGTTATATCTTGTCCAAAGACAAAGTGGGCATGGCTCATTTGTCTGCTTTCACTACAAATGTTAATTTTGACAAATTTCTACTCAGTCTCTAAACTTCTTACCTAAGAAAATGAAATGATCTCATCTTCTAAGCACCTTATACAGAACACTGTTAAAAGAGAGGTGTGGTTTGCTTACCTGTGATATGGAGTTTTTGATAATAAAAGTGTTCGGTCATTTCAGTTTTTTCAAAATGTTCAGAAGTATTTATTGAAATTTTTGACTATACAAATGGAAGGAGATAGTCTCCTCAAACATGTGCCTACAAGATGGCTATCATTGTTGCCAGCCATAGAAAAGATGTTAAAATGTAGACCTGCCATAAAATCATATTTCAAAATGTGGAACAAGAATGACCTGCTTCAATTCAGAAATATGTTGAAGTGAGAATGGAGAGAAAGATTATAGCAGAAATAATCTTAGTGGTTCTCCAAACTGTCTGATAATTTTCGAAGACACCATAAAGCTTCTAGCAATGATGAACCAACAGCATCTGAGTTATTCTATGTTGCATATAGGTTGTGACAAAAGCTTTGGCAGAAATAGAAAAAAAAAACTTATTTTGTAAATAAGACTTTCAGAATTAAAAAAATAAAAAGTCCCTAGAAGAAGGCAACCAAATTAAACAGAAATTCCTGAATTTTCTGAATTTCTTTACTAAAACTGTGAACTTATGAGGACTCTACCTTCAATTTCACAAGTTCAAATTACCTCTTTAAAACCATTTTCCTTGAGGAAGAGAGGTTTAACTTACTATGACACACAACATGCTTCAGAGTATTTTAAAAATGGTGGGCACATTAGATTAGAAAAGCATCCATGGTTAATTTATATTTGAAAAGGATCTGATTGACAAACAGTTGGTTTACCAAAGTAAATCTGATTCAAAATCAGTGGACATTTTGGAGAGCTAGAAACGAATTCCAACAAGTTCAAAAACCTGCTGTGCTAGTACATAAAATCCTAAGTATTCCATGCTGAAACAATTCTGTTGAGAGTATTTAGCTTGACATAATTTGCATCAACAAGAGGAATCAGTGCAATGCAAGCAGCAGAACAGAGCTGCAAGTCGAAATTAATTTTATATTTGATTGTATTCAGTTTTACCATTACATTAAAGAAAAAAAGCTGTCCTAAAGACTCTGGGTAGTTCAAAAAAGTATTAATGGAAAATGAAACAGAACAAATAAAAATATCCCACTGTATCATGAGACAGAAACCTATCATTGTATTTTTAAATTTAATATAGTTTAATTAGTTCTTATTTATTAATGTTCTTTAAAAATTATTACAGAAACATATTGTTATATTTTTCTCACACATATTATTTGTTTAATTAGTCTTTTTAATTATTACTAGTTGCCATTCTTAACTATCCTATTGTTAAGAAGGAATATAACAGAAAAAGAATCTACCAGAATATATAATTTCAAATAAATACCAATTTTTCATGTTTTTAATTAAAGTAATTAAAGTAATAACATGTGTATAATTATCATATAGTATTATTTTCACACCCATCAGATTGGCAAAAATGAAAAAAGTCAGATATTTCCAAATGCTAGCAAGGATGTTTAGAAAAGAGAATCTTATATATTACTTGTGAAGTGTAAATTGGTACATCCACTTTGTGAAATAACCCAGAAATATCTAATGTATTAGTTTTCTATCGCTGTGTAACAAATTATTAGAAACTTAGTGTCTTAAAACACATTTATTATCTCAGTTTCTGTGGCCAGGAGTCCAGGCACGGCTTAGTTGGTTCCTCTGTTCAGGGTCTCACAAGGCTACAATCAAGATATAAATAAGTCAAGCCATCTCTTCAACTGGAGGCTTGACTGGGGAAGAGTCCACTTCCAAACACTCACAGGTCATTTGCAGAATTCATGTCCTTGTAGTTGTAGGATTGAGGGCCCTGGTTTCTTACTGGCTATCACCTGGAGGCTGTACTCAAGTCCTAGCGGCCATCCACAGTTTCCTACCACATGACCCTCTTTGTAGGCAGTTTAAACATGACAGCTCACTTCTTTCAAGACCAGCAGAAGTGTCTAGCTCTAGTTTGCTAAGATAGAGATTTATGTATGAAATATGATCATAGGAGTGATATCACATCATCTTTACCATACTCTATTGGCTAGACGTCAAAGGTCCTACCCATACTAGAGGGGTGGGCATTATATATGGCAACACCTGTGGGCAAAGGCCATTTTAGAATTCTGCCTACCACATTGAGTAAAGTTAAAGATGCAATGTCCTGGGGTCTAGCAGTTTCCTTGTACATACAAATATATGTGAAATGTTTATAGCAACACTGTTTGTAATAACAAAACTATTGTTCTATAGTTTTTAATTTTCTCAAAATGCAAAAAGATATAGTCAGAGAGACTTTAGCTAATAAAACACCATGTATGGTGTGAAAACATTTTTGTAAAAGCAGAACATATATAGGAATTCTCTTTCAGTAATGGCCTACTCTTGTATTGAACAAATCCTCTCACAGTTGAGAACAACTGGACAAAGTATTTTCAAAAATTAAGGCATCAAAGTACTACTGCAGCAGTGAGAATCTGCAGGTCCAAGATCTGGAAGAAAAGGGAGACATGAGAGGTGAGCCTGACATTTGTCATCACTTTCTGCCTGAAGTGATTGTGAATTCTGAAAGCAGTGGCTGAATAGAGCTTTTTGCTGTCTCATGGGGCTTAAGAGGCCTGGATGAGGATGAGTGGCTCTGGTAATACATCAGACTTTGGGCTGTGTTAACCTAAAAATAAAAGGCCATTCAAAGTGAGAGGAAATAAGCATTTATTTGAGATCAAAGAATAGCTATTTGGGAATCACTGATTTAGGCAGATACCCAAACAGTGTTCCAATTTTGGAGATGAAAGCAAAAGGGTATTTATGAGAAAGAGAAGGGGTACAATTACTTCACTAGAAGGAAGGTATTTCTATTGGTACGGATAACATAACATAATGATGCTAGTTCCAAACATTTAAAAACTTTTTCAGTCTGGTAGTTATCAGTCTGGTAGTCATAATATCTTTCTTGTTATGTTTGCAAACAGTTCTTTGGGACACAATGTTGCTTTAGGCCCAGTCCAAGCGTCACTTTGCCCTATTTTAACATTCCAAAGGTTGGAGGCATAAGATGTGCAGGACAGTTCCTCTGAAATGACAATTCTGGCTTCCTTTTTAAGTGGCTCTGTTTATATTATTATTATTATTATTTTACAGTTGGGACCCACAAGGGATACCCTGTCTAGGAATAAGGGTGAACTGGAAATAAACTTGTTTTCATGAAGACTAAAGTCCAGTTCTGAATAATTTTAGCTCCTGATTGGATCTGTCCTGAACTTGGCTGTGGTCAAGCACACTTGCCCTTAAGTCTCTTCCCTAGAATACCTTCCCTTTTCCCATCGCTCTCGATCAAATTCAGCTCTGATCCTGGAAAACACACCATCAGTGGAAAATATTGATGCGGCAGGGAGACACATCAAAGACAGATGAATGTTGCATAGCTTAGGAATCAGGTAGTGTGAGCCTCTCTCACACACTTACAAATGTATTAAGCTACCCCATTTCTTTCACCTTGCTTCTGGGGGCTGGGTGTGTTCTAAATCAGTTTGATAAACCACAGCACACAAGAGACTTACTATTTCTCTGTCTGTGCTTGTCTGGCTTCAGTCTTTCTTCTTTGGAAGCCACTGCTCAAAAAGAATTCACCAAAACGAATTCCATCAAATTTCATGGTAACAATTATTTGCTCCAAATTTTCGTTTGAGAGCACCAACTGAGTGTAAACAAGTGTTATGTTTTATTTGATTTCTTAATAATTTTTGATTCTTCTCATACCTTAGGCAAAGGTGACAAGAGAGAACAAAAAAGGAATACCCGGAAGCTTCCTCCAAAGTGCTCCATGTGAATGCCTTCGACAGGACTTTTAACACTTTTGTTATACTCCCTCAGCCTTCATTCATTCCATCATTCATTCAGTAAACAAATTTTCGGTACCAATGGTATGAGAGGCTGGATACAGATAGAGGTGAGCAAGGATGGATCCGCCCTGGAAAAGCTTCCAAGACAGGTTTATAGCCTTAACTTTGCAATTCAACCTAAGAAGTATCGTTTCATTGTCACTGCACCCACTACGACTCTACTACACCCGTTGCCATCCACTGCGACCCTTCTCAGCGAGACCTTCTCCCATGCCTTCTTCCACTCTTTGACTAGTCGGGGACTAAACGCAGGACGCTCCGCAGAAAGGAGGTTGGAAGACTACATCTCCCGGCAGCCTCTGCAGCAGGGCAGCGGGGCGTGCGCAGGCGCGTGGGCCTGAGCCCGCGCGCAGACGCAGTGCGCACGCCGGCTGAGCTGGGTCTCGCTGCTGGGTGCGCGACGGCGGAGCGCGAGGCCTGGGGAGCACCGCCGAGGGGCCGGCCGGCGGCGCTTCGAGGTGGTGCGCGTGAGAGGCACCGGGCGGGCGAGCGAGCGGGCGAGCGAGCGGCCCACCACAGCAGCGGCCCCGGGATCGGTGGCCGTCCGCCTGGTGAGTGCGGGGGCGCCGCAGTGCCGGCCCCTCCCCCTCCCGCCGGCGGCCCCGCCAGTCCCCGGCGGGACCCGGGAGCGGCCCCGGCGTGAGGGCGGCCGCCGCCCGGGCTCGAGCTCGGGGCCGGGGCCCGGGCGCTCGCGGCGCGTCCGTGCGTCACGGGCCCGGCGGTGCCCTCGCGGCGGGCGGCGGGGACGGTGGGGGCGGGGAGCGCTGGTGCGTGTGGTCGCCATCGCGAACGCTGCTCGGGGCCGGGCGGGGCGGCGGCGAGTGCGGGGCGGCGAGGGGCGCGGCGCGTGCGGAGACTGCGCCGCGGCCTGGCGCGGGCGGGCGGGGCGCGGGGGTGGGCCGCGCGGAGAGCCGGCACCGAGGCAGGAAGGGGGGGCTGGGCGGCGAGCAGAAGCGCCCAGCCCGGGAGCGAAGGCACCGTCGCGGGAATTCACGGGCTGCTGCTGTCCGAGCTGGGGCCGGCGGGGTGGAGTCTCGTCCGACCGCCGTTTACAGATGTCACAACCGCACCGGCCTGAAGCGGCCGGCAGGGGTGCGGCAGCGGGAGGAATGGCAGAACTTCGGCCGCACGAAGCGTGTGTGGCTGAGTGGGCATTGGCGGTCCGAGGCGGCGAAGCGTTGGATTGAGCTCAAAATGGGCGAAGACTGAAGGATGGCTGGGGTCGGGGCAGTCGCAGAGGAAGGTTTGAGGTTGGAGTGGGAGGGTTTACATGGTCCACTTTTCAGTGACCATTTCACAGTAATTTGTTTATTTTTAAGGTCTGAAGAGTAAACAGTTTTAGTATTTCTTTCTGAAATACACTATTTAATCATATTACCTTTTCTTTAATAAACAGCTCCTTCAAAACCCTTATTTCTTAGCAGTGGATGAGTAAGTGATTTTTCCTCCCTGTTGTCGCTTCCAGGCTCATTCTTGACATGGCTTGTTTGCTCAACTTGTCCTCACATTTGTAACATTTTGAAAGTAATCACAAATTTTTCCCTCCCTATTTTAAAGGTGGAATGATGACATTTTAACGTTTCAAAGCGAGAACGAATCCTGTTGTATTTTTACTCTAATAACTTATTTTTGGAAGGGACAGTTTTATATTTAATACCCGATTTTAAGATGGAGAACATGAGGGGAAGTAAAGGAATTAACAGGTATTGAGATCTTTTTCAGATATTGTGCTAAATACTTTAAGTAAATTGAAACATTTAATGTTTACAGTAACTCTACAGTGGATTTTTATTTGTTCTACAGATGAAAGCTTTGAAGGTCAGAGAAGTAACTTACCTAAGGTCATCCAGCTCTTGTTAGAACTAGTTTTAGAACCCAAAGTGACTGCCATTTTAAGAATTGTTTCTCCTCTTTCATACTTCTTGGTTGTTTATTTAATCCATTCATTCAGTGAATACTCATGGGTTGACCATGTGCCCCAAGACTGGGGATACAGACATGATCAAGACACTGTTCCTGTTTTCATAGTGTAGCAGGGAGACTAACAAATAATGAAAATAAATACTGACTGCATAACATTTTATGTGTCATTATAATTGAGCAGAAACTCTAAAGTACTAAATAGTAAAGTATTAAATAGCAAAGGAAGTTCAAAATAGAATCACACTACATGTGCCTTGAATTTACAGTCTGATAAGGAAATAAAACATATATTTAAAAAATCTAGAATAAATTAAATGACAGAAATAAATGCCTCACCTGAAGTTAGTATATTTGCATTATGTTACTTTAGGTTTTCATAGAAGTTTCTCACAAAACTATGATTTACTATTATGCATCTTTTTTTCTAGGGTTGGTACATAAGAAGAGGCAACATGAAAAAAATCTTCACTGCTCTGTTTCTAGTTTATTGATTCTTGTAGAGACCTTAGAGACAATTTTTTAAAGACCTCAATGATGGGCCTTTTTCTTTTTCTTTCTTTCTTTTTAAACAAATGACTGATTTTATTAGATAATTTTTGTTTTGTAAGCCATTCTGTTTCTCTTTACACTTTGGCTGTGAGGAGGGTCAGAGCCATGCCCAAATTTTGTAATTATCCTTAGCCTCAACTATATTTTAATTATACCAGATAGTCTGGAATTGCTCTGTTGTTTCTTAGACTATTTTCTTGGTTCTCTATTGCTCTCAATTTTGTTTTTATCTTTTCTTTTTCATTTGAAAGTAGGAATTACATTTTATTCTTTTAATTTCCAGTGTTTTAGCATAGTTTGTTGAATTAATGATAGTATTGATTTATGATGTTTGTATTTTTGCATCTGTCAAACTGTTTTTACAAGTATGTATGAATACTTTGTATAAATTCAATTAAGACTTGATCATGCAAGTAAAGATGACTGGTCTAGTGATAAAGGTAATTCCTTGTTACTCTTTTTAAGATTTCTGTACTTTGCAGGCTGTTATAAATTCAGCCATAATAATAATAAACATTGGAATGGTAAACAGTTCAATTAGCTGATTGGGGTTGATTTCACTCTATTCTTTCTGCAGTAAGCAGGAGATGGACTGAGGCCAACGAGGGGCCAAATAGGGCCTACATTAGAAAAATTTGAGGCTCTGTAGTGGAAGAGCAGAAATGAAGACTGATGGAACATTACAGGGTTTTTTGTTTGTTTGTTTTGTTTTGTTTTAAGCTATTCCAACTCTACAAAACAGACCCAAGTGATAAAATGATTCTGACCTAGTGTAATAGACTAATTGGGACAGTTTTTGAAAGCAGGCAGTAATCCAGAATGTGGATAATGGGGATAATCTCCTTCACATAACAATACTGCACTTTATATACAAAGATAAGTCTGCTTACTCATCATCATTGATTTTCCAGTGTGAGGCGGGAGATGTGCTGAGTGGATCTCTATACTCTGACCAAAAGGCAGGGATCAGAATGGGGGTTTGTAGCTAGGGAACAGAAAGACAGGGAAAAGGTAGTAATGTATATTGATGGGTCAAGCATTACATCAGGTGGGTTCACTTAATTATTCTTGCAAATCCACTATGAGAAGGTGGTTACTTATACAGCGTGGTTAAGTAACTTGCCCTACTTCATAGAGTAAGTGGTGGAGTTTGGGTTCAAACAGACCTATTTGTATTATGATCACGTCAATCATTGAAGCTTGATGTTTTGGTTTGCAGTTCATTCTCTCCAGGACAAACAAAATGTAGTTTGTGTAGCATCATGAAATGATTTAATTTACTAAAAGCTGGAAGGCTGTTGCATGTTTTTTGCTTTATGGCCATTAAAAAACTACAATTTTTTAGAGTAATATCTGAAAAACAGGTAACTGTCCTCTGTCTCATCCTCTGCACATGAGAGGCTACCATTTTCTTTCTTTTTGCTGTTTCCTCTTTCATATTTATAAATAACATTTCTTCTATTATTATTTCTTCATATAGCTATTTTAGACATTATCTATTGACTTTTCTTCCCATCTCTACACTGCCTCTCTCATCCTCCCAATATAGGTATCACAGGTGCTTATTAAGTCAGTATTCAGTGTGTTTACAATATAACTAAATATTCCCAGCTGAATCATCTAGAGTATAATATCATTTCTTCACTTAACCAATTTTTGTTGTTCAGTACCTAATACCTTTTCCTCCTGTTCATTTCCTGAGACCACTGTCCTGTACCCCTTTGTCCTTTTAGTGGTGCAGTTCGGACTGGTTACTTTCTAGGCCTACTTCATAGCTGTTATCCTGGAGCTTTTATGTCACCCTTAAAATTCTCTTTGCCCTTTTGCAATAGCAAGTCTCTTATTGGACAGCATCCTGAGAAAGAGTACCAGGGAAGTAAAAACTTTCTGAATGCTTGCATGATTGAAAAAAATACTTATTCTGCCTTAAGATTTCATCAATAATTTGGCTGTGTATAAAATTGTATGCTGAAAAAATTTGGAAGTCATAGCTTTGTTGTTTTCTGCATTCTAGTGTTGTAGTTGAAGTCCAATGGCATTCTTATTCTTTTTTATATGGCCTTCCATGTCTTTCCTTCAATATTATTATTTTTTTTGACTTTCGGTAAAAAAAGTTTTGAAGTTAGTTTTGCTTCTCAGTTATTGACATGCTATCAACAGACCGTGCAAGGTCCTTTAAATTTTTCTCTTTCATTTCTGAGCCCTATTCCATTACCCTTTCCAGCAGGCATCCACGCCATTGGGGTTGATATATTGCTTTATTATATATGAATTATTGTGGAATACATAGAGGGTATATGTGTCTATTTAGTTTATGTACAGTTATGTACCACATAATGATGTTTTGGTCAGTGACAGATTGTATATACAATAGTCATCCCTTCAAAATTCTTGTTGACTAGTAGTGTCAAGATGTCTTAGCCCAATGTATTATTCACATGTTTGTGGTAATGGTGGTATAAACAAACTTACTGCACTGCCTGTCGTATAAAAGTATACCACATGCAAATATATAGTAGGGTACGCCATGTAGGTTTGTGTAAGTTAACTCTTTGATGTTTGCCCGAGATGAAATCACTTAACTTACATTTTTTGGGACATATCCCAAGTGATAAGTGATGTATGACTGTGTAATTGACTCTTGAACAATTTGGGTGTAGTGACACCGATCTCTGTGTAATACAAAAATTCAAGTATAACTTTTGATTCCCCCAAAACTTAATGTCTTTTGGTGTCCTTAGGGATTGTTTCTAGAACCCTTTCCCCCCACATCCCCGCCCCTGCCTTTCTCTCTGGATATCAAATTCTATGGATGCTCCATTCTCCTATATAAAATGGCTTAGGTCAGTGCTTGCAGTTGGCCCTCCACATCTGTGAACTCTGAACCACAGATTGAAAACAGTACAGGTATTTGAAAAAAGAAAAATCTTGAGTATAAGTGGACTTGTGTATATCAAACCTGGGTTATTGAAGAGTTAACTGTATTGTGTTACAGACCTTATTCTATTTCTTACTTTATAACAGCATTGTTTTTCAGACCGTTTTGCTTTGTTGTGTGTACATATAGTTGTGTATAATGTAAAATTCCATAAAGTACATCTCCCACATTTTTTTAACTTTTCGTTACCCCTAATGGTTAATACCTGAATTGCCCTTCTAGCATCACAGATATACTCTTACTTGTACATCCTCACGGACTTGTGTGAGAAATTTTTCGGATATATACCCAGGAGTAGGATACCTGGGTCATAGAACTAGTTTATGTTCCTACTAGCAATGCAGGAGGGTTCTTGTTTGCTCAGATCTTTGTCAGTACTTGGTTTTATCCAACTTTCTAATTTTTGCCAATATATTTGGTATAAAGTGGTATCTCGTTTCAATTTACATTCTCTGATTACAAATGACTGAGCAGTTTTTGGATCCATTTAGGTTTTTCCTTTTGGTAATTGTCTTTTTTCCTTTGTCTATCTTTCCTTTGGGTTTTATGTCTTTGTTTTTGGTTGGTAGGAGTTCCTTGTGGAGGTTAGGTAGAATGGACTGTTGGTTTTAGGCTTGGAAAATATTTTCTCTAACCCTGTCATCTTTCTGTTAATTTTGTCCATATTTACTTTCATTGAATGGACATTCTAAATTTGATGCATTGTTTCTTTGATACTCTTACTCATCAATTTTTTTGATCTCTCTTTTGGCATTTGTATATTTGGGTATTGGAACTCTTAGATGGTTCTTTTAATTTTTTCTTTTCACGCCTATTTCCATCACTTAGTCTTTTTCTGTTTCCTGAGAGATTTCCTCAGTGTTATCATCCAACTCTTCTATTGAATTTTAAATTTCTTATCCATATTTTAAATTTCTTAGAGTTCACTGTTACGTTTTTAATGTAAACTTTTATTTTTTAGAGCTATTGTAGGTTCACAGCAAAATTGAAAGCAAATTGAGAGTTTCTATCTTTCCCCTACTCCCACACACGCAGTCTCCCCCACCATCAACGTTTGTATCAGAGTGGTATGTTATATCTAAATCAATAATTATATATCATTATCACACAGAGTCCATAATTTACATTAGGGTTTATTCTTGGTGTTGTCTACTCTATGGGTTTTGACAAATGTATAATGACGTATATATCAGACGAGTTTCACTGCCATAAAAATCCTCTGTGCTCTGTTGTTTCTCCCTCCCTCCCCTCAAACCCCTGATGAAGCACTGATCTTTTAACTGTCTTCAAAATTTTGCCTCTTCCAGAATTTTACATAATTGGAATCAAACCCATGTGTTTTTTTCAAAAAGCTCTCAATGTGACTATAATACCCCTGTCCTTCCCCTCAAAAGAGGAGGGGGAGGTATTATATAAATAATTCATTTATAGATACTGGTATAGAAAATTTTAAGAAAACATTAACAGAATTAAAAAACAGTGTGACTATGTTTATTCTAAGAATCAAGAAGCATTCAATATTAAGAAGTCTATTAATATTTTATTATATTTAATAAGTCAAAGGAGATAAACAGTGGCCATTTTAATAACTACCAAAAGGCATTTGATAAAATTCAAAGCACATTTCAGGTTTTAAATACTTTGTAGTAAAGTTGGTATGGATAGGTGTGATTTTTTAAAAAAAATCATCCCAAAACAATACTGTGACACAACTGGAGCTCTCATGCACTGCTGGTTAGAATGCATGATGGTACAGCCACTTTAGAAAAAAGTTTGACAATTTCTTACACAGTTAAACATGAACTTAACCATACGCCTGAACAATATCACTCTTAGGTTTTTACCCAGAAAAGAAAATGCTTGTTTACACAAAACCTGTATGTGAATGTTTTTAGTGGCTTATTCGTAATCACCAAAAACTGCAAACAACCCAAATGTCTGGCAACTGATGAATAAAAAAATTGTAGAATACAGTGGAATTCAATTCCACAATAATATGAATGAATTATTGACAGATACAGACAACATGGATGAATCTTAAATTAGTTAATAGTGTCAGAAGCCACACTCAAAAGGCTGCATACTGTACAATCTTATTTTTGTGACATTCTGGGAAATGCAGAACTGTAGGGTCAAAAGAAATCAGTGATTGCCTGGGATTGAGGGGAGTAGATTTACTAGCAGGAGACCTGACAGAACTTTTTGTAGTGGAGATGTTCTTTACCTTAATTGTGGTGGTATTTACTTAAATGGTAAATTTCATTGTATGTAACTTATACCTCGATAAACCGGACGTTCAAAAAAAACACCCAGTATTGTGTTTAGTGGCAACACCCAGTATTGTGTTTAGTAGCAAACACTAGACATGGGTCAAAATTAGAAATGAGATAAAAATGCCAACTCTAACATTTGTTTCTTAACGTTGTCCCAGAAGTACTACACTAGTTAATGTTTTAAGAAGTAAGTAAAATGGGTTAAATTAAACCCATTAAAATGGCGAAGGCAAAAATTATAATTTTTTTACAGATATTAAATATTAATAACAGCTGAAAGTATTAGAAACAGAATTCAGTAGTTGATATAATTCAATGACTGCCTTAAGAAAATTAATATATAGTAATGAGTAATTTTCCTATATATAGACAGTAGCAGTTGGAATGTAATTGAAGGAAACTTCACATTTATCATTGTAACAAAAAAGTTGAATAGAAATACATTTAGATCTTGAATTAAATATTGTAAAGATGTTGCATTTCCTTTTGATTGCTATCTGAATATTAAAGGACTTTTTTTTTCCTTAACAAGATAGAAAAGATTATCTGGATCAAGGGTTCTTAAATTTTTTGGTCTTAGAATTTCTTATCCTTTTAACTTATTTAGGACCCCAAAGAACTTTTGTTTGTTATTGTTTTGTACCTGTTAACGTTTACTGTGTTAGAAATTAAAACAAAATTTTAGAACACAGGAATACACAGCACACATTCCATTAGGCATCAGAGTAATGGTGCCATCACGTCATTAAGCCTCTGAAAAACTTGTGAGTGAAAGTGAAAAAAGCATGTAACATCTTAGTAGTAGTATGAAAATAGTTTTTATGAGATACATTTTTTTCCCACATATATTGTCAAATACAGAAAAGTTTGAATCAGTCCTGGGTTAGAGATGGTGGTTATGGGGAATTGGTATACACATATTCATTGGTAAATTGGTGCAGTATTTTAGAGGGTACTTTGACAGTATCAAAATTTTAAATGTACATATTTTTGACCTTGGAGTTCATTGTTTAGAATTCATTTATGGATATAATTGCAAAATGTGTGCAAATACATGAAAGAATGTTGGTTACAGCATTGTTTGTGATAGAAGATTAGAGACAAGCTTAATTGTTTGATGTTTAGGGTCTGGTAATTATGGTATAAAAAGAAACTATTATATTAGTTAAAAACTATTAGCTTTATAGGCATTGGTAAGGAAAGTTGTCCAGAGTTGAAGCAAAGTCCAGAACTGTGTGTGTAATTATCCCATCAGTGTACAATAAAAACCAAAGGGATATGTGTATATTTGTGTGACCAATTTTTGAAAGGCTATACTGAGAACTCAATGGTGGCTTCCTTTATAAACCAGGGAAAGTACATTTTCATTTTTTCCTTCATACCCTTCCATATTTGGATTTTTTTGGAAACTGAGCCTTTTTATAATTTAAAAAGGAAGACTATTTCAAAGGCACAAGTGTACTATATGGATGGTCAAAATTGTTAAATATTAGAGCTATTTGTGAATTTTTTGATACCACAATTTAACAAAGGTAAGAAAATGAGAGGCCCTGGCATTCTTATGTCTGCCTACTCCTTTTGAGGATCAGTTGCTCTAATCCTATGGGCTGTACTGCTGTTACTTTTCAGTTGTACCATCTGACATCTGTGCCTTTATTTTGTTTTCTTCTGTTTTTTGGGTCTTTCTCTTTTCAAACTCAACTGCTGAAAGCCTATCCTTCACAGCCTATTTGGAACACCATCTTCTCTGTGAAGCCATCCTTGATCACTTTAGTCAAAGATCTTTCTTTTGAACCTTTAGAGCTATTTATAGCTATTTCTTCATTACACAAATGTCAGGTTTGAGCTATATATGGGTCAGACAATGGATGTATTCTTTCACGTTACTTCCTTTCACCTCATAAGGAATTATCTCCACTGTCAAAAATGAGGAAACCAAAACTCAGAAAAGCTGAGTGTTTTCCCTTCATCATTGTGCTAAGAATTAAATTTGAAAACAGGACTTTAAGACCATGTTGCTTCTATTGACTTGTTTGTTATGTCACTTTAATAAAAAGAAACAAGTGAATAGTTAATTTTTGTTTGAATGTTTTTCTTGTAGATTTTTCGGCATTTAAATAAATTTTTATTTGAAATAATTTTAGGCTTACAGAAGTTGTAAGAAATGTATAAAATCTCCTATTTACCCTTAATTTACATTCCCCAATTGTTCTTCTTACCTTTTATTCCATTCGCTTTATCATTTATTCTCTTTTGTACATGTGTACTATGTTCCCAACACTGCCTTTTCATAATTGGTTGCCCTCCAGTTCCATATTGAATACAGGATTCCAATTAAGTCTTACTGGCTTTGGGTCTTGTTAACTTTTAAGTCTTGCTCTGTTACTGTAGGCTTTCCCCTTCCTTTGATCTAAAACTTTTGAATCATCATTGCAGCACTGCTATTACTCTGTTTTGTGATATTTCAGAACCAAAACACAGCCTGCTTCAGGAACCCAACTTTCTCTATCATTTCTTAGCACTGTTAAATATGATTTCTTCAGAATTTGCAAATTTTCACTGCATTGCATCCACCTTTTCAGTCTAATATAAAGTCCAAATGGGGGAAGAAGCATGTCATAAATTACATAGCTCCTTATCTCTTCCTTAAGGAATTGACTTTGCAATAGACTTCGAAAAATTCAAACCTAAGGGTTCTTTGAAAAACTGTGGAGGTTGTGGTGTAAAGCACTTAGGAGGAGATTTGTAGATTCAAGAAGATAGAGGCTAAACCACAAGCTAGCTGGTTTGCTGGAGAGAACTGGGATAAGAGCTAGAGTGAGCCTTCCTGGAGTCAGACTGTATGTCAGACACTGACCTCTGAAACTGCTCCTTCAAAGGACCATGAATTTGATTCCTTCTGTGGAGCAATTTATGCTGGAAGCCGTTGTTGAAAACAGTAGAACAGTCAGCTGACCATGACTATTGCAGGTTAACAGCAGGGACAGGGAAAGAGACAGAGCCCTGCCATACTACTGTTATGGCAAGGTGACTGGGGGCATATTCAGGCTATGTACCTCTGAGGATCAACATCAGAGGCTTAACATTACAGGAATGGGGGTGGAAAATGGACGTTTTAAAAATAATCCTGCAAATTACTAAACAAATAATGAGAGGTGCGGGGGAGGCGTCAAAGTTGCTCAGAGTTGCCACAAAGCATTTTATAAAATACTGAGTTTCTAATAAAAAGTTACAAGACATGTAAAACAAACAGAAAAACCCCACAAAAGTATGGTTGATAAAACTGGAAAAAACAAGCACTGTGAAAGTGACCAGATGTTCAATTTAACTGAAATAGACTTTTGAAGTCTCTATATTATATATTATAAATATTATATATTATAATATATATTATATATTGTATATATTATAAATATTTAAAGAATCACAGCAAACCTTAGGTAAAGGAAGATGTGATGACAACTCACATCAAATGCAGCCTTTCAATAAAAAGAAATCCCAAAAAGGAACCAAATGGAAATTCTGCAGTTGAAGAGAAACTTAAAAGAGGGACTGAGTAGTAGATTTGAACTGGTAGAAGAAAAAATTAGCAAACTTGACAGTGTATTGATAGGAATTCAGGGAAGGGAGAGAAAAGAAAATTGAAAACAGCATCAGAAAGATGTGGGGTACACTATACACATAATGACAGAAGAAGAGAGGAGAGAAAAAGCAGATAAAGTATACAAGGATATAATGGCTGAAAATTTCTCAAATTTATTGAAAAGCATGACCTGTATACCCAAGGAGTCCAACTAACTTCAAGTAGGATTAATGCAAGGAAATCCATGAATGGACACAATTTTAAAAATGTGAAAATCAAAGACAATGGGAAAAATTTCAGAATAGCAATAGAAAAACAACAGATAAGATGATAAGAATAACAGCTGACTTCTCTGGAGAAATGATAGAGGCCAGAAGGTGGCGGAATAATACATAGATATGTACTACTTAATGATAGGGATAAGTTCTGAGAAATGAGTCATTAGGTGATTATGTTGTGCTAGAATCACAGAGTAATTACACAAAACTAGAGGATATAGCCTATTATATACTTGCTGTATGTTATAGCCTGTTGCTCTTAGACTGCAAGCCTGTACAGCATGTTACTACTGTACAAACATAAGACTAAATCACAAGACAAAATGATGCAGTCAAGAGATGTGACAAACACGAGATATATGACATGCTGCTGGTGTAAACACATATACTACTTTACAGCAAGTTTTTTTTTTTAGTTTAAAGTGAAAATTTATTAGAAGACAACAAGGGTTCTTTCAGGGATTCCAACAGCTGTAATGGGTTAATAGCTAGATTCACACCTTTCTGAAGTCTGCTGTAGTCGCAGACTTCCGGGTTTTGTAAAATCACGAAGACAGTAAATGTAATAATGTTAGTAAAATAAGTCAAATTGTCATTGCAATAGATACAGAGAAAACATATAACAAAACTCAAAAACATTTAAAGATAAAAATACTCAAAAAACTAAGAGAAGGGAATTTTCTCAACCTAAAAAGGATATGTATGAAAAATCTAACATCTTTCCACAAAGGTTAGGATTATGACAAGATTATCTGCTCTTTCCACTTCTCTTTGATGTTGTATTGGAGATTCAAGCCATAGTAATTATACAAGAAAAGGAAGTAAAAGACAGCAAGATTGGAAAGAAAGAAACAAAACTATTTCTGGCCGATGACATGAGCTTGTATGTGGGAAGCCTAAGGAATCCACTAAAAAAAAAAAAACAGAGCTAAAAAGCAGCAAATTGAGCAAGTTTGCAGGATACAAAATCACTATACAAAAGTCAATCGTATTTCTATAGACTTGTTATTAAAAATTTGAAAGTGAAATTATGAAAAGTTTTATTCCCTGTAGCATCAAAAAGATTAAAAATATCTAGGCATAATTTAACAAAAGAAGTGTGAAGCACTCTGAAAACTATGAAATGTTAAATGAAAGAAGATCTTAATAGAAAACATCCCATCTTTGAGAATCAGTAGACTTAACATTGTTAAGGTGATAATACTCTGCAAATAGACCTACAGATTTAATACAGTTAATGTCAGAATCTCAGCAGACTTCTTTGTAGAAATTGACATACTGATTCTAAAATTCATATGGAATTGCACGGTATTCAGAAGATCCAACACAGTGTTGAAAAGAATAAAATAGGAATCATACATTTTTATTTCAGAACTTATTACAAAGGTAGTAATCAAGATGTGTGAAATTGGCACAAGGAGGATACACATGCAGATCAACAGAATAGAATCGAGAGTTGAGAAATAAAACCATATATCTATGTTCAGCTGATTTTCAGCAGGGGTATCAAGACCATTCAATGGAGAAAGAATAGTCTTCAACAAATGATGCTAGAACAACTGGGTAGCCATATGCAAAAGAATGAAGTTGGGTCTTTACCTCATACCATGTGCAAAAATTAACTCAAAGTGGATGACAGACCTAAATATAAGAGGTAAAACTTAAAAGCTCTTAGATGGGAACTTAGGAGTAATAATTCTTGAGTATAACACTAAAAGCATGAGCAACAAAATAAAAAAATAGGTGAATTTAGACCATCAAAATTAAAAGCTCTTCTACTTCAAAGGGGACACCATTAAGTAAAAAGAACCTATAGAATGGAAGAAAACATTAAAAAATATATAATAAATGTCTTCTATCTAGAATATATAAATAATGCTTACAACTCCCATTTTAAAATGGGCAAAGAATCTGAATAGACTTTTTATGGATGATATACAGTTGGGAAATAAATATGTGAAAAGACATCTAGCCCACTAGGATGGCTAGAAGCAAAATGTCATTAAAGCAAATGTTTGCAAGGTTGTGGAAAAGTTGGCAATCCTTCTGTATGGCTGGTGGGACTGTAAAATAGTGCAGTCACCTTGGAAAAATATTTTGGCAGTTCCTCAAACGATTAATCAGAGTTACCATGTGATCCAGCATTTTATTCCTAGGTATATACCTAAGAGAAATGAAAACATATCTATGCAAAACTTGTTTATAAATAATTATAGAATTATTATTCATACTAGTCAAAAAGTGGAAAGAACCCAAATGTCCATCAGCTGATGAGCAGATAGATATATTGGGGTATGTCCGTACTGTAGGATATTTAGCTATAAAAAGGAATAAAGTACTAATATATGCTGCAACATGGATGAACTTGGAAAATACTATGCTAAATGAAAAAAGCCAGGCACAAAAGATGACACACTGAGTCAAACATCTACAGCCCTAACAAAACATTGAGGTTGTAATGTACTCTCAGGCTTCAACTAACTGGAGTATCTAGTGAAGTGTTACTCCAAAGCACATCACTGTTCAGAATAAGAGTGATGGCTAAATGGTATAGTTTTTTTGTTTTTTTTTTTTAGGTGATGAAAATATATTTTAAAATTGGTGATGGTTGCACATAGCTCTGCATATAAAAACCATTGAATCATACACTTTAATAAAGCTGTTTAAAAAGTTAGCATTTCTGGTGTCCCTGTTATGGGCATGGGCCTTTTATTCCTGTAAGAGGCTGAGCTGTTAGAGTAGCAGAGCTCTTTATGGTAAACTGAGCTCATCTGTTCCCTTCCTCTTCTGTTTTGGTAGAAATCATGACCACCCCAGGAAAAGAGAACTTTCGCCTGAAAAGTTACAAAAATAAGTCCCTGAATCCAGATGAGATGCGCAGGAGAAGGGAGGAAGAAGGATTGCAGTTACGCAAACAGAAAAGAGAAGAGCAGGTAAGTCCTTTGCCTTTATTAATTTCTTTTAAAGAACTTAATATTCTATCTTAAGCCTGAAACTACCTTTCTTAATTTTAGTTTTAACAATGTTTATTATATAAAATCAACATGTTTGGGGGTAGGGGAGAGGAGGTAATGAAAAGTGGAGTGTAAGGATGAAGAATCTCTTAGCTTCCTATGTTTCCAATATAACCACTGTTTAGTACTTTGGCCTCTTTGTTTCTGGTGTATTTTATTTTTCTGAATTTGCAACTTCCTTAAGATTTTATGTACATGCTAATGAATTCTCAGGCTTTCCATTGTAAATTTTAATTTGAAAACGTCTTTGAGATTTTGCTTTAAAACACTACATAATAAAAAAATATAAAAATGTCTTTTTACTCCTAAATTGATTCTGTATTATTCAGAGGACATTTAAGACCTTTTTTTTTTTTTTTTTTTTTGATCATTTTAACTTGAAAACATCTATAGGAGAATCTAGTACTCACCCTTACTTTACCTTCCTCTAAAAATGCTTAGGACAAATGGTCCATCACTCTTGATGAAGTAATTTAAAGATATAACCCTTAGGTGACTTTTTTTTTTTTGATAAAGAGAGATTTTTGAACTTAGAAGGACCATTTTGACTCCCACACTACAAAAGCTCCATAAAAGGCAAGTGAATGAGTCAGAACTCTTTATACCTGAGAAATAAAGAGATCTGTTATGAATATTTTGCAGTTATAATGAGCTGGTCTCGAGATAAACTGTGCTTTGGAGTAACACTTCACTAGATAATTCAGTTAGTTGAAGTCTAAGAGTACATTTCAACCTCAGTGTTTTGTTAGGGCTGTAGATGTTTGACGCAGACACTTTACCATGGTTGTTAATTGTCACTTATATTTGAGGGGGCAGGGAGAGTTTGCAGTATTATAATAGAGTTTATATTAACCGTGGCAAATTATTCGTTTTTGAAATTCTGCTTTATCATCTTTGAAAGTAACTACTTATTTGTGAAAGAACGAATTTTTCTTGGTTTCTCATTGCTTCTGTTTGTTTATCTGTGTCTTATTTGAAGTGGAACCTTTTCTTTGGATTAACTATATTAGCTTCTATATTTTAGATAAATTTCAGGAATCACAACAGCATATGTCAATCTGAATATATGTATGCACACGAGCACAAGTATAGGTCTGTATATAACCACATCCAATGCATCATATTTGGCATAAAGACATTTGGGGCTGTAGTTATGGTACTCTACCATTGATAGTGTTCATTTAAAATAATTCATACTCATTTACCTTCCTGAAGTATGTTCCCACATGTCTGACTGAAAACATTTATAATTGAGATTTTATCATCTTCATTGTATGAGATCTGAAATTGTGCTCAGGCTTTTTAAATAAAAATTTCTGAGATAAGTTTCTGGAATACTGCTCTATTCAGAATCTTAGTTTTGTTATTTTATATACGCCATTTTGTTTAGGGAGAACTGGTAAAACTAATTAGACTTAATATCACCATAATACTTGTTTATGCCTACTTGGTAAAATAGTAAACATTGATAAAAATGCAAATTTATTTAGATACTGTTTATCTTTCCACAGTTGCTTTGTCATCTATCAAGAAAAGTCACAGGCTTAGGCCACTTGAACAGCTAAATTTGAGGGTAGTATAGGAGTTGATACTGCCAAGTATATGAAAGATAACTAACTATATTTTAGGGCTATCCTTTTAGCAGATAAGTACTTAATATCTGTTATCTAGGGATCACTGTATAAATGTCCTCTATTTGGCACTGACAGACCAAACTAATACTTATTTTTGCCAAAAAAAAATATTTACTAGTGATATTACTCTGAGCCACTATGTGTAATTTTTCACATACAAAAAGATGAACACTTTACATTTACTGTTAAAATACATTGACTGTAACAGACCCTTGCTAACTTAATCTGAGTTGGTAACCATAATGATAGATGGAGGCTCTTGCTCAATGCTTTTGGTTACAAAAAAATGTCTTGTTAAATGAGCAAGTTGACAGACTTACAGACAGCCAAATTTTCCCATTGGTTAAATTGGTCGACAAGTTCAGGCAACATGTAGTCTGTAAATAAAGTATAGAAATCGTTACTGTTTTGGCAGTGTTTTTCTTTTTAAAAACCTATTTTTTTCCTGAGTAATACATGTACATAGTTAAAAAGTTAAGCTGTGTGAAATACTTGCAACCAAACCAGCAGTATCTCAATCCCAAGTAAACCACTTTCAACTCTCTTAATTGTTCAGTCTGGTTTATATTACTAAATATCTAAGTAATATGTGTATGTTACTATATATCTTCATCAAGTTAAAATATTATGCATATATTGTGAGAGGTGAAGATTTAAGCTCTTACACCACTCTTCCCTTTAACACCCATCTTCCTAGTATAGTTGTATTATAATATCTAAGTATTATTTGTTGCTGAGCTGAATAGTATACTGTGACATTTCCTTTCTTATAATTTTCCTAGAGTTAATTGTCTGATTTTTACCTATTTGGCTTTCTTTGACTTCCTGGCTGCCATTCTCATTTTTTCCTGCAGCTCTTAAATAATTTTTGTATGATTTCCTACTTAGTTAAATTTCTCAGATAATTTTTCAGTTCTAACATTTTTCCTCTGGAGACCACCACTATACATTTTTTGTCCTTTTGCTCCAGTCAGTTTTGTTTATCCTGTGGGTTTACTGTATAGCTGTAATCTTAGGACTTCCCTCTGCTGGGAATTTTTCATTTCTTTTCTTACCTTGATACATGTGATAAATTGTACTGTGTTTTTAATTTCAAATTCCTCTTGGATGGCTCATAACGTATAGTAATTAAAAATCACTAACAGCATCCTGTTATACTATATTAAAGATGCTGCCTGTGGATATAAATTTTGTGGTACCAGTAGCTGTGATTAGGCTTGATTTTGGGGCCATGTAAATGTTTTAAGTAATTGTAAAACAAAATTAAATCAAAATGAGGGGGGAAATCCTTAAAAATAAAATAATAATAATAATAATAATAATAATAATAATAATAATAATAATAAAAGAATTAAATGGTCCTGTGTGTCATGCTTGTGGCTAAACCAGAGAGAGGAATATTTTAATGCATTTAAAATATGGCAATATGATTACTTCTCTCTTGTGGCATATATCTTAAGGACAAAAACAAGTATAAACAAATCGTCAACTGCATTTAGTAATCATAGGATTGATAGTTATTCTGAAACTATTTGTATATGAATACAGAAAATAAGCATTTATGTTAATTTAGGAACCTGGAGATTTTAAGAAAGTATAGAAATATAAAATCAAAGAAGTTATATAACTTTGAATTGGTACTTTCAGTAGGGATTCATGATGTATTTTCTTTTTAATACACATACACACAACACACACACACACACACTCTCTCAGTTATGTCCTGAAAAGGCCTAGAAATAGTGAATTTACTTGTAGCAGTGAGCACCCTTAGCAGGCTGAGATTGTGGTCATTTAAAGTTTTCTCTCACAGGAACAAGGCTGCTTGAAAAAATAGTTGATTCTTAATTAAAGAAAGGGAATGTTCAAGATGAACCTGTAATATTTTTTCATAACATAAGCAAAGAAGTGTAACTTAAGATCACTGAAATTGTGTTGAAAAGACTCAGGATATGGCTTGAGCAGGCTCCCTTTAGCCAAAAGTGGATATTTTGAGTATCAGGAAGGGTACTGTGAGGACTTCTGTTTCTAGCCGAAGTGCAGTAGTATCAAGGCCCAAATTTATCTTCCTTCCTATTTGAAACAACCAAGAATAAATAGATAAAAATACATTGAACAAGAGTTCAAGACACCAGACATCAAGCAATGAATGACAGTGATCTCTAGAGGTGGAAGCAAATGAAGTGACCCCTGTGATAGCTTCAGTTCACTGCCTCTGAGAGTTTTTCAGGTTGCAACTCAGAGAGAAGGACCCAAGATATAAGATAGAGCCCGTAGCCTCTCTGAGTTGAGAAGACGGAGCTGAGAGAGTCCAGGGAGACCAAGGTAAATAGAGTTCATAGGATGGAATACAGAAAGGAGGGACCTACATTTATTTAGAGAGAGAAGCCTGGTGCTCTTCAAAGAGTTTCCTGGAATATTCAGCAGAGTTCCGATCAGTACATGTGTTTGGGGAAACTCCAAGGCTGTAGAAAATATCATCCAGATGATTAGAGGGAATAGTGTCTAGCACTTACACAGGGCTAAGAACAGTGCCTATTCTCCTAGCCAGACTAGAAAAACTCAGAATTCATGGGGCTTTATGTAGGGTATTGAGGAGAGTCTTGCTTCAGTAGTGGAGATTAATTTGCCATAGACTTGATTCTGCTCAAGACCTACCTAACACATCATAAAAGCAAGATTGAGGAGGATCAGACTGTTTCTATATAACTTAGCTGCATAACAGAATAACGGCCAAGAAGATTTATAGGTATACAAAAATATCCAGTATTCAACAAAGTCAAATTTACTTGGGGTACAAAGATTACCAGGTGTACAAAGAAGCAGGAAAATGTGACCATTAATGAGGACAAAAATAAATTGAAACTGACCCAGAACTGACACAGATGTTAGAATTAGCAGAAAATGACATTAAAGCATTATTGTAACTGTATTCCATATATTGAAAAGTTAAGTAGAGACATGGGAGATATACAAGAGACTCAAATTGAACTTCTAGAGATGAAAACACTAATGTCTGAGAAGAAGAATACACAGATAAGATCAATGTCAAATTAGAAATTGGGGAAAAAATATTAGTGAACTTCAAGGGATAGAAATAGAAATTATCCAAAATGAAATGAGAGGTGAAAGAATACAATACATGCATGCACACTCATGGAAGAGAAGACATCAGTGAGCTGTAGGGCTACTTTATAAGAAACCTAGTACGTAGACAACTGGAGTCCCTGAAGGAGGGGAGAGAGTAGAAGAGAAAAAAATATTGAAAAAAACAATGGCTAAATTTTTTTCATTATTGTTGAAAACTGTAAACCACTGATCTATGAAACTCAGTGAATCCTAGTCACAAAAACATGAAGAAAACTACACCATGGTACTCAAACCAGTCATAAAGAAAAAGGTCTTAGAAACACCCAGAGAAAACATGTTATATGCAGTGGATGGAACAAAGGTAAAGGTGACATTAAATTTCTCATTGGCAACATACAAGCCAGAAAACATGGGAAAAATCTCAAGAAAAGAAACCATTAATTTTGAATTCTATACCTGGCAAAAATATTTTCATAAGCAGTGGTGAAATATGTGTTCAGATGTGCAAAAACAAAGAATTCATTACACCAGATCATCCCATTGTTAAAGGGTATCCTTTAGACGGAAGTAAAATAATGCACTGGATTACTTTGAAGCAAATCCTAGACATCAGCTATTTCATTTATAAATAATTCACTATCTCAAAAAATACTTTTAAACTTAAACCAGAATAGAGTTATGTACTTTAAATTAAACTCATACAACTCAACAACAAAAACAATCCAATTAAAAAATGGGCAGAAGACCTGAACTGATTTCTCCAGAGGAAATACAGATGGCCAAATACATATGAAAAGATGCTCAAAGTCACTAATTATCAGAGAAATGCAAATTAAAATCACAATGAGATATTACCTCATACCTGTCAGAATGGCTATCATCAGTAAGTAAAATAACAAGGGTTGGTGAGTATGTGGAGAAAAGGGAACCCTCATACACTGTTGATGGGATTGCAGATTGGTACAGCTGCTGTGGAAAACAGTCGGGAGGTTTATCAAACAATTAAAATTGGATCTACCTTTTGACCCAGCAATTACACTTTTGGGTATTTATTCAGAGAAAACCAAAACAGTTTGTGAAAATCTATACACCCCTGTGTTCATTGTAGCACAATTTACAATAGCCAAGATATAAAAGCAACCTAAATGCCTGCCTATCAACAGATGATTGGATAAAGAAATTATAGTTCATATACACAATGGAAAAATACTCAGCTATTAAAAAATTGAAATTCTACCATTTGCAATGACATGGTTGGACCTAGAAGTTATTATGCTGAGTGAACTAAGAAAGATAAATATCATATGATTTCATTTATATTTAGAATCTAAGGAACAAAAAGAACAAACTAATCAAAAACAGACTCACAAATATAGAGGACAATCTGGTGTTGGCCAGGAAAGGGGGGTTGGAGGACTGGGAGGATGCGATGAAGGCTTAAAGAAATGCAAATTAGTAGTTGATAGATGGTCACTGAGTTGGGGAGCATGGCATAGGGAATGCATTTAGCATTAATGTAATGGCTAGATGGAGAGCCAGAGGGGAGAGAACAGTTAGGGGGATCATTGTATAAATGATATAAATGTCTAACCAATGTACTGTATACTTGAAACTAATAAAGTAAAAACTGTAAAAGTTAACAGTTTCTTAATATCAAGTATCTAATCAAGACCCACTAGTTTTTAACCTCAGCCTGTAGCAACCTTTAATGATCATTGCCTAGATCCATTACTAGGAGTTAACAACGATCATTCTATCATTTCCTTCCAGTTTTACTAGTTAGCTGGTAGGTCATTCTAAAGAAGAGCCTTTCCTCAAGTTTTTGGTTTTCCTGAATTATTAATCATATAGGAAAGAAAACTTGGTTCTCTCCCTTTGTTTTCAAAATAGTTGGTTCCTTTGTATCTTCCAGTGGAATCCAGTAGAGTGTGTTTTAATATTATTAATAACTTAAAATGTTTAACATAATCCAGTTTATTGCAGCTGTTACTTTCTTTTGTCTTTTTTTAAAAACAACTTTTTGGCTCTATATTTGACATACAACAAAATGTATAATTTGATGTTTCAACATATTTATAGTCTGTAAAACCATCACTGTAAGACAGTGAACATCTTTATCTGTCCCAAAACTTGCCTGGTACACCTCTGTAGTGTCAACTATTTGCCAAAATGGGGTGTACTACTTACTGTCCCATCAGCAACATAGGGAGTTTCAGTTCCTCCACATCCTTGTCAACATTTGGTATGGTCATTCATTTTCATTTAACCTAAAGTGTGCGTAATAGTATGCTATTATTATTTTAATTTGCATTTTTCTAATGGCTAAAGTTAAGTGTATTTTTTCACATGCTTATATGCCATCTTTATACCTTTGAATAAAATCTTTTTAAATATATTCCTTGTTCCACAGCTGATTTATGTTTTGTACGTATTTTCTCAGCCCTTTTCTCTTTTATAATTTGGAGTATTTCTATTGCAACGTCTTTAAATCCACTAATGTTTTTTTCTTGTTAATTCCAGCCAGTATTACCTTTCATGTGAAAAATTGTGTTTTTCATCTCTTATGTGTTTTGATTTGCTTTTCCCCCCATGTTTTCCTATCTCCCCTTATGATTATACGTCTCCTTTTTGAATATGTGGCTCTATTTATAACAACTGTTTTAATGTCCTTGTCCAGTTTTCCACTTTTGTCATTCCTCATAGGTTGTCTTTTTCATGTTTGGTAGTTATTGACTGAATGTCAGGTATTGTTCACGTAGTAGTCATTTGTTGTAACTGGTTGCTAGACAGATTGGGAAGGCCAGGAAGCCTCAGTCCACTATCTTTGAGGGTTAGGAGGAAAATATTAAGTCATCCTGACATCATTTCTATTCTAATTTCTCCTGATGTATTATGACTATTATGTCACCTACTTTACACAAAGAGACCAAACTTGCCCCAGCCCCTTTTTCCAACCTTTTTTCTATGTCATGCAGTGTCACGCATCTCAGTAAGTTTTACCATATCACGTGATAGTTAATTGCAGTAGATTTATAAGACTGTAGAGAAGTCTGAAGTAGTTCTTCATCAGGAAATGTCGAAAGCAGCACTTAAGAATTTTTTAAATAAGTTTCAAAACTTTTCATCCTTATTACCTTTTAAATGAGGTGACTAGTGTTTGGCTGTTGAACTCCCTTGTGCTAGAATTGCTTTAGTAACAATCTTTTATTTTTCAGTTATTCAAGCGAAGGAATGTTGCTACAGCAGAAGAAGAAACAGAAGAGGAAGTTATGTCAGATGGAGGCTTCCATGAGGCTCAGATTAATAACATGGAGATGGCACCAGTAAGATAATGAAAGAAACTCTTTTTAGTGTTTTTCTGATAAACATGAGGTTTTGATCTCTCTATTTTTTTAAAAAAGGTGGTAGGCTAAGAAAAAAAGTACTTGGCATTTCATTTTAAAAAAGAAGCCATGTACTTAATCTCAGGGTTCATTAAATATTTATTATATTTTAAATAACACCACTAAACAGGATTAACTAAATTATGAGGTTTAATTCATAAATAACTTAACTAAATTATGAGGTTTATTAAGCCTTACAAAGATAATTATGAAATAAAATTATTTCATAAAAGTTGACCAACAGATACTTTAAGGTAACCTCATTTCATTACTCATTTCAGTTACAGAATTGGACACATATATATGATTTACAAAATTGGTTTCATATCACAACTATTGGAATTTTCTGTTATAACCCATTTTGTAACTGTATTGAGGTTATATAGATAAAAATTATGCTTTATATTGATCACACCTGTCTAGATTTTTAGTTTATTGTAATAAATTTGATGTTTTAATAGATCATACATATATGTGTATATATATTTATTTATACAAGATTTTCAGAAAAAGAAAAATCTCTTTTACCTCAGTCACCCATTTTCTTTGCCTAGTGGCAACCACTGTTATTAGATTCTTATTCTTTTTGAGAAAATAAATTTTTTCTCCTTTTTTTCCCCATCATGATATATATATATGCACATTATTTTGTAGATTTTCCCCAGGAGAGGATGGAAAGTTCAAGGATGTTGGAACTTAAATACTATGATGTAAAGTTAATGATACTTAAATACTATGAATGTGAAGTGAGTACATATGTTATAAAGGGATAAGAAAGGAAAGCAAATATATATATATAACAGGTACCTTTGTTCAGGAATCAGTCTTGTAAGTTTCAAAGTAGTTACTTTTCTGACTTTTAAGAGCAGAATGCTTCATTCTCCCCATAGGGATTCTTAAGTAGTAGATACTGCTTACTGTCTAGCATTTACAACTCTGTGCAGCTTTCTTCACAGTTCATTTGGTTGACTGTAACCCTTTATGAAATG
This sequence comes from Cynopterus sphinx, assembly GCA_030015415.1. Taxonomy (NCBI): domain Eukaryota; kingdom Metazoa; phylum Chordata; class Mammalia; order Chiroptera; family Pteropodidae; genus Cynopterus; species Cynopterus sphinx. The sequence goes on from CM057380.1 coordinate 53,641,712, forward strand.
GTAAGAACTTTATTTCATTGACAAATGATCTTGAGAAGAGTTAAATACATGGGGGATGGATTGTAGTGAGAAATAGAAAGCAAGAAAATAGTAGGAAACTGAAAAGTTTTAATCAAACAGAAAATAGAAATTTTAAATAAATTAAAGAGTCAGCTATTGAATTTAGCAGTGGCTAGAATCTGTGATTTATGCAAGACTATACTCATTCAATAAATATTTGTTGAGTATCTATTATATGCCAGCTATCAGTGGTAGAGTAGTGATATAGGGTCTTTGGCTTTTAAGGAGCTTACAAAATACTGGGGGGACCTGGGCAATAAACAAATAACCAAGAAAAATATATATATAATAATGAGAAGGGCTGGACACAGGATTAAAATAGAGTGATGGGTTAGAGATGGAGTGGCTGCTATAGATTTAGGAGGTCATGAAAAGTCTTTTAGACTTTTAGAATTTAACATTTAATCTGAATGACAAGGAATAGCTAGCCCTTCAATGAACAAGGAGAGGAAGAATAATAAAACACTTTGTCTTAGTATTTATTAAGATTACTACTTCCTCACTTTTGTGAGCTTTTTAATGATGAAGAATAAGGCTTCATCACATTATTAATCATTTTATGTTTTCCTACATATAAAGATTGTCCTCCCTTTGTGTAATTTTTCTAGAAAAATGTGATTAACTTAATAACTTGGCCATAATTATCTTTGTTTTCCTTTTAATTAAAGTTAAAATTTCATTATATTTACTTTTTATTTGTGATCTCAGGGTGGCGTTATTACTTCTGACATGATTGAAATGATATTCTCTAATAGCCCAGAGCAACAGCTTTCAGCAACGCAAAAATTCAGAAAACTGCTTTCAAAAGGTGCGTTCTGAATATGTTAAGTATATTTTTTTATTTATTGACAAAATACTACTTTCCCATTACCTGTTTTCACATCACAGATAACTTTTGAGTGTGTCTATAAACAGAATAAAAGGACACATATAAACATGTATAATTATGAGCCATGGCTAACTTTTGAATTTCCTTACTGATTTGTGTGATCTTACCAGGACCAGAAAGCAGCATTATTTTAATTTATGAGCTATTTTTTAAAAAACCTTAAAGTGAACAAACAGTAGTCAATATTTCATATTAATTCATATTGAGGAACTTCACTCTTTTAAGAAAAAATTAAAAAATATCACTTGAAAGAGCAGTGATTGTTGATTTTAATGTTAGCAGTTTATTATGAAAATTAAGTACGGATTTATCGGTAGTCAGGGAAACTACCTTTTGTATAATTATAGTAGAATGGAGTGTGATACTTCTTGTCATCTGGGCAAGTGAAAAGAACTCTGGAACTGGTGAACCATGTTAAAATGTTAGTAGCAAATACTTAAAACAGCTGACCCCCCCATAGTAAGTTATTTGGAATTATTAGTGATAAATTAGTATATTCCTTGAGGTTAACTGGAGTAAAAAGCTATCACTATAACAAAAAAAATATATTTTTATATGACAACTTATTAAATATTTGAAGGCCATTATTAAAGTGTACACCTTCCCCATACATCTAAAAATCTCTCTCTTCAGCATGTTGAGCCTAATTGGTTTCTCCCATAATGTGGCTTTTTAAGGCCTTTCACCACTGCTGCATGTATTTCCTGCGTGTATTCTAGTTTGCCAGTCACCCCTCTTAAAAATGTGATAACTAGACAGTATTGCAGATGTGTTACTACTCAGAGATGAGAGATTGCCTTCCCTGGCCTGAGACTATATTTCAATATTGTATTCTAAGATCGCATCAGTAATTTTAGTAGTCATGGCTTAGTAATTTTGCATTGTATTTGCAGCAGTCTAAATTCTAGCACTCTTTTTCATGAATTGTTTTTAAGTTTTGTCTGTGAAGTTATGTGGATTTTCTCTTAAATTCCTTTTTAAAAGATTTAGTTGGTGGTTTTGCTTTACCACTGTTGCTGTATTGCCAGTTTTGGCTTATTGTTCTTGCTATATGTTGTCTCTAATCTAACGTATTGACAGCTTTATGAGAGTATCAGATTTATTCTGTTTATTTTTGAATGATTGATAAAAGTGTCGAACCAGCAAAGAATATGTCATTTGAGCTCTCTCCATATTAACATTGAACCATTAATCACCTCCTTCAGTAAGACCATTAGCAGTGGCTAGAATTACTTGGTTAAGAATTCCAGTAGTGCTGTAATCCAGCTGCCATTTTTCTTGCATTGCTGCATGAATGTCATCACAAATTTTGTCAAACCTCTTGGTGAAATTACTATGCTGATTGTTTAGTACATTTCCTATCAAGATACTCTGTTGTTGAAAATGAGATTAATTTGTAAGTCATCCTTGGTCAGTTGTTGCTGGCTTCTACTTAACACTACAGCTGCAAAATTAAATCCTGCAAGCACATGCAGGATCTCCTAATCTAATTTCTTAAGACAGTTCACGTTAAAATAGATGAAAAACAAACATACAAAGCAGAAGGGCTAAAAGGAAGGAAGTATGCCATAATAACAGTCATTGTCTTCGGATGATTTTCCTCTACTTTCTAAGTTTCTAAATAGTAGAGGTGATAATTTTCATTTTGAATTTTGTCGATCATTTCCATGTGAAGGCTTACGTTATTGTGAAACCTTTCAAGATACCCTAGTCTCAAAGTGACCAAACTCAGTTTTACATTTTTTGTGTTTTTAGATTTCCAACATGAAAGAGATGCTAAAATGGAGGGAGGGATATTATGAAGTAATTTTGGGCTATAAAGTCTTTGCACTGAAATCAAAGAATTGTTTTTCTTCTTATTTTATGGGGAGACAGAACCTAATCCTCCTATTGATGAAGTCATCAGCACTCCAGGAGTAGTGGCCAGGTTTGTGGAGTTCCTCAAACGAAAAGAAAATTGTACACTACAGGTGCGAACCATTTTCATTTCTTGTCTCATATCTTAACTCCCTTTCCGAATTTACATTTTGTATACAGATTTATTACTTTTTGAAATGTATGCAAAGAGTTAATTTTTTGATGATAATGTTTCTGATAATCTCATTGCAAGTTTCTTTGGTAGTTGTTAACATTCAGGGCCTTGGTAAAACTCTTTAAAATTCTTGTCAGTTTTAGTTATGTGAAAGAGTATTTTATGGTGATTATGGATAATACTTATCTAGTAGGGAATTATTTGTAGTAGAGGAGCCATTATAGACAGGACCTGAGTGTGGGCTATGTAAAATTTGGTTTGAAAGCTTTTTAGATTATACTTGCTGGCTTTCTCGGCTGTGTAACACAAGCTAGATTAGAGGTTCACTTATTGCCAAATCTTGTCCTAACTAATCCTCTCCCCTATCCCAAAAGAGCTGACAAGGAGATAGCTTTATCAAGAGTCGGTGTGCTTTCTGCTATGTTAATTTAATCTGTCAATACTGTATTACATAGGGTTCCAAGTAGACATTCTGCAGTGTCTGGATTGCAAAGTTCTCGAAGTAAAAAGAACCATTGTCAACTGACTCTCATCTTGGGAGTAATTTAGAAATTTTTAAATGCTATTTTGTTCCTAAATAAAGTTGGATCTTTTAGTATATTGGTAATTTTTCGATAGCTAGACTTGGTTAGAGTAACCAGTTGAATTTCTATATTCTTTAACAAATACCTGTGGCACTTACTCAGAAGATCTAATCTGAAGGGCTCAGACCTTTTAGAGAGATTCTGCAACTATAAAAATTGTTTAGGTATAAAGTATATCACAAAATGGGATTATTTTTCCAAGTAAATATCTGCCAATAACAAGTTAATAAAGATAACTTTCACCCTTTGTTTGCTTTGCCTTCTGCTGAGGCTGTAGGGATTGGGGCATTTTCATAAATGACAACCCTTTCCCCAGGTTCCTTACTGTCCAGAGCTTTGTAGATAATTCGTAAGACTTGATGCTTTGTCTTGATATTTTCTCTCCTTTCCTTCCACCCCATCTTTCTCCCTTTTTTACTCTCTTTGTTGCGGTGATGAGTTCCTTCCAGAGGAAAAACAGGAAATCCAGAAAAGGTAGAGTACTCCAGTGTCCCATCAGTTTTTCTTCTCCAGTTTGATATTTACTAATCCCTAAATTTATTTGAATTAAGATTCTGTTTTGCTAGCTGCCTTCCGGATTGTAATTCTGGTCCCCATCTAAGGCCAGGATCACCGGACATCTGAAAAATAATCAGATTCACCTAGAATGCAAGGAAAGAAAGACTTATTTTCAGAAAAAAGGAAATCCAGACAACCAACACTGCAGAGAACAGAGCCTGAGCCCCTAAGCAACCTGCCAAGAGAACCAGAGGAACGAAATGAAGAGCCTTACTGCAGTTTATCATTTGAAAAGCTTTGTAGGAGGAGGGAGGTAGGGAAACTTAACGTTTTGTTCATGTGAAAATGTTTTCTGTCCTATCTCTTGACAGAGTAGTTCTGAGTTACCGAATTTATTCCTGGATCTAGCAGTTTTTAATAGGTGGTTGCAGAGTTCCAGTTTCTTAATGTGATAAAGAAAGATGGTATAACCTCCTAGGCCTAAAATGAAAAGTCAGAGGAATGGGTGTTATCCCATTTCTACATTCTCCAGTACTCCCTAAAGAGTACAGAATGTTCTCTCAGACAGTGCCCTCTCCTGGCTAATGTGTAAATTCTACATAATTTTTAATTCTATATCCTAGAACTTTTATTTTTTATTAACACATCTGAAGATGAATGCCTTCAGAAATCTCTAATTTATTTCTATCTAAATTATCAGATTCCATCTTTATTGTGCAAACTAGTAACTAGGCTAAAAGATGAAGAAAAGATTCCTCTGGAAGTGACCACCTCATGATTTTTACCTTAGCTGTCCAAAGACTGAGAAATAACCAATTTGTTTATTATCTAGATGTCACCCACAGCTTTTCTTCTGTGTACATACTTTTAAGTACAACTTGGTGTTCTTTATCCAATGTGACTAGTGGGTAACCTTGAGCACCCCAGAAGCAGGAGGAGCAAGTATATTAATGGAGACCTTAGGGCCAGGAGGCTTCGTGCTCGAATTATTAGATGTACTCTGGGAAGCTTGGAGGGTACTCCTTCCTGTCTTCTTGGAGAGCACTGGGATGTAAGTTGTCTGGGATACTCCTACCTGTTTACTAGAAAATTGAATAGTGTGTATTTGGAATGGGGCTTTTGCTATTTCTCTTCAGAAAAGAGATTAATAATATATGGTAATAGCTAAAATCAATAATAATCCTTTGGACAAATAATCTATTCATTTCACAGATAAAGAACTGTGAATCCTAGTGGAGGGCTTCTATACTTTATTGGCTTTCCTTATTCTCAAATCAGTTAAGTGCCTCAAACCAGGAAAATAAAAATGCCTGATTTGGGCAGTGTTATTCAGATACTCACTTGCCCTCAAATGAAAAGAACATAGGTGGAATCTAGGATTTTTAAAGCAAACAATGCCATTTGGCTAAGAACATTCTCAAGCTCAGAGACATGTAGGCCTCAGACATACTTGAGCCCTTGACATGAGATGGTCTGCCTTATGATGTATTTCCTGTGCCCACTCTGTAGACCTAGCATCTTTGAACTGTCCTTTGCAGTGCTGAGATGTTACATTCTCAAACCTTACAGAAGCTTATAAAAATACTTAGAAATAAGTATATTTCCTCTTTGTTCCAATCATTAGATAGATACTCCTTTTAAAGTCATAAATTTGAAATGGTATAGTTTCTCTATTCCTGCCTCTCTCATCCCTTCTGTAAGCTTAATGTGATAAACTGCAGTAAGCCTTCATCCTCCTACATCTTTTCCCATCCTTTTGTACCTTCTACCTTTCTTGAAAGGTTGCTCAGGTGACTCAGGCGCTGTTCTCTGCAGAGTTTGATATCTGGGTTTATTTTTCTGATATGAGCCTTTCTTTTCACTTGCTCTCCAGGTGAGCCTGGCATTTGCTAGGAACCAGAGTGGACCCGGTAAAGTGGCCAGCAACAGAGTCCTGATCCAAATGGAGAAAGGGAACCAGGCGTACCTCAACCTGGAGTGGGAAACTTGATAGGAGGTCAGAAGTATTTCAGCTTTGGATTTTCATTTTCCTTATTTAAGGAACTGAGCACCAGAAGGTAGACACTAAGGAAAGGAAGAGAGAAAATATCAAATCTTTAGTGTGCCTTTCAGATTTCAGGTGTAGCCTTATTTAGCAAGTTATGGATAGTGAAAACTAATGAAATTAAAATTTATAAGCAAATCAGAATTGCATGACAGGTTGTTTCCTTGCATGATGGAACACTTAAAAGGACATTGAAGTAAAGATGATAGGTATTTTGACTACAATTTATTACTTTAGGTAGTATCATTTCTTAGGTTTTTTTTTTCTTTCATGTTACTGATTTGTTTTTGAGTCATATGGTTACTTATGTTTTTGGCCATTTCTATCATAACTTTATGCAGTTGTTTTTGCTATCAATTCTGGGCTTTCCCATTTCACAACTCTTTGTTCGTGTTAAATTTTAATCTAGGATCCATGTTTAAACTTTAAAAAGAAACAAAAAAGTGACCACAATACTCAGTGAAAAGAGAAGTTACAAAGTTTACAATATAATAGTTTTTTAAAAACATACTTAATATTAAACACATTTGAAAGTTGCATCTTCCTACACCTTAACAGGGGCCTATACTCATGGGGTTGTAACTTTTTTTCTCTTTCTCCTTTCTCTCATTCAAATGTATCTACATATATATCATACATTCACATCTTGGTATAGAAAATGGCACAAATAAAGCTCAATGAGTTTTTATGGGGAAAAACATTAATGAGCACCATGTGTGTATATTTTAATGCCTTAGTAATGCATGAATATGATAGTTTTCTGTGGCATTCTGATTATAGTTATTCATCTATTTGTGTCTCCAGTAATGGCAGAACTAATCTCTGATTTCCTTTCTTACCAAGAGAGACCTTGAATCTTCTTTCTGTTCTGAGGGTATCATCATTGTGTACTTCTTAGGAATAAATTTTACTCTGGTACATTATTTTTTTTTTTTTGCTGAGATGAGATCTTTCCATATTCAGGCTATTATTCACTTATTCCTAATTTTCCTAATCATTATCACTCTTGTTTTATTTTGCTTCTTCATTTTATTTACTTCAGTAATATCTAGAATTCCCTCTCATTTCCTGTGAGACCATTGGTCATTGAGACAAATAGCAGTTTGAACTATGGCAGCAATTACTATTCTCATTGATAAGTCTTGAATATATTTATTATCTACCCAGGTTATTGTTACTATTTCTGTTGCATTAAAAACACACTGCAGTTTGTTTTCTCTTTGATATAGATTGGTATGTATGCTGATCTTGCTCATTCTTTATAGGTTTTTGATTTTTCTCACAGTTTTTATTTCTTTGATTAAGTCTCTTCAGTATCTGACTACTCTGTTGAAGTTTGAGCTGCTTCTGGTAGGAAAGTTCCCTTTTGTACTCACATCATACATCTATCTCTGTTTTACTAATTTCCTGGTAAGCAAAAGAAATGACATATTAGGTGAACTGCATTTTCTTTTTAGTACCCACTAAATAATCTGGCATATTGTTAATTTGAAATTTCTGGCCCTAGATACCAAAACTACAATTGGAAAGATTATTGTCAGTATTACAGATATGTGTCAGAGAGGAAACTGAAAGAGGAAGCCAGAGAGAGAGGCTGGCTACATAAATATATTAGAAGAGGAGGCTATAAGCTAGTTCTCTTTGATTGGCGGTGTGACATTATTCCAATCATTAGTCAAATTGTTGGATCTTTTTCTTATAGTTTCCTCATTGATCAGCTAGAAAAGCCAGGCTTCTCTGGGTGGTTGTGAAGAAACACCTGTGATTATGTATATAATGCTTTGAAAATAGTAGTGTACAAATGTTAAGTTTCTATTCAGACATTGAAAAGAGTTTTAGCATTGGTTTCAGTAGCGATTTAATTACAACGGTGATATTATTTTTGTGAGACACTTTATCTCACTTGCGTATCTTACATGTAAAGTTTTCTTCGAATGTTCTCTTTGTTTTCTGCTGTGAATTTGCTGCCATTCATATGGCTTTGGACAGTGCTAATCAGATTATTTTCTCATTTCTTCCATTTTCTTCCACCCCTTATGATTGATGTTTTAGTTTTTCATATGAGAACTGCATTTCAGTTGACCCAAAAGCTTAGAAAAGTCCCAACTCTATTTTTTGAGACTTCTATTGATCTCTCATTCAAGGGGCATACCACTGAATTTTTTTGTGTGTATGTGCTTCAGTAAAGGATACAAAGAAGACAAAACAGGAGAAGGAAACAAGACTAAAGTTTAATTAAGAACTCGTAACTAAAATAGAATTCTAAGAGTTCATTCTTGGATTTTAATAGTTTTTTCCTGGATTTCTCCATATTAGGTTAAAGAGTTAGGTTACTGTAGAGACGGGTAGAAATGTTAGCTGCATTTTTCATTGGCTGTAGTTTTTTTCATACCTCCTGTTTACCAGTTTATTAGTCTTCATGCTTTTTGAAAAAAGTCCTACCTCAGTGCCTTAGTTTGTAGTCTTCTCATCTTTTGGAAGCTCTTATGCTCTGAAGTTGCCATTTCTACTAATTGTATGCTTGTTAACTCCTTTGGGCCTGCTTTTTATTTAAAATATCTTTTCCCTTTTTCACTTTGCTTATATTTTGTACATTTCACACTAACATCTCCCCATTTCACTTTACCTCTCCTATTGAAATGATTTAATTTTATTTTTTATTAGATAATATACATGATTTAAGGCAAAAGGCACAGAAAGCTTTACAGTGAGAAGTAAAGCCTCTTTTCCTCCCACTCTTGTTCTGCATTCACTCTGAGCTTTCCATGTAGGTAACAAATATTTACAGTTTCTTGTGATTTCTTCCAGACATATTATGTGTAATAAGTAAATTAATGCATACGTTCCTCCTTAACCCTTTTAGAAAATATAGTATGAAACCATATTAATGTACACTCTTTTGCATTTTTTTTTTAATTCATACCTTGGAAAATTATTCTTTATCAGCATGTGAAGCACTCCTTTATTCTTTTTATAGTCTCTTGTCAGCTCTGCCTTGATTTGAAAATTTAGACACCCTGAATATTTCCCTAGGCTTCTGAGGTATTTCTTCTGGGAATTCTTTTAAAATTAATACAGTATTTGCCGGATAGATTGATTATATGCAAATATTGATCTCAGATTCTTTTCTTCATGTACAGAAAACCTTATTGTTATAAGTAAACAAACTGTTAAATTCTAATAAGATAATGAAATTATTTTTATCTTTCTAGTTTGAATCAGCTTGGGTATTGACAAATATTGCTTCAGGAAATTCTCTTCAGACACGGATTGTGATTCAGGCAGGAGCTGTGCCTATCTTCATAGAGTTGCTGAGCTCAGAGTTTGAAGATGTCCAAGAGCAGGTAAAAAAAAAAAAATGAAACAAAGGGAAATAGGTGAAAGAATACAAAATTTCCCTTCAATCTTGTATTCAGAGTCTCAGTTTCACTACTTGGCCGTAACAATCCATGGTTCAACACAGGAAGTGTTCTAGAAATCTCAACCAAAATAGAAAATTTTATGGTAGATATAGGCAGACTTAATAATATCAAGAATTCATAAAACCATTTTCCTTTCCAACCCTGAAATTCTTTAAATCCTATAAATTTTTTACACCATGTAAGCAATTAATTAACTTTGTCATATAGTAATCTCTAATGTTGATTAAAATTATTTTTGCAGAAAAAGACTTAGAAAACCTGAATTTTTTATTACTGCGAACCTAATCAGATTCATAATTATAAGTCACTACCAAATGAGAATGATTTTCTTCTACAGCTTTATTGAAGTACAATTAACCTATTATCTGCATATGTTTAAATTTAATGAGCTTTGACGTATGTATATACCAGTGAAATTATCATCACAATCAATAGAATTAGCATCCATCACCCCCAAAATTTCACTAAAGTTTTCTTCATTCTAATTCTTTCGAATGCTTTATTTACTCATTTTTTGGTAAGCAAATTTAAAATACATTTTTAATCAGCTGAGTAAGCCATATGAATACCTGCTCTGTACTAAGGGCTGTATGGAATGTTACATAGGGGTAGGTTCTCTGAAGGTAAAGAACATATAGAAGAACTGGTTCCTTCCTTTAATAAACACTACCATGAGTGTCCACATGGACACTTTATAATATTGATCTTTATCCCCCAGTCCCGCAACTACTTCATTTGAACTCCTTGATGAGTGAACTTAGGGGTGTTAATATTCATGTATAATACCAGTGTTCATTAGCTACTATATAATTTTTGTGAAGAGTTGCTGTCATTTATTGGTATCTTTCTGAAAGAGTTACAAGGAAATTAAACTATACAGCTGTCATTAATGAATAATTCTTTCACAGGCAGTCTGGGCTCTCGGCAACATTGCTGGAGATAGTACCATGTGCAGGGACTATGTCTTAGATTGCAATATTCTTCCCCCTCTTTTACAGTAAGTTTCTATTTTTTTTTTTTTGGAATAATAAAAATATGGGACTTTCTTCAGAAAGCAGTGTATCTTTGGAAAACAGTTTCCTATTTTTCCTTATAGATACTTTCTTACTAACTTGTTCAGATCATTTCTTCAGGCATCCTGTCTAATTCTAGTTCCAAAATTCTGAATTAGTTGTGTTAGAATTAAAATTTTATTGTTCTAGAGAAAATGTTCATTATTATATATTATGCCATCAGAGAATTAATGTTCATTGTATAGTTTACCATTGTATCATCATATTTGTAGGTTATTTTCAAAGCAAAATCGCCTGACCATGACCCGGAATGCAGTATGGGCTTTGTCTAATCTCTGTAGAGGGAAAAGTCCACCTCCAGAATTTGCAAAGGTGAGGATTATATTTGTGGGAAATTGGCATGAAAAGTACAATTAGGAGAGTTTGTAACCAATGTTAATGTGAACAAAAGAGATAATAAAATTCTAACATTTTAAATTTCATCAGAAATTATGTTTCTAGAGAAATTGGGCTTTTTGTTGTGTTTTTGTTTTAATTTGAGATAATTTTTACTACCTGGAAACTCTGAATTGATCTTAAAACCTAGCAGTTTTTGTTCATAACAAAATATCTAATATACGAAATTCCTAGTGTTAGCACTTATGGAAGTTCCTTTATATTTTTGGTGTGTGATGTTTTGACAAGGAATCTGAGAATTTTGTATATGTTCAACTTCGCTCTCTGAAATTATTTTCCTTGGGCTCTGAAGACCTAATCAAAGTAAGCGGCAAGGCCACTGACAGCATTCCCAAAGGTGGAAATGCCACTTGGCTGCTTGCTACTCTATCTATAAAAGTACTGATCACCCCAAAAGTCACCAAGTATATGCCTCATTGCTTTCTGGAGTTTCTTGCCTCACTTATGGTTTTTATTGAATGTTATGATCACATCATTTTTTTTTTCTTTTCAGGTTTCCCCCTGTCTGAATGTACTTTCCTGGTTGCTATTTGTTAGTGACACTGATGTACTGGCTGATGCTTGCTGGGCCCTCTCGTATCTATCAGATGGACCCAATGATAAAATTCAAGCAGTCATTGATGCAGGAGTATGTAGAAGACTTGTGGAGCTGCTGATGTAAGTTATCTTTAAGAAAGCATATTTTTTAATTGCTGAACTCAAATATTAATTAGAACATTATACTGATTTATTGTATTTGGGCTGCTGTCCTTTGTTACTTGTTTATATTGAAGTCAGATCTGTTTGTTTTGTGGCTTCTAAAGAACCTGTCACTCTTCTGCTATTAACAATCCTTCAGAAACTTTTGAAAAGCTGATCTCTGTAATTCCATCTCATGCTTAATGACTTGAGACCAACCACTGGCTAGCAAAAGGCATATTGCCACTAAAAATAGTCATTTCTTATCTTTCTATCTGACTTAGAGATTAATCTAGACTGGTGTCATACTTGGAATTTTATTTTGGTCTATCTTTGGTGATGCCTTTGATTAATTGAGTGGAAGATTTACTGATGGCATAAATAATTTGAGACTGTATCATCAAAATTTCAGATAATACTATGAGAAAAAATTAGAGTGATTAACATAATGGCGAAATAATACAGTTACAAGCCACTTAAAATTTAATTGATATAAGTACAAAGTAGATCAAGGAGACATTGCTCCAAATGTGACATGTGGAATGGATTAGATAAGTATAATATACACAGTGCAAAACCCTGGAACTGTAGCTACCCACAGATTGGATGCAGATCAGTAGCATAGTGCTATTGTGATTAAAAGCAATGCTGCAAGAGTCAGAAGTACAACATATGAGAAGTAATCTTTTGTATTCTTTAGACCCTGGATTACTATGTCTTAACTATTTCTCTTTAGTCATGTGTTTTTAAAATAAATGTGAAGGAACTGACACAGTTTTGAGAAGAATAATCAGGCTCATTAAAGGAGAAAGAAAATAGAGTTTTTAAGGAAAGTTAAAGAAAGGTAACTTATTTACCCTGAAATCCAGACTCAATATTTTTCTTCACATATAAGGGGTTTTGTGGAGGGGTTTTTTTGGACTGGTAAGTCAGCTGTGGTTTGGTAGAATGAGTTTACTATTTGAAGTGTAAAGACTGGCTTTCATTATCAAGTTATATCAACTGTTAAATATATTTAACTCTGAAAATTATACAAGTTATAACTTAAAAGTGCTATGTAAATGTTAACAACTTACAGCTCTGTTATCTTAGCAATCACAGAGACCAAGTACAGAGTAAATTAAAACTATAGGAAAGAATGAGAGGGAAAATTTGGAATCCAGGTAATGGAATACCTGGGAAAGATTAGGAAAAATTTGTAGTATTTAAATTTTATCCAAAAATACTAAATAAAGGGAGACAGCTCCTCTAGGGGACACCAAACATTCTATCATCATAATAAGGTTCCCATGGTAACAAGCATAAGTACCTTTCTGTTCTAAAATTCTGTACATATTATTTGGTTTGGACTCCAGCCCTAAGGAAAAGAGACGAAGGATAGAATTGTTTGATATAACATTTCTTTTTATGGTTGCAGGCATAATGATTACAAAGTGGTTTCTCCTGCTTTACGGGCTGTGGGAAACATTGTTACAGGGGATGATATTCAGACGCAGGTATGAATAAGTAACAACTTTTTTATCTTCAAAAAACAGTACATTGAACCTCATGATTATGTTTCTATTATAGTATCGAATTTCATATTATTGGAGAGAATTGATTTTTTGTCTAAGGTTCATTTAAAATGTTGGTTTAGGAAAGTACTTTTAATACCTTCACCATTATCTGTTATGACCTGTTGCTTGTAGCAATTTTAGGTTCTCTTGTGTAACTTATCCTTTTGGTTAGGTGGATTTGTTTCCCACTACTCGTACTTGAAATGGTTTCTGTGAACATCAGAAGAGTAGATCCGTCTCCTTCATGTGTATTTGTCATACCTGCCTCACCTTTGTAAGCTGTTTCATAGCTGGGGGCATATTATTTTTATATCCAGTAAAGCACCTGTTAAGTATGTATTGGGCCATTGAGTACCAGATAGAGTTATCAGAGGATTTAAAAATCTGAGACCACTTCTGAATTTCTGGCCACTTGATATATTACCCATCCAAAGACATTTTAATATTATATAGGGATAGGAATGTGGATACCTAATACATTTTTGTGCCTATTAATTACACTTTTAATAGTTGAGAATTAGAATGTGTATAAGGAAATTGATAATCTTAGAAACAAATTCTTTTTAGCAGTGAATAGTTATTTATGGATATAAAGTTGTTTCCAAAATTTCAAGGAACGATGTTATTGCTATTTTTTTTAAATTTGCTTTTGAATTAAAGATTTACTTATATTTGGATCAATACAATAACTAAAATTTTCAAACTTTTCAGGTAATTTTGAATTGCTCAGCTCTGCAGAGTTTATTGCACTTGCTGAGTAGCCCAAAGGAATCTATCAAAAAGGAAGCATGTTGGACAATATCTAATATCACAGCTGGAAATAGGGCACAGATTCAGGTAATCTTATAACAGCTGGCTTTTTAATGTATTTTACTGATAAGATTTTTTTCATTCTGCCTTTAAAATATATATGATTGCCTTGGAGACCTAACTTTCACATTGTTTTATTTAGTACTTCTAACTTTTTAAAATCCAACCTTAAAGAAGTTAAATGTTTTGAAACTTAAACTTAGGCCTTGGTTTTTCTTTTTGCCTTTAATATTTGATGATTTGTCAAGATCTGGGAAATAGTGTCTTGCATTTCTGCAGTGTTTTTGTTGGATTTTATGCTGAGTAGATTAGCTTTACTCTTGCTAAGTAAAATACTTATTTTCTAGTGGACCCATGTATTAGAATTAATTTTTCATGAGCCTTTGGCAACCAGGTTTTCTTCAACTGGTTATCTGCCCTTTACTTTTGTTCTTACATCAGTGGGAGAATAACCCAAGTGGAAGACTAGCAGTGGGCCAAATGGTTCAGTATAGGTGATGAGAAAGACTGGAACGACAGTCTTTGGAAAACAAATTTATGGGACTTAAGTTGAGTGGAATCATAGAGGTCATTTAATTCAACATTTTCATTTAAATATGAAACTGAATATATTATTGTATACTTGAAACCTGTATGATTTTATTAACTAATGTCATCCCAATAATTTTAATTTAAAAAATAAAAAAAATGGTATTATTAAAAAAAAATGAAACTGAGGCTAGAAAAATAAAATGATTTGCTCTAGGGCACCTCTAGAAAATGGCAGGACCAAGATGAAGTGTCTTGTCGCTCATCTTTACCCAGGAAAGCATGAGTTGGTTATCCCCTAACAGAATGCTGTCAGGGACTGAGATTGTTGGCTGTTGTAATTTATAGCATGTATATGAGGTGATTTCAGCTGCAATTGATTGCCTGCTTCCACTGGGTTCTTGTATAGAATTTCTCAGTTTCTTGATACAGGAAATAATAATGGAGAAACATGAACGTAGTATATGAGAGGGACTGAGTAAAAGTACTCTTCCAGCTAAGGCTATTTTGGTAATGTGGATGAGAGGTAGTGGCTTAGAATAGGGTGGTGGCAGTGTTAAAGGAAAGGAAAAGATGGACTGAGGACATTTTAAATGAAAAGTGTAAAAACATGGAGACCTATTGAATTTAGAATACATACATACATACATACATACATACATACATACATACTAGAGAGGTTTGAAAGACTTCATATAGAGGGGATGGTATGTTTGAGGCAGTTAGCAGATCTAAAGTAAGTTATTGCCCACCCTGGGCTGGGGCTCTGATGAGAGATGAGTATCAGAGAGTTACAATATGCATGTCAGAGTGCATGCTATATGAGAGACATGAGAAAAGCAGAGAAACAGAGAATTGAATTTCTATAATTTGTTATTGTGTATGGGACAAGAGAGGGCAGTAAAAGAGAAAACTTAGGGAAAACAAGATTACAAGGGAAATCAAGTATAGCCAAAAGGTTAGGGATAATGAAGACTTCACCTCTTACAATTTATTTTTAACTGTCATTAACGAAGCTGGCTTGAAAAGTAATAACATCATAAACATTTTATAAATCTAACAATTTCTCTTTCCATTTAAATTTTCTAGACTGTGATAGATGCCAACATTTTCCCAGCCCTCATTAGTATATTACAAACTGCTGAGTTTCGGACAAGGAAAGAAGCAGCTTGGGCCATCACAAATGCAACTTCCGGAGGATCAGCTGAACAGATCAAGTAAGTACTAGCCAGGTAGCAGCTTATAAATTAAAGGAAAAAAATATTGTGTTTACCAATTAAGACTGCTAATTCTAGCCTCTTGGAAGATTTTTCGCAGTTTCATAATTAGATTCAAATGTATATTTAATTCCTTCTATCCCATTCTGTCTTGCTAAAAATAATTCTGGGATGTAAATAAGGTATAGTTGAGATTTGAGGCACAATAGAAATATTTGTAGGGGTGGCTTCAGCCTACTCAGTGGCTACATGGTCAGAAACATCTGGGGTCGTCTAGAAGGTTACTTGTAAAATCTTTAGAGTCTAATTCTTGTGATTTCTAGTTTAGATGTCTTAATACTGGAATTGGACCAGACTTGGAAGAGAAATATGTCTTAGAATACTAAGTACCAAGTTCAGTAGAGGCAAGTGTCTCCTAAAGTTTTGTGGTAGTCAGTAAAGAGAGACTCATTAGATTGAGACTTAAATGGCCCTTTGGGTAGCACCTTACAATCTTAATAGCTAAAGAAGGCATAAATATGGATAGAATCAATTCCTCCAAAGAACATCATATAATGAAATGCTAAATTATGGACATTCAGTATTTCAATAGGAAAAAAAGGTAACAATGAAGAAAAAACTGAATCTAGACTCTTAGCTTGCCTTAACTCACTTTATGAGGAATTCAGTTGAGAAGGTGGTTTTTAATGAGTGTTAAAGCAACAGCTCCTTACATGTAATATCAGGGAAACAGCTGCCTCTCATATTCTTGCTTTGTGGGTTAAAAGAAAGTACGCAACCAATGCTAATATTTAGTGCTTTATTGGGAATTTTAAAATGAAAGTAAAGTAGTGCTAACATTTCAGAAATTGGTCAGGGACAGAAAATAAGAGGTACTTACTAGAAATAATAAAATTATAAATAGGTTAACACATGCAATAGCTATTTCAGTAAAGTTAAGCATGGATAGGTTATTCAAGAAAAACTTCGAGTGTTCTTCAGAAGCAGATTTGTATGAAAGTAAATCTTTTCCAGCCTCTGGTTCTGGAGTATATACCAGGTTCCAGATTCTGGTTCTGGGGTATATAGCAGGTCTTGAATAATGTTTCATTATAACATAAAACCTGAACTCTTGTTTATATCAATTAGCCTGTGGTAAAATTAGTTTCATTATATGCCGTTTAACTTAAAATCACAGAACTTATTAGCAATGTCAAGCCCTTAACGAACGTACTATGTATGTACTATGATTGTAAGTGTGCTACCACCAGATGGCAGTAATGTGCAGTATATACAGAAGTTAGTTGAATAGCTGATGAGTCAGGTTTTATGTTCAAATTCAAATTTATAAGTATTGTCTGTTATATACCAAATATGTTTTCTTAATTGAAATGGTTAAACTCTATGCATACATATTTTAAAATACTGTGGTCTCTTTCATCAAAGTATTCGGGGGTATTTTGTTCTGTTAAATGATTAGAATGGCTACTATCCCTTTTTAAAATTCAGCAGAGCTATTTATTTAATTAAATTAATCAACATCCTAGCAGTTCTATTAACCAGATGAAGAATTTTCTTGAAATATTACAAAATGTTAAAATCCAAATTATAAAAAAACAGATTTTACCTGCTCATTTTGGTTGAGGAGACGAAGATTTAGATTCAAGAACCAGTTAGAATAACTTAAAAATATCCACAATTCTTGGTTCAATATAACTAATACCTACTATTCTTAAGAATGATAAAGAATGTTGCGTGGAATTAGAGGAGAAACTTGCCATTTGGGTGGAGATTTCCAACTTTAGGGGAGAGAGAATAGCATGAGAAGTAGTGTGAGGGAATAAACATAGTAAATGTTTTAGAAGAGGCAAATCAGTCTTACTATTGATTATCCTTTTGCAAGAGTAAGGAATTAAGAAATTGATGGACTTTGAAAACTGGGTTAAAGGCCTTTGTCTTAGGTGCTGAGAAGACTTGGAGTGTCTTTAACTTAGAGAGTGAAATGAAGATGATAGTGTTCTGAAGAGAGAACAGATAGAAGTTGCAGTAGTTTCGTGTACAGTGATAGCCAAGATTAAGATAATAACTGTAGCATGAAATGTGTATTCGGATATGGGAAAGCAGGATCTGTAGTTCTCGGTAGCAGGCTATAGGTTAAAAGGAAAGGGAAGAGTTAGAAATGACTGGAGAAAATACTGGTGCTATTGATGAAATAAGGACACAGGAAGCAAAATCCTATTTGAGGGAGATGGTTTTAGACACGATGAGTTTTTTGGTCATCTAAAGAAATCTGACTTTATCAATTCTGTCTCTCAAAACTCACTTTCCTTATTCTAGAGTATCTCAGTTTCTTCCCCATAAATTTCTCCTTCCAAAGGGAACTTAATCTTAAATGTAAAATTACTGATTAGATCCACTCTCTTAGATTTGAAACGTTAAAATAATTTGAGAAATATAATTCATTTTTCAAGTAATGTATTCTTGTGGAATAGATTTCTTTACCTAGAAAATTTTCTTAATGGTAGCCTTTCTGTCACAAAAGACAGCTAGTGTTGATGACCAGTGATCACTTTATCCAGATGTTCAAAATACACCACCCATGGGAGCCACTTTCAGACTTAAACATAGCTTGTGCTTGTTTTTCATGCTATTCTCCAGTCATCTTTACAAGTGTTCAGACTTATCTATCCTGAAGATTTTCTCAGAATAGCTTCTCAACTCCTACACAGCCCAGATGCCCTGGTCACCTGTTTTGCTTTTAGGTGTAAATTGTTGTCTTTGGAGAAGCTTGCATCAATAGTGCAATACCACTCTGGTGGTCTTAAGTCTCCAAAGACAAGTTGGTCTTAAGTCTCCAAAGACAAGTTGGTTGCATCAGAAAATAACACCTTAAACTCCTCCTGATTTCTCAAGTGTTTAAAGAATAGTAGTATCACTGACCTGAAAGCACAATTTTTAATCCTATATGTCTTTGGAAAGTTGTTATCTGCTCTATTTGTTCTCTTTTGTTAATCTGTGGTAAAATTTTTAAATGGCTAGAATTCAGAACCTAGAATTCATTAAATGAATTATGCCAGAATACAAAGTACTGATACCATATTTTGCAAATAAAATCTCATATCTTCAGAACTCTGGATTTACTTATTAGCATATTTTTGGGTAGAGTTTTTTAATAAAGTTTAGTCAGTCTTATATAGTTCATACTTAATTTATTTAACTAATCACATGCAGGTTCTAGAAGCTTTCTAACCTTAAAATATGTTTTTAATCCTCAATTAAATTTTTAGTACACTGGTTTTTATAATATAAGATTTCTACAGCTAGACAGTATTACAAAAACTAAATGAACTTTTTAAACAATATAAGGATGAGAGGTCAGCCAAGATTTTTAGTGCGGAGAAAAGATCACATCAAGCGTAGACCAGAATCAGTTTGAGGACAGTTTGGAGATTCTGAGTAAGTCTCTATTGGTGTTCAATAGACTTGGCCTTTGTAGACCAGTGAAATTTAAGTGCAGATGTTTAAGTCATTATTTAATTTAATTAACTAAACTAAAATTTAGTGATCGACCTTTTAATAAATCTGGTTCCCAGACTTTTCCTGTTGTGGAAACCAAGACACAGAGAGATAACTTGCCAGGAGTCATCTAATTTGTATGTAACACAGCTGGGATGTAATAATAGTGATTATCTCTGTGTACTTTTTATTTTTCTGAAGGCTTTTCTGTGTTTTTCAAGTTTATAACAACATTTATAATCATAAATGAGGCTTAATTTTTTTTTTAAGAAAATTAGAATTATACAGCCTTGTTGAAGGTTTTGGTGACTAAAATATGGTGCAAAGGAAGAGGAAATAAATGGTCAGAAATGGCTCTACTCCTAGATGACTGACCTAGTCTGTTCATAGGACATGTAGTCTTGTCAGGAAATGTTTAAATAAAATTAGGCACAATACTATTAAATTAACTACTGAGTCAGTAATGCTAAATAAGATATAAAACTACTTTTTAAAAAATTAAGACTTTTTAAAGAATACTTTGATTTATAGAAAAATTTGAGATGATAATACAGAGTTCCTGTGTACTTCTCTCACCTGAGTTTCCTGTGTTAATATCTCACATTAGTGTGGTTGTATTTGTTAAAGCTAATGAACCAATACTGATACATTATTAAGTTCATAGTTTATATTAAGGATCACTCCTTGTGTTGTACAGATCTGCAGGCTTTTGATGAATGCATGATGTCATGTTTCCACCATGGTATTACACATACTATTTCCACTGCCTTAAAAATCCTTTCTGCTTTATCTGTTTATCATTACTTCCTTACTACCACTCCTCAAATCTCTGGCAACCACTTTTCTTTCTGTTGTCTTTATAAAAGTTTTGTCTTTTCCAGAATGTCATATACTAGTAATCATAGAAGTATGGAGTCCTGTGAAAATGGCGTCTTTCACTTAGCAATGTGCATTTAAGGTTCTTTCATGTCTCTTCATGGCTTGATTGCTCATTTCTTTTTATTGCTGAATAATATTCCATTGTCTAAATGTACTTCTGTTTGTTTATCCATTCACCTGTTTAAGAACATCTTGGTTGCTTCCAGTTTGGGGCAGTTATAAAGTTGCTGTAAATATTCGTGTATAGGTTTTTGTGTGGATATAAGTTTTCATCTCGAGTAAATGTCTTGGAGTATGATTGCTGGATCAGGTGGAAAGCTTTGTAAAAAACTGCTAAGCTGTCTTCCAAAGTGGTTTATCCTGTTTTACATTCCCACCAGCAAAAAATGAGTTTCTGTTGCTCCAGATCCTTGTTAGTGATTTGGATTTTAAATATTTTAATAGTTTGTAGTGTCGTCATTGTTTTAATTTGTAATCTGGTGTCATCATTGTTTTAATTTGTAATCTCTGAATGAAATATGATGTTGAGCATCTTTTTATATGCTTCTTTGCCATGAGTATATCTTTGATGAGGTATATGTTCAGATCATTTGCCCATTTTTACATTGAGTTGATTTCTTATCTTTAAATTTTTTTTAAGAGTTCTTTGTACAAAATAGAATTGGCCTTTTGTGCTGGCCTTAATGCCAGTGTGTCATGTTTCAGAGGTATGGTTACCAATAAAAACAAAGATGAAATTAATTAAAATATTCTATTTTGATAAGTTGCTCATATTCAGAGTAAGAGTATTCCAGTTTCTTGGAGTCCAGTAATTGTGCAGGGAGAAAAAAATGGAACTGGCTGTCAGAGAACTGGTTTTAATTTAGTTTTAGCTTTTTCTCTGTTAAGTTATAGCTTGTATATAGTTGAATGGGTGCCTGTTTTTATCTCTGCAGTCAGTTGGAGGATGACCCTTCCACCAACTTAATAAAAGTTTTATGAAATTTAAAGCTTTGTTTGACTAAATTATTATTTTTATTAATTTAGGTACCTCGTAGAACTGGGTTGTATCAAGCCACTCTGTGATCTCCTCACAGTCATGGACTCTAAGATTGTACAGGTTGCCCTAAATGGCTTGGAAAATATCCTGAGGCTTGGAGAACAAGAAGCCAAAAGAAATGGCGCTGGCATTAATCCTTACTGTGCTTTGATTGAAGAAGCTTATGGTGAGATAGAGTATTAAATAGATGTACTGAATTATTTTTCTTTTCTTGCTTTTCTGGCCTGTCTACATCAGTCATTAGCAAATGCAAAAAAAATTGTTTGCTTATGATAATGTATGCAGAATTGGAAAATAATGTGTGCTGTAGATGTGAAGAGAAGCAAGTACTCTTCAATTTAGCCTGTTTTACACGGGGCTCTTAGGATCTTCCTGCTTTCCTGACTGCTTGTCTTTGTGGGTACTCTCATATTCTTACTGAGCCTCAAGAACATTCATATATACTATAAACGATGCCTTTTCTCTTCTAAGATTGAGTGTGTTCTGATTTTGAATTGCATCCCATAGCTCTTGTGTTTCTAACAGTTTCATCTCGAAGAGTAACGGTTTGCCTTTTGGTTTCTTCATTCTTCGAATCTCAGTCTTAAAGATATTCTTAAACATCAGTTTATCAATGTACTTTAATCTTAGTGATTTTACTGTATAGCCATGGTTGAAAACTACTGTGCTAGGGTTTGTTTATTCCTGAGATTGGAACTAGAGGTCGTGGAGTATGTTCATCTTCAAATATATCAGCTAATACAGAACTATTTTCCAAAGTGATTTTAACAGTTTATCATTTTGAAAATCCTGTTTGTAAAAGATATCTACTTAGTGTAAGAAATTTTGAAATGTACAACAAAGAAAAATGTTCCTCTACTATCCAGAGATCTTACTCTAGAGATAACTTTTTAATTTTTGGCTTTTATACATTTTAATATGGATATGTAAATGAATATGTATTTTTCCTTTGGGCAGTGTTAATATTTATTTCTGGTATTGCTGTAGCTGTTAGACTGCTTATGGCTACAAGTAAAAGAAAGCCTAGTTGGGGTTGAACTTTAAAGAAATGTGTTAGCTAATTGTTCTAGTCAGACTTCTTAGTTTAAGCAATAGAAATTGGTTCTGACTGATAAAAATTATTACAGAGTTTTGAAATGATATCGGATAGCTCAGACCCTGGATAGATAGGCCATATGTACAATTCCATAGGAATACTTCTGGCTCTAGGCACTGGATGATATGGTGACTGTTGTGTAAATTGGTGCTTCTGGAGACTGGCTTTTGCTTGCATATGTGTTTAAGATGTCAGTTTATAATATATTCAGATGTAATTTCCAACAGTACTTCCTATGCATATGAGATGTAAGTAGAGAAGAGTCTTCCTTTACCTCAAGGAAGGAGACATGACAAACAGTTTCTTTGGAATTTCCAACAGCTAAACAACAGATTCTCCTTTATTCTTTATTCTAGGTCTGGATAAAATTGAGTTCTTACAGAGTCATGAAAACCAGGAGATCTACCAAAAGGCTTTTGATCTTATTGAGCATTACTTCGGGACAGAGGATGAAGACAGCAGTATTGCACCCCAGGTTGACCTTAGCCAGCAGCAGTACATTTTCCAGCAGTGTGAGGCTCCTATGGAAGGTTTCCAGCTTTGAAGCAATACTCTGCTCCCATGTTCCTGTGTCAGACCAGGCTACCCAGTCAAGTCCTCTTGTGGAGCCCACAGTCCTCATGGAGCTAACTTCTCAAATGTTTTCCATAATACTGTTTGCGCTCATTTGCTTGCCTTGCGCACCTGCTCTCTTTACACACATCTGGAAAACCTCTGGCTCTCTGTGGTGGAATACCCTTCTAAGAAAAGGGTAACCAGAACGGCCCACTCTCTTAAGGAAAATCCCTAAGCTTTGGAGATCTGCTCTTCTATATTATAAGAGTCATGGGAATATACACATATTAATGTGGCTCCCTTTTTTTGTGGGGGAAAAAAGAGGATGACTCCTCATTCCCTTTAAAGTGGGAAAAAATACTGACATTAACAGATGAGACTAAGCCTTTATCTTGAATTTCACACAACTACTTGCAACAAGGGAGATGTTTAGACCCGTTGTGTATACTTCAGAGTACTTTTCATGAGTTCTTCCACAGTGAACCCTTGGATTACCTGGTGGCTTTTTCTAGCCAAATTTGCATTAATCCTTACTGAGATTGGATGGTTTTCTTTCCTTTTTTGGTGCCATCCTTTAGAGATATTAAAGTTAAACCATCCCTCCCTCACCTCCAGCCTTCAGTGAATGTGCTTTCTAGTTGTCAGGAATGCTGAAGAATTAACACTTTGATTCTTAAATGTGATACTGATTTGAAGATTCCCTTAGAGCAGAAAGGAGCAGGGCACATATTAATTTGTATGGCTGTTGCTTCTCTTTGGACTTATGTGTCTTAGGATTTGGAAGTGGTTCAATTTAATGCTGGTTGAAGATTTAGAATTCTTAGTAATTGAAACCATATTCTGTAATTCAATAAAAAAAGTGACAAACACCTCCAATTTTCCCATACTTAACCAGTGTGACTAGAGGCTGTGTTTCTGCATTAAAACAAATGTTTCAGGCTTTGTGGTCCTGATCAAGGTCCTCATTAAATCGGATTTCACCCTAGGTGCTTTTCCCCTGTGACTGGCAGATAACACATACTTTTCAAGTTTACTTAGGGAATTTTTTTTCTTAATTGGGTGCAGCTTGTTTCTAATGTATTCATGCTGCATATATGATTCTTTTAATGTAGCATCCTCATCTTAAATAAATAACTATCTTCTCAACATGACTTATTTAATCCAAATAAGGGCAGTGATCTTTTTCTTATGATTTCACTGCTCCCTGATCATTTCGTCTCCTACTAGTATTGCCCAGTCAAGTGTCCCCCAAATAAAAACCTTCTGGCTCCTTTAATGATGACTGCAATCTGTACCTGCAAATGGCGCTTCCAGTACTGTGTTCAGCGATCCACATTTGTGTTTGGACTGAAACGAAAAAATAAGTTTAATCGCCAAGAGAACTGCAACTGAACATATGACTTCTTGGTGCTGGCTGGCTATCTAGACTCAAATGTTGGGACATGTTATCAGAGAAGATTTAAATTTGTGAATGTGCTATCAGGATGAATTCTGAAGGAAAAGTTGCTCACTTCTGTTTCAGAGAATACCCATTTAAACCTCTTTAATCTTGTCCTCTACCTAGAATTCAGTATACCCCAAAGTGTAACTATTTGGAAGTTCCCAGACAAGCTATTATACATCTCTGGTAAAACCTGCTGAACATTAGGGATATTCAGAGCTTTCATACCTCACCATGTTGTCTTTTCAGCAGTCAACTTATGTGACCTGACTTAAACTTTAAAAAATCCACTTAAAGTAGAAAGCTACAAAGACAGAGGACATTTATCAACCAAGCCTGTGATGCAGTCTTCGCATCTAGCCTGTAGTTGTGTCTGTGCTCTGGATGGATACTGTCTGATGTCTCATTGATGGAGCAGCCACTGCAAAACTAGTCAACTTCCACCTATAACTTACTTTTTCTAGTGCTGCTTTGTGCTGAAAGAACATTTTAGTTTATTGCACTTGACCTGTAAAAGACTGATTCTTTGTAATTTTAGAGACAAGTTAGGTGGTTAATTTAAAGAAAACCTTTCAATGTTGCCTTTACATCACATTAAAATATAACTTCTTTCAGAAGGGTAATAGAAGCACTGATTCATAGTAAAAATCTTATTTTTAGCTTTGACTTTTTTTTTGTGGCTGAGTTTTTGAAAATTGTAAATTACTGGTAACATCAATTCTCTAGGATGTCTTAAATTACATTCTATTGGATAATTTAAAAAATTTTTAGTTCATTTTGATAAACCAGTTTGAATGGAAAAAATATAAAACACAAAGGTGTTTCCCCTAGTAAGATTAGCATACAGGAGGAATTTTGCTAGCAAATTCAGGTGTCTCAATAAATGAATTAAAAAAAAATCCATTCAAGTAATGTGGTCTGTTTTCTGTTTAAAACAGAGGAATTTATCTTGCTCCTATCCTAGAAGTTCATGAGCCATGAGATACAAGCTAAATTCTTTTAGAATAAAATGTTTTTTTAATATAAAAATTGGAATTGACCAAAAGCTAAATCCCAGCATAACCGTTAGAACTGAAAAAGCAGCCTTTTTTGGTAATAGAAATGACATTTTAGGAAGTAACTGCGGATTCTATTAATTTACTTTAGAATTATTGAATATTCAATCACTAAGGTGTTAACTGATTACAAAAGCATGTTAATTTCAACACAAGAAAACTTCTGCAGTTTTGTATGCTGATGCAGGGGAAAGTGGTTTGAAACCTCCCACCCTTTTTCTCCTCCAGACTTTCAGAATATATTCTTTGTAATGAGAACTTTGGTGGGGGAAAAAAAAATTTGAAAGTATTTGGGATGTAAAGGCACCTTGTATCTGAAGGACCAGGAGGTAGATAAGGTTAGATTGGGAAATACTGGGAAAGGTAAAGATGACAAAAATGGTGAAATATAGGAGAGAGTTTTCCATGGAACATTAATTCATATTCTTGTTGCTAAGTAATTAGGATCCTTTTAAACTTACCTTTGTCAGCTGTGTTGTTTATGAAAACTATTGCTCTAGGGTTGTTTCTTTCATCTGCCATATAAAACTGAATGGGCTCTGGGTCGTTTTCATCATTGTCACAAATATAAACATTGATAATTATCCCATAATAAATCTGAGTAATTCCAGATGGTTGGTGATTTTGCCTAAGGAAAAATATGTAGTATGTTTCATAAATATTGTCAGCTAAATCCTCTGTTGTGCATGCCACCCACAGGCAACTTTGAATTTACTTCCCTAGTGCTTAATAAACGTTTCAGTTATTTAATCCCCCAATTCAGGGTTGCATTATGAAAGGGTTTTCCTCGTGTTGAAGGATTTCTTTCCTTGCTAATTAGTTTTGTGAACATTTTTATATAAATAGATAAATCATAGCTGATTAGGGCGTGGGGCTTTTCTTAGTTTGTATTAGAAAATTATGTCTAAAGATGTTCAGTAAAGGGCAGTTTTAGAAAGGGACATTGACTGCTTTTCATATTTATGTGCTCTATGTTACCTCGTACATTCCAAAATGTTATTTGCTGAGAAAGGTGTACCTACACATGGCAGTCTCAAATCTGATTTTTGTGCTTCTGAACTGAACAGAGCCATTTTCTTCTATTATGAGGTGAGCAGAGTAAATGTCTACCCAGCTGAGAAATATTTGAAGTTACCTCTTCCTATTATCAAAAGTTAAAGATTACATATGTGTATCTTTAACTATATATGTGTATATATATCAAGTTTAAGGGCAGGTGTGGCACCAGCACAGTTGACTCTGAATTTGAGAATACTCTCATCATTTACTGTCAGAAGTGGTACTAACGATAGGCGTCAAAAGGATGTGTGATAAAGTGAAATGTCCACATGCTAATTTTTTAAACATCACTTTGTTACTGGACATAAGATGTATCTGGAAGTTTGGAACAAGAAGGAAGTATTAAGGGTAGATGAGATTCCATTCTGTATTCAACTAGAGAGACAAAGAAGTTTCAGTGTGTTTTTCTATAGGTCAAATAAAGGTAGCTTGGTTTTGAGTCTGTTGTGTGCTAAGTGCCTGGCTAAGGGCTTTTACTTTTTCTCATTTAATCCTCCAGCTGCTTTGAGACAGATTGTCATTATGTTACAGATGACAAATTCAAGACTTGTGAGAATTTATTTTCCCCCACATCACAACCTTTAGATACTGTCCGTCCAAAGGAGGGGAGAGTCCTACAAGTTTTATGTCTTGAAGAAAGCAGTAGTCATGGTGGAGCTGTTCTGTGCCAGAACTAGATAGAGATGCCACAACTGGACCAGCTCTTTTTATTGGACCATCTTTCTGACTCTTCCTCATCACCTTTAAAGTGACTAAATCAGGTATAAGTTGCTTTTAGGTTACATATTCTGGTGTAGAACCTCAGCCCAGACATCTTCCCCCTTCTGTGGTGCTAAAATTCTATACGACCCAACAAAACAACGTAAATTAAAACATATGCATGCAAATGATTGATTTTGAGTTTAGTACCATAATGGCTAAACTCAAACATTTCTATTCAACAAACTCAAATTTAGAAGGCATTGGCACAGAGAAGGAAAGGCTTTGAAATGAATACTGCCTTAGAAAGTGCCATCCATGGGTGTGAATTTAACACGGCTAAATTTCCTAAAGGAGTATAGTCCCAAGGAGTGTCAAAAGTTAAAAAGATCACCTCTATAATATGTTCATACCTCGTCATTTTGACCACTCTGTCCTTTTTCAAAGTGTTCTTACACTTTGATTTGGAATGGCTCTAATGATTCTTTGTACTTGAATGCAGTCTGTCAGGCCACGGGTGAGTGCCTTGCACTTAGTAGATATTCAATAAATACTAAATGACTGAAGGACTATGTATGCATCTATGTGATATTAGTGAAGGGTACGTGGTTCAAAGGAATTCCTTTATGCTGCTGTTTACAACCAGGATTAACAACTCTTAAAAGCTATTTTAAAATGTGTGTTTTATGTAGTAACTTTTCAGGAGACACATTTGTCTTGAAGTTTATAAAAGCAAACTTTGTCATAGTAGAGGTAATATAAAAACAAAACCTATGCCTTCTGAGAGAAGTTAATGGGTATATTTTACAGGATAGCTAATATATATAATCAAGCCCATGTGTTGATATGTACCAAAATAGCTTGCCAGTCTCTCCTGGCATATTCTAAAATTAAGAACTTAGCCAGTTACATACAACTATTGTGGAAGCTAATGGTTGCCTTAGGCTATTAAGTAGAGATTTTTCATTTTTACATATTTGTATGTATTGCTACATTAGAACATTTTCTTTATTCATTCTTCCAGTTTAAGTGACAGATCAGTAGAAACAGAAAGATGGTGTATTTCTTCATTCCATGATAGCTTCTCTACCATTTTTGAGAGATCCCACTGACCAGGTATTTTTTTCTGAAAACAAAATCTTAAAGCAAAATATAGCCTTAGTTCCTGTAGACTATACTGTAATCTACAGTACAAAATAGTTGGATTTCTAAGTTTATTGTAGCTAGCTTAGATGACTGTTGCCCTTATTTCATTTGCCATTTTGAAAGTCTTGTTTTAGAAAAATCGATAAATGCTCATTTCTGTGATCTTGAATGTTTTTACAAAGAATAAAATTACTCTTTAAGTTCTTTTTTCTATACTCACTTAACCTGAGGAAGTCAGTGTTGTCCAGTGAGTGTCCACAATGTAGATCACTGCCTTACCTAAACCACTTGGGCTCAGCATTATTTAGAGTGATGGCGAAGAAGAAAACAAACCTAGAAAACCAGTGGTGGAAAGAGAACAGTACAAAGTTTGAGAGAGATTTGGCAGGCTGAAGTGTAAAATACCATATAGAGTGTAGAACTTACCAGGATTACATTGTGATTATGAGGAGAGTCCTTGAGGTCAGTCAGCCCTGACTGTACTGGTTTGCTGGGGCCAGTCCCAGTTTTTAGATCAGTTAACACCTGTTAATTATGTTAGTGCCCCCTTTCACTTTAAAGTCTCTTTAGATAAGCTATATGGCCACCTCATATGTAGCCCAACTAGATTTTCATATATTTAAATTGTGGTCTTAAGCTACTGGATATTTACATCTATTACACTTGATTTTTGAGGACTGGATTTGGTCATCAAGAGTCACTACAAAAGTCAAGACATTCCTTAATATAGGAATCACTGCCAGGCCATGGTTAGATCTGACACATACTGAAAGGATTTTTTTTTTTTTTACTAAAAAAATGAGCCATTTGTGGCAATATTTAGAGTATTTACAAACTTTTCTGAAGGACAAGGCGAATAAATAAAACTTTGAGACATTTGGTTCTAAAACTTTTATGGAAAATTTAGAGAAAATGAGTCAACTTCCACAGGGAGGAAAACTTCCAAATCATCTATCTGGTTAGGGGCAGCAAAAACAAATTGTTATAAACAGGACAGTGTAAGAAACCTTGCACCAGTACAGTAGTATTCCCTACTCATAAACACTTCAGGTACAAGATGCTCCCTTGTCCCCCAAGGAAGTAAACTCTGAAATTCTTAGTCCTAATTCATAAGGACTACAATATTAGGACTACATCTTAGTATCAGAACACAACTAATGAATAAAGATTTAACTACTTATAGCTTTAATTTTATTTGTATGAATTCTTGATGGTATTTGTAAACAAAAAATTCCAGACATCAAGAAATGGATTTTAATACTGGAAATTTCAAATTCTGGGAAAAATGGAAGAAAATTATTTTTCTGGATATTCCCATCAACATAGTGTTATATGTGCTCCCCCGCCCCCACTCATGCTTGTGATATTTCTAGTGAGCTAAATATACTCCAGCACCAACACCCACTCCATCCTAGTCCTTATGTTATGTGTTTACTTAGCTTAATTTCCTCCTTCCTGGTGCGTAGAACAGTTACTGGAAAAATATAAATTCTTTGAAACAAAGCCTACACTTTGTTCTCTGAAATGCTTTTACATTTATTTTTAATGCATTAATTATAAGTAATTTCCATTGATGCACAATTTAGAGTTACTAAGCTTTCCCAGTTAATACACTAACCTAGACTAACGGGAGGAGGAAAGGAGAGGGAGAAGGCAGTTTAATCAGAACTGAACTTTAAGATAACATTAAAGTGAAGTTTTCTTTTTAAAATGTTAAAGGGGAGGTCAATGGTGGCCATACCTTAATATCTAAGAAGAGCCATGATTTCAGGCAGATAAATGGAAGCTCCAAACCCTTTTAAAGATGCTTTCTGTCCCCAGCACCTCTTCATTGGGTTTATCCTGTTAATCTGCACTACTACGAATAAAGCATTTGTCCGACTCCTGTCTAAAATAGCAGGGTCTTAAAGCAATGAGGTTTTTACTATAGATTATTATAGGTGAGCTAATTACGTGGTTGTGCCTACTAACTGCAAGACTTTAAATGATCTATCATATGATTGGAAACCCTTTGTTTCCAAATGTTTTCATTCGTGACTGACAAAACATCAGAAGGGCTATGTGCCTCCTGACATCAACTCAGCTACCGAGAAAATCTTTTATACAAAACATTTCCTCTCGGCTCCCTTTATTGAGCAGTTAGAGGGAGAAACTAATCCGGTTTCCAATTACTTGGTAAACCTATTTCTGTTTAAAGAGAACATCTGAAAAGCCTGCATCCTTTACATAATACTCTCACGGCCATTAACCATCTAAACCTCGGGTGAGCTCTCCAAAGCCTAATTACGCGTAGTAGGAACCTCACACGTTTGCTATCCCATCCCGACTCGTCTCTTTCTGCCTCAAGCACCTATGCAGGTCTAAAGGTCTGAACCTAAGTTTCTTTGGGAGCTTCCATCCTCCGTGCTAAACGTGTGTCTTCCCAGGCACTGTCACATGCTGCGCACTGGCCTGCCGAGGTTCCTCCGTTCCCCTAAGCGTTTAGGGAAAGCGGTTGATCCACAAGTCGCTACGCTCCGCCTGCTTGTTTGCGGCCTCGTCGCACACGCGACCAGGCTCCACACCACCAGAGGGAGCGGCACCACAGCCGCCCGCAAAGCAGGCGCGCACGAGGGGTCAGCCCATCCGCGCCTGCGGCGCTTCCGACGAGCGCTCGGCCAGGGGTGCGCTTAGGCCTGCGGGAAGGGCCCCGGAAAACTCAGTCCTTTCTCGTTGCCGCTTCCCAAAGCGAAACGCGTGTGTTCTGGAATCCTCACTGCTTTCCGCGACAGCCCGCCGGGGCCCAGGGGAGCGCTGCCCGCCGCGCCGCGCCTCGCCTCGCCACTGGGAAGGCAGGGAGCTCCCACGGAGGGAGAGGGAGGGCGCGCGCGGAGCGGCAGGAAGGAACGCCCGGCGTCGCCGTGGCGCCAGCGCGCGAAGGCCCGTCCCATGGGCCACTTCGGCCGGAAGTGGGCGGGCCCCCCCGCCCGGGCGCGGGGCTGCCCGGCTCGCGGGGCCGGCGTCTGGCGCGCCCGCGCGGCCCGGCGTTGTCTCCGCGGCCGGTGGCGGGCGGGCTCGGGCCTCGGAGGGCGGTGCCTGCGCAGGTGTTCCGTCGGCGTCAGAAACGGGTTTGATTCAGGGATCCATTCATGCTCCATCCCTGCGGTCTGTCGGATTGGTGGGGTAGCGCGCTGTCCCAGACACTTCGGGGGGGGGGCGGTGAAAAGTACATTCGGTGCGAATTACCCGAGTCCCGCCCCGCCCCGCGCGGCTTGTCGCGTTCGCGGCCCACCCGGCATGACTGCCTGACGCGACAGCGCGTCGGGGCCCTTCTCATGGAACTCGCGAAGTGTTTGTTTACGGAGGGGGCGGAGAGGGGAAACGGAAGGGGGCCAAGCCGCGCGGCGGACTTAACGTACGTCGTAGGTGAAGGACTGGGCAGACATTAATAATCATCATTGGAGACTGTTTTTGAATCTGACGTTTCAATCTTCATTTCGCTGGGCAGAAAGCCAAAACACACAGGTTGCCCGGTCCAGGACCGACGTCCAGCCAACCTCCTAACTTGGAGCGTCAGCGCCATGGCGACGAAGGAGACAGCCGACGCCGAAGCGGAGCCGGCCCTTTCGTCGGCCAATGGAAGCAAGCAAGCGGCTGAAAACCCGAACTATACGCTTCGATTCACGCTGGTGGGACATACGGAAGCAGTGTCGTCAGTTAAGTTCAGTCCTAACGGAGAATGGCTAGCAAGTTCTGCTGCTGATAAAGTAATTATAATTTGGGGAGCCTATGATGGAAAATATGAGAAAACACTTCATGGTCACAATTTGGAAATATCGGATGTTGACTGGTCATCAGATTCCAGTCGTCTCGTTTCTGCCTCAGATGATAAAACGTTAAAGATTTGGGATGTGAGGTCTGGAAAATGTCTGAAAACGCTGAAGGGGCACACTAATTATGTTTTTTGCTGTAATTTCAATCCACTATCTAACCTCGTCATTTCAGGATCTTTTGATGAGAGTGTGAAAATATGGGAGGTGAAAACGGGAAAGTGCCTCAAAACTCTATCTGCTCATTCTGACCCGGTTTCTGCTGTTCATTTTAATTGTAGTGGGTCCTTGATAGTATCAGGTAGCTATGATGGTGTCTGTAGAATCTGGGACGCTGCATCAGGTCAGTGTTTGAAAGTACTTGTTGATGATGATAACCCTCCTGTCTCTTTTGTAAAATTTTCTCCAAATGGTAAATATATTCTGATTGCAACTTTGGACAATACTCTTAAGTTATGGGATTATAGCAGAGGCAGATGCCTGAAGACATACACTGGTCATAAGAATGAGAAATACTGCATATTTGCCAATTTTTCAGTTACTGGTGGAAAGTGGATTGTGTCTGGTTCAGAGGATAACCTGATTTACATTTGGAACCTTCAGACAAAAGAGATTGTACAGAAATTACAAGGTCATACAGATGTTGTAATCTCAGCAGCTTGTCATCCTACAGAAAACATCATTGCATCAGCAGCATTAGAAAATGACAAAACAATTAAACTGTGGATGAGTAACTACTGAACTCTTTAGAGTCGAGCCAAGTTGGCAAAAAAAGGGATTTAAAAAGATGGTTTCTCTTAATTTTGGCATTGTTTTGTATTTTTAAATATTTCCTTGGATTATAAGATTTTAAGACCTATAACCTGAATTTACAAAGCAAGACAGTTGGAAAAGCAAGTCTAGAACCTAGGGCTTCTGACTTTTCATCCCGAGATCTGTTATTAATCTCTTGTGTCTGTCCTGAACAGATTTCCATTCTATTCCTCTCTACTATTCTAGAGGATGGGTGTATTTGAGAAATAATTAGAAGTAAGATTCACAAGACAGGAGGATGACTGATTAAAAGAGGGGAGCAAAGAAGTTTGGAAAAATTCCAAGGTTTTTGGTTTGGGAGGTCATATGAATAAGAGCATAAGCCTGGGATGATGCTGGATTGGAAATGTTATGTCAAATGCCACTCAAACACTTTAAGTAACAGCCTGCATGAAGGGACATGACATGCTCCATGAAATCAAATCTGTAAACTAGAAAAAAAAAAGTCATGGTTAGGTTTGTTCTAAACATTATAAATGACATTTTACTGAAGGACCTCTCAATGCCTTGCCAGATTGTGCTTGTATGATTTTCAAGCAAGCTAAATGTCTGAATGGTGAGGCTTTTCTCTTTCATTATGTGTCTGACCTAGAACTACCCATGCTTCAAATTCAGTTGAGAAATCATTTTGTGGAGTCATCACTAGCTTGCCTGACTCTAACCACAACTGACAGCTGAGTTAGGTTTTCTTGTTTCTTCTATAGCTTCTGTTTTATAAAGTTTCAAAATATATTATTTACCAGTTTGTATTGTAATGGTTTTATGGGCCATGTTTACAGTAAATTATGAGCTCCGTGGAGTCAAAAGTATGTTTTATTAATCTTTGTATTTCCAGTTTTTGTATGTAGAAGGGGCTTAATGTTTGAGGAATGACAGTGAATAATACTATCACTTCATTCATTCCTTGTCTAGTTTCAGTAAATTTTTAGAACCAATTTCCTTATAACTTATTTTTGTAGATTAAAATTAAAAGTGTCTGAGTATAGCCTCAAATATTAACTTTATTCAAACAGGGCTTATAGAAAATATAAAGTAGAAAATGGTTTTTGCCCACTATATAGAGACATGATAAACCATGAAAAAACATCTAGAAGCAAAAAAATAGTACAATGATAATTTAAAGCATCAAGGGCAAAACTCTTACTTTGTGTTCCACAGTACCTTATAGTAGTGCTCATTAAATCTGATTTGCTTGACAAGTTCTGAGGACCGTAAGATAATAGAATTATTAGTAAGATATGACTGCTAAGAAGTCAGTATGTGAGGGTTCTGGGAAAAGTGGGATTAGACAGGGCACATCTGAAATTCTGGCCAAAAAATTTATAAGTTCTTGAATAGGATAATGACACAAAAAGAAACGACTGTGTAAATTCTTGCTGCCTTGTAACATTTGTGAATAGTTTAATATTTTTATTATAATATCCAATATTGAACCCTTTAAAATGCTTCTTTAGAAGTTAAAAATGGTTCTGTTATATGAAGAAAGATTACTTATTTTAAAAGAAGTACATTAAAACTTACCCAAATTTAAAACATTGCTTTAGGTAAGATATAACATAAGTGTTCCAAAATAAGAAAAACGAATCTTCTAACTGCATAAGAAACAATGCTTTTTCATAATATGTTTGCAAGTGATAAAAATCAAAGAACTTGGTAACTAAAAAGAAGCTATGGTCAAATTACTCTAACATCAAGTATATAGACAGACATTAACATCAGATTATGAAGCTACAGGTAGACTGGTGAATTACATTTTACTGAGTGTAATATTAAACAAGTTCCTAAACAGCTGCATATATTATTCTGTAATCTCTTATAACCAACTGAAGAAAACTAGCAGGTTGGGATGGCTATGAGAACTTGTCACCTGTTATTACTCACGAAGCATGTGAGAATGAAATACTTAAAATAGAAACCAGCATCTATACCTAAAATGAGACCGCTTGGCATCCCAAAGTGAGAAACGTACCAGATGCAAATGCTTGTTTTTCGACACGTAATAAGAAAATGCACTTGTAAGATTGGTAATTGAGAACTTTAGTGTAAAGGCAGCAGAAAAAGGACCAGCTGGGAATTCTAAGCCATGGAGGAAATGAGGTTACTGTGCTGGCCCCAAGCAACTCCATGATGCTGGGATTTCAAAGTCCTCAGAAACATGTGGCCAAGACCACTCTCCTCACCTTGCCAGGCCATTTTCAAAGACCGCGCTCCCAAAAGCCTCTATCTGCCAGCACACCTAAAGATGGCAAAGTGTGGTCTGGCTGCTTCTCATGGCTGTATGAAAGAAGAACCATGGCACTTGGGGAGGTTAGCTCTCCAAGAGGCACTCGGGCGGTGTACTCAGCTGGTATTCATTCTCTCTCCAGAAGTGAAAACAGAGAGATGCAGAGCTAGAAGCCATTTTGGTAATGGGAATTAAAGTAAGATATGGTATCTGACTCTAAAGAAGAGTTAATATTTAAGTCAAACTAAGTTGTCTCATTTTTTATTCTTCCATTTTATCAAAAAAAGCTGAGGCTGCATTTAACTTGGATCAAAGTCATGAAATATGAACAAGTCATTTCTTTAAGAAAGTTTATTTGTACCTCTAGAGCAGAAATGGGAAATGCTTTAAGTTTGTACAAACCATACTTTTATGAAATGGATCCTCATACCACATTCCTTTTAATACAGGCTTGGTGCTGCAACGTTATTCCTGGATTTTCAAAATCCAGCCAACATGGACACCTCTGCTACTCTGTTTTGGCCTTCAGAGCTGCTTCTTCTCTCAGACGAGCTTTCTTTTCTAAGTTCAGGCTTGTTAAAGACTCGTGTCTTTTGGCAGCCTAAAATGAAACACATTTGAACAAGTGATTATTTATGCCAGTTTGGGGAGGATGTCATTACCTTGCACTGTCAGCAGGTCACTTAGTGCATTACAAGCACAACATAGTCTGCTGCATGCACACTGGGCACAAGAGTCCCCTCTGTGTTGCTTCTGCTTCCTCTAATGCTTTGCAGTACAGCAGTCCACCCATTCAAGCACAAGGAAAATACTATACCTCCACCTTTTCTTCCTTTTTGGCCTCTTTAAATCTAGCTTCTCCCTTTGTAATTTTTTTCTCATGTCTTTCGCTTTTTCCTTGCTTTAGTATTAAATACCTTCTCATTTCCATGTCGACCCTTTTTCCTCTTTCATTTTTCTTTGTTGCTACCATTTCTTCTTCCTCATTTGTATGCTTTCATACCCTTCTAGCTCCTTATTCCCCTTTTGCCAAAAAAAATTCAGCTTTGGGGATCCCAGACTTTACCCAAATGCTACCATCAATGACTTCCAGCAGTATGTTTCCTACTACTCTACTCCACCTTTGAGCAAACAGCAGTGGGGGAGAGGCAACCAACCTCTATCTTTGTTTCCCTCCCTGTAACCTGTTCTGTGATGCTTATATAAAAGAACAGTTTCAATTTTTTTAAACCAAATGAGTGAAAGTAGCACCCTATAAGGCGGTATTTTCTTATAACTGTGTAATTTCACATGTAAAGAATTAGGTATGGGAAAGGGAGAAGAATGAAAATGTAAATTGATAGAATAAAAGATATGATGGCTAATTTCTCTCTTCTAAATAACATTAAGTTCAAAAGTTCTTCATTCCAGTAGCACCAATTTTTTAGAAATGGATAGTTCCATAAAGACAGACAATATGAATTTACAGTATAGAACAGGAGAGGAACTCTCAAGTACACAGTGTATATGCCCTTGGATGAGGCTAGAGATTCTAAGGAGTAATTTGTTTCTGAAGTAAACTCAGTAAAATCAGGTATAAACAAAAGCAGTGCAGATTTCTCAGAATTCTAGAAACTGCTATGTCCTATCCACATGCTTCTTTAGGTTTCAATCAAAACTAAGAACTTGAGGACAAAGATGGAGACAGAGGAAAACAGAAGTAGGGCAGGAACAGAGTTGTCAAGAGAACTTCCCCCAGGTCTGCACACAGCCCTTAGTGCTACCATAAGTTCAGCCTAAATGGTTGGTATTTTCCATTCCACAACTCTAGAGAGAGGCAGAAGTTCACTTCCTTTTACTCTGGACTCCCTGGGATAAGAAAGTCAGTCACCACTGGGCCTGTAGAAGAACCTTTTTAATGTCCAGTATTAGATATGAGACATCTCTTTATAAATAGAAGCTTTGATACACAGAATTAGACATATCAAAATAAGGGTTTGACCAGTGCTGCTACATATAAAAGTAACTATTTTAATCACAAGATACTATACTATGAAGTTTGGTAACTTGCAAACTTTGCTCTAAATTTTTATCTTGCAACTTAATTAGCTATGTGACTTGGGAAAATTATTTGAAATCTTTTAAATCTTTTCCTCTTCTATAAAAGTTACTAGGTTCTTAGGGTTATTGTGGTGATTAAATGAGTTTAACAATACCTGATACATGATAAGCACTAGATACTTGGGGGCAATTTTACTATCACCTCAATTAAGTCTAGGTTCAAACTGTGGCTATGCCACTAGGGAGATGCAGGACCTCAGACAAATTACTAAAGCTTTCTTTTAAAAAAAATTTTTTTTTTGATTTTTCAATTACAGTTGACATACAATATTATGTTTCAAATATTCAACATAGTGATTAGACATTTATATAATTTATGTTCACTCCAGTAAGTCTAGTACCCACCTGACACCATATATAGTCATTACAATATTACTGACTATATTCCCTAGGCTGTACTTTATGTCCCCATGAGTCTTCTGTAACTGCTAATTTGTATTTCTTAATCCCCCTTCTTCACACATCCTCTCTTATCTGGCTACCATCAAAATGTTCCCTGTATCTACGAGTTTGTTTCTGTTTTGAGTTTGTTTCTGTTTTGTTTTTTAAATTATACATGTAAGTGACATCATTTGATATTTGTCTTTCTCTGTCATATTTCACTTAGCAAAATACCTTCTAGGTCCATTCATATTATTGCAGATGGCAAAATTCCACTCTTTTATGGTAATATTCTACTGTACATATGTACAATTTCTTTATCCATTCATTACTGATGGACACTTAGGTTGCTTCCATATTTTGGCTATTGTAAATAATGCTGCAAGGAACATATGGATGCATATGTCTTTTTGAATTAATGTTTTGGGTTTCTTCAGATAAATACTTAGAAGTGGGATTAATGAGTCTTGTCTCGTGTTATAGCCTTTGTTTTAAAGTCTGTTTTATCTGGTGTAAGTTTTTCTACCCCAGCTTCCCCCTACCATTTCCATTTGTATAAAATATCTTTTACCATCTCTGTACTTTCAGTGTGTGTGTGTGTCTTTTGGTCTGAAGTGAGTCTCTTGTAGGCAGCATATGTAAGGGTCTTATTTCCTTATCCATTCAGCTACCCTATGTCTTTTGATTGAAGCATTTAATCCATTCATATATAATTATTGATAGGTATGTAGTTACTGCCATTTTGTTATTCATATTTTTGATCTTTTTCTTCTTAGTGAAGTCCCTTTAACATTTCTTGTAACACTGGCGTAGGGGTGATGACCTCCTTTAGCTTTTTCTTGTCTGGTAAGCTCTTTATCTGTTCTTCCATTCTAAATGATAGCTTTGCTGGGTAGTATAATCTTGGTTATGGAGTCTTTGCTTTACATCACTTTGAATATTTTATGCCAATCCCTTCTGGCGGGAGCTCCCATGTAATTGCTTTTTTCTTGCTGCTGTTCAGGTTCTCTGTGTTTAACCTTTGGCATTTTAATTATGATATGTTTTGGTATAGGCCTCTTTGGGTTCATCTTCTTTGGGATTTTCTGCGCTTCTTGGACTTGTATGTCTATTTTCCTCACCAGGATAGAGAAGTTTTCCATCATTATTTCTTCAAAAGCATTTTCAATTCCTTGTTCTCTCCCCTCTTTCTGGCATCCCTATGATGCAAATATTGGTATGCCTGATGTTGTTCCAGAGACCACTTAAACTATCCTCAATTTTTTGGATTTTTTTTTTTTAATTTTTGTTCTGATTAGGTGTTTTCTGCTACCTTATCTTCCAAATTGCAATTTCCATCCTGCTTCATCTAATCTACTGTTGCTTTCCTCTAATGCAGGGGTCCCTAAGCCCCAGGTCACAGACCAGTACTGGTTCATGGCCTGTTAGGAACCTGGGCCCACAACAGGATGTGAGCAAATGAAGCTTCATCTGTCTTTGCAGCCCCTCCCCAGCACTAGCATCACCACCTCAGCTCCACCTTGTATCATCAGGCATTAGATTATTATAGGAGCATCGGTCCCTGGTGCCAAAAAGGTTGAGGACTGCTGATCTAACATATTCTTTATTTTAGTTATTATATTCTTCATTTCTGACTGAGCATCCTTAAAACCAGTGTTTTGGTTCTACATTTGGTAGATTACCTGTCTCCATATTGTTTAGTTCTTCTTCTGGAGCTTTGTTCTGTTCTTTCATTTGGATTGTCTTTGTTCCCTCATTTCGGCTGCCTTCCTGTTTGTTTCTATGTATCAGGGAGAGCTACTATGTCTTCCAGTCTTACTAAAGTGGCCTTATATAGCAGGTGTCCTGTGGGGCCCAATGGCACAGTCACCCTGGTCACCTGAGTTGGGAGCTCCAAGTGTGTCCCTTGTGTGGGCTGTGTGTTGTAGTTGAGCCTACATTTGCTATTTGCAAATCAATAGGAGGGACTACTGAACATGCTATTTGCAGGTCAATAGAAAGGACTGACTGGCTGAGTGACTGGCTGAGGCTGGCTTGTGACTAAATGGAGGAGCTATT
Source organism: Cynopterus sphinx (assembly GCA_030015415.1). Lineage (NCBI taxonomy): Eukaryota > Metazoa > Chordata > Mammalia > Chiroptera > Pteropodidae > Cynopterus > Cynopterus sphinx. The sequence continues at coordinate 53,681,348 of CM057380.1, forward strand.
GTGCAGGAGCTGACCCTGCACAACAGCGCAGGACTAGCTAGCTTTTAGCAAGGTGCTGCTGCTGTAGAGTCTGCCCTTTGTGTGTGTCATTTGTGGAGGAGGTTAGGTAGTGCTCTGGTGTGGTCTGAAATTACCATAGGGTATGTTGGTTTGGGGCCTCTTGAATAGGGCTCTGGTGTATATCAAGGTCAGCTGCTGCCTGAGCCCTGCCCAGGGCCACTTGTTATGAGCTACATAGTGATCTGGAGATGGTTGCCACTTGTGCTGGGCTTGGACAAGCCTGGGAGGCTAAGCTGCAAACTGAGACATCTGTGATAACTAACACTATTTTTACTTTACATAAAACTAATTTAGTCCTTCTCTTTGCCAAAGATAGAACTGGCTATTTATCCCAGGCATGATATCTCAGGTTTGTCCCTACTATGTCTCATTTTATTTCTTATAACTTCCTGAGTAGAAAGTAGCTTCCTCTTATCAGAGAATAAGTACGAGGGTCAACCCCTGATTTCTTCTAGGTCCTTTGTGGAAAACAAACAGAGATAGAGAGGAAGTCCACTCTCACCTTCTTGCCCTCAATAACCATCAGGATGCATCCTGCCACTGTCAGGGCAATCATTATATAGCTGATCTTCACCCGGAGCTTGTTCTTTGCAGCATCGAGCATCTCAAACCTAATAACACAGTGAGGTCATGAGAGAAAGTTAACTCTCTCTTTCTGAAGTTGCCAGTGGGATATAAAGCTCTGCATACTACAAATTAGAATTGGAGTGGTGCCTATAAGTATAGAAAAGGAGGTGGGGCCAGAGATCCTGTAGAACTTTGAGGAGAATGAGGCATTTTCACAACTCACTTTATATTGATACCTAAAATACAATACAATAGCATAAACTTACAGTAGGAAAAGAAAAAGAGAGAGTGTGGCCAAAAAAGAGAGCAAGGCATATAAATCTATGCTTGCTATGGTGGGCCCTGATTTTGGTTCTCATGTTTCATATTACCAGCCAATGCTAAAAGTGGAATCAGTAGCTGTTTCTCCTTGAAGTTCTTAAGATATTATGTGACATAATGATTATCTGACCAACATCCTGACAACAGATATTGCAATGAGCTTTATAAGTTCAACACAAAACACAATTCAGAAGAAAACACAGGGGACAGTTAAACAGTGTGCTCTTTATACCTAGCTTTTTGCTCTCTGCCTTGAACCAAGAATATCTGGAATAGCAGAAGGACCCTTTAAGCAATGCTTCCTTAATGTTTATCTTTTAACTAATGTTTTGCTAAAATTGAGTGGCAGTGAACTTGAGCTCTTTGGCAAGTGACTCCTCTAATGTGTCCACTGAACCCATGTGCCTTAAGAGAAAGTTGAGAGTTGGATTATTGTTCTTGTGTGAAAATTGAGAGGCCAAACGAGAAAGAGTCTAAAGAGAAGGCCCTTCCACCTTGGTGATTCTGCAGATGGGCAATGGGTTGAAGTTATATTACCTGAGTGTCTGGTAGAACCTTGGCAGGGCATGTGGAGTCCTAGTGGGCCTAGGACAGGGAATTGGCCTACTCAGTGGGGTGTAAATAGGAAGTGGTTATCTCCAGAGGATGGGATCGGGAATGCTTACCTTTTTTTCCCCTAGATTTTTAACACTCAGTACATTTGAAATCAGGGGAAGTAGGGAGGGAAAATAAAAGGAAGCACAGGATCCAGAACATTTTAGGTGGAGAAACTTGAAAACAAATACACTGAGATATAAGAGCTAGGACTCGGAGAAACAATGCACAGAATTTTCCAGACACTGAAGATGGCCCTGCAGGGTGGGAGGCACCAAGAACAACTGCTAAGGACAGTGAATTGCTCTATTAAGAGCTTTTAAGATCCTACCAACCACCAACTAACTACTTATGTAGGCAATAGTTTATGTGAACTGTTATTTCCAACTGAAGTGCTATGATCTTCATGAGAAGTGATATATTCCACATTTGATGGAACATTTGAAAAGTGAAATGCATTTATATAAGGCCATGACGTTGTCCTCCATTCTACAGAGAGCAATCAGAATGGGTAAATAGTGCCTATTCAGAACTACCAGCACAAGGATAAACGGTTGCCCAAGCCCAGAGAAAGGGCCTCTAGAGTGATTCTCTAGGTAGTACTTTGGGCCTGAGGGGATCTAGGAACCACCTTCAAGGGTGACAGAGGAAGGTATACATAGCGAAGTCTATATAGCACCTATGAGGGCCATGTGTGTGTGTGTAATCAGCTTGTTTTCTGCTGGGATTTTAAGGAAGAAACTGAGACAGGCAAGAACTTGTTATCATTGATATTTCCAACATGCTCTTATTTCTTGGGAGAGTACACTGTCACTTGAGCTAAGAAAGACTAGGGCCTTCCTGCTGAAATAATTTTAGTGAAAATAATGTCCTATTTAATCTGACTGGCAGATGCATAAGGGCTCTGTTTTAAAGCTGTTGTAAACAGAAAACAAGTAATGATTTGTTTTCTAGTTATCTTCCTGAAAAAAAAAAAAAAAGTACCCTGAATGATCTTTTGCAATCAAGACTTGAAACCAGAAGCCATAACATACAGGAACAGTTTTTGTTTTGTTTTGCTTTGCAAGAAGGGAGTGTCCAGAAGCTTTGTCCCAAGTCCCTGTCTCTGAAGAGGATAAATGCCCCACATGGGAGTTGGCATCTATTTCTCAGAATTGCTCTTGGCCAAGATGCAAACCAATCAGTGGAGCAGTGGTTCTCAACTGGTGGTGATTTTGCCCCCAGTGGACATGTGGCAATTTGTGGAAACATTTTTGGTTGTCAATATTGAATGCTATTTGCATCTAAGAGGTGAAGAGGCCAGGGTTGCTGCTAAACACCCTACAATATACAATGTACAATGTTGCAGTTCCTGCTGCAACAAACATTATCTGGCCCAAAATGCCAACAGTGCTGAGGTAGAGAAACCCCAGGTTAGAGGAATCTGTACTCATTACCTACAGACTGAAAAAGTCCCAAGATCCCAGAGGTGGTTTTAGAGAGGCACTCTTTCCTGGCTCCCAGAAAGAGAATATGTTGCTTTTAAATACTTAAGAGGATTTTATAGAATATAGTTATTGTCACTGGTACCTAACAGATAGACCCAGATTAAAACAAACTAAAAACTGAACTGTTTAGTCACATATCTGTAGCTAAGAGAGGAAATCAAATGAACTGACTTCAGAGCATCCAACAGCTCTTCACTAGGCACTACATATCAGTGATAAGACAGGTTTTCCAGCACTATACTTATACTTATTCCAGGTACTTGCCAAAGAAGAAAAATTTAGAGAAGTGGAAAAATTTTAAATTTGGTTGAAACGTTTTAACAGCCAGATTCAGAGGAACTGCTTTTCCTTTAAAACAGATCAGTGAGAAATGAAAACTGCTTACGACCCTAAGTTCAGCACTCACGAGACAGTCTCTGGGATTTCATCTTCCTTTTTGAAGCGACCTGACCACACCAGGATCTTCCTCTCCCAATCCGTAGGTTTGTGTAATGGCACTCTGTGGGTATAAGTGTCTATGAAAAAAACAGGACAATATATCTTACTTATGTGAGATTATGACTCTCAAATTTAGCAAGAGGAAAATGCGATTTGTGCCATTTTAGAGCTATTGTGTCTAAATTTATGCCACCTGAATAGGTTTCATTAATAAGTTAGGAGTAGAGATATAACCATTGGTACAAAAGGAGAGCCAGTGAGGTTGATAAAGAGAAGAAGGCGGCCAAGGGCTGAGTCTTGGGCATGGCCCAAGAAAAAGGACAGGAAGAACAGGCAACAGAGGAAAACAGAGTGGCCAAAGAGGCAGTTGAACAAAGGTCAAAGGGTATAAACATTTTTAAGCTCTTAATAAATATTCTTTGAGGATAGTTTCTCTCCACTCGTCAAGACCTGTCTGGCCCCTAGTATACTGCCATGGAGAAGCAACAAGTAAATAGTTTTTAGGACCCTGTGATTTATAAATTATGCTCCTTCTTCCTGTAGTGGTAACAGTGAGAAGGCTTTAAGTTAGGGATAGGAGTAAATGTGGCTGAAGTTAATGCCCGAATCAGAGTGTAGCCCTAAGTTATAATTTACCCAAAATGTCATTTCTAAATTCGGTTCATCTTCAGGGTTCCTTAAAAGATAATTTCTAGGCCACTATTTACTTTTATATTCTGTTCTCCTGCAAAAAGCTCTAGTCCAATCTTTGAGGCAAAAGATAAAAAGGACAAATGAGGAAAATGAAGAAATTATTGCTACATGTGAGCATATCCGATGTCAGTACAATTCAGAGGCCTGAACTACATGACTACATGATCAGGTATGATGTAGGAAACCCTGTGATGATCACCTCTCTTTTAGCTTTGTTTGTTTGTTTGTTTGTTTGTTTTTAGGCGAGGCAACCCTTGGTTGACCTCGCAGATTGCAAGGACTTTGTCAGTTTACAATCCCTTAATTTTTTTATTTTTTAAGCCTATAGTACCTGGTCTTCCTAGGTGGTCTCTCATCCAAGTACTAACCAGGCCGACCCTGCTGAGCTTCTGAGAGCAGATGGGATCTGGCTTGTTCAGGGTGGCATGGCCGTAGACTTCTTTTAGGTTCTTTTGAGTCCAAATTATCCTACTCTTTGAGAACTGCCTAGTCCGTAAGTGGAAAAATTAATCAAAACTTACGGGGTGGAGCTTTTGGACTTTCCTGGGGTTTGGTGCAAAATCCATTTTTCTTCAAATCAGAGTGTCTGGTAAGCCTTAAAAATGAGGAAGCATCTCTGTTGCATAACCTAAGCCAATTTCCTAGAAATGAGAGAAAGATGTTTTAGAGAAAGCAAATCTGATGTCTCAAAATGAGAAATGCCTGCAAGGTACTTATTTTATTTATACAAATTAGTTGATTTAAAAAATGAATACACATGTAAGATACACATGATTGGTGTTGTTTTAAAATATACGTGTGTTGATCAGGAAATTAGGAATTTACAACATAAACATTTTATCAGCTGTAAGTTTTATAAAAGTACTTCTCACATGTCTTATCATAACAATAATGGTTCTGGTGAAAATATTATGTATTACAGCATCCGCTGTTTAGGTAAATAAAGATTAGCAACCTTCCAGAAGTAATAAACCAATACACCAAATTGCCAGTAGTGTTCTGGTAAACTCTAGGTAGAGAGCTGTAATGGCAAGGGGCTCTAGAAAGCCTTGTTCCTTCTAGATATCGGCTTCAGATGTAATTATGAATTACATATAATTTTAAAACTACATATATATAAACGTATAAAACTGTATTATTAAATATAGTAATATAGGTAGTTAATTCTTAAAATCTAAATTCTAAGCACCTGTAGAGAGTAGCATTAGATCTCATGTACTCACCACCCAGTTTCAACAATTATCAATACATAGCCAACAGTTTCATCTGAACCCCACTATTCCTTAACCCTTATTTTAAAACACAAACGTATTAGTTCATCCATAAATACTTCAGTATACATCTAAAAACAGTACCTTTTTAAAATCACATCTAGAATACCATTTATATGACTAATAAATAATCCCCGGTTATCAATACATTATGATCAAATATGATGATTCAATTTCCTGAATGGGTTCATAACTTTTTAGTTTATTCTAAATAGGTGCACACATTGAATATGATTAATGCTTCCTCTGTAGGTCTCCCTGGCTGCTCCATACTCTTTTTTTCTTGTAATTTGTTGAACAAACTAAGGTCTCAGATTCCACAGAATTTTTCTCACTTTACATTTTGTCGATGGCATCCCCATAGTGTTTAACATACTTATCTAACTCCCTTATTTCTTGTAAACAGATTTTTGAGGTTTGATTATATTCAAGTAGAAGTTTTAGCAATAATTCATAGGTGGTACTGTGTACCTCCTAGTGTATCTCCAGCCAGAAGCATACATGAATCGTCTTTCTTTCTGTGCTATTAAGATTGATCACTAGATGACTTTGATCTCACTTATCCCTTAGGAAGTTCCCCACTGACCTTTTATCTATTGTTTTTGGTGTTAGTTACCTAGACCTACTGTTTCAGTAGGGGCTGCAAAATGGAAGTATTCTTTTCTACATTAACTATTTGGTTATCCTAACGTAAAAGATATACAGATAGTGTGGAATAAATGCTTGATTCTTTCCCTTAGCCAGTTTTCAAATTAATGAATTGGTTTCCTAGCAATTTCCACAGGTGACCTTTCGTTTAAAAGAATCTTGAAGAACTCTTGTATTTTAACACATATTTCTGAGTCCATTTCTAATTTTTCTTTTTGATGCTCAGATGTTCCCATCTTTCATCGCTGGGAACTCGTCTGAGTTAGCCCATAAATGTTTTTAGTGTGTGCTCAGTGATCACTAACTCCCCTTCTGACAGCACGTTCCAGATTCATTTTGAATGCCTCTGCCCCTGATTCAAAATGAGACATTCCCCTTCAAGATGATCTGATTCCTTAAAAGAGAAATGTTTTTAGAGATCCTTAGGGAGGGCGGTTCATTAATGGATTTGTCGTTGCTGCCAAGCCTTTTCTGTGAACAAAGCTAGGAAATATATTCCTAAACTTAGTTTCCTTCACCTCAGCCTCAGCATGTAAATTTTTAATCAGTTGATAATTTATCAGAATTCCAAGCAGAGACAGCCAGAAGTAGTATTTTTTTTTTGATGGTATCTCAGTATGTTTTTAATTTAATTTTATTAGTTTCAAATACGTAGTGCATTGGCTAGATATTTATAAAGTTTATACAATGATTCTTTCTCTCCTCTGGCTCCCACCTAGCCATTACATTACTGCTGATTACATTCTCTATGCCGTGCTCCCCATCCTCATGACTGTTGTAGAAATGTTGCAGGATAAAATCAGACCAGCAAGAAACCAAGCACCACCACTCGGAGAGTTGGATAACTCAGGTTTATTATGCTGATGGTCCCAGATGAGCTAGTGCTCTGAAGATCGGGGCCCTGAGCTCAGTTACAACCTTGCTTATATAGGGCTTATCCGAACAATTACATTTGGCCAGTTGGCAGGGGGCGGATTGCTTAAATTGTCCTCAGGCAGTTACAGTGTGGGAGTTGCTATGGGTTACAGGCAGTTACAAAGAGAACTTACGCAATACACTTGTTATCTAGACAGAACAAGCAAAAGGGAGGATGAGTCTTTAGTTAATTTTGAGGTCACTCTTCCCTTAGACCTATGTAGCAAGCATATCTACAAAAGCAGTACAAAGAGCTAATTATAAGGTTAGCCTTTCAAATGAAAATTCCTCTTCAGGACCATCTATCATCACTAATTTGCACTTTTTTAACCCTTCACTCCATTCTTCCAGCTCCCCAAATTCCCTCCCCTCTGGCCATCACCAGATTGTCCTCTATATTTGTGAGTCTGTTTCTGATTAGTTTATAGCCAGAACTAGTTTTGATGAAGGTGTCATAATACAAGACCAGGGCTGGTATAGGATTCAGAGTCAGACCACAAAAGAGCCCTAGGGTCATAGGACACAAAAGGAGGGGAGCACTGCGAAGTAGAATGAAACAGGAAAGCAAGATGGAAAGACAGCAGTGATGAATCTAAGGTCCTGGCATGCCATGACAAAAAAAGAGAAATGCCTAAGACTTGGCTTTAATGCAACAAAAATGTGCCCTCATAGCTTTGTGGTTTAAAGGCTGACAAGGGAATTCAAGTAGTTTTTAAAATCTATTTGTTAGTGGACAAAGTCTTTACCTTTAAAGTTCTAGACTCCTTTTCGGGTGTCTTTGTAGCTTCAGAATTTAGAGGGAATAGGAGTAACATGTATGGTTACAAAGGTAGGCTCCCAACCGGTGGAGAAACAAGATTTACTAATTTTTTTTCTCTTGCTGTTAAAAAAATTTTTGAATTGTATTTGTATAAGGATTTTTAAAATAACACCTTTATTGATACATTCCATTATCATCCAGTTCATCCTTTTAAAATATAGAGTTCTGTGATTTTTTAGAATATTCACAAAGTTGTGTACTGATCACTACTAATTCCAGAAGATTTTCATCATCCCAGAAAGAAACCCCAAATCCACTAGCAGTCACTTTTTTTCCCTCCCTTCAATCCTAGGAAACCACTAATCTTTTTGTCTCTACGGATTTGTATATTCTGGGAATTTTACATAAATGATATAAAATCATACACTATGTGGCCTTTTATGACTGGCTTCCTTCATTTATCTAGTATCAAAGGTTATCCACGTTGCAGCATTTATCAGTACTTTTTTCTTTTTACTGGCAAATTTAATTCCATTGCATACACAGCCCAGATTTTGTTTAAATATTAGTCAGCCAATGAATATTTACATGGTTTCCACTTTTTGACTATTATGAAGAATGCTGGTATGGATGTTTGTGTACAAGTTTTTGAGTGAACATCGATTTTCATTTCTTTGGAGCATATACTTAGAGGTGAAATTGCTGGTTCGTATGATAACCCTATGTTCAATCAGTTGAGGAACTGCCAAACTTTTTTCCAAGTGCTGTAACATTTTACATTTCCATCAGCAATGCATGAGGGTTCCAATTTCTTCTCACCCTGTCCTACCCTTTTTTTTTATTAAAGCCATCCCAGTGGGTGTGAAGTGGTATCTCGTTGTGGTCATGCTCTGCATTTCTCTACTGAGCAATGACATTCTCTACTGAGTAATGACAATGAGGATTTTTGCATATGCTTATTAGCTACTTGTATATCTTCTGCAGAGAAAGTGTATTCAGCTCCTTTAATCATTTCTTAACTGGGTTGTCTTTTTATTACTGATTTCTAAGGGTTTTTTATATATTTTGGAAACAAGTTCCTTATCTGATATATGTGTATACATTTTCTCCCATTTCATAAGTTGTCTTTTCACTACCTTGATTATGTCCTGTAAGCACAGAAATTTTTAATTTTGATGAAGTTTAACTTAACCATTTTACCTTTTGTGGCTTGAGCTTTTGGTGTCATATAAAAGGTCACAACATAATTCCTAAGAATGTTATAATTTTAGCTTTACCATTTAGGTCTGTGATCCATTTTGAGTTAATATTGGCATACTGTATGTGGAAGGGATCCAACTTCATTCTTTTGCGTGTTGATATCCAGTCCTTCCACCACAGTTTGTTGAAACGACTATTTTTTCCCATGTTGGGTTGTTTTGGCACAATATAGGTAATCAATTGATGAAAAATATAAGGGTTTATTTCTGGACTTTCAATTCTATTTCACTGATCCATATTCCCTTGTATTCTTTGTGTTTTGCATTAGAAATCTATGTTCTATGTTAGCGTGGTGGTCAGCTAATAACTGGACAGAGATTTCTTTAAATGCATTCCACCAACATGTTTGTCAGCCTTTGCTGAAGGACTGTGTATGTTGGGCCATCTCTGGGGTGGGGGATGAGAGGTAGAGAAGTTAACAGTGAATTAGCTCTGAGTCAGGAAAAAATAAAATAAAATAAAATAAAAATAAAAGGCAAGCAAACCCTGCGAGTGGGGATTTTTAGGGGACAGCCGGGCAGGTCAAATAGTAGCAATTGCCTGGGGCTGGGAGTTTTAAGGCACTCCAAATGGATTCTGCCTTCTTCAAAGTCTGCTAGGCTGCTGGTTTCCATAGTTATCATGATTGTGAGGCTATTAGTTTTCAAGGCTACTATGAAGCTGAGAGAAGACAGAAATCAGTTAAAATTCCACAAGGCTTCCTGTTCATACCATGATTAAGTTATTTTTCTTGGATAAATACTACTTAGATTGTCATAAGCCTCTGGTTACTTTCTAGAATTCCGAAAAAGTTGATTTTAAGACTTTTTGGCAGTGTTTCATCACTTTTATATATAGGAGTGGATTTTCAGAGGTCCTTACTCTGACATACCAGAAGCTGGAACCTCAAATTCTGTAAGGATCTGTGGTTATCTACAGTCTGGTTTCTTTCATAAGAGGTCTCATTTATTTCAGTTTTCTAGGTCTGTAATCCCAGAAAGTTTTGCCTGGTTCTGGGTAATCACACCATCAGTGCCATCTACTGGCAGCAAATGTACACTATAAGAAGAGTCAATAAATAACAGAGCTCGGCTTGTTTCCTCATTTTAAATGTGGATAACGTTGTATTTACTTCACCATGGCTGATTTGAGGGTTAAAAAATAATAATAAATAAGAACATTTGGCAAGGCGCTTGAAACACAGCAGGTACTCTAAAGATTAAGTTTGTTTTGAAGACACTACTTAAAACATTAATCTTCAAAATATTTCCAGAGCACTTTTCAATTTTACCCCTAAAGTGGTCAGAACTTCTGACCAAGATAATTATGCAGTTACCAGGGCATGAGAAAATCCTATAAAACTCTTCAATAGTTTTTTATAGCTCTCAAGATTAAAATAAAACTATGTAATGCTGATTCTCAAACTTCAGTGTGCATCAGAACAACCAGAATGGCTTGTTAAATAAAACACAAATCACTGATACAGAATCAATAGTTCTGAGGAGGAGGTTCGGAATTTGCACTTCTAACAAGTTCCTAAGTGAAGCTGCTACTTTTGGTTTGGAGCTACACTTTGAGAATCACTACGGCTTTTTAGAAATATTGTGGTAAAAGATATGAAACACAAAATTTACCTTTTTAACCACTTTTAAGTGTACAGTTCTGTGGCATTAAGTAGTCACATTGTTGTGACCACCATCCACCACCATCATCATTAATCTCCAGACTTTTTCATCTTCCCCAGAGAACCACTGGTTTAATGTGAACTATAAAAACCCCATCTCATACCATCCTGTCCCATTCCTCTATGGCAGGCACTGAGACAGAAAGGAACAACGAGAACTGGCAGTGAACTAGAAGGACTCTGCTCTCTAAACAGGAAACAGAAAAAGAATCAGTATTATTTCCTTAGGTAGATGTCTTTCCCCATTCCCCTTAATTAGAGCAAAGGTGGTTTTAGAAGAATAGAACGGAGAGAGACAGCTGAGGAGAAAGAAGCTGCCTCTCAGCTCAGTATGGATAATAATGACAAAGCAAAAATGCAATTATGTACATCTACTTACTATTAGTCACATAAATGCATGTTTGGAGATATTCATTCATTCAACAAATAATTGAGTACTACCATGTCAGGCATTTTTTAGACATAGCAGGGAAATTCTGTTTGAGAATGCCACTTTTAAAAGAAGTAAGGGAGCTAGCTATACATATCTATATGCAGATATCCGATAGAAGGCTATTCCAAAAAGAAACCAAAGTAATGTAAAGGCTCTAAAGTGATTCTAGGGACCACAAAAAGGTGGCCAGAGTGCCTGGAACGGTGAATAATGGGGAAAGAAGTAGGATTTGAGATCATATAGGTACTCCAGGTAGAAGTGGGTGATAAGGACTTGAAGGCATGAGAGGTTTACCTAAAACAGAAAATATTTCCCAACTTTTTCTTACAACTTCATACTGAAGGCCAATAATTTTTACCTGATTAAAACATACACAAACATAATCTTATATATACTAGAAATAATAGGCCAATGTAAAAAATTATTTTAAAAAACTGACATCACTAAAAAAAAAAAAGCATAAAAGTTTTAGTACCATTATTAAGACCTTTTTTTAATCTCAAAGAGATAGAATATTTTGCCCAGACATCCAAGGCAGAAATTTTCCATCCTCTAGTGGACCATAACTAAACACAAACATATAAACGAAAAGAAAAACAGCCCTTTAGCCCTCTGGCTGCTCCTGCAGCCTGTTCCTGGTTAGCTCTGTATCCCTAGGGCCCTAGCAGGAAGTCCAGATGAAGCCTCACAGCTGCTCCTAAGACTCTGACAGGCAAATGCCTGGTTAATCTTAAAAGTAGAGGTTCTCAAACTTTAGTGTACATCAGAATTACCCAGAAGACTTGTAACACAGATCACTGAACCCCATTTCCAGAGTTTCTAATTCAGTAAATACGGGTGGAGTCTAGGAATTTGCATTTCTAAGAATTTCCCAGGTGATGCTGATACTGTTGGTCTGGTGGCTAATTTTTTGAAAAAATCAGTGCCTTAGAGGTATTGCTGCTAGTTGGAGGATATAATGAGTCAGCTGGGATGAAGCTGGTTCAAGTACTGGCTTCTGCCCTGTTGTCCCCTCCATTCTATGAAAAAGCCTTTCCAACCTCATGATGGACAGTGCAGAGAGATGGGGATGGATGCCTTTTTTCCTCAGAATCTTCCAAGATCTGCCTGGATAGCCATTAGTGATGTGATCTGGGACATTACCAATTTCTGGGAATCAGTGATGATGAATGAAGGTTTAATGAACACTGGAGGAGAAAAAGGCTTTTAGAAGATTATCTAATTTAGAGTTTTTTAAACTGTCAAGATCAGTTGTCAGTATGTCAAGAATGCTGCTAGTTATGAAGTTTGCCAGTGGTATGCTTAAAAATAAAATCATGGCATTTGTTTAAACTTGTAAAACTGTATATCACAAATAGCTCTGATATATGCAAACTTTAAAATATCAAGCAGGACATTTGGGGAATCCCAGGATGGAAGTGACAAATACATCTAACTGTATTAGAAATGTAGGACATACCTAACCTTGTAACCTTCATGTGGGAAAAAAAGGAAATGACCTAAGTAACTTTAGAAAACATTGTTTTGACTGGAAACTAAACTAAAAACAAAAAGAACTATATATAAACACTAATTGGCAATTTTTTTCTTATAGGAGCATGAGTTAACAATTATAAAACTATAAGTACACTAAGGTTGAAGTAAATATATAGTAGATAATGAGAACCAGGTTTCTCACTGTCAGAGAAAGTGAAGGTAGAAGTTCCAAAAGCAAGGGTGGAAGTCTAGAAAGAAACCTGTGGTGCTAGACAGAGTCAGAGAACTCAGAATGAACTCTTAGCTCTGTGTGTGTGTGTGTGTGTACAGCAAAATAATATAAATGTTATATATATAATTTGCATATATTTGTAAATATACAGATATTAGATGGACAGATACAGACATAATACAAGCTGATGTATACACATGGCTTAGTATACATACATGTATTTCCCACAGGTGGGCCTGAAATCAGTAACACTTCAGCAGCAAAAAGCACATTCAGTGCCCAGATCTTGGTTTCTAAATACCATTATCTAATAAAAGGAACTGGGGCTCCTTGAAGAAAAATGGTTGATTCTAGCTTGGGGCAGAGAGAATATAAGATGAATCTGGAACATCCTGCAGCACAGAAAGGAAAAACGTTTTTCAAAAAACAAAAGGATGAGGGCATATAAAGGGACACAGGAGCTGATCTGATGGGGTCTAAACTGGAATAATTTGAGCAATAAAATAATATAGTAATAGATTATAATTTAGGGTATAAAATATACAAGTCCATACTGACATAAATAACTGAATGAATTAATGAATGAAGCGGGGAGAAGGGACAAATTTTCCTTAAAAAAAAAAAAATCCCAATATGTATAAATACTCTTCCCTCCTGGATCTCTTTCCCCTTGAGTGTGGGTTGGATTTAGTGACTTGCTTCCAAAGAATAGAGTATGGAAAGGGAAAAATAGTAACTTTACAAGGAAGAAGCAAACCAGCCAAGGTTAAAATTACCAATTACAAATCATGTAGAAATCATGTACTGTCTAATATGATGTGATGACATCTAATATGATGTGATGAGAAGGGCACTTTACCTCTGTGTGCTTTATTCTTCCCCAAACCCATAATCCCAGTCTCATCATGAGAAAGCATCAAATAAACCCAAATATAGAAACATTCTACAAACTATCTGACCAGTATTCTGTCAAGATCATGAAAATCATAGAATGTGAAACTGTCATAGATAAGAGAATGAGACATGACTAAATGCAATGTGGTATCCTGGCCTGGATCCCCAAACAAAAACTGGACAACAGTAGAATAACTGACGAGAACCAAATAAAGTCTTTTAGCTGATAGTAATGCACCAATGTTAATTTATTAGTATGACAAATGTACTGTTATGTAAGATGTTAACATTAGGAGAAACTGGGTAAGGGCTATACAGAACTCTGTACCATCTCTGCAACTTTCTGTAAATTAAAATTATTCCCAAATAAAAATATTTTAAAAGCTTGGGTACTAATATTATTATTTTTATTTCATACATAGTTTAATAACATTTTATATTTACTTGATATTTAGTATTAAAAAATTAGAGAAAATTTGATGTTATCACTATAAAAAAAATCTCACTCACTCACTTGCATTCTAATATGTTTTTGGAATGAGAGAGAAAATAAAATGGGGTATATAGTAGGAAAGATGCCCAATACAGGGTAGACCAAAGATGTGCAAGTGAGGGTCATCTGACTAGTGTATCTTGGTAGAAATGAGATGAGAAAATTACACATGAAAGCATATATTTTGTCACACCTTGCTATTCTCAGGTATGGTTGACAGTACCTAGGATCTTTCTAGAAATGTAAACTCTCAGCCCCCATCCCAGACCTACAAAATCTGAGTCTGCATTTTTAATGAGCCATCCAAGTGACTGATAGGAACATTAAACATTTAGAATCAAAAAGACGCCCATATTAATTCAACAGTTGCTGCATACTTACCATGTGCCAGAAACATGGAAACCCAATATCCCATACTCTAAAGTCTAGAGTACATGCTATTCTCCCTCAGCTGGGAATGCCATTGAAATACAGACTCTCAACTTCAGCCTAAACCTTCTGATCTTCTGATGTAGGGCCTAGAAAAATATTTTTACAAGCACTCAGTGATGCCTCTGCATACTAAAGTTTGAGAAGTACTGCTCTAGAAAAGTGGATTTCAAACTTGGCATATTGGAATCACAAGAGTATGGAAAGGGAAAAAAAAAGAATGTACAGGGACTCAGACCAATCAAATCCCAATTTCTTGGTGTAGGACTCTGGCTTTAATATTTTTTAAAAGATTGTCTAAGCGATTCTAATGTGCATGTGTGAGAATTACTGCTCTTCACAGCCAGAAAGAGTCCCTGTTGAACATAAGCTGTATGAATGACTGGGTCACACCTGCAGAACTTAATACTATGTCTCTGGTTGGACTCTAAACCCCTCTTTCCAACAGTTATTTACTGAAAAGAAGCTCTGCTTTACTTCTCATTTCTGCCTATCAATAACATGGAACTCATTATACTGACAGTCTGGAATCCCTGTGGAGTATGCCAGCTTTCAGATTTTACAGAGGATATAGTGTCTAATACACCACTCAGTCTTTGATGACATGCAGTGTGAACTGTTCTACCTCCTTATCTCCTGTGGAAAAGGCTTTATTTCACACCCCTCCTCCACAGTAGCTGACCTCCCCTCATGGGTAAACACAGCCACTGTTTCATTATTTCACAATGAATGACCAGAGCTCACAGAGCTGACTGATCCTACTGCCCTGAGGTGAAACTGTGTGCCCATCCACTTCATTCTCTTTGCCTAGTGTTCCAAAAGGCCAACACCTATCATGACCTCCACTGGGAGAAGCTTGTTTCTGGGGCAATGATGTTCCTTTTTCATGTCACACCAAATGATATTCTAATCTAAATACTTTCATGGTTCTCCTGCTAGTCCACAAATGCCCATTTAATCCTTTTAGAACTGAAATAGGGTATTGCTAGTTCTAAAATGTTTGCTGACATAGGAAAGGGCAAGTCTGAGGAAGGAACTTTGAAAGTTTGTGAATCAGAGTCAATTTTAAGTCTCAGGAGGAAAAAGCTAAATGTATGTCTATCCTGAGGACAGTAAGATTCATACACATACACTATATCATCAATACTGTATTTTATAATTATATTGAATTATACATCAAATATTTGTAGCTGCTCAATAGACCTAGTAGTAAGAGTGATTAAGTTAGGGTAATTATGTCACTAAGAAGTTGGAGCTCTTATTCCCACCCAGAGCTCATTTGGAATACACAGAACCACTGATTTAGTTTCCATATTAGAAGCAAAGCTAGACTGCCTTAAAGACTGGCCACTACAAAACAAAAGGGCAAACCTGAAATATTAACTTGCTTGGAGCTTTTTCAATGATCAGACCTAAATGGCTTGATATTGCCTGTCTGCCACTATTTTGCCAAGGGATATTTTTCTGGCTTCAAATCTGATTTGCCCTGCTCTTTTGTGTGGCACAGACAGACTTCTGGATCTGCCTGCCAGACTACCTCACTCACAAGCCTAACTCTGCCTTGCCAATAAGGACCCTGCTGATGTTCTAGGGCTTGGAATGTAAGTGATTACACTGACCTAGCTCTCCCTGGCTCTGGGTATTGTGGCTATCCATGCTCCCTCATAGTGAGAGTCCTTTTGTCTGCCATGCCCCAAAAGGAATTTGGGAAATAGGCGGAGAAGTTTTGTGCAGGAAAACAATAACAAGGTGTTTCCAGATGATAAATCTGGTGCAGAATGCATATAGGCCTAGGGAGAGGGAGAAGAGGAGAAAAGGAGGAGTGGGAAGACATGAATTGTGGAACCATATTTGAGTGGGGTGTGTAAAGGGTACAGGATAGCTAAGGACCCTAGTAGAGATTACTTAACAGATATGAAAAATACTTGGGAAGAAACATTGGCAAGACAGATGGATATAATGAGTTTTGTGGGCTGGCTAGAATCCTAATCACCATTTGTAACATTAGTTCTATGGGAAAAAATCTTTTTGGGTTGAAAAAACAAACTTATAAATAATACTTGAAACCTAGCCAATTTTGAAGTTAGGAGGAAACTATAGAAAAAAAAGTCTTGCAATTCTGTGTATCTGGTGGCCAAATTTCAATGAGGTGGGCCAGTACACTTCTTGGTGAGTGTTTTTCCTCCCTGCGATATTCCAGCCCACTCCTAACAGGGTGTGTGAAACTCTCTTGGCCTTAGATGTTGACCTGAATTAGCTTTGAGAAAGAAACAGATTTCCTATCTCTCCATCTGTTTTATCATATTTCCCTGCAGGCTCAGATGACAACTTAGCTAACAACCTCCTAGATCCTTCCTTTCTACAGCCCCTTTTCTGCCAAATGTCTCCCTGCTCTTAAAAAAAAATAATAATAATTAATTTAATTAAAACTTGAAATCATAAAAGTAACACTTGCCCATTATACGTGATTTGGAAGCTAAAAAAAGTGTATTAAGAAAAATAAAAAGCATCCATAATCACATTCTCCAGAAATAACAACTTGGTGTATTTCTTCCCAGACTTCTCCCCAGACACAACATATACATTTTTCATAATCACCTAATGCTATATTTTGCTTATATCATAAACACTTTTCTTAGCTATCAATCAAAAAATGCTTTGATAGCTGTATAACATCCAATACAGAGATAAAAACTGAATTCAGTCATTTCTGACAGTTGGATTTGTCTCCCATTTTTCACTATTATAAAAAATGTTTCAGCGAACAATTTTTTATGTAAATCTCTGATGGCATTTCTAATTATTTTCTCTCATAGAATCCTGGCAGTGGAGGGCTAAAGGATATGAGAGTTAAAGGATATGAACCCTTTTAAGATTCTTGATATATATACGAACTGTTTTACTGATAGGCTGAATCAGCTTACATGTCTATCAGTAGCTGATGAGAATTCCTGTCTTATCACACCTCAGCAGCACTGAAAGTTCAGTCTTGGACAAAACATTCACTTGTTCTCAATAACTCCTATAAATAAAATGTTAATCTCCTTCATTTCATACCTCAAATGACTACTACCCTGACCTCACCACCCACCTCCCCCACTCATTTTACTAAAATTGTTCTAACAACATTAGTGATCTCTTTCTAGTCATATGAATGTGTTTTTTAAATCTCAACATTAGCTCATTTGACTCCACTCTTTCCATCTTTGACCCTACTGATCTCATCCTTCTACAAGGACTCAGTCCCTCCTGGCATCCTCTCTCTTCATCTCTGACCTCTATGATCTACCTTCTTTAACATCCTCTTTGCCATTTCCTGTTACTTACATGTCAAGCCTCCATAGGTTCAGTCTTTGCCTCTGTTCCACACTTCTCTCAGGGAAGATTCTTTCATTCTGTTTTAAAAATCAGCTCTACACTGATGGCTCCCATATATTTCTCTAACTTTACCTTTGTTCTCAGGTCTTTGAGAAGTCCCATCCTCACCTTGTAACTCAATGCCACCTACCACGCAATAATACAATATCCTCTCAACCAAACCAGTATCCTTTCCCAACTTTCTTATTTATAACCATGGGGCAACACTCCATCAGTCCTACACACTCAAAAACATGAGTCTTGAAGTCCTTTCTTAAATTAGTCTATGTATCAAAGTCATATTAATAATTTCTTCAGAATACTTCCTGGATATATTCCTCTTTTGTCATTTCCACAATCACCTCACACATGGACTACTGTAATATCATTACAGGTAACAGCTATTCATGTTGCATGCAGTGGCCATGTTAATTTTCCAAAACTGTTTAATGACTTCTGCTTAAAGGCTTTTTGTCTGAACTCATGGACTCAAAATCCTTAAAAGGCCATACCTTTCTCCTATTACCTCCTGATCTAAATGCAAAGTCATCCTTTCTCTTTACTGGCCTTTCTCCCCCAACACCCTCTTCAGACTCACTACCATCCTTACTTTTGCTCATGTCACCCTCCCATCCCTTCTGTTTCAATGGAGCCTTCAGTAGATAATCATAACCTACACTACTTTCCCTTTCTTTGAATTTTTAAAGCCAGTAGTAGGCTGGCCCTTGGGAGGGGATCAGCGAAGAAAATCCCTGAATAACCCTCATGATGGCCGATTTCAAGCCACCAGTGTAACATCGTTGACTGTGAAATTGGAAAGGGATGTACACAAAGCCGTGAGGAACCAACTCTAGGACACCACAGAACTGAAAACCTGTTCTGTAATCCAGAACTTAATATACAAGCTGTCCAGGTGTATTATATAGGTATACTTGTTCAATGCAATAAACTCTTGCCCTAGGAGAAGTGGCAGTCCACTCATTTTAGAGCTTTCATAGTGCACAAAGTGTGTGCTCAATAAAAATCTGTTGACAAGACCTGGAGGGAGAGATAAGCAAAGCCAAAGACTGGAGCAGAACAAATAGGCATGGTACTCATTTATAGTTAGCCAAAAATAAAATAAAATAAAAAAATAAAATAAAATAAATAAAATAAAATAAAATAAAAATAAAAATATAGGAATGATAAATGTAGTGGAAATAACGTCAAAATGGGAGCAAGGATATACTGGCTATGTCCACCTTTTTTACTCTTGTGACCCTTAACAGGTCAATTTCCTTCTTGGACATTAAGTTTCATCATCTTTAAAACTAGGTGACTGGACTACAGAACCTCTAAGATATCTCTTGATTCTAATGCTATGAGATGTGGGTTAAACTAACAAGGGGGCTGCCCATGGTCCATTGCATTGGTATAAAAATGATAATAAATTCATTTTAAAATCTGATAAGTCAAAGGAGTTTAGGGTAGTAAAAGTTTTCTGAAAGTATGAAGAAACATTCTTATAAGTTCATTCCATTCCTTTGACCTAATGATTATTCTGTATAAAAATACAATGTCCTGAATGTTTTATCTACTTACTTTCAGAAAATAAGTGAGAAAACACACCTTTTATCTGCAGCATGTTCCAAGATATTTCCTACTGTCCCCCACCTAAAAAATATCTATAGCCTGTCTATTATATGTGTTGGACACTGACAAGTGCTGAGAATTCAGTAAAAACAAAACAGATTAAGTCTTTACTCTCATGAAACCCACACTAGTGTGGGTCAACAGCTATTTAGTTCCAAATCATTTGTATCCATGCTTTTTAACTTAAAGAGCACTGATTGCTCTGAGTAATGGATGAAAGCTATAGACTGACCCTCTCTCCCTAAAACAGGTACATAATCAAAAAACATTGAATACAATTATATATTATGCCACACACACACACGTTATAATTTCAGAGGTTTGCAGGACCTCTTATCTGTGAAGGGGTCCAATAATTACAAGTTAACCCTGACCTATATCTACAAAACAGTAAACAAATTCAGGCTCATAAAAGCCCATATTTTGTTTGCTAAGGGAGAATAGCAAAGATTTCCAATAGAAACAATTAAAAATAAAGTCCATCATTTAAAAGATTAAGCTTTGGTTATGTGCAATTTCAGTCACCTAGGCTACCTTATTCTAAATAATATTCTGGATTATTGAAGTATACAGTCATCCCTCGGTATCTTTTGGATACCAAAACCAAAGGATGCTCAAGTCTCTTACATAAAATAGCATAGTATTTGCATATAACCTACACATCTTTTCTCAAATGCTTTGAATTAGCTCTAGAATACTTAGTTCTAGAATGCTTAGAATGCTTACAATATTAATAGCTTTTACACTATATTGTTTAGTGAATAATGACAAGAAGTGTACATGTTCAGTACAGACACAACCATCATGTGCCTAACTACACAGCACACATCAGCAACAAGGTAACTTTTTCCCCATATTAGTGGTTGGTTGAATCTGTGGGTAGAAGGACTGACTGTACCTATATTATTTGATTAAGGCTGCTTGTTAAATTAGTCTTCTTACTTGAAAATCCAATTGCATATAAATGTGTGCTTCCCTCTTACAAGTAAATGTTTCATGACTCTTCCATTTCGCATCAAAGAGACCCAATTAGCCATAACAAATACATATACACACTTATTGCGAATAAGCAGCTTGAACAAAGCAAAGAGCACAAGTTTCAGAATTAGGGGCAGGCTCATCTCCTGACTCTCACACTGTGTAGCAAAGTGATCTTGGAAGTCATTTAACCTGTTTCTTCATTTATAAAATGGAGAAGGGATGACAAAATTTACCTAACAGGGCTACTATGAGAAATCAGTCAAGTAAAATAATGTATGTGAAAGTATTTAGGTGTAAAATGGGCAAAAGTGGGTGAAGAGCAAATTGTTTGGACTTGCTCATAAAATATCAGACCTTCGGAGAAGATCATTTGGAAAGAGCTGCTCATATGACAT
Organism: Cynopterus sphinx; assembly: GCA_030015415.1. Classification (NCBI taxonomy): domain Eukaryota; kingdom Metazoa; phylum Chordata; class Mammalia; order Chiroptera; family Pteropodidae; genus Cynopterus; species Cynopterus sphinx. The sequence goes on from CM057380.1 coordinate 53,702,347, forward strand.
CTTTAGTGGATCTACCTGGAGTAAAATTGTTCTTAAATTGCTCAAGAATTTTGTTTTGAGGGCTGAATAGTGAAGTTCTTAAACATCAAAAGTCTGCAGAGAGCCTTGGCAATCTTTGCAGTACATAAATACAATCTCAAAGAAAGATGCAGTACACATAAACTCTCAGTTCCTATATAGTCAAAGTCCCTTTCACTCAGTCTATTTCAGCTTTTTACAGAGTAATGATTCTTTCAATTACCTTGCTGTAAGGCTTTATAAACATTAACAGGATGTAGACTAGTCCCCTCTTTTCTGTGGGAGATATATTCCAAGACCCCCAGGAAATGCCTGGAACAATCAATAGTACCAAACCCTATATATACGTTTTTTCCTACACACATACTTTACTGCTTCTCTTTGGTAGTAAAGAGAAAATGAGGTTTACTTGAACACAAGCACTGCAATATCAAGAGAGTCAATCTGATAACCAAGACAGCTATTAAATGACTAATAAGCTGGTGGTATATACAGTGAGGAAATGCTGGACAAAGGGATGGTTCACTTCCCCTGCAGGATAAAGATCATGATTGCTTACAGGTAACTGAAACCATGGGAAGCAAAACCTCAGGTAATGGGGGACTGATGTACAGAAAAGATTTTAGGCGAAATAGCTGAACAAATGAATGAAATCAATCCCTTTTAGTGGAGGGGCTATCTGTTTTAAAGGAAATAAATAATATTCTCCCAGTATAAGATATGTTTTCCAGTCCATTCTCCCTTGGAATGCAAAATAAGCCATGTATGTAAAGGATAACTTTTTGTTTTTTACATTACTTCATGTACAATGTATATTTACAGTATTTCTATTGCCAAGTTTGGGACGATCCTTCTTTTAAAATTTGAATTAAACAACTTTTTAGTAATTTGATACCAAGGAATAAAATATCAATCACTATGCCTTATCGAACTTATAAAGGTGACTAAAAGTGATTTGCTTTGGTGCGTAGAAAAGAGCCAAGAGGCAAACGCTGACTTTTTCTTAGCACCTACTAAGTAAAGGCTCTGCAGGTTCCCCAAGAAGGCAAATCTCGTCTGGTTCCAAATACCCATTATACTCCTATCTACCAGGCAAACAAACTGCAGATCCTTCATTTACATAACACTTTCCTCCAAGAAAGTCAAAGCACTTAACTGTATAACTGTTTAAAAGAACATATTCCCTTTTTAAGAAAACAATTACTATTATTTTGTGAAATCTTAACCCCCTTGCCTAACCAGACACTAAATGGGTAGGAAACTCTGGACGACGTTTTCTCAGAGAGCACGAATACACTCGCGAGATACGCGGCCGGAGGAGACTCAAGTAGAGCCGCCGGAGGGGAGAGGTTAGGTAGAAAGTTGAATCAGGCAGGCAACGGGGGAGTTCTAGGGATCGCAGGAGCATTAAAAACGGAGCTCCAAGGAGGCTGGAGCTGAGAGGAGGAGTCAGGGTCGGAGAGAGCAAGGGATCCTAAGGGGGATGGGAGCCGGGTGGATAGAGCCAGCTGTGAGGGTCACTCCGGGCCAGCTCCCCGCGTCTGCTTAGCACTTGCTTGCTCGGCTCTTGCTAGCTCCCATTATTACTACCCTGCAGGTAGGCTTCCAAGCAGCCTCAGGGGGGTGCGTGATGGCACCAGGCCACCAGCAGGCCTGAGGAGGCTGCAGGGCTCCTCCAAACCCAGAGGCCAAGCTGACTTCCCGCCCGCCCCTGGTCCAGCCCACGTCTCACCCGCCGCCAGGCGCAGGCCGCGGAGGCTCCCCATGGCCGCCCACTCCGACGACCAGCAGTGCCTCGCGGGCGGCGGCGGCGGCTGGGTACACTCAATGTCACCGGGGGCCGCGGGGGCAGGACGGGGGCGGCGCCGGGGGGCGGAGCGAGCGGGCCGCGCGCGGCGCCCTGGGAGGGTAGGCGGGGCCCGCTCGTTGGGCGGGGGCTCGCGTGATGGGCGGGGCGTGTGGGATGGGCGGAGCTCGCGTGATGGGCGGGGTGTGTGCGACGTGCGTGCCGAGCGGAACGTGCGGGAGGCCAGGCTGGCTGGATGTTTCCCGCCCCCGTGTCCTGGTTTGTTTTTACCATGCTCTCTGGGAGTCAGTGTGTAATGGACCTTGGCAGCGTTATTCTTTGCACGTGAGAAAATACCCGTTCAAAATTGGAGGAATGAGCTCGTAGGAGTTTTGCGAACTGTTGATTCCCGAAATCACACTGTCTACATAAATCAGAGTTTCAGTGCACTGTTCTTCCAGCGTTCTCGATGACTATACCTTAATCAATGGCCTTCTTCCCTTGTTGGCTTTGCGAGTCTCTCTCGGGCTGAGGAATTAGCGTGTGTTTTGCTGTTTAAACTATTTTTGTAAAACTACACATTATTTCCCAATCTACCCACCCCTCCAGAAATGACTTTTCTTGCAATTTCCTAGTGATTTCAAAATTCCTAACGAACAAAGGCTTCTCTAGATGCAGAAGGTAGATAATGGACTGGGTTAAGAAAAACCTCTTGTACTCCAGGTTTCCTTCTCGAACGACCAGGTTAGGCAACCAGAAAATAGTTTTCCTTTTAATAAGAAGATAAGAGTCAAGTAGAACGATCCCTTCAAGGTCTGACATTCCTCGACCTATGCATATGGGTCAGTTATAGGAGGACAAAGAAGTAGGAGTGAAAAGTACCGCTGAGACAGAGATTTGGAAGAGCTCGTGGACCAGGGAAAACAGGTTTGCGTTGAGTTTTCTCGCGATTTCCCTGGAAATATTTCTTGTCAGGCGGCGCCGCGGACGCCTTTGCTCCGCGGTGATTGGCTCGCGGCGGGGGCCTCGCGTTTGTCCAATATGGCGGCGCCCAGTGGCGGTGTGAACTGTGAGGAGTTCGCCGAGTTCCAGGTGATGGGGTTTTCCTCATGTGGCAGACATGTCCTTCTTTTTGTCCCCGGACCCTGTACCTTCTTCAGGCCTAGGAAGCAGTGCGGACCATTTGTGGAAGAAGTGGGCAATTCGAGGCTCCTTTTTAGAGCCATTGGAGGTCATGGGGGGCGCGGGGCTTGGCCTTAGGGAGCGAGGCAGCGTGCGTGGGGTTAATGGTTCTCTCCGCGCTACCCCGGCCTTAGTTAACCGCACGGGAAACTCCAGGTGGTTGTACGTTGATAAAACTGAGCTCGGACCATGCGGGTAGTGGTTGTAAAAACCTTTTAGCCATCCTGGGAGCTCAGTTCCTAGCGTCTTCCATTCCCTGCCTATTTTCAGTTGAGCATTTATAAGAGAGAAGAAAGTGAAGGAGTTATTTTACTTGATAAAACAAAACAACTTGGTACAAGTTTTACTGTTTTGATGGAGCAGAACGTTTGCAGCTTTGGAGGGGTAATTCTAGTACCTGCTTTGGTGCAGCTGCCTCCCTAAGCATTAGAGAAAATGTAACATTTAGGGCTCTATCTTTTATATAAATTCAAACACCAGAGGTCTAGGGTTAAATATTAATCCACGAATTAAAGGACAGGGGTCTGGATTTTGACCAAGTTGCTATGGAAGTTATCTCTCCAACATAGGCATAAATGTGCTGCTCTGTAGATAAAGAGTTAAAAAATTTTTAATCATGACCTTACAAATTATTTTTAACTAAAGAGAGTGAAAACTCATTTCCTGTGTCATTTACCTATTTGTAGTAAGCTTTGTGCTTTGAAGCCTTTTGTAGGGAGTGGTATTCTTGAAGATAACCTCCACACTGAATTCTTTGACAAACATCATTTGATGGAAGAAGTCTATGTGGAGTCCTTTTTATGTGGGGTCATTACTTGCACTTTCTTTACTACAGCAGCTTCTCAGATTAGCTCAGCACAGCAGCTGACTTCAAATGTGACCAAAGTGCCTAACAAATACAAATACTTGTAAAAATCTCAAATACAATAAAAAAGACTTGAATTCTTAAGTATGTGGACTATTATAGGTTTCCTGGCCCATTTGTGGCCTTGGTCTTGTCACATTAGTACTATGATTTAACTTGAGTTAATAAACTCATAATTGAGCAATGATAACTTTAAGGTTTATGGGAAAGATTAGGGAGTTAGATATTCTAGGTTTTAGAATTGCTTCTGCCATTAACATCTTTGGGGTCTTGAGTGAATCACTTAACCCTTTTGGATATTTTGAATCCATAAAATAAGATTATGTTAAGTAACATTTAAAATTGCTTTCATCTTTATAATTATGTAAGTAAAAAGACCGTAAAATATGTCTTATTAGTGAAACATTTGAGAAGTTTTTAGATATTTTCTCTAGGACTTTTCCAAATGTGTAGTTTATAATGGAAATATCCTGGGTTAAAAAAAGTCAGAAAATCTGGTTTTCCAGAGCTGGCCTTGGCACATCATTTAACCTCATTATAAATGAGAACATTTTCCTCTACTGCCTCAGAGGCACACAACATAAATGAAGGTGCTGTAAACGTGTAAAATTTTAGTATAACATTTAGGTTTAGATGAACTTAGTAAAATTGTAAAACGCGGTTAAATAGCATACTCACAAACTATCAAGCAAAGTTAAAATTTTTTAAAGCTATGTAACTATTACATTTTCAATAAGTATCATAAATGTGAAAAAGCACTGCACTGAATACTGTGGAAGAGAAACAATAAGTCATTTTTTTTAAACTATAAAGATTAGGTGTGTCTTTTATAGAATTTTATGAAAATGTTCAAACACAACAGATAAGTTGAAAATTGTACAGTGAACACTCATACCCACCATCTAGATTCTGTAATCAATGATTTACTATATTTATCACATTTACATCTTTCTGTTCATGAATCCACCTTTTTATTTTTTTTGATGCATGTCAAAGTAAGTTGCAAATATCCATATACTTCACTCCTAAGCATGCCTTTCACTATGTATATCATTAGCTAGAATTCAATGTTAGTTTACTTTCTGAAAAAATTTGCCTTAGTGAAATACTGTTCAGTGAGTTCTGACACTTATATAACCTATAGTTCAAACCTCCATCAACATAGAGAATTATACCATTATCTCTGAAAGTTTCCTCATGTCCCTTCCCAGTCAATCCCTGCCCCATCCTTCCTCTTTCTCCCCTTTGGCAACTAGTATTCTGATTTCTTTCATATAGGTTCATGCTTTAAGGGTTTTTAATGTGTTTTAAATTTTTACATATCTTATTTTTATATTATAAAAGTTGGACTTACCACCCTGAAAAATATCCTATTTCCAGAATGAAGTATTATCCAGAAAAGATGGTTTAAAATTGAATGTCTAGAATTCCATTTTAACATTAAGCAAGGATTATTGGATATGGTATTAGTCTGCTAGGGCTGTCATAAGAAATACAACAGATTGGGTGGCTTAAACAGCAGAAATTTATTTTTTCACAGTTCTGGAAGCTAGATATCCAAAACCAAGGTCTTGTCAGGTTGGTTTCTGGTGAGCCTCTCTTCTTGGCTTACAGATTGCCTCCTTCTCACTGTCCTCACATGGCCTCTTTGTGCATGTAGAGGGAGAGAAATCTCAGTTTCTCTTCTTACAAGGACACCAGTTCTGTGGGATTAGGGCCCTACCTTTATGACCTCATTTAACCTTCATTAACTCTCTTTAAAGGCCCTATCTTCAAATAGGAATTTGGGAGGGCATAATTTAGTCCAAAGCAGATACTGCTAGGTACCAGGCACTTGGGAAGACCCAGTGGACTGGGTATCAAACAAGAAACAATGTAAGTAAAGGTATAAAAACATGTAGAAAATATTGAGGCTCTGAATAAAGTAATGGTTCAGAGAGAAATTAAGAGAAACAGAAATTAATTTCATTGAGTTGGGCAGAATCACGGGTATTTCAGGTAGGGAAACAAACAGTAGGTAAGGCAGAAATTTTTATGCTTTTTGGGAAAATAGCCAGTCAGTATTGCTGGAATTCAGGATTTGCTCAGGGGCACATTATACACAAAAAATTGGAACCAGATTTTAGGAGGTTTTGGAGGCCAAGTAAGGTTAGGGAGTCATTTTCGAGCAGAGGGTGAGAAGATCAAATAGGTGCTTTAGGAAGATCATCATTTGTGCCACAGTCTTGGTTCAAGCTTTGTCATTTTTGCAACCTGCTTTGCCATTGGTCTCCCTGTTTTCAGTCATTCCTTTCTCTAATATATCCCCCTTTCAGTCTCATCTCCATAGTACTGTGTCCATGCATCTTAAATGTTAGTCTTATATGACCGGGTTTAAATGACAACATTGCATGCAATCTCAAAATGCCTTTCTCTAGTTAGATCTCACCCTTATTCTCCCTTTTCCACCCCCTTCCTCCCTCTTTTTTCTTCTCCCTCCCACCTCCCATCTCTCCCCGCCTCTCTTCCTCCAATATTCATTTGATCTCTGCTGTCCTGCCTCATTTGCCTACTGCTCTATGAACACATCATGCTCGTTGTTCTTTCTGTGCTTTTTTTCACTTGTGGTTACACTGAAATCCCTCTTCCTGACCCTAGGATTTAGTTCATATATCACTTGAACAAAATCAACTAAGTATTCCTTCCCAGAATGTTTGTTTAAGTCTAGGTATTAGGAATATTTATTCATTTATACGTAGTTGATTTTGATGATATGGTAATTAGGTACAGAATAAATAGACTATTCTAGCATTAGTGATTGCTTCTGTTTGCAACATGCCCAGCTATTCTCTGTCCTTGTGTCTGGGGTTACTGGATGTCAGAAGACTGACTGGCAGTTACAGGCAAGTAAGTAATTCCTTATGAATAAGACATATGATTTAACAGTAGCACTTTTGTGCCTGTATTAACCTTCCAATTGCTGTCAGTCTGTGAGGTCCATCCAGGCTTTTCTCTAGACCTCTTGGAGTTGCCTTAGAGCTCTGGCACTCTTCACTGTAAGGAAATGTGTGCCTTGTAAGGAGGTGGTCTATAGTTCTTTTCCGTTCTAATTTTGAAAGAAATTCCTTCTTGCATCTTACCTCCCTCTTTTTTCTTTATCTTTTCTAGTATCTTTTCTGTGACATTTTAGGAATAGCTTAATTTTCAGCAGTCCTGAACAATTATTAGTTTAGAAATTCATATTATCTTGAATTCAGCACTGTCCAATAGGACTTTCTGTGATGGTGGGAATTTGTGTTGTTCACTACAGTAGCTACTGCTAACATTGGCTCTTGAGCACTTGAAATGTGGCTAGTGCAGCTGAGGAACTAAATTCTATGTAATTTTAAGTAAAATAACCTCATGTGGCTAGTGTCTACCCTATGAAAGCCAGGCTCTAGATCATTTATTGATAATTCTCTAGCATACAGAGAATCGATATATTTGATAATCCACATTTGTAAGTTTCATTCATAAGACTGTGAAATTGATTGACTTAACACCTGTTAAATGCAAATGAATTCCCATTGCTGTATAAGGAACTTAACAGAATGTTCAAATTTTTTTATTGGAGGGGAATTTTACTGATCAAACTCAAAATTGGCTGAAGTTCAGAGTAAATACAAACCCTGGGGAATATTGAGCTAGATAGTCTTTCACCTGGATTGTTACATTAGTCTCCTAAATGGTATCTCTCTGTATCTATTCTTATTCCTCTACTGTCCATTTACCACACTTCAGCACTTTAACCTAAACAGTAATTTTAGAACACATATCTGATGATAAAGCCCCAGTGTACTTAAACCAGTGAAACACTTCATTGGCTTTCCGTTGCTCACAGGAAAAAGACTAAAATCCTGTAATGTGACCAATAAAGGCTGGGCCTCATTTTACACCTCGTTTTCTCTATGATTTGTACTTAAGCTACGTTAACTTTTCAGTCTATTAAACACTGTATTTAAATGACTTTTGTCTGAGTCACCTATGATTTCCATTCTGCTCAGTCTAAAAGTTAATTTCTGTTCATCTTTCTTAACTCTCAGTAACATTCAACATAGTTGACCATTCCCCTCCTTGAAACCTCACTTCATCCGACTTCTATGACTTCAGTCTTTCTCTTGTATTTTTAGATTCCGGAGTTTCTTCTTTATTATTCATTGGCCCCTAGTCACTCCTATAGTCTCTCTCAGTGGTCTCTTCTAATCTCATGGCTTTAAATAACATCCGTTTGTTAATATAACTCTAGCCCTGCTGCGTGTCAGACTGGTATGTTGAACATTCTACTCAGATTGCTAATAGGCATCTCAAACTTAACATGTCCCAACCAGAACTTTTTTAAAAAACCCAAAACTTTGTTATCTTAAAAAATTTCGAACATACACAAAAGGACAGAGGGTACCATGAATCCCCCTGTACCTATTCCTTAGCTCCAACATTCATGGCAACTCTTGTTTTATCTCCATATTCCTACCACTCACCTCATCCTAACCAGATTATTTTGAAGCAAATCCCAAATATCTTTTTTCTATAAATATTTATGTCTGTATTCCTAAAAGATTATAATTTTAAACAATACCAGTATCACATAAAATTAACAGTAATCCTAAATGTCACCAAACACCCTATAAGAATAGAACTCTTGATCTGCCCATTCCTTCCAAATCTTTTCTTCTCTCAGACTCTTCCCCACCATCAATTAAGAGCATAGCATCCATTCAGATGCTCAGGCCTCTAACTTAGAAGTTATCCTTTTTTCTTCCTCACCCCCCAATGGCAATTCACCATCAATTCCTTTCAGCTCATTTTCAAAATATATGCTGAATCTAGCTTCCTCTCCCTAACTGTACTGCTACCTTTTAATCAAACTGTCTTTATCTCTTGCCTAGATGACCACAGTAGTCTGCTAACTGGTCACCTGTTTCCATTCTACCCTTTAGAGTCAATTCTCCACGTAGCAGCCGAAGTTATCTTTTAAAAAAATTAATCTTGTTTATAGCATTCTCTTACCTAAAACTTTGTTGCCTTTAGAATAGAATTCTTAGTTGTTTTCATGGTCTCTATCATCTTTCATTTTATGGTCTGCTCTGACCTCACTTCATACCACTTTCTCCCTTATTCATTCTTAGCCCACTTACCTTCTTTTAGTTCTTCAGACACCCCGAAGTTTGTTCTTATCTCATAATTTTTTACTTATTTCCTCAGGTGTTCTTATAGTTGGCTCATTCATATCATTCAGGTCTCAGCTCAGTATGTCCTCAGAGAGGCCTTTCTTGATCTGAGGTGCCCCTTCAGTCACACCCAGTCATTTTTCATCCCATTACCTTAGTTTTCTTTTTGGTAGTACTTTTTAGTACAGTAGTTCCCCTGTGTCTGCAATTTCAGTTACCTACAGTCAACTGCTGTCCAAAAATATTAAATGGAAAATTCCAGAAAAGGTATATATGTATAGTGGGGAAAAAAACATAGTTTATGCTGGGTTCAGTACCATCCATGGCTTCAGGCATCTACTGTGAGTCTGGGAATGTATGGTCCCATGGATTAGGGGGGAATACTGTACTGAAATCTTGTTTATTGAGGTACTTGGTTATTGTCTCTGTCCTCCAAAATTTTTGTTCTACAAAAGCAAAGAACTGTTCTGTTTTATGCACCACTGTAGTCCTGATGTTTAGAATGCTGCCTCATGCATACTAGATATTAATGAATATTTTTGGAGCAAAGGATGAATTAAATGAATAAACTGTGGGACTCTCTAAATACTGCATATGTTTAAAGAAGAAAGATTGCTGAGGACTGTCAGCTAAGGAAAGCTTTATCTAAAAGGTATAACTTAAGATCAGTTCAATTTTAAAGAAGGCCTTTTTTAAATAGGCAGTTGGTAGGAGGTAAAGTTGACAAGGTTGGTCTCTGTCTGCTAATTACCTATTTTTTGACTCTAAATAGTGCTTTCATCATTTATTTGGAATTTGCCACTTACCAATGTTATATGTCCTCCACTGTACATAAAGGATTTAAAGTTGCTTAGTGACTATGTTGATATTAACCACTAAGAATTTCAGTGTACAGAGAATGCGGATGCTATGGACAGAAGTAGAAAAGGTAAAAGAAGAGGGGGTAATTTAGTGAAGTTGGTTTTAGACCTGATGTTCGCCTATGTTTTTTTAATCGAAAATATGAGCCCTCTGAAAACTTTTACTTCTAGATTGAGATCTATAAAAGGTCATTAAATACTAATTAAAGATTAATAGACTGTTAGCAACAGAATCTGGACTGCAGACTTCAGTCTGAGCAGCCAAAATGGTTATTATAATTGGGAGCTACCTAACTGTTCACTAATGGGGAAATGGCAGAATAAGTTGTGGTACCTCCACAGAATAGAATATTTACACAACTATTAAAAATGTCTTCAAAGCACTTTTAATAGCAAGAGCAAAATGCTCATGGTATAATATAAAATCTGGACTTTACAATGTTACAGAGTACCTCAATTTTATAAAAGCATAGATATGTGTAGAAAAACTAAAGGGACGTGTTAAAATATTGCTAATGGTTAACTATGGATGATATTTGTATTCTTTAAAATTTTTTTTCTAATTTTTTGAAACATATGTAGTGCTTTAATCATAGTTAGTTTTTATTTTAATAAATGGATGAAAGAAATGAAGGAGTTGGTTTTAGTCATGGATTTAAGTTTGACAAAGGAAAGGAATTGGACTTTATGCTGAGGGAGATGGAGGATCAAACAAAATTGTTTTTAATACACATTAATATTAAATGTGAACTTATTGGGTGTTTTCAGTAATAAGACTGTCTCTACATATTATATACTTCTATTATTTTGATGATTTTTTTAGAGATCATGTTTGTTTATGAGTGAGAGGAACAAATTTAAGAAATGATTTAAAAAGAAGGAGGTATACTGCTAAGGTTACACCTTTTCTAGAGTTTGTTTTCTGGAGACAGAATGTAGCTGATGCTGTTTGGAGACATGAGAAGTACCCTAGTTAAAGTGTGGGGAGAAGGGATGATGCTATATAGGCTCACTCACTAGAGTCTAAGTCCCCTTTCCTTTTGTTATTTTTCTTTTGGTTGTGATTTTGAGAGTTGGAGCCTTTTTCAGGGAGAGGAGATCTTTGGCAAGTGTGGGGTAGGGTTACCAAGAAGGCAGGAAGAGATTCAATTCTTCCTGTAGCAGCATGTTTTATTTTGCTTATTTTCATTACAAAAATTATATACAACCATAGTAAAAAAATAAAACCATAAAATGATATAAATTAATTTAGTGTAAAAGAATATAATTCCTGCAAATTAACCGCTACTGATAGTTTCTTGTGTATCTTTCCAGAAGTTTTCTACCCAGTATCATATTTTAGAACAATAGGAAATGGAACAAGCAGTTATGCTGGATTGTGGTAATCAGGTTTAAGAGAATTCTTTATTGTCTGTATACTAGAGATAGAAAGAGCACACACTGTTTGCTAAGCACTGTGCCAGAAAATGAGGTTTAAAAATGAATAAAACTGTCTTGATTCTTAAGATGGTCACATTTGATCCAAGAGAGAAAAATATCTGTGTATATGCATGAAATACACACACACACACACACACACACACACACGATTTAAAAAAAAAGATCACATTTGAGCCAAGGAAACAGAGTTGGTGCACACTGTTAGCAATACTATTACATAATTCTTATAATAAAGATTTTCCTTTGGTTGCAGGAAAATCATGGGTTCCCCACTCCTGACTTACAGGGTTGTAAAATATCTAAGAGCTTTATTTTTTGGTTTAAATGTTTCTTTTTTAACCACTTAACCTTCCATTCAGGTTATTATTCTTTTATTTTAAATATATATAGGAATTACTCAAGGTGATGAGGACAATTGATGACAGAATAGTACATGAATTAAACACTACGGTTCCAACAGCTTCCTTTGCAGGGAAAATTGATGCCAGCCAAACCTGTAAACAACTTTATGAGTCTGTAAGTGTATCTTTTGAGTCTTTCTCTTGTGCTTTCTTTATTCCTTTCTTTGCAGGCAAAATAAGATCTTAGTTGTTATATGTATGATTAAACTGTGGGTAAAAGACATCTTCATGTTTTTTCTTGCCCACACCTGAGGGCAAGGTTTGATCTAGTTTCCACAAACTAAAGAAATGTGTCATCTTATGCACAAGTCCTTGAAGAGATGATTCTAAGGAATGGGAGTGGGTTGTCTTTTGGCCCCTCTTGAGCAGCCTTTAACATAAGGAAACGTGCGCAAAAGAATAAAAGAGCAAAACAGTCAAGTGGATGGTTCAGTAAAGTACGAACAATAGCTTGAATGCATCAATCCTAAGAAGCCAGACAGCAGATAGAAGAGGAATTGAAACGCTTCACGCTTAACGCCTTCTATGTCTTCTTTCTTCCCTCACTCATCAGGAAGGGGAATAGAAGCATTTGGCAGTTGAGAGAGAAGAAAATTCACAGATATATTGTTTTTTCCTGAGGCTTTGGTTTCACAAGTATATATTTTTTTCATTGACTCTTAAAGATTCTATTTATTTCTCTTTAATTTCTAAAAGCAGAAGGCAATAATGATGTAGCTGAGTATTTTTTATAGTTTAAATATATCTTTTCATTAACTTGGAAGCTAAAGTTCAAATGGCATTTGCTTTTTTAGGTTCTACTGCAACATTACTATTAAAATTTCTTGTATTATAAAGGTATTACTTAAGACCTAAAGTCCTTTCCTCGATTATGAAAAAAAATCATTTTTGGATGAGCTTATTCATATCAATTAAATTCAGTGTATTAACTTCTGATATTTTTGTTCTGCTTTTATAGAAAGTATGTCTCTTTACTGAGTGACCATAAGGTAATTTCTGTGGCTTGAGAAAATTGCAGGGTTGTAGACTTTAATGAGTAGAATCCAGTATTAGAAGTGGATCCTAGGTCCAAGTCCTAATTTATTATGAGGTTGTTTGACAATTCACTTTTAGTTTCTTTGGGTAGCTCTTGTCTAAAGAACTAAAAATTTATGATCATTTTTATCATCTTCCCCTCACTACTTCTATAATCTCAATAATGTATTCCATTATTTTCTATCTTTTTTTAAATTAATTTAGAGGTTTATTTGTAGAGGTTTATCATCTTCCTTATTTGTAAAATAGTGTCATAATATTCATAGGATTGTTAAGATTAAATGTGTTAATATAAAGTGCTTACTGCACCAGACCTTTTATGTGTAGTATAAATGCTTGCTGCTTCTATTATTGTTGCTATTACTACTATTTTTCATTCCTTTGTTGAACCGGGATAGCCTTGCATTCTTAATTTGGAACCTTTCTGTTTTAGATATTCTTATATATAAGTTTGAGTTTTCCTCTGTCTGTTGATATCCTAGAGGGATCCAGCAACATGAATGAACATCATGCAAGGAATTGTTTATCAAGTAGTTTTGCGCTAGGGATCAGGACTGTAGCAGAGCACTTGTGCAAATAAGAACCACTGAGTTCCCTTAAATATTATTATAGTTAAGAATTAGAACTCTGTGAAATATCTAAACTGCTTACAGTCACCTGACTTACTTTAGTCCCTGACCCTTCCTTCCATAGCTGATGGAGTATTTGCATTCTAATGGTAATGCTTCTATATAGGAGATCATCAGCAAAGTTATGAAGCACTCATTTTAGAAATTTGAAATATTAAAAGTCTATTCTTAGTGAAAATAAAATAATTTTAGTGAGATTCTTCTATTAGAGTGTATTATCTTTAATCTATGAAATTTTTCCAGCTTTACATTATTCTCAAGATAAACAAGCCAATACTGAGCAATAAGTATTTGAACTTGGAACAGTATTTTACAAGTGCAAGACTATTAGTGTCGTAGTGATTGATTTAAAGTAATTCTTAAAGGTATCTCTTTAAGATAGTGAATTTATGGAATGTATACTTAAATGATATGCTTCTCTTTATATCATTTTGGTCAAAGTTCGAAAAGAAGATTCAAAACAAAATGCTGTGGCAAAAATTTAATAGTTTTGTTAGATTATAGTGATAGTTAAACCAAGGGTCATTGTCAAGGTTCTAAAAAAACAAATGATGTTTGGGAAATTAGAATGTAATTCAGAGTTCATTTAGAATCAACATTTGTTCTAGAAAGAAAACACCAGGAAAAAAAATACAAGAAAACTGCTGGCATTATATTTCTCTTAAAGACAAATGCATTGTTTTAAAATATTGATGAAAATATATGCGAAATTTTTAGAATAAAAAGTTAAAAGTTCTGGTAAAATAAAACTGGAAAGTCCTAGATATATCCCCTTTAGACTAGGTTTGAACCATTCTTCTGCCTCACTCCAATGTCATTTCAAAATTACTTACACCAAATCAAAGGAAGTGTGGTTATGGCATGCTTCTTGTTCAGGATTTTTCTCTGATGGAAGGCCTTGCCTTTTACCTTTCTGAGCTTCTTAATAAATTTTACCTCAGTTGCTTAAATAAGCACTTCATATATCAGAAACAGTTCTCATAAGACCAAATTCTCGACTATCTGATACTAATGAGCTATACCTGGTTTAGTGCTCTATTTTTCTCTGATAGGCTCATGTCATATAATCTATTACTAGTAATCAAGCGTCCTCATTTCTTTGACATATATGTATAGAAGTCTGTGCAGATTCCTCATGCACATGGCTCTTAATTTTGAACTTCATATTGAAGGATGTTCATTAATATCAATATCAAAATAATCGGTAATAAAGAGTCAAAGATGATTTGCCTAGTAATTTCTGTTCACATCTAGTGGATTCCCAATGGGGCTAATCTGAGGAGAAGTAAGCAGGCAGGGGTAAGAAAGTGATCTTCAGCTAAAAGTGTATCCACAGGAAAGGGGCCAAGTTAAAGAGGAAACTAGTGGAGGAAGCCCAACCAAGGAGGGAAACTCTGTGGTGAGAGAGGCGAAAGGAAAATGTAAAAAATTTGAATTTCATTTTAAAATGCAGATAAATGAGACTATTTTGATAGACTTTTCGTTGGTGCTAATGCTGTTTTACCTATTGCTGGAGAATTAGATGAAAGTGATTAAATAGCATCTGATATCTAAGCAGTGTTTTGAGTCACGTTGCTTGTACATTTTAGAGGTTGAAAGGATATTAGTGATTATTTTCTCATAATCTATAATTTTATTAAAAAATGCTAATTATTTAGCCAGTCTTACACAGCAACCGGGAGAGTTTCTTAACTCTGATGATGGTTCTTTTCTTCTTCTTGTGTTTTGGGAAAAGTAGTTCCCTACCCTCAGTGGCTCCTTTAATTTCTTATAATTATACCTTAAGGAGTAATTAAGAAGCAGCATATTCGCCAATGAAATATGAGCCTTGAATCTGTCCCCATGAATCCTAAATATTAAAATGAAAAAAATAAACATATTAGAGAAATTTACTATAGGAGGGGTCAGTGTCTATTAGGCAGTTTAATTTTCTTCTCTTCCTATGGGTACGATTTATAATCAATGTACTTTTAGTACTAAACTCCAGAAGCACAAAGGTCTATTCCTTCTTGGCATAGATTAGACTAGTAGTTCTCAACCACAGGATCCCAATATGATCATTTAAAAGGTGTATTTCAAATAGCTTATGAAGAATGCTTATAGAATAGTTAAGTTAGTCCTATATTTTATATATATTTCATATAAATATATGTAATGATAGGTTATTCCAGTTATAACATTCACTAGGCTAGCATTAGTGAATAGGTTATCCTTCAGAGGGAAGAAAGAATGATGTAATTACATGAAGCAAGTTAACACTTAAATCTAGTTGGAGGTAGACCTTTAGGGGTATCATCAGAATTTGGCTATGATTCTAAGAATGTCTTCAGAATATCACCTTATACTCCACAAATCAAGGCAGAAAATAGATGTGAGTTGTATTGGATTTGTCACATTAGGATGAGCTTAGTGAGGAATTGCTCTGTCAGATATCCTTACTTTGAATCAACACACACAATTGATGGAACCAATGATCTGTACTTCATACACAATTTTAAACTTTAAAATCTTGAAAAGGGCTCTGTCTTGTAAATACAACATTCTTTGTTTTCTTTATTGTAATTAAGATCTTCTCTACATCACTTTCTAATTTCCCATACTTGGTAACAACATGAGGCTAAAGAAAACATGAAAGGACAATAAAAGAGGAAGAATAGCAGTCAAAAGTGGCCCATGTGTGTGAGGGCGGTTGTCGGGTAGAGGAACACATGGATGGAATCATGAGAGGAGAAGATGTAGGGAAAAGGAGACTGAAGTGATAAGCCCAGTGTAGGGTTTGCAGGAAAAAGAGCAGGAAGCCCTGGGAGCATACTAAGGAAGAAAGTAACCTCATACCTTCCACTGGCTTTCTTTGATCTGTTTTTAGGTGATTTAGCTGAATAGCACAACCTTTTGTTCCATAGATTTAATTTTGAAAAATTGTTTTCTGTAATCTAAAAATAAGGATTTCTTTAGAAAACACTAAAATGTAATAAATTGGTGTGACTTTTCTCTTTTCATTCCTGTATTCTTTTAGTTGATGGAGGCTCATGCCAGTAGAGACAGAGTCATAAAAAATTGCATAGCTCAGACTTCATCAATAGTAAAACACCTCCGAGAAGAAAGAGAAAAGAATTTGGACGATTTAACGCTATTAAAACAACTTAGAAAAGAACAGACAAAGGTAAGTTGAATAAGGTTGACATTTCTGAGTCATAGTTTTTCCAAACTTAGCCTTAAAAATAAAGGCAGTTTTTAATATGGAAAACTTACAGTAAGGATGGTCATTACTTTAAAAAAAAAAGACCAAGAGATTAAAACTTCATTTTTAGTGGACTTTATTTTGTATTGGAAATACCCAATGATAAATTAATGAACATGTGCAGTGTCACAGCTTTAGCTGAAATAAGCATGTAATCACATTTTATTTTCATTCATTTATATATTCTTCTGTTAAAGAAAAAAGGATTAATACAGACCAACACCACTCAGAAAACCTGAAGAAATCACATCTGTATCTATTTTGAGGCTTGACTTAAGAAGAAACATTTTAAAAATATATTTACATTTTGAAAATAATTACCTCTGGTTTTATGTGTAGATATCTGCTGAAATATAATGCGGATAATTAACTTCAGGGTGTTATACTCTTGAGCCATAAAAAAATACTACAATTTCATATAGCCAGGTAGACTAGAATCTCATAATTTCCCTTCTGTGGAGGAGTTGCTGTGGTCTTTGGCTCTTTCGGACACTCCTTTATTTCTACTGCATCTCCCATCCTTGCAGCTTTTTCTTTTTACCTATTTCCTATTTAGAAAAAAAAAGTTCAACCTGCTGCCATTGTTAATTTGATTTCACATAAACAAGCTCTTTGAGGCTGCAGCAAATTGGACTGGTTCTCAGTGTGGAAATAAAATATAGAAACTGTTCTTGGAGTTATTTCTAAACAACTTGTCTCTAAACCTAATGTAACAGAAATGGATACATAAATCAGATTCATCAAATGAATCTTTGGCTGACAGCTGTTCCAGAACGATGTTAACATCATGTGTAGGAATGCTACATTTTCTAGGATTTGACATTTTCAGCAATCAAGAATTACTTTATTTTATAAATGGAAATATCACTGCTAAAAGCAGAATGCTATAAAAAGAATTGTCATTTGTTCCCAAAGACCATTGCTATTACTGGAGCAATGCAAAAATAATAATAAAAGTGAGATATTTCGTGGCAAACTTTGAAGGTAACGTTATAACTGTATTCTGTGAATTATCTCAGAGTAAACACTGCAGCTGCAAGCGCCACCGATGAGTATTCTCAGGGCAAATGGGAAATGGGTTAAGAAAACAGCACATAGCCACTGAGAAATATGTTAGAGGAAGCCTTATTTTCCAAAGTCAGCTATAATGTAAATAGAGTATTTAATATATAGTTAATAAAGCAGAACTGTTTCTTTATAATCCTTACATGTGACGTGTCAGAAAAACAGTTGAAATATACACACACACACACACAAACACATGCATGCATACACATATGTGTGTGTGTGCATGTGTGTGTGTGTATGCACATACTGTATTTTATCATGTGGAATTGCTGTCTTTTGTTGGGGGGCACTTAAGGGGAAACTTTTTATTTTATATAATTTTAAACTTTCAGAAAAGTTGCAAGAATAGTACAAAGAATTTCCATGAACCTTTACCTGTATTCACCTATTGTTTACATTTTGCCCTGCTTGTTTTACAATTCATTCTTTTCACCCTCTCCTTGTTTTACCCTCCCTCTTTCCCTATCTGCATTCCCTACTTTTCCCCCACATACACATTTTTTTCTCTGAACCGTTTTGAGAGTATATCAGGTACATTGTACCCCTTTAGCCCTACACACACTGATTATTTCTTAAAAACAGAGGCTTTTTCTTATGTGAACGGAAAAATCACTATTAGCAAATAAAGTCAAAGAATAAACTGACTCTTGTTAGTGGAGAGCAAAGTTCAAAAACCAGTGAATGTTGGGGAGTGATCATATTACACAGTTTAGTCTGCCCTGAGTTCTGTCTTATGCCTTTAGAGCCCAGGGAGAATCACCAGGATGACCACTGTAAGTTCTAAAAACCAGTCGGTGAATTAGGAAATGTCTGTCACTTTCTAGCCTGACATTGTATAGGACTAGAGGGTAACCATGAATAGTACTTAAGTAAATAAGAAAACTGGAATTTTGTTTTTTATTTTCAAGTTTGCTATGAAGATTATGGAATCCAAAAGAGGCAGCTCTTAAGAGATATTCCAGTTCTACCTCTTCATTTTCTGTATGAGGAAGCTGAGGCTCAAAGATACTAACTGACACTCCCAGAGTCACAAGCTAGTAAGTGGTAGAACTGGAACTTTAACCCATATTTTCTAACTCTTGATCCAGTCAGTGTTTTTACATTAAGTTGTGACCGATAGTCAAATTCTGATTACTTTAGTGAACATATTTTATTTATATACAGAAACACTAATCTAAAAGTCCCCAGTTCTTTACCTGAATCCTTAACTCAGAAAAAGCACATTCCTTGCTGGAATTGTAATAACTGCTGTCACCTATTGGTGGCTTTTGAGAGGAAGTTTACCTGTTTAAGACTCACAGCCTCAGAAACAATCGACTCAAAAGTAGCACTGTATTGGTGGCATTGAAACTATATTAGAAGTTAGCTGTAATATGTGCAGTGTTCAAGTATAGAAAAAACATGGATTATAAAGGAAGACAACTCTAAGGAAATAAATGCCATTTACCACTTTTTGGCTTTATAATCTTGCAAATTAATTGCTCTGAAACTTCTGATTTTCAGTTTGTAAAATGGAGTTGATATTTAATAACTTATGGGATTTTTTTGGTGAGGATTAAATGATATAATATATTTAAGAGGTAGTATGTTTGCTGATACAAAGTAGCAGTTTCTTTCCTTTTTGAGTCTCTGGGACTCCATATTTGTTATATTAATCTTTTTCACAGCACCCCCCAACCAGTAGTTTCCTCCATTTGTTTAACTACTACTTAAGGGGACGAAGGATTCATGATCTTCTGTGGTAGTGCATTTCCTTTTTGGACAGTTGTTAATTGTTGACAGATTTTTTTCATATATTGTGAAAATCTGCCTCCTTGTAATGTGTAATTCCTGCTCCTTAATATTCCCTCTGGAGATATATAGGATAGGTCTAAACCCATTTCTTCAAGAAATCCCTTGAAATGTTCAAGAGCAGTTATGAAGACTGTTGTAGTGACACATTGTTTGAAGTAACTTCTTTGGCTGTCAGTCTGGACTTTGACAGACTAGTGATGCTTTAATGGTTTCTGGTCTATAGATGATTAAGATATGAACCTGAGTTTGCTTTGGTGTCAGTAGGTGGGCTTCTTCAGGCTTGTTGCTGCTCAGCAGTCCAGCACCAGTCCTCAGAAATGCAGACCTTACCCGTGTTCCACAGTTTCAATCCTATGTACTGGCCTACCCTCTGATACCAGTTCTGAGTCTAGGAAGGGAGTTTACAAGGAGCCGCTGGATACCATTGGTACCATTACAGGGTACCAAGTTCCATACTTATTAGGGTTAACATGCAAGTCTCTCAAACCTCCTGCCTGAGCTGTTCATGTTGGTCAGGTTCTTTGGCCTGGGTCCCAACTCATGGTTGCTCACATCTTGTCTAGCACCCTGGCATTTTGTCCCCAATCTCCTGGCCTGGGTCTTGACCTTGGCCTGAGGAAATCATCCTGTTTTTAATCTCTTGGCTGCCTCAACCTATAGCTCATGTTTTTCCTCTTAATTTTCCCGAATATTTTCAAGCCCTCTTCCTGGAATTGCTACCTTTCAAGGCTCTCTGACCAGAGGTGACGGAGTATGATGAACCCTGCCGTCTTGGCCTAACAATGAAATTGGTTACTTTTATGATTAGCTTGGCAGTTATAAAGAAAATTAGAAAGACTTAAGCATTTTTAGCCTCAGACCTCTGGTGCTATAATGTGGAAAATCAAGATGTGGAAAATCATGCCTTTCATGATCAATTGGGCCTTATATATTCTTCTTCCCCTCTGCTTTTCTTCCCAATTCTTTTTTCCTAATCCAAATTAGATTGCTACCTCTTTATCCTCCTTTTTATTTCCCTATCCAAATCAGATTGCCTCCTCCTTATTCTCCTTTTTATTTCTCTATACCATCTTTGCAAATCTGTATCGTAGGATCAATAACTAGACCTGGAATTATTGAGTTCAAGGACATGTGAATTTACATTTTTAATAAATCTTACCAGATTGCTCTTTATACAGGTTGCAACAATTTATACTGCTACTAAAAATGTTTGTGTGTATCTTTTCTTCCATCCTCACTTTTATTAGGTTTATCAGACTATCAGACTTCTTAGTTTAAAATTTTGTTGTTGTTGAATGGCTCAATTTGCATTTCTTTATTCTTGAGTAAGATTATGCTTTTAAAACATGTTTTTTGGTCATTTTTATTTCTTCTGTGAACTACATAGACATTTTTTTTTTTAAGATTTAAAGGTTGTTATAACATGCAGCAAAGCTTGAGAACCACCAGCTTTGTAAGATTTAATAGTTGATCAGTTATGGTGAGAATAGGCTATGTCAAAGAAAGTTCCAAAATCTATCTTAGGTAATATCATTGACAAAGAATGGAGGAGCAGGGGCTGGTTTTGATGGGAAAACATTATAAAGTTTGGTTTTAGTTTTTTTATTTAAATTTTCATAATTTCAATTTGTTTTTTCTTTCTTGCAGTTGAAATGGATGCAGTCAGAACTAAATGTTGAAGAAGTGGTGAATGACAGGAGCTGGAAGGTATAAAATACTATATATTTGTTCTTAGAAGTCGAAGGGGAAATGAACTAACAAAGGGAAACCAAAGGAGGGGGAGTAATGAGTGCCTGGGGCTGTTAAGAATAGAATGCTCATTTATAAGCAACTGAGGGTTTTAACTTTTTGGAGGGATATTTATGGTTAGCATCCAGATAGACCCATCTTATAAAAATTAGCTTTTCATTATAGTATAATTGTATGGTCTGTAATGGTAACAGAGTTGGAGGCATTTTATATGGTTCCTGTTACTAATTTTGGGCATATTTGATATTTAGAGGTTTTTACTCTAGTTAACTGAGAATCATCACTGAGGTTATTTGTTAAAATTAGCCTTCCAGAACCTAGTTACTTTCCATAAATGTTCATATCATTAGCTACCTTTCACAGTTGCTTGTTTTTTAACATTTGATCATGAAACTTTTTTGTACATAGCTTTGTTATTATCTGATAATAGGGTTTTTTATGGCTTCTAGATTCACATGCTTCTTATTACCATCTGCATGGTTCTAATTAGGAATTAGATTGGGGGATTAGGACTCTGAGACTATACATGCAGTCAAAAATCACAAAATTCCAACTTTAGTTTTCTGAGAGGGTATATCCATATACCCTATCTAAAACTTTATGATTTTTAAAGGGCAAAATCTATTAAATCTGAAAGAATGAACTGAAAATTCTATTTTATCATTTGAAAATAACTGACAGAATGGCTTTAAATCCAGAGAGAGGTTAACTGAACTAAAAACTAGAATGTACCAACATACAGAGCCATGAATAAATTGCAAAATACAAAATGATTTTCTTTTCTTAATCACATTTCTTTATCCTATTTTTTTGCCAAGATTTCCTAGTCCTGTCTTTTCCACCCCGTTATAAGGTGTTTGCTAGTGGAAAGATTTGGGGCAATATTTGTCCATTTAAATTCTCCAGAGAGATAATATTTACATTTGGGATGGGATGGGAGAGGTGTACAGTGAATAACTGGTTTGAGAAATCCACTGCAGAGGTTGATGTATGTAAAATGTATTGTAATGGGAACAGTGACACATTTTTGGATTCGATACTAGTTTTAAAGAAAATATACTCTATCCATTTCACAGAAAATGAAGTTCCCTACTTGTTTTAAAAAGAAAATATAGCTATGGTGCAGTAGGCCAGCAAAAGTGGTTAGGAAGTCATTTAGGGAGAGGATTTAGAGCTCAGCCAAGTTGTGTATATCATCCTAACCAGTATGTTAAGGCCACTAATCTGAAGCCTCCCCTAGTCTGAGCATTGGGAATGTGAGGACACTCAGGCTGAAAACTGACACGAGTGAACTAAAGATGAAAAAGCCAGAAAGAATCTGTATAATTTCAACGTTTTCTTTTAATTGTGTGATACAGGCCAAGGAATATGTAACAAGTAGAATTTAAAGATTGTTAATGTTAATGAAGTATGAGTGTATCAAAATTCTTTCGATTATGTCTCCTTGAACAATGCCAAATTCTTTTAGACTTTTATATTTTTTAAAAAACTTTTGGATACCTAAAATTTTTAGATACTTGATTAAAAGGGTTTTTCTTTTAAAAAAATATTAAAGGATACACAGTAAAAATTCTACCTCTCATCGCTCTCTTTCAGTTACTTTCTATCACTTTGGTATATGCTTTCAGATATTTGCACTTTTTAAAATTTTATGTATATCTGTTACACACACTTCCCCCTTTGTCACACTAATGGAAGTGTACTATCTATACTGTTTTTTTCCCCTTAATAGATCTTGGAGATCTTTTTAAATCAGAACATAAAGAGCTTCCTTATCCTTTTTTTATGCTTGTGTTATATTCCATCAAAAGCTGTATCAAAATTTTTATTTAACACAATCTCATATTAACAGTCATAGAACATTTTATACATTTATGACATTATTTGTTTAGATTTTTAGGGGGGCAAAATAAATAGAACAAAACATTATGAAATTTATACAATTTAGCAAAAGATTGGTCTCCTTTCAAGTGTACTTACTTATAAGAATGATCAGGCACTCATTTGGAAAACCACAACAGATATCTAAGTAAATTTTATGTTATTAAAAAAGAGGGAAAGCTTAATCTTAAATTTATGTAGATATTTTTGTGTGTCTAAATAGGTCCAGAGCACAGAACTGAAATGTTTGTTAGTTACTAAATAAGCTAGGTTGTGATGAGTTTTTTCCTTGAATAATTTAAATTTTATTAAAATATTAAAATTATCTTTTAAATGGATCAAAGCTTTCTGTACTCTTAGCACCTGGTAACTCAGTTTGAACTGGTGAGGAAACTGTTTCCTAAAATTATTGACTTTTGACAAAAATGATTATGTCCACTTGAACCTTGACAAATTTAATTTAGTTCCAGATCTGATTTATACAGGATAGTTCATTAACTTATTTTGTTAAATATCTTAGGTATTTAATGAACGCTGCCGAATTCACTTCAAGCCTCCAAAGAATGAATAAAAAGATGCTTTTTAAAAAAGGACTGGGTCATCTCATAAGAGCTAAGCATGATAGACATCAACAAGGCGGGCTTCCTAAGATGATTTCTGAGCCAACAGTCCAAGACCTTTTGTTGATTACAGCCTCACTTAGTCACCTCAAGTATAAGCAATTCTAATAATTATGGAGAAATCAACTGCTATTTTATACCGATTCTGTAAAAAAGAAATGTTTTGTAACTATTAAAATAATTTTTTGACTCAGTGTATATATTTATTTGATTATTTTCCAAGTTGAGACAGTTCTTATAAGAGAATTTGAACACAATTTTAGTCTGGTTTTATTTGTATTATACTTTTTTTTATATTTACAAATTTATTGGCATGAACATGGACCTTTTTTTACTCGCTGATGATGTTAATCCTTTGTCTCTGAGTTCATTGCTCTTAAGTAAAAGAGCAGTGTTATGGGTTGGATACTGTCCCAGGAAACTTAGTTACATACACAGAAACTAATTTTTAGGTGAAATTTTTTTTCCTAGACAGTTTCCATGGACAATGAAAAGGAAAGCAGTAAAATTCAGAAAAGGGAAAGGCAGAGGAGGGGTTGCATGATAAGATTCGAATGAGTCAGTAAAAAACTAATATCAAGATTTAGTCATTGCAAAAAAGCACTTTCTAGGTTAGGATAATTGTATTAGTTTCCAATTGCTGCCTAACAAATTACCACAATTTTGCAGCTTGCCTGTTTATTATTTTATGGTTCTGTAGGTCAGAAGTCCAGTTATCTAGGTTGGCATCTGAAGTCAAGTTGTCAGCCAGGCTGGCCTTTCGTCTGAAGTCTCTAGGGGAAGACTGCTTCTAACCACCTTCAATTTGTTGACTAAATTTATTTTCTCATGCTATATGAGACTGAAGTCCCATTTCCTTGCTAGCTGTCATGGGACACTTTAAGCTCTTGGAGGCCACCCATAGTTCTTGTTCTCTCTTGAAGCTAGCAACAGTAAAGTGAATCCTTTCCATGCTTGGAATATGACTTCTTTTTCTGCTATCAGCTATACAAATTGCTTTGTGATTAGCCTAGGCCTACCATGATGATCTTCATTAACTCAGAGTCAGCTAATTATAACCTTAATTACATCTGCAAATCCTTTTGCCAGGTAATGTAACATCACAAATATAATGTCTCATATTCATAGTCTGAAGGGTTAGAGTGAAACGTCTTGGAGAGCCATTTTAGGATTCTGCCTACCACATTTTATTCGTAAGCCACCTACCTCTGGCACAGTTGGATTGGCCAACTGGGTCGTGGATAGGCCTGTGTGTTCAGTATATTAACTGTCAGATTATGCACTTGGAAGTGAACAATAAAAGTATAAAATTCTCACCATTCTTTCAGTAAAACTACTGAGCACTTAGTATAGTTCAGACACTATATTAGTTGTTGGGGATACTGATAAACAAGATCTATTTCTGTGGAGATTATAATCTAGTCTCAACGAGAAAATTTTTCTTTGGCAGTAAAAAATTTTGGTAGGACTTACCTATTAATGAATGATGCCTGACAAAGTTGATGTTTAACAACTGGATGAGTAAATAAAATAGCAAGAATAAAAAGACTCAACAAAGATCTTCCTGATGCTCAGGAGGGATTCAGAAACAGAGTCCTTGGAAAGGATTTATAACAGCCATTCCACAATTTTGGGTCTGCTAAAATACTAGCTACCTCATTCAATTAGGATATGATGACTGAATCATTCCATTGTAACAAAAAGTGTGCAGTTATGGCAATGTGGAGTGACCTAGTATAAATGAATAGTATGTTTCATTTGTGATGAATGGCATTTAAAGCCTCAGATATGAAGAGGGATGGCAAATTGCTCTTGAAAGTTTATTTGCCTGCTGAAACAGTCATGCATGTAATTGCTGCCTTAATTTTTTTTTTTTTTTTTTTTTTTTTTTGAAGAATAGATAAGAGTTAGCAAAAAAGGGAAAGATGATGTAAAAGTTCAAAGGTGAGTTTGGCCCTTCCCTGGCAAGACAAGATAGCCAAAGAAGAAACACTGATAATAATTTATAAATTTTAACATATTTGAATGCCTTTCATATTCTAGACACTGCTAATATATCACTGAGCAAAACAATAAAAATAACTGCTCTTACAGAGCTTACATGTAGTGAGGGGAGATAGACAATAGTAAAGAAATAAATTTTGTGGTGGACTAAAAGGTGATGTTCCATACCAAAAAAAAAATGTATTGGAGGAATTAGGAATGGAGAGTGGAGAATGGGTTGCAAATGACTGTTTTCAGCTGATTAGAGAATATTATAATGCCTTTTTCTTTGAAAAGCTGATGTAAGTACCGACAAATATGCCAAAATCTTCTGTAATAAAAAGGAAGTTTTCTAATAAGCAATTCTCTTTTTTAAGTTGTGATCTAAAGATACCACTTTGAGAAATGAAGCAATAATGTAACCAGTGCTACAACAATAGTCTTTGCTTATGAGCCATACCACCTACTTAAGACTGTCTAGGAATAACGTAAACTGAGAGATTAGTCAAATGTGTGGTCTCCTTTCAAATCAAGAAAAATGAGTATTCTGCCTAGAGTAAGGTTATCTCATCAAATGTTAGAGGTTATGTAGTTACTAATGTTTTCTGTGTGTACTTTGCCTTATAGCTAAGCCTTGATTGACTCAAAAAAACTTAGTTGACCATGAGCTCTGAAGAATAAAGAGAATAGTCAAAAAGTGATTACTCCTGACAGGGACAGCATTTCCTAGAAGAAACCTAATTTACCGAATAGCATTATGTTGGACAAGAAACCAAAAATAAAGTTTTAAGCACTTCTTTCAACAAGCCTTCCCTGACCTCTTAAACACAAATTAGGGGGAATAAACTCTACACAAATTAGGTGTCCCTTTCATATAAACCTATGAAAAACACCTATTATAATTTTTATTACACTGTTTGATTGCTGGTTTGCCTCTCCCTGGCCAGATTTTGAGGACTGGCACCGTGATTCTCAATGCCTGGCCTGGATAAGCTTTGAGACACTGCTAGTTCTCTTCTCTATATCCATCTTCCCCTTCCTGACCAACAGAAGTTTGATTTTTGTCGGGAGTGGCAGTGTGCTCAGCTTCCCTTGTAGCCCCAGTTAGCTAGTTGTGGCTAATACAACAGAAGCAGAAGACAGCTAGGGGCATATCTGAGAAACTTTCCTCATAAAGTCATTGTTCCTTCTTTCTATCAGGGGTATGGTTAGGGTGGCTAGAAGTGACAAGGTTGAAGACTATTTGCCTGTGTGATGGCAAGAAGATAAAAACCATGTATTAAGGATGGCTGGATTCTAGATGGAAGAAAGGAGGGGACTCTAGGTAGCATTGTGGGTTGCTGTTGAGTCCCAGGCTGTATCTCCAAACTTGGTATTAAGTGAGGGCAGGGGTTTTTATCTGTTCACTCAGGGATGTAACAGAAATGGTTAACCTATTTGGTTAAATCTCTACATTTAGAATTCTGTTCCATGCAGCTAAATGCCTCCCATAGGTGATACACTGTTCAAATATTTGTTCAATGAATGAAGAATATGCTACTAATAACTCATTTTCTCACTGCTTATTACAAAGTAGTCACCATTCTAAGTGTTTAATGTGATTTGGGAGATGAACCTTAGAAGATTCTAACAGGAAAAGGCTAAAGGCTATATGAAAGAACAGCCGGAAGTATGTGAAGGAAGTTGGGGAAAATTCATCTCATTTCCCTAAGAAGGAAGGCTTGGCATTGACACCTTGCTCAACCAGGACCTATCCACTACTTGGTTCCTAAGGACTAGGGTTAGATCTCATTCAAATATTTTAACTTGAATATGCAGTTCTCTCTTTGCTCAGTTGTTGAACCCACATTTAATCTTCATCTCCGCCTAATCAATCATGCCTCACTTCTCTCAGGACAAAGTATTTCTTTCTGTCTGTCCATCCATTTGTCAAATCATCTAAATACTTGTCACGTGGATTAGATACCTGCCACACCAGAACCCTTTCTAGGGAAGACTTTTTGACTCACAGCTCCTGCTGAAAGAGCAACCCATTTCACACTATCCTGATTAGACCAGGGCTGGGCAACTGCCCCCCAAACTGCCAAAGCTTAAGTTGGCCAATGTTCTGTGACATGTCCTGGAGCAAAAAGGTGGTCTAGACAATCAAATTCTTCAAGGCTTTGAACTGTGGTTAGCAGTGTGAGGCGAAGCTTGAAGGAGAGTGGTGATGGGTTACAATAGGGGTTATGATAGTCCGACATTCTGATAAAGCAGGAGCTGTGAGGATGTACAGCATGAGGCAGCAAAAAGTGATAAAGAATAGAAGAGAGCATGCCGGCTAGAGCTGATGGGAGAGTGGACACAGAGAAGCAGACAGCTGCTTGGAGAATAGCTCAGACCGTTAATGACAGAGCCCTAGAGTAAAAACCTACCACCACAGCTCCTCAGTACTTAGAGCTGCATTGGACTCTGGTTCTGGTTGTGAGACCTGGTATTGTATGAGTCCCTCTTTGCCCTGAGGCCTGTTTTTTGGGCATTTCCTAGATTCCCATCTAAGCAGATGCATCTTTATGATAAATTCCTGCATTATGCAAAATAAATTATGTTGAAACAAAGGAGCCTATCAAGAACATTTCCAGTGAGTCAGATGGCCAAGCAATATCTCCATGTTTAAATAATTCATTGACATTAAGGCAATTTTTTCCTCATCCAATTCTTTTTCACACTGTTTGGTGCACCAGGCATGTGCTTGGACAGCTTCCTGAGATACCTTCATTATGTTTGAACTTTAAGTCCCAGCAAGGGAAGCCTCAGAAGCCTCCAGGGTCCAGGAAGAGTCTTTGGCTTTCTCCTAAATAAGAAACCAGGCAGAGATTGATCGACTCACTCAGGTAAGTGGTGAAACCTATTTCCCAAGATAACCAAATAGGCATTGCCTACAACCCTGTGCAGAATTTGTCCTCTGAATCTTCACCTGGCCCGATTCCAGTCATTTAAACACACAGAGTATTCTGGGAGTGCCTGATAGACAGCTGGGGTTGGGTCCCTCACCCTAGCGAGGCAACTCTTTAGGGTTAGACAAAATAATTTTTGTAACAAAGTACAAATTCTTGCTCTCAGATTCAATTTCAGATTTCGTGGGGGAAATGCTTTAGAAATGTATATTTTTTCCCTTTGGTTGCAATAATGCTAAGAGAAGTCAGAGCTGTAGCTGAGAAACATGCTCCTTTTTTTGGATAAGCCCTAAATGGCCAACCACTTTTGAAGACTCTCTTCATCACAGGTTTATCTAGTTGTAAGTCTGTTTTCTATATTTTACTCTGGGAATTCCAGCAATTCTTGGGGAATAAGTCTAATTGTTCAAATATCTTTTTTTTTTTAAACAGTCCCTTTAAAAAAGCCATCTTCTAGGTTAAAATTGTTTTTAAATTATTCTAGGTTTTTACTTTTTAGCCACTTTGTAATTTATTGTGATATAAGAAATGTGGATTCAAATGATTATCTCCTCAAAATGTAAATTTTTAACAGCATTTAATAAATAAAAAATTATTTTCACACTATTTTTATTTTACCTGCCTTAAACAGATTTAGTTTACATTTCTGAGATATATATTTTTTCTGTTCCCATCATCTATTCTGTTTTACACTCTTGGCAAAATATTTTGAAAGATTTTTTTTAACTTTGAAATATATTTTCAATTCCATTTGGTCAAGTATTTCCATTAAGCCTGTTTCCTTGTTCCTTTAAATCACAATAGTACTCAACACAGCTAACATTAGAATCACCTGGTCTCTTCCCCAGAGATTCTTATTTTTAATTGATCTCAAGTCGACTCCAAACTGCATTTTTAAACATCTGCATTAAGCCATTCTAATATGTAGTCAAGATTTAAAATCGCTGCACATCTTCTTTCCTATTTATTCCTACTTATTATTGTGTTCTCTTTAACATGAAGTCTACCTAACCAGCTACAGGATGTATTTATCCATTTATTCAAGTCTTCTATTTCTGACAGTGAAGTGCCATAATTGTCTTTGCATAGGCTGTGTATGTCCCTTGTTTGATTAATTCTTAAACATGTGAAGTATTCAGACTTTCAATACCCAAATCAAGATAAAGTAAAAATAAATCTGATCAAGCAAATTATGGAGATTGTATTTCTTTGCCCGGCTGCTATGTATATACAGCTATAGGTATTTGTGTCCATGTTTGCGTTTCTCTGAAAAGGATTCTTGTTATTGCACCAGTGGGGTCATCTCTGGTAGTCCTTATCACTAGGAGCCATATGTCATTAATGCCAGCAGGCCAGAGGAGGGTTTTTAGTTTACTTATTGAACTAAATGTCTGTGTGCTAGGTGCTGAAGGTAGATGAATAAGACAATTTCATTTAGAGTTGGCAGTGGTTATTTAAAAAACATCACTATTTTAAGCTCCCACTAGCTTATCTCCTTCAGGGGTTAGAAAAGTTGAGCAAATAAATTCTGAGCTTCTGTTAGTAGAGTATAGGCGTTAAGAGCATTAATCCTCAAGGCAGACAGCCTGGGATCATATCCTCACTTTATTAACTAGCCATGAAGCCTTGGGCCAGCATCTTAACTTCTCTACACTCCGATTTCTATGAAAAGGGGGTAATAACAATATTTACACCTCATAAGGTTGTTATGGGAGTTAAATCAGTAATATGCATAGAGTCTTTAGAACACTGGCATATAATTAGCACTTGATATATACTACTATTATTATTATTTGGGGACAGAGAGATTGGGAAGTGACACTAGTAGGGTAATGAGCAGAGTGCAGAACACAGAGGGAGATGTTATTTAGAGCATCTTTAAAACAAGTTTCCTCTTCTCTTTCCCCTTTCCCCTTTCCTTTCTCCATCCTTTTTGTTCTCTTCCTCTTCCATTCTTCTTCCCATCTCCTTCCTAAACAATTCAGTCCAAAATCCATTAGGTAGGGAAAAGGAAGGGGTACTATGAATAATTGTATGCCAATAAATTAGATAATATAGATGAAATGGACAAATTATTAGAAAGACATTACCAAAACCAACTCAAGGAGAAATAGTCAATTTAAGTAGACCTATAACAAGTGAAGAGATCAAATTAGTAATCAAAAACTTCTCATGAAGAAAAGCCCAGGCCCATATGGCTTCACTGTGAATTCTACTAAACATTTAAAGAAGAATTAATACCAATTCTACACAAAGTCTTCCAAAAAATAGAAAAGAGAGGAAAACTTTCTATGACACCTATATACCAAAACCAAACAAAAGCATCACAAGAAAACAGACCAATATCTCATAAACACGGATACAAAAATCCCCAACAAAACACTAGCAAATCAAATCTAGTACATAAAAAAGAATTATACACCAAGACCACAAGAGATTCATTCTAGGAATGCAAGGTCAGTTTATAATCTTCAAATCAATTAATGTTTAATATACTGTATCGATAGACTTAAAAACAAAAATACATGATTATCTCAATAGGTACAGAAAATTTCTTTTGACAAAATCCAATGTTCTTTCATGATAAAAAATACTCAAGCAACTAGAAGAGAATTTCCTCGACTTGATAAAGAGCATCTACCAAAATTCCATTGCTAACATAATACTAAATGCCAAAAAACTGGATGCTTTCCCCCTAAGATCAGGAACAAGACAAGGATATCCATTCTTACCACTTCTATTTAACTTTGTACTGGAAAGGAAGAAATAAAACTCTCTCTCTTTGCAGATGACATGATCTTGTAATATTTGAAAATCCTAAGGAATCTACCAATATACAAGTTCAGCAAGGTTGAAGAATATAAAACCAATATACAGAAATCAATTATATTTCTAGACATATGTAGTTAGCAAGCCAAAATGAAATAGAAAACAATTTTATTTATAATAGCATCCATAAGAATAAAATACTAGGAATACATTTAACAAAAGAAGTACAAAACTTATACTCTGAAGACTATTAAAAATTGTTCAAAGAAACTGTAGAAGATATAAATAACTGGGAAAATGTTCCATGTTCACAGATTGGAAAGTTTAATATTGTTAAAATGTCTATACTCCACAAACTGATCTACAGATTCAAAACAATCCCTATCAGAATCCTGGCTGACTTCTTTGTTGAAACTTATAAGCTAATTCTAAAATTTATATGGAATTTCAAAGGATCCAGAAGAGAACATATGTGAAATAGAAGAAAAAAATTGGAGGACTCACACTTGTTGATTTTAAAACTTTCTACAAAGCAACAACAATCAAGAAAGTGTGAAACTGGCATAAGGGTAGACATGTAGATTAATGGACTAGAACTGAGAGTCTAGAAATGAAGCGATGTGCCTATGATCAACTGGTTTTAACAAGAGAGCCAAGACAATACAATCTAGGAAAGAATAGTCTTTTTAACAAATGGTGCTGGAACAACTAAGATAGCCATGTACAAAAGAATGAAATTGGATCCTTACCTTATATATTTATAAAAATTAACTCAAAAGGGACCAAAGACCTAAATATAAAAGCTGAAACTACACAACTTTTAGAAGAAGACATAGGAGTAAATCATCCTGGTCTCAGTTTTGGCAAAGGATCCTTAGATCTGACACCACAAGCGACAAAAGAGAAAACAGATATCATTAAAATTAAAAACTTTTGTTTTTCAATGGACACCATCAAGAAGTGAAAAGACAACTACAAAATAAGAAAAAAATATTTGCAAATCAGGTATCTGATAAGGGACTTCTATCCAGAATACACAAAGAACTCTTACAGCTCAATAAAAAAAGACAAATAGCCCAATTAAAAAATGGCCAGAGGATCTGAATAGACAATTACTTCTTCAAAGAAGATATGCAAATAGATAATAAGCTCATGCAAAGATGCTTGACATCATTAATCATCAGGGAAATGCAAATCAAAACCACAATAAAATAACGCTCCACACCCATTAGGATGACTAGTTTCAGAAAGTCAGGTAACAACAAAAGTTCATGAGGATATGTTGAAATCCAAACTCTCATACCCTGCAGCGGAAATGTAAAATGGTGCAGCTGCTTTGGAAAACAGTCTGTAATTTCCCTGAACAATTAAACATTGAGTTACCATGTGAACCAGCAACTATACTCTTAGGTATATTACCCAAGAGAAATGGAAACACATGTATACACAAAAACTTGTACACAAATGTTTATAGCAGCATTGTTCATAATAGTCAAAAGGTGTAATTAAGTCAAACAAAAATGTAGGATATCCATAAAATGGAATATTATTTGGCCATAAAGCAGAGTATTGGTACATATTACAATGCGGATGAAACTTAAAAACATTTTACTAAGTGAAAGAGGCCAGTTACAAAAGACCGTATGATTCCATATATATGAAATGTCTAGAATAGGCAAATCTATAGAGACAGAAAGTAAGTAAATCAGTGGTTGTTCACGGGTGGTGGCATGGAGGATGATGGGGGATAATAGCTAAAGGGTATGGAGTTTGTTTTTAAGGTGATTAAAATGTCTAAAACTGGCTATAGTGATTGTTGCACACATTTTTGAATTGTATAGTATGCAAATTATATCTCAATAAAGGTGTTAACAAAGGAAAATGGCAATTAAATAAAACACATGATGTTGGACTAGATCTTTTTCCAGTAAAGGACATTTTGGGATGACTAGAGAAATTTGAATGTTGTCTGCACATTAGATACTAGCAAATGTATCAATGTTAATTTCTTGATTTTGATGGTTGTATTTCATTTATTCTGGAGAATATATTTTTTGTCTGTAGGAAAATGCAAACTGAAGTATTTATTGGTGATGGGGAATCACTGTAGGTAATCTCAAATGTCTGGGGAAAAAGTGTTTTTTTGCAACTTATGTATAAATTTGAGATTGTTTCAAATATATTTTGTAAAATATATGATTTAAATTTGAAATGTGAGAGTGGAGATGGAATATTGGATTCTCAGCAACCACAGGGCACCGATGGCCCACCGTGTAGCCTGCCTATGGTGGGCGTGGGGCAGTGGTGTTTTATCCTTTAGCCAGTTTCATTGGGCCTGACTAACTTTCACAAGATTTCCAATCGACATGAATTTGTATAGAATTTCTATTCTAAAGTAGTAACGTTGATTTTGAAAAAAAAGGTAATTTAATACAACAGACAAATAGTTAAAGTAATTAATTTATTTAAAAAGGAAAGTTTCTTTGTTGATAATTGCATTTATTAGCAGGAATCACTAATCGGTAGCCAAGGAAAGGACTCAGACCACTTTTGGAACATGCCACTAAAAGCCCGTCAGCTCATCATCCCTGCTTTTGTCAGTCTGGTAACCAGTAAGGGTCAAAGGCTGGTTTTGTTGAGGAAGTGCTTTGAATATTTTCAGGTGAACATAATTATTATGACCTACTCGTACCTGAAAGATAAAAAAATGAAAAGAAAAAATAAAAAGATTCATTCGCAGAGATCTACAACAAGTGAAACATCCACAAACTCCTGAAGATTTCACTTAAATAAGCTTTTCTGGAACAGCATTCCTACACCAGCATTCTTAGACCCTTGTTTTTCATAAATCTATCATCTTATTTTATGAGAGAAAGGGCAGGCTAAAGCCATGGCAAGAGGCATAGGGCCTAGGTTTATTTTATTTTATATTTTCCTATAATCTGGACACAAATGAAAGTCTAGAATTGCATTTCACTTTCAAATATGCATAGAGCAAGAAGAAAACAAGTGGCAGCCCTTTTGGTTACTCTGACTCCCAAGCAGGGACACTTTATTTGCCACATGGTTTGAGAAGGGAGAGGAAACTCAGAATTGTCCTAGAAAATTCAAGACTGTGGTTTGCATATCTGGATTAGAACCTCCTTTATGAATGTTCACTGGTAGGACAGAGCAGGGCTCAGAGAACGGGCAGTCTGGTCTCTCTTCTAAAGCAAAGGGACCTTGCTGGGAAGTCCTGGGTATGAAAATTGAAATGGTAGTTTGGGTATGAATCGTGGACCTAGAAAATCATGGTAAGAATTTCCACGGTTGTTCTTGGTTGAGACAATAAAAGTTTTGTCTTCAAATAATGTTTATTGTGCTCTGATGTCTCTTCCTAATCTAATTTTAACAAATGCCATTTATCAAATATTTACTATGAATCTGACACTCTGATGAGCATTGTATATACCTGTTATATTTACTTCTTATTATGGGCCTGAAGAAAGGTGAGACAATGACAGTTTAACAGAGGTAGAAGCAGATTAAGAGAGATTAAATAATTTTCCATTGATCTCTCAGCTAATAAACGACAGAGCCCAAATTCAAATCCAGGCTCCGATAACTATGTTTTTATCATTGAATGGTGTAACCATTTAAAAGCATCTATTCTGTGTTTGGAACAGAGCACCAGTTTCTGCACATATTATCAGAGGCAGTACAGCCAACAGTGAAGTGTCAGACTACCTGCGTTCAAATCCTGACTCCGCTTTTATAGTTGCGTGACCTTTGTTAGTTACCTCAACCTCCCTGGGACTCAATCGGCTCATCTGTAAGAAGGGAAACGGGCATACTTATGTCGCAGATTTTTTGAGAGGATTAAATGAGACAACGCATGCCCGGCTCTTACAATAGTGGCTGGCACATTTTTAAGTGCTCAGTAAATTTCTAGTTCATTTATTCCACACAGTACCCTGTGGAGTGGGTTATTATCTGCACTGTGGAAATAAGGGAACGAAGGCTCAGAGGAGACGAGGAGCTGCCATCACACGGGTTTTAATAAGTGGAACAAGTCGAACAAGGGTTCCGACCCAAGACTGTCCAACACCAAAGCCCCCAATCCTTCCTTTTTACCACCTGCCTCAGGACAGGTACTTGAGAAAGAGCAGAGATGGTCCCATCACTGGCAAGACCTTAAATCTAGAGAGTGGCTCAGAGCAAAGGGAATGACAGATAGAACAACACGAAGTACTATGGGAGCTGGGGTCAGTGGCTATGATCCAGCAGCAGAAGGGAGATGAGGAAGAGTTGGAGGGGAAAAAAGGTAAGGGGAAGGAAGAAAAAGGAAGAGAAGGGAAGGGAAGAGACATCAGTTAAGACTGGGCAGGTGATCTTGATGGGAGAAATTTTCAAGATAGTTTTCTGATGAGCTTTTAAAGAAATACATGAGTTAATTAGTATGTGAAAGTTATACACTTGGGATCATCATAAATTATTATAAATAATGATTCAAATTTTTATGGAATGTTTCCTATCTTTGAATAAAATCACCTTTTAATTGGAAAACGTTCTTTTTTAGCTATGAAGACAGCAGACTGAGAAAGGAGGGAACAATGAATGCCATTGCTTTCTGAGCACAAGGCAGGCTCTCCTCCCAGCACCTGACATATTTTAGGAGCTCAAAGATGGTAGAATTGGGCTGGTCCATTTACATAACCCGGTACTGTAACTTTCTCATGTTGAGCTGGATGGCACCACTTACTTATATTTATTATTTTTCTTTTTTGCTAAAAAAATTATATCTTAAGTAGTTAGTTGTTTGTTAAAGAGAAATTAGCCAGACTGTGCCCTGGTCAAACAATTTAGTAAAAGTTAAGTACAAAAGACATTTGAATGTCAGTTGTTATTATTTATTAAATCAGAATTATCATATTCTCAATACAAAAGGACAAAAGTGGCTCCCAAATATCTATGGTTGGCTTGTTGAACAGTCAACAACTATACAAGTTTTTTCAACAACTATACAAGTTTTTTCTTAAATTAGAACTGGATCAATGTATCATTTAAATTTTTGATGTAGGTATTTTTAATACTCCACTGCATTAAACTATCCCTACAGTGCCACAAGTTGAATGCATTTATTTGATTTGTAAAAATCATTTAAATTATATTAATCAAAATGCTATATAAAGGGAAAAAGTGGTTTAAGTTATTTTCCCAGCTAATGATTCAAATTATTCCTTAAATCCACTTAATGTAGACATGTAGAATCATAAAACTTTGAGGTAGAATAACCTTCAAGATAGCATCTGGTCCAGCCCAGGCCTTCAAGCTCCCCCTTTACATAAGAAATAGCCATAGTCACAACCTAAACATAATCTGAGCTTTTATGAAATCTTTTTCTATACGATTTCTGAAAATTAAGAGTCATTAGAAGGAGGCTTTCTAAATTAACAAGAAAAAAAGATATAAATATAACATCATCTGCTAAATTTGAGAGTCTATCACTTGGGAAGTATGCTAGATAGATATCTTAATTTAGGACAAGGACAGGGAACAAATTATATGGTAGAGGTGACCGTTCGGAATGTCACATAATGTGACAAATATAATGTCTTAGTGCCAAAGTGGAAGTTGAACTCTAACCTTAATGTAGTAATTTATTCCAGCAACCACTTGAGTTTTGTATTCTACAACTTCAAATTCTTCATAAGTCTCATTTGTTTTTTCTTCAAGCTGCGGTTTAACCTTAAGAAAAGAAAAGAAGTGAATTATCAAAGCTATAATAGACTTTATTTATGTGATTTACTAATCTTGGGACCATATATTCTTAAAAGTGCTCAAAGGTAATGAGATCTATGAGCTATTTTCAGTTTTTCAAAGAAAACACCTATCTTTAATAAGTTTTCATGAGCTAACTAAAATATTAAATTTTTTTGCTTTAGGCTGATTTATAATCAACTCAGTGTGATGAATGGTAATATGGCTATATAATAATGTTTTGACTGGTAGAGAGCAATAATTACTTCATTAAAAATTTTCTATTTTGAAATAATTTCAGACCCAAAATTGCAGAAATATCATATATCTCAAGACCCTTAATCACATCTGCAAGTCCCTTTGCATGTAGGGTAGCATATTTATAGACTTCAGGGATTAGGATGTGGAAGTCTTCGGATTAGGATGTGGAAGTCTTCGGAGGGCCATATTCTGTCCACCACAGAGGGATATAAGCATAGATGCCAGCATTCTCGAACCAAGGATAAGAAGGGAGTAGGG
This sequence comes from Cynopterus sphinx, assembly GCA_030015415.1. NCBI lineage: Eukaryota > Metazoa > Chordata > Mammalia > Chiroptera > Pteropodidae > Cynopterus > Cynopterus sphinx. The sequence continues at coordinate 53,740,048 of CM057380.1, forward strand.
AATCTCAAATTCAATATGTAAACTTACGAATCCACTGGTTTTCAGTGTAAATCTTTCGTTCCTGCTCTCAGCTGGGCCTAATATGCCAGTGTGCTTTATGGTCTCTGACTTAATTTCTGCTAAGAGTAAAGCTCCAGTCTCTGCCCTGGTGGAGGACAGGTAATATAGCTTGTCTTTCCAGGTGGAGGATAGTGAGAGAGAAGAATCCGGGGCAGTCGTGACTGACCTCACACAACTCTCACATCAATTCTCCTGGTTTTAGCCCCATATCTCTAGTCTTCCTGTTTCTGGTGTTGCTAGTGCTCGAGGCATTTTGGAGTTCTGCAGCCTAAATCTGCTGACTTCTGGCTCAGACATTCCCCTCTGTAGCTGAGGCTCTGTCTAGATGGCTCAGTCATTTCCCAAAGTTCATCTGTTTCCCAGCTTCCAAGTTTTGTTGATATCTCTTGTTGTCTTTATATCTGTGGGTTTGCACCCTTTCACCCCCCAAATCTTTTTCTATCATTTAGAGGGAAAAAGACATAAATGTGAGTGTTTGATACACCTTGTTTACTGGGAAGTTGTGGGCCTGCCCTGACCTTCAGCGAAACCTTTTATGTGCACATACAACTTTAGTGAGACCATTCAGGCCTTCCCATCAGTGGGCAAAGATTTTGAATCCTTTTTTATTGGTGCCTCAGTTTGGGTACCAGAACTGTTCTCAAAGACACAGACATTTACAAATTAGGCATTCTCAGACCACTTTGAGGGGCCAGCACTTTATGGACCACCACTCATTTATCCCGCAGTCTTCAGAGTAGATGAGAAGACTCGGATTGCTTTCCTGAGATGAGAAATGAAGCTCCAAGTAGAGAAAGTAAGAGGACAAATGGTGGGAAAACAAACAAACAAACAAAAAGCAGATAGAAAAAGTACAGGAGAGAGAGACAAGAAAAGTGAAGAGTGGAGAGAGAAGTCAGTGAGGACAGGAGTTACTGTCCTATGGCTTGCTGTCAGTGTCTTGACACTTTTCGGATGACACTGGGTACCAGTCAGGTTAGGCGCTGAGTTAGAAAGGGTTAATCTCCACATTAAACCCAAAATTACCTATTTAAACTTCATTTTACAAGTGAGGAACCTGAGACTGTGAGAACATGTCTGCTTCAGGTTGAAAAATTGGTAATTATAGTTATTTAAAGTTTTTAATTCCCTTGCCTGATAAGTATCTGATTTATCTGTTGTAATGATCTGTATTCCTTCCTGTTTCCAGTCTTTTAGTCATGTTTTTAGCCCATATCAGAAGTTTTTTTATTTCTACCTGTCCTAGAAATACATCTAAATCTATAACCTTTCACTGTATCTATGCAGTCCACAAATCCAGAATTTTTCAGGAAAGAGTTGATTTCAAATATCCTGGTTTCTGTAAGGGCACTGGCACCTGTCAGAGTGTGTGCCCTGATTTCAGGATCACTGTACAATCGGCCCTTGGAATCCTCAGGGGATTGGTTCTGGGACATCCTGCAGACACCCAAATTTGCAGATCCTCAATTCCCTTATACAGACTGGCATGGTACAAAATTTGCACACAACCTATTTTTCCACGTAGGCTACGGGAGGGTTTGCGTACACCTACTTCATTCATGTGGGTTTGGCATGGGGTTTGACAGTGGCAGATTTAAGTCTTGCTTTTTGAAACGTTCTGGGATTTTTTTTTTCCTGAATATTTTTGATCTACAGTGGGTTGAATCTACAGATGTGAAATCTGTGGATATAGAGAGATTACTGTTCTTGTAACCTGTAGCTTCGCTCCCCCTTTCCAGTAAAACAGATTTGTATTATTCTAATGTTGAATTCTACGAACATGGGGTGATGAGATTTAAGCCGAGAAGCAGGAAAAGGGACAGCATAGGAAGAAGCTGGCCAGCAAAACTTTTAAGTTTCCGAAGGCAGACTGATGCTGAAAGACCCCCCAGGATGGGTGCTAGGAGGGTGAAGGCCCGCTGGGAGTGGTGGTCGAGAGCCGGGTGGTAAATAGACAGACTTGGAGCTGAACACGGTTGGTGCTCACCTTCCCCAGCTTGCCATGCATGGAGGTGGCTAAAGTGCTGGAAGAAACCATGTCGGTTTATTTCTTGGGTTCCAGCCGGGGGAAGGATGCTACCGGGGAGGAGCACCTGGTAGAATACATTGACCCCAGAGCTGCTCAAGCATTTCTTACAGCTGTAGAGAATGGCTCTTGGATTGCTGATAGTTTTCTGGGATCTGAGGATTCCATCCATGCTGCACCACACACCCAGGTATTTCCCCTCTCTGTAATCATTCTGCAGATTCATTTGGACTATAATTTAGGAAAGAATGAATAGAAAGATAACAGTGGCAAGCTGGATAGGCCATATTTTGAGAAGTTTGACAGAGTTAGAAAGGAGAGTTTGAGTAGCAGTATGGACGTACAGTAAGGCTAATGAGAGGTGACCTGTGGACATTTGTCATCTATGTTTTGAGGCAGAGAGAAGTATGGGGCACACAGTGTGCAGGGAGTGATGGCACTTAGCAGGGGATAAGTAAATCAGGGTGTTCTTACTGTAGTCTTCTAAGAGAGGAACAGAGACACTGGCTGGAGGGGCTGTGGGGATGAAAGAAACTGAAAAACTGAGAGGAGAGAGGGGTTTTAGAAAAGGAGCTCAATGGGTTTTCTAGAAAATGACCAACAGGATAAGACTGAGAAGATATTCTGGCAGCTTCAGGTCCTACCACGGTTGTTTGTTGGCATGAATTCATAGATTTATAATGGGTGAGTTTTGCATCTTCCTTGAGCAAAGTTTTCTAAACCTGGAGCAGACGCCGAGGAAGAAGTGGTGGCAGTGGGAGCGATCTCTATTTGAGAATTGTTATGCCAGAACTCATGGGGTCATGGAAATCTGGGGTGGAGGAGTATAGGGATCCATGTGTCACAGGTCCAGTTTGGATGAGCGATCCGTGGGCCTATGCGTGTTCTCGTGAAAATGGGAGGGTGAGTGCCTGAAGGATTCTGGTGTGGTTGAATGGCAGGTTCTCTGGGTGTGGAGCAGTAGGAGAGGTGACTGAGGAGGAGGCTGCAGGCAGAAAGTAGAACACAATTTTGTGTGTGAATGAGAGCCATGACATGCTGGGGCGTGTCCCTAATAGTATGTGGATGGTGTGTTTGCAAGGTGTCCTGGCAGATGAAAATCATGATCTGTGCGTATGCCAGGAATGGTATTCAGCAATCAGGTTTGACTTCAGGTGTGTGTGTGTGTGTGTGTGTGTGTGTGTGTGTGTGCGTGCACACCTGTGCATGAGTAGAGATAGATCTTATTTGTAAAAATAACTATTGAAATAACATATTTTTTCTGTACATAGCATAATATTCTTCCTTCAGTTGGCATTACCCTAAGAAGCTCTCTGTAAGGACAGGTAAAACTGATAAACATCAGCTCCTCCAAGAATACTTGCATTTTAACAGGTGACTTTTCAAAATAAAAATCCAATCAAAAGAGAGAGAGAGAGAGAGAGAGAGAGAGAGAGAGAGAGAGAGAGAATAAAGCCATAAGGTAAATGACAGATAGTGGTGGTTTTTCCTGAGACTCCCTCAGATCATACCAGGTATGTGATTACCAACACCTACCCAATTCCTGGCCCTGCCTGGGGCCCTAACTAATTCTATAATCTTAGAGAAGGTGTTGATTAAATTTCTTTACCTAAAATTGCTTATAGCAATACCTGCCTCCTGGGGTAGTTTGTGGGGACATAAATGATATAGGTGATATGACCATGGCTTCTAAACTGTAAAGTGCTTTCTAAATTGGCTATTCCTCTATCTTCTAACACTTAATTGGGGGTTGTTCCCTAAGGCTCCCTCTTGTGAGAGAGGGAAGATAAATGATAATTGGGAGTTTAACACCAGAACAGCTGAACTACCAGACAGTAATTATTCACTTGGAAGGAGGTTTGAAAAACAATCTCTAATGTCCCAAACGTATGATTATGAAAACATACTTAATTGAAGATTGTTTTATGTCTTCCAGATAGCTTGACTTCCCTAGGTAGAGGACTATAAACTCCTCGAGGGCATGGGCTACTTCTTTGTATTCATGTATCTCCTACATTTAATATACTACTGTTGGGCACCTAAGGGATATTCAAGAAAGGATTCATTGATATTCATTTCTTGTATGGATTTAAATCTAGGGCTGGCTGCTTGCACAGAGAAGGCAAGTTTGCCACATGGTAATCACTCTCACCCCACATACTTCTCCATATTCCTGCCACTGTATAGTGGAAATGGCAGGTGGTCAAAATCTGGAGATAGGCTAGTTTCTTAACCAGGTGATTATTAACCTCGTTGAATCTCAGTTTTATCATCTGAAAAATGGGCATGGTGCCTTTCCTCCCTGCTCCCGGGGATATAAAGATCAAATGAGAAGTTGAATGGAGGATGAGGTTTTTAAAACTGCAAAGCAACTTTCTGGGGTGAAGTAGCTGCTGTAAATACCTAGCTCCCATTCAACCTCTCAGAAAGGATAGGAGCCTGAGATGAGCAGCAAGAAACACAATTTCTAATTAAGTTTGTAATTTAAGATGAGACTCACAGATGGGTGTTAATAACAACACAAGGTTTTTGATAACTTCTTGTTTTAAAAAATTCTTGCTCACCAAGATATAGGCTTTTAAAAAATCATTAAAATTTTTTGCACCCTTAATTTTTCAAACCTCTGTTATTGCCCCTCCAGCACCACCCCCTGGAGAGTCCCAAGGGGATTTTCCAGGATCAGGGATGATTTCCGGTAACAGTTTGCAGTAAGCAATAGCGATGCCTCACCAATGCATATTTCTTTCTTGTTTTCAAGTCATTTTTATGCAAATTATCTCATTTAGTCCTTATCGTTCTGAGATCAGTAGAACAAGAGGTGTTATATTCATTTCACAAATGAAATTAAGAAATTTTTTGCAACACTCTGAGTTTAGAAAGCCCATTTCCCACAGGTCTCTTAGGATTTCATGTATATCTGCTCTTAGAGGCAAATGAGGTCATGGACAGCATGGGCCTCACCTCCCAGGTGGTTGGAAATGCAGAATATCAGGCCCACCCAGACCTACTGGGTCAGAATATACATTTAATGGCTCCCCTCCCCCTCCACCCCGCCCCATTGTGATTCATGTGCACTTTCAAGTCTGAGAACACTAACCAGGGACTCAAAAGAAGGTATTAATGACTTAATACTATCTTCTCCAAAAAAAAAAAAAAATCCTCCAAGGTATTTATTTATTGATTTTATTTATTTATTTATGAATTTTGTTTATTTATTCTTTTTTAAACATTATTTTATGGTGACATTGGTTAACAAAATCCAATGTTTCAGCTGTACATGTAAGGCATATATATTTTTACATTGTGTGTTCACTTATCATCGTTAAATTTCTGTCACCACATATTTGACTCTCTTTACCTTGGCTACCTCTCCCCTCCCCCTTCCTTCTGGTAACTAATAGTCTATTGTTCATGACCATGAGTCTCTGTTTGTCCTATTCATTTGGTATTTATTTTTTTTAAAAGAACTGAGCAGTAGAAATCCAAGCATCTGGTCTCTTAGTGAGCTTCCCAGTGCCCTAACATAGAGGATCCCATCTCTTTCACTTACACAAGAAGCTGATCTTGTTTGCAAACAGTGTCAAAAAATGAAGTTGCAGAGGGAAAAAGTAAGAAGGAATGAGATAAGAAAATAGAAAATGATACAAACCTAAAATAGTAATTGATATGTATTTTATTTTCATTAAATATGCAATATAATAAATTTTTATTATTTAGGTGATAGCTAATCAAACAACATTTAGAAAGAAATGTTTTAATTTACTTAAAACATTAAGGGTTCTATTTTCACCGTAATCAATTTTGGAGTCATCATCGACTATGTCACTTCTCTTTTCTACTAGTTTAATCAAACATTTTCCACTTAGTCAGATTTGTAGGAAGTTTGTAAATGAATTGACTTTACAATGTTGTTCTTTACTCAACCCAGTAAAAAAAATTTCCCTGCAGCGGATTTGAAATCTAGTTTGTTAAACTGTTAACAACTTCAGACTTTAATTACATGTTGGCTCCACTTGCTGAGATTAGAAAAGTTTCACCAGAAACTGCATTAATAATCCAGGAATCAATCATACATTGTAAAGCTTCAGAGATGCTCCAATAAATTCTTTTACGAATGGGGAAACTGAGGCTCAGGGAAGGGATGTGACTTGCTCAAGATCACTCTCACAGTTGAGATTATTAGAGGTTTCATCTAAAAAGACCTTTAGTTTTAAGAAACTCTGAACAAAGCTACACATTTCCCAGTGTTGTGGTGTTCATGTTCACACTCACACAACGCACGGCCAACCTAGGAACTAAGATTCTGGATCATCGTGGGGCGCATCGACTCACCTCATCAGCAATTTCCTGGATTTCTGGAGTGGCAGGTTTGGCTTCAGTTAAACCTCCAGGCATCATTTTGGCTAATTGCTCCTCTGCTGGACTGGAGACTGGAACTGAAGTGATCAGGTCAGCGTGGAGACTCCAGTTTTTAAAGAGGATGTTACAAGCTCCGCCCATAAAATATTTTATTTTTCACAAGGAGCAAAAAGGCACAGGGAAAAAGACATGAGTCGAGTTTTCCTGCTTCCTCAGTGGAATAGCTAACAGGAATTTGGGGGTGCGAGGAACTGGGGATGAGCTAAGGGGTCAGCACGAGGCGTCGTGCCAGGCCAGGAGTCCACCTTCCCTGAGCTCTCTTTGGCAATGGTTTCATCCTGTTGCGTTGGAAGTGTGAAATCTGAGGCCACAGCCAGTTTCCCAATGTTCTGAAAGCTCTCACACAAAATTTTATTTTTAAAGAGTATTTATTGATAATGTTAGGGCTGATTGTTTAGAACTTACTTGACTTTATAAGGTAAAAGGGTTTACCTGGAGAACTATGTGGATATTCGTATTTTACTTTCATTTATATTTCTAGAACTGTTTAAAGTACAGGAAAACAGCAAAGAATAAAACAACAAACACCTATATTCCTATCACCCAGAATTAAAACTTTCAACATTTTGTCGTATTTGCTTTCTATGTTTTCTGTTGTAGTTGTTTTTAAGAAATAAAATATTACAGACCCCATGCCTACTCCCACCCCCACCTTGCTGTCCACAGAGGAAACTACATTGCGAGTTTTGTCTTTTTCTAGTCTGTCTTATACTTAGTGTGTTTTTAAAAAATCTACTTAAATTGTACGCTAAACATTTATTCTATATTATGCTTTTTTCTATTTAACACGTTTTGGAGTCTTCCCTGTTGATACACAGATCAATCTAATTCATTTCCTTTAACTGCTATTCTAGAATAGATCTATTTATCATCTTTCTGTCTCTATCTCTCATCTATTCTAACTTCTATAAGCTATTCCATATTTTACCTACTTATTCCCCTATTGATGAAGATTTTTGTTGTTTTTAGTTATTCACCCTTATAAACAATACTGCATCTTTCCCCCTTTTGTATACATGTGAAGGCTTCTTCAGGCAACTTAACTAGAAGCAAAATTGCTGTTTTGTGTGAATATTTATTTGTATTATTTTATTCAATTTTTGGAATATGTAACACATACATGTAATAAAAATGTTCGAAAGCAACAAAAGAGTTTATAATCTAAAGAATTCTTCACCTACTTTATTCCTCAGCTGCCCTTCTACTTTCCGGACAACTACTGTCAACAGCTTCTTGTATCCTTTAGAGATACTCTTTTTACAAACAAATATATAAATAATTACACACATCTACATATATATGCATATATTATTTTTTTTAAAAAATGTACAAATGGTACCCTATTACATAAATTTTATACACTTTGCTTTACTTTCAACAATATATTTTGGAGGTTGTTCTATATTATTATATAGAAAGGTGCTTCATTTTTATTTATTTATTTATTTTTTACTGTTTGGCAGGTGCTTGCCAAATTCTTGGATATAGGCCAATGTCTTGCTGGATAATCTAAAGGGTGCTATGCAGATGACTGTCCATGGAATGTCTTCACCCATGGATTGAGAAGAATGGCAAATGTGAATGACATGGTACTCACTCAAGAGGTCACAATTTGTCTTAAGACTTTGGCTTAGTTCTGGCCACAGATAATCCTTGACATCTTTCTGTGACTTTTCCAAGTCAGATCTTCTATCCAGCCCATATCTCTGTTCACCAACTAGTCCAAAGATCCTGATCTAATCTCCCCAGAGGTCAGATGAAGAGTAAACAGCATACCTTCTGTTCTCTTTCTAGAGTCAACACCCTGTTACTCTCAGGCATTTCCCCTTGAGGCTCAGTAATTTCTTTTAGAAGCAGAATCTGCCACAAAGCAAATATATTGCTTTTGTCTTTGCATTCTTACAATAATATTCTAGTTCTCAAGATAGTATAGATCCCTCTGACTGACAGAGAAAGCCACATACAAGGTAGTGCAGAAAAGCACAACTGATATCTCTGTGTTAATTATTTAATTAAATAAATAAATACAATCAAGTACACATTTATTTTTAAATACTTTTTAGATTGCTCTATTAAATACTATTGATTTTTTTTAGTATTAGTTATTCAGGCTATTTTTTTGGAACTCAAGATTCTCATATGTATTATATTTCTTGTCTGTGAGCTCATCTTCCACAGGAATTACCTTTTATGTGCGATTTCCCTGGTGAGGGACTGGGTTGTGGGCTTTCTTACAGGGTTGTTTGTCTCTACTGAACTCTTCAGGGTGCACGGGTCCTAAACTAAGTCTTATTTTACTGTTGGATAAGGCTCTTGAATCATGAAGATATGAGAATTTGGGCCTATCTCCAGCTTTGGGTACAGGCCTGGGGCTTTGTTAGCTAACTGCGCTTCCATTTATGACTGAGGAGACTGTATGGATACACTCCCAATACATCCCATTATTTCCACTTCTGGGTATTTACCTAGTAGTATTGCACACACGAAGACTAATGTACAAATGTTCATAGCTGTATCATCCATAATAGCCTAAAACTAAAAATGATCCAAATGTACATCAACTGGTGAATAGATTTAAAAAATTATATATGATACCATAGAGTACTACTCAACAATGAAAAAAACGAAGTCATAATACATGCAATAGCATAATAACTTTGACTCAAAAACAAGTCGAAGTAAAAAGACATCAAGTAAAAGAAGTCAAACACAAAAGATTATGTACTACATTATTTTGTTTACATAAAATCCTAGCAGAGACAAAACTATAGTGATAAAAAACAGGTCAGTGACTACCTGAGGCTAGGGGTGGATGAAAGGATCAACTGCAAACAAACACGAGAAAACATGTAGGGCAATGGAACAGCTCTATATCTGGATAATGTGGTTACACAACAGAGTGTTATTACCAAAATACATCAAACTGTACACATCAAATGAGTGGACTTTATTGTATGTAAGTTACACCCCCCAAAAAAGCTAGAATAAAAACAGCACCTTTTCAGCACCTTTTTTTTTATTTCTCTTGGTCTTGCTTTTATGTTGCTTTCTATAATTTTTTTATTTGAGTGTTAACTACCACTACATCAAATATTGCCTTAAAGAAGGTTGTAAAGGCCCCATTTGCAGTCTGTGCTCAAAGTTGCTTCTCCTGGTCATCATCATGGTAAGAGGAAAAGAAGGAGATAAAATTGACTGGAAATGGAATGAAAAGCAGGCAAAAGATTTTATACTTTACTTGTTGGGTAATAGAGGTCACTCAAATTCTTGAACTGTACTAAAACCATATGTGCTTTAGGAAGATAAAACTAGAAGCAATGTGTAGGTTGGATTGGAGGAAAAGAAGCTAGGGACAGAAAGATTGATTTAGAAGTTGTCATAATGGAGCAACGAAAAGTTATTCCTGATCCGATGATGTGTCAAATAGCCTTGAGAGGCATGAGACATGTATAACAACTTATAAAAATAGTATTATGAAGGTGGGAAGGATAAGGAAAAAAAAGGTGAATGATGGAGGTTTTGTTCAGGTGAGTGGGAATGTAATTGTGTGATTAACAGAATTTAGGAATATAGGAGGAAAAGCATATTTAAGCAAGTTGGTCAATACTGAAAATATAAAGATATAACTGGGAAAAGAATACCACCTCTCCCCTTTTCCAGGTAAGTCCTGGGGCACATGGAGACCTTAGCAAAACAATTTAATCAAGACCTTACTAAAGTAATATGGTAATTAGAAATAGTGGGCCTTGATATTTCAGTGGCCTTAGTTATAGAATTTAGTTTTCAATAACATTTCATAAAAAGTCTTGTGAAAAAAATGCTAGACTGAACTTTATAATCTCCATAAAGATGAAGGAGAAAAAACTGAAGAACATTAACATACTAGTGATCTTTGGGGCACAAAAACAAAAAAGAATGCTGGATAGATTGAAGGTCTTGCTTAATTTACACTGATTCCATCTTAGTATGTCATCAATAATAAAAATTTTTGTTACTGACTAAGAGACACAGACAAGAATCTCACGATAGTCAGACATTACCTACCATAAAATACATTTTTTTTTCAAATATGGTCTAAGACAGAACCTTTTTATATGACATAATTCATAATCTCTTTCTAAGAAGAAATTAGCTTTCCTGACAAATTATTTGAGCAATTTTCTGATGAACTTAATGGGGCTAAGACTTGTCCTGGGAACCTGGTTAATTTCTTACAAAGTAACTAGTTGTTTTATTTAACAAATTCTGATTAACTAGAACTTCCTAAATTTCTTACAATGGCTATGGATGTGGTAAATTATTGCCATTTCAATAAAACATTTAACATTATAAAATGTAATATATGTTAAACTCAATTGAATTATAACTTCTCTTAAAATGATTTTGTTGTTATAAACTTCCTTATAAATTCTAAGAATTTAGTTATTTCTATGTGGGTAAAAGTTTTAAATGCCTCTTTGACAAACTTTCAATATCAACTTTTGTTTTTCCATAGTTTGTCATACAATGAAGAGACTCAATAAGTGGCATAAGGTCCAAGGCAGAATTTTTCCTGAGACTGGCAGGAGGAAGAGAGGCGAATGAGAATGATGAAATGTTAAAAATAAAAATCAATTGCACAACGATGTGAATGTACTTAATACTACTGAACTCTATACCTAAAAATGGTTAAAATGATACATTTTATGCATGTGTGTATGTTTCTATTGTATCATGACAAAAAAAATAAAAAGAAAAATCATGGAGAACCGTGGTGGAGAGAAGCAAGAGACTAGATTAGCGAGCTTTGTAGCTGAAAGGCTGCTGGAATGATTTAGGTCTGAGGTCATCAACATCTGGGACAGAAGAAGTGGCTTTGGATATGAACAATTTTCTGTGTTTGGTCACAGCTGTAGAGCAGATGTCACCCTGAAGTGTTTGAGTCCTCTTCCCTGTGTCTCCTGCCTTCCAGTAAAAGTCTTTGCCACCCATCCAGCTGCTCAGTGCAGGAGCCAAAAAGTCATGGTTTATCTCCTTATCTCTATATCCAATCCATCAGAAATTCCACACACACACACACACACACAAAATGATTGCCTCAAAAATACTATGTGCTGTTTGTTCTCCACATGACAGTGATCCTTTGTAAACACAAATTAGATGGTGTCACTCCTCTGGATAAATTTCTTTAATATCTTCCCACTGAACTAAGAGAAAAAAATTCAAATCCTCACCATGGACTACTAGGTCTTGCATAATTCAGTCTTGACCTAACTCTCTAACATCATCTTATGACTCTTTCCACCTTCATGCTTTCTGGATGCCCTGGCACCATTCGGATCTCAGGACATGCCAAACTTTTCCCCACCTCAGCCTCTGGGCACTTGATGTTCTTGAGTTAAGAATGCTCCTCCCAGGGTCTTCACTGAGTCCTTTCCATCACATCTCAGCAGAAATGTCGTGTTCAAACAGAGAACTTCTGCCCCGCCCCCACTAGTCTCTCTTAATGTCATCTTCTTTGTTAATAGCACTATTCACAACTAGTGCTTATTTTGCTTATTTTATGCTCTTTCGTTGCCTAGAATAACTACTGCATTTCCAAAGCTCAGAGCCTAGAACAATGCTTGGCAGACAGTAGGCATCCAAGAAATGCTTATTAAATAAATAAATAATTGCCTATTTACTTGTCTTTCTTTTCCATTAGACTATGAGTACTGACCGCATTGAGGCAGGAACCCTGCCTTTTTCTTTGTTGTCATCCTGGTGTCTAGCAGAATGCCAGTACACGCTCAATAAATGTTTGTTAAATAAATGCATGTATTCAAACTCTCTCTCTGGATTGGATTGTGGGTCTATCCAATGATCTTTATCTAATATAAAACTAGGTTTTTCAAGGCCCCTGTGGGAGAGGATTTCCATGGGGGCAAAGAGGCAGAGAAATGGCATTCTGTCTCCCCATCGCTGCTTCAACTGGAGCAATTTTTATGTGTCTTATAAATGATGGTTCCATATAAAAATTTGTTAGGAAGTCTGAAGCCCCTCAATATTTTTCAAACTAAGTCCTTCTTTTTTACTCACGAGGACACTGAAGCCAAGAGAACAAAATGTCTTGCTCAAAGTCATATACCAGTCAGTGGCAAAGCTGTGCTGGAGTCTAGGTCAACTGATTGCTATTCTGTGCCCACTATACTGGATCATACTGGATTGCCTCATCTCCATGGTACTCTCTGGCCTGTTTTGAGGATGATTGGCAGGGAGCTGTAACCTTGGGATGCGGGCTGAAAGAAAGGTCTGATTTTGTGAGTGCACTGTGAAGGCAGAAGTGATTTTTGGGGGGCATAGGTAGATCCCCATTAAACTCAAAGAACCCTTTTGTCAATCAACAAGGATTAGAGGGTGAGTACTCCCTGAGACAGAGCTGTGAGCTGCTGCTGTCCCCAACCAATTCTCATGAGCTTAGCAAAAAGATCCAAGGTACACGCATGAGCCAATGTGAGCACGTCAGGTTGTGACGGGTCAGTATGGGTGTTGATTATTGCCTCCCATAGATAGGCCCCTACTGGAAACCTCTGCTGGGAAATTCTGAAGTAGGATGATCAGAGCTCTGCTTGGTCTAACTTACCATGGGACTGCTACATATACTCAAAAACAGGCAACCAAGTTGTCTTATAAGTCAATTCTATAGAGTCTAGGCATTTCCTTCAGAAATGCCACTTTCATGATGACTTCTAGGCTGGTTTGTCGAACCCATTTTAACTCAAAATGTGTCTGCATTATGCAGGGAAATTTTATCATTGAGTGAAAACATTGATTGTTTTCCCTACCGTATTCCAGATGGATCTCGTAATTCTAAGTGGAAGATGAACACTTGAAAAATGCCTACATTTGTAGCACAATACATGCCTTACCTGAGACCAGTCTCTCCTAGAGAGTTAGAGAAAGTCCTTGAGAGAAGGAGATAGTTGAGCTGGGCCTTGGAGGATGACTGGAGTTGGTTTTCAGGTGTTCTTTTTCTATGTTGTTTAAATTTTTTTTTAACTTTAATAACTTTATTGAGGTACAATTGACTTACAATCAATTGCACATATTTAAAATGATCACTTTGATGACTTTCGACATATACATACATATATATATATGTATATGTGTGTGTATATATATATATATGTGTGTGTGTATGTATGTGTGTGTATATATATATATATATATATATATATATATATATATATATACCACAATCATTACCAAAAGTTTCCTCATGTCCTTTTGTAATCCCTCCTTTCCAAGATCTCCATGCTACCTGCCCCCAAGTAACTTTCTGTCACTCTCGATTAGTTTGCATTTACTAGAGTTTTATATAAATGGAATCATACAGTATGCATTCCCTTTTTTGTATGGCTTCTTTACTTGACATAGTTACTTTGAGAGTCATTCACATTGTTGCATGTGTCATTAGTTCATTCTGTTACAATGTGGAGAAGTATTTTATCAAATGGATATCCTACAGTTTATCTATCTTTTTACCTATTGACGGATATTTAGATTGTTTCCAATTTTTGGCTATTAAAATAAAGCTGTTATGAACATTCACAAACAAATATTTAAATGGTTTTATTTCTCTTGGATGAATACCTAGGCATGAAATGGCTGGACCCGATGGTAGGTATGTGTTTACCTTTAAAGAAATTTCCAAACTTTTTCACAGTGGTTAAACCTTACCACCAGTCGTGTATGAGAGTTCCAGTTTCTACATCTTTGTCAGTACTGGATATAGTTAGACTTCTTAATTTTAGAAATTCAAATAGGTATGTAGTGGTATCTCAATGTGCTTTAATTTGCATTTTCTTAATGACTAGTTTAGTATCTTTTTTTTTTGTAATGCTTACAGCACCCGGTCTTTCTAGGTGGTCTCCCATTCAAGTACTAACCAGGCAGTTTAATATCTTATTATATGTTTCTTTGCTATCCATATAACTTCTCTGGTGACAGGGCTATTAAAATATTTGGTCCATTTTTTTGGGAGGAGAGGGTTAATTTGTTTTTTTACTAGTGAATTTCGAGAGTTCTTTATATATTCTGGATACGAGTGTCTTACCAGTTATATGATTTTCAAATATTTTCTCTCCATCTATAACTAGTCTTTTCATTCTTTTAACAATGTTAATTGAAGGAAGGTCAGACATTTTTAATTTTGATAAAGTTCAGTTGATCAATTTGCCTTTTTTTCATAGTGCCTACTGTCAGTGTCATCTCTAAAAACTCTTTGCCTAATTCAAAGTCACGAAGGTTTTTCCTCTTTGTTCTCTTGTTTTATAGTTTTGTTTTTTTTTAAATTTGTTAATAATAACAGAAACAGATACGTTTTCTTTTCCCCCAACAATTTCTTTCTTATGTTTTCCTCATCTAATTTTCCACTCAGATTCTAAGTTGGTAAGCGAAAAAGACAGGTAGGTGCTTCTTGCACATAAATGATAAAACTTCTCATACCTTTCAGAAGACCATCAAGCACAGTCTCTTCCTGTCATCATTAAGCTGGAACTACACAGCCATCCTCTGAGCGGGGGTTGGCAGATTCTGAGATGTAGGGAGCTCACATCAATCTTGTCACTAAAATCTAAGTAGGGCCAGGCCTGGAGAACGGGCTGTGACTGTGAGGAAGAGCAGGGAGAAAGGTGAGGAGGCCTCTGGGGTAGAGAAGGGGAGTTCCCGGGCCAGCAGCCCCTTTCCAGTGGAGGTTTGTATGTTAGCAAAGCATGGACTGTTGAGGCAGTTGGTAGGTGGCTACCTGTGACTACAGCCAACCCCAAAGCGTCAAGTGTGATCAACACTCATGTAGCTAGAATGTCTGCTCTAGCCACTCTCCAGTTCTTTGTACACATGGTTGATGGCTTCTTTCACAAATTTCATTTTTTTCACAGTTCTTACTTCCTCAAATGCAGAGTGCAGAGGTTTTCAAATTGCTCTCAAGGGACTCTAAAGGTTTCCCAGAGCTTTGCCAAGTCCCAGAGGTGAGAGGTAAGAGGAAATGGGGAGGGGGAAGTGGTAGTCAGCAGACCCCAGAGGTTTTGCCTCTGCTTTTTGCTTCAGAGTGGCTTGACTACACACAAGGGAGAGGATATTGGGGGAGGAGGAGGGCCTGGGGGCGGAATTCTGTATTTCCCAGAGTTCCTTTTAGAAGTGCTCTGTTCCTACAAAAGTTTTCTTGTCAAGACCCCTTAGGAAGGAAGCTGAGACCCTGTAGCCTGGGTGCTAGCTAGCTTCATGGCTTGAGAAAAGCAGTTTTTGCTCTGCATTCGGAGGGAGGAGAGACGGTTTAGCTGGCAGAGTGGCAGGAGAGCCAGACCGTGTTGCGTGGTGAGCCCCTGCCTTATGTTTTCAGACCTGCCGAAAGTTGACAAAGAATGCTTGGCACGAATTTCATTCATTCATTCATTCATTCGTTCATTCATTCAGGGGGAGTACATTGTCTGAGGTTAACGCTTGGGTTGCTGTGGAGGAAAAGCAGAGTAAATAGAAAGGAATCAAGAGGGTGAGCCCTTAGGGTTCAGCCAGACTCTAGGGAAGGCATATGTGTTCTGTCTCCAACCTGGAGGTTAAGGTAATCCTTAGCTGGAGAGTTCACAGTTCCCATGGATTACACATATTTTGGGGTTCTAGGTGGAATTTTATTTCTTTTTAAAAAGTGAAACATTATATGTGTGGCAAAATGCACACATTTTAAGTGCACAGTTTAATAGTATGTGCCTAGATTATTAGAGTTGTATACACCCATATAATAAGTTAGGGATTATTTCCACCATCCCAGAAAGTTCCTCCCTTCCCTTTCCCGATCACTATGCTCAACCACAAGTTTAGCCTGTTTTTAATCTTCATATAAGTGTAATCATACTGTAGATGTTCTTTTGTGTTTAGCTTCTTTTGCTGAGCATGTTTTTGAGATTCATCTACGTTGTACTTTTATCAATAGATTTTTTTATTGCTGTGTGGTGTTCCATTCTATGAATAGTGCCACATTTATTCATTCAATTGTTTGCTGATAAGTATTTGGTATATTTCTAGTTTTTGGCTATTTGGAATAAATCTGCTATGAACAAGTTATTTCACTTGAGGATATACCCAGGAGTGGAAATCCTGGGATAAAAGGAAGGTATGCGTTTACTAGAAACTGCTAAATAATTTACAATGTGGTTGTACCATTTTAAATTCCAACAACAATTCACAAGAAGCCTAGTTTCTCCATCCACTGCAACATTTGGTTTTGTCAGTCTTAAATTTTTGCCATTTTTGTGGGTATACAGTGTATCTCACTGTGGTTTTAATTTGCATTTTCCCTTTGAGTAATAATTTTTGCACTTTTTAATGTATTTATTGATCATTTGGATATTTTCTTTCATAAAGTATCTATTAAGTCTTGCCTGTCCCTCTCTCCACCCTTGTTTATTTCTCTGTATTGGAAAGTTCTTTTTATATCCTGGATGTGAGTTCTTTGTCAGCTGTGTCTCTCATCTCTCATATCTCTCTCTCTCTCTCTCTCTCTCTCTCTCACCTATCTTTTATCTATCTATCTATCTATCTATCTATCTATCATCTATTTATCTAATCTATCATCTGTCTATCTGTTGATCTCTCTGTATGTCTATCCATCCAGCCATCTATCCATCCTTCATCCATCTATCTATCGTATTTTCTCCCAGTCTGTAGCTTGTCTTTTTACTTTTACAATGGGTGTTTTTTGATGAACAGCAGTTTTTAATTTTAATGAAGTTCATTTCTCTTTCATGGTTGTTGCTTATGACATGTTTTAAAACCTTAAGGTTCAGGAATATATCTCCTATATTTTCTTTGAGATGCTTAGCTTACATTTAAATGTATGTTTTATCTTGAATTTATTTCTGTATGGTATGTATGGTATGAGGAAGGGAGAACAAGTGTTTTTTTTTTTCTTTACAGATAGCCAGTTTCTCTAATACTACTTACTGAGGGGAAAAAAACCTTTATTTTTTTTCACTATTGAATTTAATTGATGCATTGTTGAAAATAAATGATTATAGAAGTGTGGGTCTATACATTTATTATTATTCAGTGTCTTTTTCTATTTAGGTCCTGGTAAGCCAAGAGAAAGGGGAAAAGGCAGGAAATTTCAGGTATCTTGCTAAAAAGTTTAGATCCAAAGGTAGTGCACGTGGAAGGAAATGGTATGTGGTTGTTAAGTTTGTTCTTCCCTTGTCCTAGGAACAGTATTTCTATTGTATATATAGTTTTTTTTTTTGTTGGTAAAGGCATTAAATGTCAGGCTTATAACCAGGTTCTGTGAATTTAGAGAGTGCTGTAGCCAAAATTGTGAGGCTTGCAAATTTTTATCCTTTCCTACCCCCTTAGGTGTTACTGTATTCACCTACTTTTCTTATCTCACCTATTAAAATTTACTCTTAGGAAAAAATCTGCAAAACTGTCACAAAAATTTATAAATGGCTAACAAAATCCTTCCTAATTAGGCAATTACCTCCTCTTTTTATAGATAAAGCCGGTGTTTCCTTGATCCAAAAACTTGTTCTGACTTGTTTAAATCACAAGTGTCTTTTCCACCTCTACAATTCTCCAGGGACACACCTCTATATGTTCTAATGGGTTACAGTTGACCAAAGTTGCTCATGAGAGAGGAGGTAGGTTTATTAACATGGGAAAATCAAATTGGATTTAAAAATGTATCTAATTGTTCCCAGGTGTTTATATTTTCTTAAATTTTCTCTGGATTCTAAACTCTATTAAATATGATCTAGTAATTGGTAAGTAAATGCATTAAATATCCTTTAACAGTTTTTTTGGCTTTATTGAAGTGTAATTGAAGAGTAAAATTATAAGATATTTATTTAAAGTGTACATAGTGACGATTTGTGTGCACTGTGAAAAGATTTCACCATTAAGTTAATTAACACATTCATCACCTCACATATTTGCCTGTGAGATTGGGGGATGGTGGTGAAAACACTTCAGTTCTACTCTCTTAGAAAATTTCAATTACACAATACAGAATTATCAACTATAGTGACCGTGTGCTTCCTTAGAAACTCAGACCTATTCATCACATAACTGAAGTTTATACCCTTTTACTAGCTTCTCTCTATTACCTCACCCCCAGCCTCTGGTGACCATTATTTGACTCTCTGTTTTTATGAGTTTGACTTTTTTTTTTTTTTTTTTATAAAAAAGACTTCAAGTGATTTTAAGACTATAAGTGATTCCACACAGTATTTGTTTTTCTTTGTCTGGCTTATTTTATTTAGCATAAATAGGTTCATCCATGTTATCACAAATGGCAGAATTACTTTTTTTTTAAAAAGGCTGGATAGTCTTTTATTGTATGTGTATATATCTATATTTATATCTATATCCATCACCTTTTATTGATCCATTCATCTGTTGATGGACACTTGAGTGTTGTGAACAATGCTGCAATGAACATGGGAGTACCGATGGCTCTCCAAGACAGTGATTTTGTTTCCTTCGGAGCTCTATTTTTAATTATTCAAGGAACCTCCATAATGCTTTACATAGTGGCTGCACCAATTGACATTCCCACCAACAGTGCGCAAGGGTGCCCTTTTCTCTACATCCTTGCCAACACTTGCTATTTCTTCTCTTTTTGATAATGGTCATTCTAACAGGTGTGAGGCGATAGCTCATTATGAATTTGATTTGCGTTTTTCTGGTAATTAGTGATGTCGAGCACCTTATTATTTATTATGGTTTCGGGTCTTACATTCAAATCTTTAATTCATGGTGAATTGATGTTTATGTAAGATGTAATATTGGAGTTTGGCTTCATTCTTTTGCATGAGGCTTTCCAGTTTTCCCAACACTATTTATTGAAGAGAGTTTCCTTTCTCCACTTTATATTCTTGGCTCCTTTGTCAAAAATTAATTGACCATGTATGCCTGAGTTTATCTCTGGGCTCTTTATTCCATTCCATTGATCTCTGTGTGTTTTTATGCCAATATCATACTGTTTTGATAACTATAGCTTTGTAATATAGTTTGAAATCAGAAAGTGTGATGCCTCCAACTTTGTTTCTCAAGACTTTTTGTCTATTTACGATCCTTTATGGTTTCATATGAATTTTAGGATTTTTTTTGTTCTATTTCTGTGAAAAATGCCATTGGAATTTGGATAGGGATTGCAGTGAATCTGTAGATTCCTTTGGGTAGTATGGACATTTTAACAAAATTTATTCTCCTAATCCAGGAGCATGGAATATCTTTCCATTTATATGTGTCTTCTTTAATTTCTTTCATCGATGTCTTATTGTTTTCCATGTACATAGTTTTTACCTCCTTGGTTAATTCTGAAGTATTTTATTCTTTTTGATGTGGTTACTAATGGGATTGTTTTCTTAATTAATTTTTCTGGTAATTTATTGTTAGTGTATAGAAATGCAACTAATTTTTGTGTATTGATTTTATATTCTGCAACTTTACTGAATTTGTTTATTAGTTCTAACAGGGAGGTGAAAAGATGAATCCATAAGAGCAATCCATAGCTACATGAAAGCCATTTTTACAAAGCAAAAACAAATGAAAACAGCCAAAGGAAGAAATTACAGCAGATGCTGGTAAAATGTGCTATTCATACCAAATTAGATGCAAGTTGATTTTGGGTTTATGCTATCAAACATTCAGCTGGGGGCATGTAATGTTCCCATCCTGAAAAGTATTTGTCTTAAGCCAGTGGCCATGCCCGTAATCCTAGCCGAGGATTTTGTACCTGAGCAGTTGAAGCTTTTTAATTAGTAGGGGATAGATAGTCACAACTCTACCCCCATGGCTAATCAAAAGCCAAACTGATCAACGTTTTTCCATAACCTGTGGAATCTTTGCTTTCTATAACGTTTCAATTTTAAACTTGCTAATGTTCTTTTTCCCCTGAACTGAACCAGCCACCCTGGGAAAGAAGGAAAAGCAGAGTTAGACGTTCAATATTCTCTGACTTTATATCCATTATTATACGGAAATATCGTATTGTTATGCAGGTCCTTCTAAAGACTGAAATAGAGCATTAGCAACCCAAACCTTACATTAAACTGAATAAATGAGGTCTTGACATAATACTGAGATGCTGGAAACCTCCAACTTAAAGACTCATTGCATAGAAACCCCAGGGCAATATTGCTAGGAATTACTCAAATACATTGGCAGTTGTGATTTCATAAGGTCTCTCAAGTTCACTTTTATTTGCTGTTTTTACAGGTACCACTCCATCAAAACTTTCATCACCCCTTTGCTGGATTGCTGACACTTTCCGGCTGGGGCTCACCCTTCTAGTTCTTTCTGAAAACCAAACTCTTTCTGATACATCTTTAAAAAATGTTGCCCTATAAGTTGGGAACTCCCCGTCATTTATCAAATCCATTCTAAATTCTTAAGAATCTCACTCAAGTACTCAAGGTTCCTCTTGAGCCAGTCTTTTCTCTCAGAACTCCCCTCCATCCAAGTCTCAGTGGCTGTCACAACTCATTCTCATTCTCTTTTTTTGCTTCATGCTATCACTCATGTGATGCCCCTTGAGAGGGATGTCATGCCTCCTCTTCTCCATCAGAGGACATTCAGTACTGCTTTCGCAAACCACACCACCCAGAGCCTTTTGTGGTTCCCCTTAGCACTTGGGTTGCACTATATATTAATTCCTGTTATCTCAATATTACACTTAAATTCTGTTTATTTTCTCCATGATCTCATTGTAACTTCTTCAATGGCAGAGATGGTTGTCTTGGCTGCTTCCCATCATATTTCCTAGATTATCAAACACAGCATCTATCCAGCAATTCATGTCTCACCATTTTCTTATTGGGAGATGAGGCAAATATCCAACCTAGATTTCTGGAATCCTTAGAGATCATTGGCTAAACATGTCTTAGTCAAGTTCTCTATTTTGCAGGTAAGGAAACTGAGGATCAGTTTGGGTTCACAGTACTGGTTAATCATAGCACTGGGACTAGACCTAACTACCAGTTTAACTGGTCTTAAGTATCCAAAATAAAGAAAAATCCAGTCAGTCACTTTGCCAGCAGGTTGTAACACTTTCTGGTTTCTGCCCGACTATTTGAGTCTCTCTAATGATAAAACATAGTTCCACATACGCAAGAATGGTTAAGAGTAATCTTCATCTTCTTTTTTCTTCATATAGATAAGCTGAGCTCTAGAGAGACAAACAGCTTACTGGCAAAAAAAAGCAGAGCACCTCTGCCAATGTGGGTAGCTGGAGCCTTGACAATCTGTCACAGACAGCAACTGAGGATGAGACAGGAAACAAGCCAGAGCAGAGAAACCTGTAGAACAACTGGAGCAGGTTTTAAAATTGCAAACAGAACCCTCATTTGGCTCTGGTTATCTAGGTTGCATATCTAGGTTTAAATATGATTCATACCTAATTCGAATTCTAATTTTCTATCTGGAATTGATTCTTTATTTTTATCCTTCAATATTCTTAAAAAGAATTTGAATCAGCATGCCTAGATGCTTAAAAAACAGCAGCAAGGTAGACTTGTATCATACATAATTGAGGATTTTAAGAATAGAGAAGAAAAGAAAAATAAAGGGAAGAAGAACAAAAAATTGAGGTTATTACATTAAATGCTGGCTTCTCTAATGTAGGGATAGTTGCCAGAGGCAAGCTACAGATTTGACTTTTATGGTCCTTGGAGCCAAAGCAAAGACAGAAACAAGATAAATTATACAATTCATGGAGACCAGAAAACAAGAACAAGCTAGCTTCTTATGATATTTCCTGGAAGCCCTGATGGATGTGTCTCCCATGATCCCAGGAAGAGGAGATATGTAAAGTAGTGAGAGCTGTCCTCCACATATTCCTACAGTAAATGTAAGCTCCACAAGACTTAGAAATTCTGTTTTTTATATACGGGCTGAAGGGCAGCTCAGAAAAAGCAATTTCGAGTAGTAAAATGATCAGTGTAAAAATCATTTGAGCTAGCTTAATTCAAAGATAAAATCTAAACTATATGAACAACTTGATTTAGTCAATCTCCTTAAGGCAGTCTTCCATAAATATTATTTCTCACAGGTGGACAGCCAGGAGTTCAAGTTTATAATACCTGGGCTTATTCTTTGCACTGCTGGTCAAGGCTTTGTCCAGTTTGTCCAGTTTGACAGTTTTTCAGTCACTCATCTAATCTGTTCTTCTAAATGAGCTGTTTGGTGGCATATATACGTCTGGTCTGAACTGAAGCTTCAGTCCTGGAAGTTTGATCCAAGTCAGCACAGGAATGAGGCTGCTAGGTTGTACAATACCAGGGGTATTACTCACACTGTCTTCTAATATGGAGCTCAAGATTGTGGGATGTCTTTACTTAAAAGTACTTTCTTATTTCTAAGTAAAAATGTATGTAAAGGGCAAGAAGCCCTTCATGGGATGGACTTAAGTTCATCTGGGTTCTCAGAGGAAGGCTCACTGGAGATAGAATAGAATCCTGGTTAATGTAACGGATTTTAGAGTCAGAGATGGCTGGGTCCAAGAATCTGTGTAGTTCTGTAATCCTGGGAAAGGACTTTATCTTTCTGAGCATTAGTTCCTTGCCTGTAAGATGTAAATAATAATAAGTACCTCAAAAGGCTGTGAGGATTAAATAGAAAATATATGCAGAGTATTTTGCCCAATGTCTGGCATACATGTAGTTAGCGTTCCATAAATAGAAACTAGTTGTATTTTCATTTCTAGATATCTTAGCAACCATCCTTACATTTGATGTCCTCAGTTACATCTTGGAGGATCTAGAAATATGAAGAGAGATGAAGAAAATAAAACAGGATAGAAGAATGCATTTGGATTTTTGGATTAATTTTTAATGTTGAAATAACTAAACAAATATAAATAAAGTCTCATCATTTTAACTAAGCTGGGTGCTTAATCCTTTTTCTTTCTTTCCTTTTTTTAATATAAAATGTGGCCTTGATGGAGTTGTTGGGTAGGCAAAGTTAGATGGTCTCTCGTTTTGCAGGGTCTACTTCTAATTGAACCCTTCATCTTTGGTTCTCCTCCTTCAGTGATCCGTGGCTTGGTCCTCCCATTTCCCAAGTCAGAAAGATGGGCATCATCCTCAGCTGTACTCTCTCACAGGCCCCTCACCCAGCAATCACCAGCTCTTGCCAGTTACACTGGGTTCTATCCACTCCTCTTGATCCGGCCTAAACCACCCTTGTTCGGGCTGCGACTACCTCTACCCTGAATCAGAGAAATTTCCCTGTGAACCCCCTGGGGTCCCATTCAACCACACTCCTCTTCAATCCATTCTTCACACAACAAGCCAAACATTTCTTCTAAGAAGTAAATCTGGTCATTTTGTATTCTTAATTAGAACCCTTCAATAGCATCCAACTGTCCATAAGATATAGTTCTCTTTTTAATATGGCTCACAAGCCCTTTCTGTCCTGGTTTCTGCTAACTTCTAGGGTGCCTTTCTCTCTGCCTTTCTGCTCAAGGCCTTCCCTGTGCTTCCATTTAGCTGGCTGATTCCTTTTTATCCTTCAGGATTGTTATGGGCTGAAGTGTGTCCCCTCCCAAAATTTACATAGTGAAGTCCTAACCCCGAGTACCTCAGAATGTGACTGTGAAGACAGGGTCTTTAAAGAGGTAATTAAGTTAAAATGTCGCTAGGGTAGGCCTTAATCCAATATGATTGGTATCCTTATAAGAAGAGGAAATTAGAGCACAAACATACAGTGGGAAAATCACATGAAGATAGATGGTGAGAAGGGCATCCACAAGCCAAGGAGAGAGGCCTCAGAAGAAAGCAACCCTGTCGATACATTAAGCTCAGACTTCTAGCCTCTGAAACTGTGAGGAAACAAATTTTTGTTGTTTAAGTCACCCTGTCTGTTAGTACTTTGTCATGGCAACTCTAACAAATTAATATATGACCTAAGACTTTGGGACACACACAACCCTGTCCCCCTATCCCCAAACCGCCATCTGTATGCCTCTGCTACATACTCTTAGCACTTTATAATTGTAATTTCTCTATCAGAGCTCTTACCACAGTGTATTGTAATCTGCTTTGCCTTTGTTTGATTGCATATTTTACTTTCATGTTTTGGTCTGTATGCCTCTCTAAATCATAAGCTTCATAGGCAGGGGCTATGTCTGTTCACCATCTCATCCCCGGTGCCTAGCACAGTGCCTTACACGTTCCAGGGATTTGATAAATAGTTAAATGAATGAATGAACACACTGGAGATGGTTTAAATTCTGGAAGCTAAACTAATGTTAATCAGAAGTCACCTAGACCTAGAGACCCAGGATGCAATCTTGAGGCTTTCGCTGAAGATTCAGTATCATAGATTGGTTAACCAAGTTATGGTTCTCAGCACGAATCACAGAAATCACTCCCTTCTATTTTGGGTACACAGCAATCCTCAAGCCAAATAGAAGAGAGCAGAGGACGGCATCGCTGATTGATACAAATCACTTCATAACTCCAAATGGAACTACAGACAACTGATTCAGATACAAGAAAAAAAATAAAGTGGCTATAGGTGAAGTCATGCCCAGATTCAGCAAGGACGAGAGCATTCTCATCATTCATAATTCTTCACTAGACATGCCTCAGTCAAGCACCATGCGACCTTCTGAGTACCATTGCCCCGCCTCATCTGGGCTGCTGGCCTGTTCGAGAAGGTGGGGCTATCAGACAGCCAGAGTGGAGCCTGGAGGTAGAGGGTGGAGTCAGGGCTTACGAAGTCCAGGACTAGTAGTCAGACCAGATATTTGCCCAACAGGCTCTTGATGACTCACTGAACCTCTGAACCTGGACATGCACAACTTGTATGACTTATTCAGGTTACTCCCTGGTTCTGCAGTCAGCTGCGATGAGGCTATACGATTGTAGCATAGTCTCCTCTTTGATTCAGCGATTAGTGTATGCCTGATTTGTAAAATACTATTTTTAAAGCACATTAATATCTCAGAATAAAAAGAAAAAAATAAGAAGCACATTTTTCATGAGGCAGCCAAGAAATTTAATTAGTACAAAATAGTCTTTTGTTGAACAAGAAAGCCCGATCAGGGCTGAGATGATCTCAGGAGATGTTTTGTTTCTTTCTTATTCTCCTTGTTGCAAATCCTACTCTTGCTTATTTTAAAAATATTTTTTTTGAGGCATAGCATATATGTGATGCACAGATCATAAGCTTAATAAATGCTTTTAGATTTTCAAATGGTGTTACTTTATTTCTCTGACTATGAAAACATCCGAGCATTGTAGAAAAATTTGAAAATATGAAAAGAAAATATCATTAATAGTCCCAATCATAATTCCACTACACAAAGATCCCTTTTAACATTCTGGTGAGGAACTTTCCAGCTTTTTGCTATAGGCTGCATTCAAGTAAGTATTTTATAAAATTGTGATTGTATAGTTCATATTTTATTATTTTTATTGGAATATTTCCCTATACTATCACTAATTCTTTTACAACCTGACATTTGACAGTGCATAGAACTTTATCACCTAGTTTTATTCTATTTAAACAACTATTATTAAGCATTTAATTTTTCCCATTTTTTGCTAATATAAATAATACTGCATAAACATTATTCTATATAAACTCTTGCCCACATATGCTTATTGATTAGAGGATATCACTATTCCAATTCCTTAATAAAGATGATCAGGTGCCCTGAGTTTGTGGGTTAGGTTTAGTTTACACTTTCAAGTCCCAGAATCATTGGTATGATGGAAACATAGGATCACAGTAAAAAGGAATACTCAATTGAGGAAAATGGGGTTAGAAGTAGAAATAAATTTGCCAACATATTTCAGTAGATCAGATGACAATGATAGATAACAAATTTATACAAGCAAGACATCTAAGAACCCATGCAGATACTGAAAATGTGGGCAAATAGTATTTCAGATATTTCACTATATTTTTACTCTTCTTATATGCTTCCCCTTCTCATTTGAAGTGGCCACCCTGTCCTTGTTGTTTTAAGGGAGGGACGTTGTATGTTAGAAAGTGGAAGTCTACAAGACTTTCTGGCTTCTGTTTCTAAAGAAGTTAAATTTTAGAATAGGGAGGGGGTAGACAAGGTGTCTGTCTGAAACCAAAGTGAGACTTGAAAATATTACCGTGGCTAAGGGGAAGGGAATTGATGAACAGAGAGAGATCTCTGGGGCCTGGAGCAAAGGAAGATAGTGGCAAAACCTTAAAGGGGAAGTTACTTCAAGATGCATCCAGGCAAATGGGATGCTAGGCAGCCGGGCAAAGATTCCTGTGCCTGATTGGGGGTAGGGAGCAGAAGGGCATGCTGGCTGGAAGGGTGGCATCTCTTCAGACTGTCTACACTTGAGACTTGGAACCAGATTGTGACCACTGTTCCCCCATCTTTGCTGCTGTGTAGGACTGTGGAAGAATGCACAACCCAAAGACTGTGAGGGGAACCTCTGGAGGGTTAAGGCTGTTTCCTTGTGACATGAGGGCTCAAAATAGAAACAGAAATGTAGAAAACCAAGTTATATTTCTTTAATACTGGGACTTATAGTTGAAGATTTGAATCTACTCTAGTTCCTTTTCCATTTTCTGTAGAAATTAATAAAATTAAAAAAATTCTAACAAGAGTCCTAATGGGAAATAGTGTCATTTTCAATTATACTATTTCAAATCCAGACAGATATCTTTTATGGGGTATAAAGATTTATGGGGCAGAATTGTAGAAATAACCCACGCAAATTCTGACAATATTATGGCATTTAAAAAATATATGACACTCCTTCACGCTATTTCAAAGGAATGAAGCAGTGATTTGAGCATTTTAACAATTAACTTATAATATCTAAGAACTTTAGAATTTGTTTTAGAACTTTAAAAGCATATTTTAGTTTTTTAAATTAACTCTCAAGGCAGGTTAAGGATGTCACACGTTTTACAATCCAGTGAAGTCAAATGGAGGCTTATTAGGACCTCTAATGCTCTCTGGCTTCATATAAGAGTCAAACTTGGAGTATTTAGAGCACCAGCTCTACTCTCTCTGGCTATTCGGCAAAAATAATATTTCTCATAGCTAGATTTGTGATAAGGATTTAGACAGAGAACATTGCAGATTATATTATCTGGTAAATCCCCAGTGGACAACTTCTCTTTAGAATCTTAACCTGGTTTGATTGGCCAACTAACTCCCAGGGAGAATTTAATTATTCAAACATAAATGACCTAATGCTTTCCAGGGAGGAGATATGGAGATGAACTAGATAGACAGAATGATAGATGGGGTAAGAAACAGAGAGAGACAAATAGAATGAACAGGTAATTGCTTTTCTAGG
This sequence comes from Cynopterus sphinx, assembly GCA_030015415.1. NCBI lineage: Eukaryota > Metazoa > Chordata > Mammalia > Chiroptera > Pteropodidae > Cynopterus > Cynopterus sphinx. The sequence continues at coordinate 53,767,861 of CM057380.1, forward strand.
GAGGTCTGAAATAGGGTCCTAGTTCCTCCTTGGTACTAATGTGACCTGAGTAGGTTAAACCTGGAGTCTCCCAATTCTTCATGAGCCCCACGGGTGCTAATAGTCTCCACTGACTTCACACGGAGGACAAGTCACATGAGAGATGATGTGATCGAAAGCAGCAAGGACGCTGGCTCATTGAGAGCACTTGATGTTAATGTCCCCAGGGTCCTCCTCTTCTCTGATGAGACATTTTTAAAAAAAATTTTAATTAAGTTTATTGGGGTAACATTGGTTAATACAATTATATAAGTTTTAGGTGGACATTATCATTTGACATCTGTATATTCTATTGTGTTTACCACCCAAAGTCCAGTTTTCTTCAGTTGCCATATATTTGATCCCCTTTACCAACTTCACCCTCCCCCTAAACCCTATATTTGACCCCCTTTACCCTGCCTACCTCCCCACTCCTTCTCTATCCCACTAGTAACCACTAGTCTATAGTCCTCTGGTAACTACTAGTCTATTGTCCCTGTCCATGAGTCTCTGTTTGTTTGTCTTATTCATTTTTTGCTTTTAAGTTTATATCCCACGTATATGTGATATCATGTGATTTTCAACTTTTTTTGTCTGGCTTATTTTGCTTAGAACAATTATCTCGAGGTCCATTCATGTTATCACAATTGGCAGTATTTCATCTCTTCTTATGGCTGAGTAATATTCCTTTGTATATGTGTACCACAGCTTCTTTAGCCCATCATCTATTGTAGGACACTTTGGTTGCTTCCATGTCCTGGCCACTGTGAATAATGCTGCTATGAACATCGGTGTGTAAATATCTTTTTTAGACATGAGTTTTCAAGTCTTTGGGGGTAAATACCCAATAGAGGGATTGCTGCATCATATGGTAGACCAATTCTTAGTTTTTGAGGAACCTCCATACTGTTTTTCAGAGTGGCTGTACCATTTGCAGTCCCACCAGCAGTGTATGAGGCTTCCTTTTTCTCTGCATCCTCTCCAGCATTTGTTATTACTTGTCCTGTTGATTATAGCTGTTCTAACAGGCGTGAGATGGTATCTCATTGTGGTTTTGATTTGCATTTCCCTAGTAGCTAGCGATGTTGAGCATCTTTTCATATATTTGTTAGCCATTTGTATGTCCTCTGGGGAGAAGCGTTTGTTCAGGTCCTCTGCCCATGTTTTGATTGGATGATTTTTTGTTGTTGTTGTTGTTATTAAGTTGTATGAGTTCTTTGTATATTTTAGATATAGACCCTTATCTGATGAGGAAGATTACTTACAGAGTCGGTCCCTTTTATAATCCCTGTGTCCTTCTGGGAGAAATTTTAAGGCTGCTTGTTGCCAGGAATGGATCTAAAAGCAGATAACTTCTTTCTCTCCATCTCCACAATTTAAAGACATTTTACACAGACTGCCCATAATTGTAGATGCCCTCTTATGACCAGTTAAAAGGTCATCGAGCTGATTAGATCTTGTCTGGTGCTCTTCGGCGAACAGGGGAGAAGGACAAATGCAGGGGTCCTTGTACCCTCTTGTGCTCTGACCATGTGGAAGAAAGGGCTGAGAGGAAGTCAAGGCGAGGTTGTACCTGGAACTCTCTGTTCTTCAAAATTAGTTTAAGTTAGCCGTCTTCACTTCCAGCAGAGTTCCTGGAAAACCAATGTGCTGTTCCAGCAGAAGGAGAAGTGAGGTTTGGGGGGCTTTCTAACTGAGAATTTTCAAATAAAAGCAACTATAATGCAGTGATTCTTGAATACATGAGGACAAGTCTGAGAGTCTCTGTGGTGAAGAGAGAGGAAGAACATGTAAAATTTGAAAACTAGTATTTATAAATCTGTTTGGAAGATTAAAGATAACTACTTTAAAAATAATATGAACTACATTATGATGTGACAACTTTCTAATTCTTATCTAACGGGAATGTGAATGAATAAACCTGCTGTAGGCTATAAAAGAAGGCACTAGAAAATGTAAAAGAAGTGTAACCCTAGTGTTAGCTAAATAAGAAATCAAAAGCAGTTTAATCAACAGAGACATGGAGCTGGCAGGAAGCTTAGAGACCAGCCCAGGGGTCGGCCAATATCAAACTTTAATTACAGAAGTTTTATATCTTAATATCCAGTACACCACTTTTACAGTTCTTTTTCAAGTTTTTTTTCACTCTTTTTTTTTCCTTATGAATTTTAGAATCAGCTCTCTAGTTCCAGAAAAAAGCTTCTTAGTATATTTATGGAGAATTTCATTTAATTTCTAAATTAGCTTGAGAAGAACAGAGATCTTTTTAATGTAAGTAATTGTATTTAAGGACATGAAATGTGTTTCCATTTGTTCAAGTCTGTTTTGGGGGTGTTTCAGATTATTTTAAAATTTTCCTCATATAGATCTTACACATTTCTTGTTAAGTTTAATCATTAGAATTTATCTTATTTTGTTGTTATTGTAAATAGGGCTTTTTCTTCTTTTGTAACTCCTAACTGGTTATTGTTAGTTTACCTAAAGCCTTTGGTTCCTGTACTTTTAGCTTGCTATCCTGCTAACTTTAGAGTTCTTTTATTGCTTGGCTAGTTTTACCTTGGATTTTCTAAGATGTTGTTGATATACTCTTATGTCATTTGTAAGATACTGGCTTTAGGACCGAGGTGTATTTTATTAATGTATTTTATTACATTAAGGAAATACCCATTATTTTCTATATTTTTGAGTGCTTTTTTACATCAAAAACAGGTGTTAAGTCCTGTTAAATATTTTTTTTAGCCTCTATGGAGATCATCATCATATGATTTTTCCAGTTAAACCTATTAATTTGATGAATTATAGTAATTTATTTTCTAATAGTGAACCACATTTTTATCCCTGAAATAAATCCATGGAAGTGGTGTGTTATTTTCTCAACATGGCATTGGATCATGTTCATTAATATTTTATTTTAGGATTTTTGCATCACTGTACATAAGTAATATTGTTCTGTAATTTTCTTTGTGCCATTTTGTCAGCCTTGGCAATCAATGTTATATTTTAGTTAATGAAAGCAATTTGGACATTTTCTCTTCTCTAGAATAATTTATGTTGCATTGGGATTATCCGGTCTTTGAAAATGTGATAAAATTTCCTTTTGAGACTGAACCTGGTAACTGTTTGTGGGTAGTTCTTTGGTAACTTTTTCAATTTTTTATATGAACATTGGTCTGTTTAAGCTTTATATCTCTATTGAAGTCCATTTTTTTTACTTTATTTTAGTAGGAAATTATCCATTTTATCTAACTCTTTAAATGTATTCGTATAGTGATGTACAAAATAGTTGCTTATGATTTTTAGAAAATCCTTCTGCCTTTCAATTGTTATTAATATTTTGACATTTATTATTTTGTTTAATTTAGTTTGATTTTTGTTAGTTTTTTAGAGAACCAGAATTTTGATTTTTTAAATTAGTTCTCTCTTATTTGCTCACCTCATACGTTTTTCCTGTAATTCAGGGATAGTCCACTGGGTGGTAGCAGATATCTTGGCTATGCCATCTCCGAGCTTAAATTAGTTTTCTGCTTCAGTTCCGTTGTAGATTTTGACTGCGTGTTTTCAATAAAAATTAACATTGAGTATTTTAATAAAATCTTTAAATTATTAAGTATTGATTTAATACAAATAGAAATCAGTATTGACCAATTATATATGTACATTTAAAAGTCTAAAAGGCAAATTATATAAAAATATTTTCATTCTACCATTGGCTAATCCTGTTTTTATCTCTAGACTGACTAAAATGTTATTTATTAATTTCCTCCGATGTTCTCTTGTTGTAATATGTCAATAGGAAACTGGGTAAAACAATTTTCTTGCGATTTCCTTCTGCCGCTGGTCCTAGGATGTTGGGGTTTAGAGAATAATTTTGTGTCTGCTTTTTTTTTACTTGACCATAAATTTCCATTTTTTTTTATTTTGAAAGTTTCATTTTTATCCTTTCTCTTGGCAAATTCAAGAAATGAAAATCTCTGACCTGATGAGACCTAAAATCCCCATTCCACCAGGTTACTCTTTTCAATCAGAGGGCTGTAACTTTCCACTGATTCATATAATGACATCATTCTTTTCCCATCAGCTTTCTAACTGGAAACTCATTTAAACTATTTTACATATGATGATACTTATCTTGTCACATCCTAGCCACAAGTCTGAGTTGCTACAAATAATTTTAGACAATTCTATGCATAAAGAGCATTTAAAGCCAAAACTTAAAGTTTCTGAGCAATAGTTCAACATCTATAAATAGTTTTAAAAGTTAAATTTTCAGCTTTTATTACATTTCTAAACATTTAGAAAAATAATGCAATAAATACCCCTATATCACCACTAAGATTAAGCAATCATTTTTTGTTATATATATATCTATATATTTCTATATCTATATATAAATATAGATATATATTTATATATATACATATATAAATATATACATATATACATATACACACACACACACACACACATATTTTGGTGAAACATTTAAAAGTAAGTTGCAGATATTGTGACCATTTACCCCTAAACAGTTCAGCTAGCATCCCCTAACAATAAGGACATCCTTGTATGTAACTTCATTATCACTTCTAAGAAAATTAACAGTACTTAAGTTCATCTAACAACTAGTTCATATTCACATTTTCCAAATGTCCCTCGAATTTGTTTCACACATTACTTTTGGTTGCTATTAGAATTTTATAATCTAAAAAAGCCTTTTTAAAAATGATATTGAGTTTTTGAAGGGACCAGGACATTTGTCTGACTAGGCATTGTAGTGTCATTTAATTCTAAGAGTGTATTGTTATATTAACTTCAGGATAACCAATTCCTATTATCATGTGAAAGTTTTCAGGAGTTGCAGTGGTTTGAAACCACACATCTTTTGGTCTGACTGATTTTTTTCATGGTTGGGGAAGACTTGCTGCCATGGAATGTTAGAGCAGGAAAGCTCATCCCCACAGTGACACACTAGAAAAGGGTAAGTGTAATAGTTTCCTAATGCTACTGTAACAAATTACTCCAAATATAGTGGTTTAAAACAATGTAAAGGTCAGAAGTTTAAAATGGGTCTCACTGGGCCAACATCAAGGTGTTGCATTCCTTTCTGGAGACTCAGGAAAACTCTGCTTTTCCCATCTTCTAGAGTCCATCCATATTTCTTCAATTTCTTCATCTTCAAAGGCAGCAGTGTAGAATCTTCAAAAGTCTCTGACTCTGATCCTGACTTTCCTGCATTTACATTGGGCCCACCTGAATAATCCAGATATTTTTCCTATCAAAGTCTGCTGATTAGCAATCTTATTTGTATATAGAACAGATTTTTCCCTAGTCATGTAACATAACATAGTCACAGGTCTCAGGGGTTTGGATGTAGACATTCTTGGGGACCATCATTCAGCCTACGAAGAAAATGACCTGACAAAAATGTGTTAAGTCCTTTTGATATACTGTAACCTTACTGTTTGTTTCTTTTGCACTGGAATTTAGTAAAAGGCGATCCTATGTTGAACCCTATTCAAGATCTGAGGTAGATCATGTAGTGTCAAGACAACACTTTACTAAAAGGTGAGGTTCTGCAGTGGTCTCAGGCCCACTTGTCGTCCACAGGGCCCTCTGAGTGCTGACTTCTTGTTATGATAATTTCATAACCACTAATGCAACAGCATTTTTCTTCTGGCTAAATATTTTTTTTCAGATTTAAGAAAAACCAGACTCATTTATGTCCCATTAAATGCAATAAAATCTGTCTAATGAATGTTGGTGGGGTTTTTCTGAAGTGGCAAAAGAAAATCGTTAAGTGTTATTCATCATGTAGAAAAAGCTAGTTTATTGGGAAAGGAGAATTATGAGGTTTTGGTTAGTAGAAATGAAATGTTTTAAGTCAGTAAATTTAGGGGCCTTGTTGAGGGATTCAGACAATATAAGAGCGAAACTATGGAATCTTGAGTACACAGCAGGGATGGAGCTAAGAAAACAGCTAGAGTCGAACCAGCTATATCAGAGAGTTCAGTTGAGATCTGAAATCTTTACTCTTGGGTGCCCTGATTTTATTCTTTAAATTAATGATATTATAATGGGGAAAGCCACAACCTCCTCCTTGGGGAAGATCAGAAGAGTTTGGGAGGGGCTTATGCTGTAGACCAAGGATGTGGTCCTGAGGGCATGGTCTTGGGTTGCAAATCACAGGGACTATACAAGGTGCCCTTGTCAGGTCAAGGGCATCTTGGCAACTTTATGTTAAATGTCCCACCAAAGTGGTTGTGTCAGGGGAAGTAAACAGAGTTTTAATGTGTGTGTGTGTGTGTGTGTGTGTGTGTGTGTGTGTGTGTGTGTGTGTCACATCATTTATTTTACCCAGTGGGAAAGAACTGCAGGGCAATGGGAATTTAGAGCTTATTCTTCTGTGTGTTCTTAGATCTTGACCAAGAAGGCCCCCTGTAAGGGCAAACATAGAAATTAGAGATACTATAGGATGCTTGAGAGTGAGTGAGGAGAGTGCATCACCCCTATTAAGGAAACTGCAAGGGAGGGGGCTCCAAAATGGAGTGGGGAACACGTGAGGGTCCCATGAACAAAAGAGCTAGCTATAAACACCTGCTGCGTACCAGTCAGTGTGGGGGTTTCTACCCCGCTTACCTTTCTTTCTCCTTGTGCCCTGACCTTGGTGGGGTTAACCATACGTGTAGGGAGAAAAGGTCATATAGTACACACAAGGTAAATGGGGAGAGAGTTGACTACACCACCTTCTCTGACTACTGGCTTCTCTTTCTGCAGGAGGCCTGAACTGAGGGAAGGGGAGGAGGCCTTAATGAAACCACACTGTTCAGAGTTTGGCATGAAAATGGACATTTTAATTACTGATTGGGACCTGTGTCTCCTCAGTGTTGCCATACACTTTATAACCAAGTCTTTTCCTTCAGAGGCAAGAGAACTAACCCCATGAAGCATATTTTATAATGAAGCATCTTTTATATGGATGATGGGAAACAGAAATAAAGTAACTTTAGGATTATATTCCATGAGTCCTTCTTGTTCAGTATGATTGTTGCAGTTGTGAAAGTCTTGGACAGAGATGTCTGGTGCCTTAATTAGCATATTGGGGAGGCGAATACGGTCAAGACACTGAAAAAGAGGTGAGACTGAGGAATGCTAATAACACTTTGTTTTAAATTTGTTTTAAAGTTTATTTACCACATCTGTATCACAAAAAAAGTGATTTTAAAAATTATTCTTTGACCATTTTACCTTCCACCTTATCTAAATTCACTTAGTATTGGCCAGGGTGTGAGGAAATGGATTCACATAGTCCATAGCCTATCGAAACGGGAATTCTGGTGGATTTAGCTCCAGAGCCCACAAGCAATTTCTTCTAATTTGCTGTCCACTATAGCCTTGGCTTTACTGGTCCTTAAATAATAGCTAAAATACCATAGGTAAGGAAGGCTGTGTTTCCTCCTCTTCCTGTCCCTACTTCCTTTCCTCATTTCAATGAAGTAATATAACTTTACAAAAAAAAAAAAAAAAAAAAAGAAGCAAACAATCAAACTTTGTTTTCCTTTCCTGTATTCCTTCCTCTTCCTTTTCAGTGAAACTTCATTGATGTTGTTCTGTGTGGACATACCATTCTGTGTCCTGCTCTCTGCCTTAACATTACTTCTAAACTTGATTACACATTTTGACATAGTACACACACTTGTCATATCTGATGTTTGTGGCTTCTCCCACAATCACATTATAATGTAATTTCCTTAGCTGTCCCCTGGGTGTTGGGCATCTGGATTCTTTCCTGTCTGCATCACAGGACCTTGGTAGTGTGTCAGTGCTCCTCTGGGCATATGGCCCAGAATACATTTAGCCAGAACATATCGGTGCTAATTAATTTTGTTGCCTGTTATATTACTTCCTTGGGAGTGTAGACATAAAAGAGAAATTATTGGCACGAAGGCTAAGAAGGGTCTGTTAAAGACCTTTTGCCAGATTGCAGTCCAGAAAACTCGAACCAGCCCACACTTGGTTCATCTCAGGATAAGATCATAATAGATCACATCAGAGAACCCAGGGAGACTTGTCTCTCATCAAACTCCAAGAAGGCCTTTCTGATATGCTTCAAAGAATTTCTTTTGAACCTGCTGTAAAGGTCTTAATCTTATTTAAAAACATTTTGCTTTTCAACTAAAATTTTAGCTGCTTGGCAGACATTTAGGTTCTTTTGTTAGAGTCAGTGTTTGACTGACTTCCTGTGGTGAATGGGGCCAATCAAGTCACTGAAATTCTTTTCTGAGATTTTTTTTTTTGAATGATGAATTCTTTTGTATCTTTTGGCTGATTTTTAACATTATTCATTATTATAAAAAATTTAAAAAACGTAAAAATAGAATAGAAAAATGAAGCCCCATGCATCCATCATTCAGCTTTAACAATATTAACTTTCTGTCATTCTTACTTAGCTCATCCTCCTCTATATCTACGTGCTTATTTCCTCCCCACTTTGTGGTATTATAAAGCAAATCCCAAACATCATATGATTTTACCCATAAATACTTCAGTGTACTTCATCTTTTGTTGAATGACCACAGTGTATATGACAACGCAAATGAGGTAAAATGTTACCAATAAGTGAATCTGGGTAGAAGGGATACAAATGTTTTTTGCACTACTTATTTTTTGCAAATTTTCTGTAAGTTTGAAATGACCATAACATCATCACACCTAATAATCTAAGGAACAATTTTTCTTGATTTACTATTAAGTCATGATCATGGAAAGAAATTAAAAAGAAAAAACCCCAATAAATATTTAAAAAAAACCCCACTCATTATTATAACACCCAGACATAATAGCTATTAAATAATTATATATTTTTCTCCAAGCTACTCAATAGACATAGATACATACAGACAGACACACAAACAAACATATGCATATCATTTAAAAAGTCAAATAGTACGGTGAACTTATAATCAAACATACTAGCTCCCATTTTCCCATCCACTGCAGTCTCATCCCTGAAGTGCTTACCCCTGCTTGCTCTCTTTTCCGTGAGAGCCTCTCACGGAAAAATGCCAGCTACAACTCTGTTTTAAATGCAGCATCTTTCTGATCTACCACAACCGTTAAAATGAAAGGGAATCATATTGCACTTGTTGTTCTTCTCAGGAGTGGTTTTCATTTTGTATTTGATCTCAAAAATACTTCATTTGTAGGCAGTGGATACTGAAGAAATCCTCATTCCTTACCCACTAGGACCTCCTTTTAGCATGTCTTCCTATACTATAGAGGCCAGACAGCAAAGCTATATTTCCAGACTCCTTTGAAGCTAGGGTTCTGCAAATGGTCAATGGGAAACTTGGAAAGTTGATGTAAATGGTAGAGGGTCTTGGTTCCTCTGGCTGCAGTGAAAGTTCTAGTGTTTGATTCTCTTCATGGGTGCTGCCTGGAAGACAGGGGAGGCAGTGAGGTTTCTACCATGGAGAGATTAGATATTACTCTTGGTTATTGCATTTGTTCCTGGTTATGTAGCATCCAAGCTTGTATCATCAGAAGTTTAGAAGCATCCTAATGCTCTGTAATAAATTCCTTTCTGCTTAAACTAACTAGAGTGAATTCTATTGTCTCCAACTAAAAAATTCAATACTGTCTCCAACTGAGAAACTCAGTAGAAGAAATTATTGAACTCTATGCTTCTTCTTGAGGATCTAAAAACAAACTCTCTAAACTTCAGTCACCTATTGTTTTAATAATTTTCTATAGTTTTCCTATTTTATTTGGCAAATAATCATAGTAAGAATTATAGCAGATAATATTATATCCTCTTTATATAAGAGTCTGAAACAATGAAAGATTAACTATGTTATCCAAGGACATATAGCTTATGTGTTTTACTGCTTAGTATTCAAATTCTGGTTTTCATCTATTTCATATACCCAGCCTATTCATGAGTAAATAAAACAAATAAAAAATAGTTCCATAAAAGTCCTGGAACCAATTATAGGTCTAGCAAAATTTTATAGGAGTGGCAACTGACTTAACAGGGGATTCTTATTTAGATGGCATGCTTATCTGTTTAAAACTTTATTACATGGTTATTATTTTAATATTTTTATTTTCCTGATATAATTTAGTGCTTAATATACAAAAATTAGAAGAATAGACAAACCCCAAAAAGCATAAATTAGTCTAATTCCATGCAGAAATCTTTGTTTATAATTTTATTGCTTTCAGAGGTCAACTAGAAACAAAACACTTAAAGAAAATTGAGACATTTCAAACAATAACCACATATTTGGGTTGATATCAAGGAAACAACTGCATTCTCCCAGATGCTTTTTGCCAGGGATCAAATCCTGGACTGACTCTGAGGTTTTCTCAGGCTTTGCTCTTACCTATTTTCACTATATTCCCAGGCATTTCCCCATGGGCTAGGAACTCAGTCCTAGAGTTAATTGCTTTTATTGGTTCTAGCCTCCTATGCTAGCTTGTTATCTGGGTAGTCGGTATTCAGATTTCAGAGGGAGGCAGCTTGTGATGTATCTCCATTGCACCCTGCTTCCTCCAATCAAACTCTCAATATAAACTGGTACCCCCACCTCCACTCTAAACTCCCTCCATTTTTGTAGGATTCAGGAAAGGGTAAGGATGTGGTGGTCATTCCAGCAGAAAAGAGCGTCCCTCTACCCTTACTAGATGCCTTTGTCATGGTTATCCCTGCAGACCCCAGATGTGCCTTTAATCTGGTTCTGCCCGGTTTCTTGCTCCTCTTTGGCCTTCTAGTTTACTTCTTATACCACTGGCTGAGCTGTTCCCCTTAAGGCTAAAACTTTTCTTTCTATCCTTGAAATGCAACTTGGTTCCCATGACTACTCTTACCCTGTGCCTGTGGTATCCCTGACCCCTATCTCACTTCTTGCTTAATAGCAAAGTTCTTGTCTAACCCCTAGTAGTATTTTTTCATGACCCAGGACAGGAAATCCAGGGGCTCCTGGAGATCAGTTATCTCACTACAACAAATTCCTTCCACCTGCCCTAATTCCACCCACTTTTGGGAGATGCCTTTGTCTCCAATAGACTCCTAAAATGGCCAGCCAGTCTCAGACCAATGCAGACCTTCTCCAGTGATTAACCAGCACCCCTTACTGATGTTCTGTTGTTCTTCTAGCACTGATGTGTTCAAATGCAGATGAACAGAGAGAAACTCTGGCTCTACTCGGAACTAGCCCACAGCTTATATAACTTTAGCCAGGCCAAAAGGAGAAATAACATTGCCTGGAAACACAACGTTTGGAGACAGAGGTAGGGCAGCCCCAATTTTCCCCAAACTGAAACTAATGTAATTAGACAACTGTCAATGATTATTGGGACTTTCAGGGTGACAGTGTTCAATGTTGATCATTACCTCTAAACCTCAATGTAAATTTTTAAAATCTTCTAGGAAACTTTTTCATTTGAGTGAAAATCCTGCATTTTTGTTTTCAAAAGAAAGAAAAACAGTTTCCATTGCCAGAGATCCTAAAGAATCTTGCCAGAGAATTTAAAGAAAGAATTTCTGACGATTTATATAAGAGAAAAACAAACCCTAGTTTGTTGAAGCTACTGTTTTTCCAGTTTCTGTGACTAACAGATAATAGATTGAGAGAACATGGCCTTTTAATTATCTGAAACCAAAACCCAGAAAGACTCAGAAACAAGGTTTATACTTTCCTAAACATCTGGAAGAATAGAATATAGGTCAGAACTTTCTTCTGGGAGTTGAGAGAAGGAGCTTGCTAGTGAGTGCTCAAGTGACAGCAGGTATGAATTTTGGAGAAAGGCCCTTGCTTGTTCCTTGGGTTGGTAATGCTCAGGGAAGGAGATGACTCTAAAAATGTTATATTAGTTTTCTGTTGCTGCTGTAACAGATTACCACTAACTTAGTGGCTTAAGACAATGTAAATGTATTATCTTATAGTTCTGGAGGTCAAAAGTCTGAAAAGGGCCGTATGGGACTAAAATTAAGGTTTCAACAGGGCTGGTCTAGAAGCACTGGGAAGAATTTTTTTTCTTTTTCCTGCTTCTAGAAGCTGCCTGCTTTCTTCAGTTTCTGGTCCTCTTCTGTATTCAAAGGCAGCAATGGCTGGTGTAGTCTTTCTCATATCACGTCACTCTGACACTGGTTCTTTCTGCTTCCCTCTTCCACTTTTAAGAAGCTTGTGATTACATACATTGGGCACCTGGATAATTCAGAATAATCTCCTTATCTCAAGGGATTAGCAATCTTAATTCCATCTGAAGTCTTAATTCACCATGGCCACGTAATGTAACATCATCAGAAGTTCTGGAGATTAGGATGTGAGAATCTTTGGCAGGGTGGGGGAGCATTATTTGGCTTTCCACAGATGCTTACACAGGTTTAGAGATATATGTCCTGCTTGTTAGCCTTCATTAATTCTCCACACCAGCATGGAGGCAGCAGTTAAGTAGACATGGCAGTGTAGGGTGCCAGGAGGGAGGGGGCCTGAGAGCTGCTGTAGTTCATAGGCCCCAGTACCCTCTCATAAGAGAGCTGGCAGAGAGGTCTGGGAGATGCCTAATGGTTGGGAGAAAGTGATGCATCCAAAGACATGTCTATGGAACCATGACTGGGGACCATATAGGGATGTAATGCCTCAGAGGGTGCTAGTGTGGAAGCATCTCAATTACTGGGGGCCAGATAAAAATGTTCTCAGAGTTGTCAACAGTAGTTGCCAATATTTGGAAAACCCCACCCCCTTCACTATACAAAATCCCTTCTGGAAGGAGGAAAGAAGAAACCTCTGAACTGACCCCTAGAAATGTAACTGACTTAGAAAACTCTGAAGTTACTGAGAAAACCCCAGTTGACTAAGATGAAGTTTCTGTCACTAGGCTGAATGAGAATTTGAGATAGAAAATAAGTTGTTATAGAAAAATAATGACAGTTCATATTTCACACCCCTGGTGTTGTGCTGAGAGTTGTCCTGTACATATAAATGAAGAAAATTATGTCAAGTCTCAGTTTCTGCTTTATTTGCAAGTGCTTGGTAAAGTGAATCTCCATGTAAGTGGTGTGTGTTTTCCGTGACGAGCCCACACCTCCAGATCTGTGACGTGGGTGAGCTGCACGGTGAAGTCAACCTCAGGAAGGATGAACGTGTGACATTTTGCATAGCAAATAGCGTTTCCACATAGATATTCTGATGCATGAAAACCACGCTTTCAAACTTTCACCATTTTTTTTTTTAAGACCAAGTAAAATCTTAAATATAAATCTTCACTCAGCTCTGTGTTTTGCTCATAGGTGTGACTAGGGTGAAAGCAGCAGGCTGGGCCTGGTTGGGAGAGTAGGTGCCTCACCGGGGTAGTCTGTGTGAGAACTCTGTGTCTCACAGTCATGCTCCCACCTTCTATTGTCTTTTCACCTAAATCAACAGCTGTCATATCAACAGGTTACTTTAAAAATCATGAAAAGACAGCTATTTGGAAGAAAGTGGTCAGAAGAAGTTTTTAGGAGCTGTTAAGCTTGAGGCTTCACATAGATATAATTGTTATATTTGGCCTTGGCTTAAGCAGCGTTTAGAGTGATCTCAGAACTACTGCCAGGCAAATGCTGGCACCATGAAGGGAGAGTGTTGGGTCCTCTGGGGGAACTCACAGGCCTTCTGGCTTCTTCATCATAAGCAACATAACTAGGGATGACCCTCTTCAAATGGGCCCCAGAGTTCTTGGGTTTATTATGGAGAAAATTATTGTGATCAATGGACTTGTCACTACAATCTGAATGGTAAATAAATAAGCTTTGCTTTGTATTTTAAATAAGTGAAAAAAATAATTACAGTATCATTAGTAATATTAATTAATATTTATTTAGTGCTTACTATGTGCTAGGCACCATGCTAAAGTACTTTACATACATTATCCCATTTAATCCACATAAGAGCTCTGAGAGAAAAGAATGATTATTACCCCCAGTTTAGAGACAAAGAAGCTGGGGCTTAGCAAGACTAAAGTTCCCTGTCTATAGTCACTCAACTTGTAAATAACCAACCCAAGGCTTGAACCCAGGTCTCTCTGGCTCCAGAGTCTGAACGCTCAGCCATATGCCATTTGACTCCTTTCACTACCCATGGGAAGACTTCCACTACTGGAGGGAACGTGGTATGGCATTTGGGGGTGGAATGCCAGGCTCATGTCTTAGAACCACTTTCTTACACCCAGCAACTGGTAGGGCACAAATGACTGAGAGTTTATTCTCCACTGGCTTCAGGAAGCCTTCAGGTAGGGATGGAAGGGGGGCTTCTGGACCCCTGGGGCCCTGAAAGGGCTCACATAAGGCTTAGCTCGTGGGGTAGGGATGGTGGGGTGGGTGAGGAAGATGGAGCTCAATAATACTGCCTTATATAAACCAGACTGTGACATTGTGTTCAGTTAATATTGTCCAGGGACTATTACAACAGAAGTTTTTCTTAAGCTACATATAGAAACATTAATTACAGATATAGCTCATTGGAACCATGCAGTCCCTTCCCAAATATTTTGAAGTGATTTCTGTCATCCTTGAATCTAAACATGGCATCAATATCACATTCTAGACAAAACCAGGTATATTGGTATAGGAGGGACACTAACCGTCTAGATGTCACATGATAGCAGCAGCAAGTAGGAGACCAAATATCTTATAGTTTTTATAAATAGGAGGAGACACATTCACCTTACAGTTCTGAACATTTAAAGTTCTTCCCCTTGTCAGGGTGTTGGGCAGCACTGGTGACATTCTGTCTTTCAGATTCTTAGCTCTAGTGGTGGCCAAACTGATGTCTTGCCACTCTGCACACTTTGTCTCTGGGCCAGGCTGCCTGCAATGTTCAGGAAAGGCATTTCAATATGAAGAAGAAGGAAAAAAGGATGGGGTAGGTGGGTGACTAAAAGCCTGGTTCCATCTCTTGGCTGTTGTTTGGAATAGAACAGAGGAAGAGACATGAACAACAAACCTGACTATGGCAATCTCAACTCTCCGACAAATCCAACCACAGAAGCACATGGCTCCTTTCAAAAAAAAAAAAATTTAAAGGGAACATTAGTTAATTCACTGTCATTTAAAACAGTGCAACTAAGTTCCAGGTGTTTGGTATGTCTGTTATCCCTCTTTCCTCAGAGGAAAGGAGTCGGGAACAGCCCCACACCCCTGCGGAAAAACGTGATCCCAAGAAATCTCTCTGGATCCTCCCTGGACTGGCCTCCTCCTTCCATTTTACGAATGCAATATGTTTTCTGTGACAGTGCTGCCTCCACCGCTGATGACAAAGCTCCGTGAATTAGACACTACAAGTGCTGGGGACATATCTTCAGGGTCTTCCGTTTCTGGCTGGCAGTCCCCACCCACAGGCCCTTGCAGGCCTGTCTCTTGGGTGGTCAGTTCCGAGTCTGTCTCCCCATACTGCAGCGGGAGCAATGCCTGGTGCCTGGTCAGGGTGTCATTGCTTTTCTGGGCCTCCAGAGAGTTCTGGTGCATTGAATTCCTGTGAGCTGTGGCACTTTTCTGAGGCTCGTCAAAGCTCAGTGAGAAAGTCACTGTGCCACTGCCAAATATGACCTTCTGCTTGCATCTGGGCTGCTGCTGGGTTGGCTGCTGCTGCTGTAGGGTCAAGGGCGGCTGTGGCTGCCGCAGCTGCTCTTGCTGGGTCAGGGCCAGCGGCTGCTGCTGCTTCTGCCCCTCGGGCTGTGGGAAGGGGTCTTCGCTGTTGCTCTTGCTGCTGATGGAGGAAGAGGGGGTGGATCCCGTGGAGCCCCCGAGGCTGCTGGACCGCTTGCGGGAGACGTTGCTGCGGCGCAGGGTGGCCCGAGCTGCCACCTTGAAGGCGTGGGCAGCAGTGCTGCAGCGCACCTCCTCGATGGTGTTACGGGATGGCTTGACGAGGATGATGTAGACCTTGTTGAAGAAGATGCAGGCCAGCAAACCAAAGCTGGCTGCCAGGATGGCGATCACCTCCACGGCAGAGACGAACTTGCCGTAAGTGCTGGCGTAGGCCGGAATGAAGGAGATCCAGACGATGAAGAAGATGAGCATGCTGAAGGTGATGAACTTGGCTTCGTTGAAGTTCTCCGGCAGCTTCCGCGACTTGAAAGCGAAGAAGAAGCAGATGGCAGCCAGCAGGCAGGTGTAGCCGATCAGGAAGCCCAAGGCCATGAGCGAGCCCTCGTGGCATGTGATGAAGATGATCTCATCCTCCAGCTCGTGGTTGCGGTAGCTCGAGGGGGGTGCGGTGTAGAGCCAGATCACACAGATGACGATCTGCATGAACGTGCAGAGGAAGACCAACAGGAACTGCAGGTTGAGCCCCCACCATTTACGGTGGAAGCTGGTGGGGATTTTGGCCTCAAACACCAGGAGGACACGATTGGTTTTCACCAGGATGCAGGAGATGCAGAGCACAAAGCTGATGCCGAAGGCTGGCTGGCGCAGGCGGCAAGTCCAGTCCTGGGGCTCACCGATGAAGAACAGGGAGCTGGAGAAACAGCAGAGCAGGGAGAAGAGGAGGAGGTAGGAGAGCTCCCGGTTGGTGGCCTTGACGATGGGCGTGTTGCGGAACTTAATGAAGACACCCAGCACGAAGGCGGTCAAGAAAATGCCCAGCACAGCAAAGAGTGTGAGTGCAATCCCAAAGGGCTCCGTCCACGACAGAAACTCAATCTCCTTGGCAATACAGGATGTGTGGTTCTCATTGGACCAGAAGTCATCAGGGCACTTGTCACAGGCACTGGCATCTGTAAAATGTCCCAGTGAAGAGTTAGTGAGGGTCACAGCATAGACAAAAATATGTGTGTGTGAGTGTCTTGGTGAGGGGACATGAGTTATTGGATACAGCCACTTTATTGTCGAAGAAATTGTGGTTTTTACATTATCAGGTGATATATTAAACCTTGACTTATCTATTATTTTTTCCCTTTCTACATGGTGGGGGAAGTATGCATGTTTCCTTTAACACTACCCACTGATGGTCTGTAGCAAAGAATGATCAATTCTGCTAGACAGGTGGCTGCCCAGAGGTCTGAAAGAGTCCATCAACCTTTTCACAGAGTGATTCCAGCTCAGCCCAACTCATTCTGGATATGGATGGGCTTTGCAGACCTCCTCTTAGATCCAGGCAGAGTATCCCACGCACATGACCTGCGCCTTCCTCGCTCCGCATCCTCAGCTTTGTGGTGAGAAAGGCTGCAGACTCATTCAGTAAACCAATGCTTATCAAGTTTCTGCAATGTCCCTGGCAGTGTGCAGTTTGGGAAAGAAAAGCAACATGGGCTTTGCAGTCGGAGATCTAAATGGGAATCCTGACCTTGTTGTTTGCTAGCTGTATGACCTTAGTTTTCTCAACCTCTTTGAGCTTCAGTTTCCTCATATATGAACTGGAAACAACAATAACCCCATTACTGGGAGGAGGATGAAATGAGATAACAACGATTATAGTTAATGTGTATAGAGTGCTTCCAATCAAGGTTTTTATTGAACAGACATTTATCTAGAACTTACCATGGGCTTTACCAATATTAACTCATTTAATTCCCACTTTATGATGGAGAAACTGAGGTAAGGAAAAACATGAGTAAGACAGCAAGTACAGTGCCAGGCACCCAGCAGGCAGTTTACCATGGCTTGTTCACTCTGGAGCCTGGAACAGACAGAACTTTGTCTATTCCGGGCCACTGAGCTATAAGAAAAGAAAAACAATATTGGAAAACTGTATAGAAGTAAAAGAAAGATGTGTCGCAGATGTGTTTGTAAGCTCTTATGGTGTTATAAGCCATCTAACATTACTTTTCTATCCTGTTCAGTGCCCAGCCCAGCACCAATGCTCAGGCACACTTTGTTAAATGAGAAACTGTGCTAAGCAACATCTCAGCCCAGCTCTTCTAGGGACTTTGCTAACCCCACAGTGGACCAAGCCCTGCATGGTGTCCATGAAGCACTGTTTCATTACCTGTCTCATCGCTGTACTCTCCATCAGGACACTCCACACACTCAAAGCAGCAGGTGGGCTCCCCCTCAATGATTCCTTTCCTGGTCCCTGCTAGGCAGTCTCGGCTACAGTTGGAGAAAGGCACCTGGAGGACAGAGAGCACAAAAGGGATGGGCTGCAGCTGTACGATCAGTCTCACAGCTTTGCCACGTGCAAGGCAGAGGAGCTGGGCACAAGGACTATTGCAGCAGACTCCAGGCCCATTCCAGGCAGAGGAAGGTCCAGAAGCCCTACCTTTATGAAATTTCGGGAGAGATGCCTATGGACAAGTGAAAATACACACACACACACACACACACACACACACACACACACACACACACACACATCTGTGATTCTACGAAGATTAATTGTAGGTAGTCTACACCATAACCAAAATCCTCCTTAAATAATGCCTCTTCTATTCTCTCTGGGTCTCAGAATGAGACAGTGTTTGCTCTGTATGGAAGTAAAAGTTTGAGATAAACTAAAAGATGCAGGGACATGAACCTACACAGAGCGATAGTCACAAGGAAAGTCAGGATGAGGGGAAGTTTGTTTGAAAACGAGACTCTGAACTTTGCAGTGAATTGTAATTCTCTTACAATTTTATTTTAGGCTTTACAGAGTGATTTTAGGCTTTACAGCAAGGCAGGCATAGAGGGGTTGAAAGTAAATGGATCAGAAAGATGTATCAGGCAAAAGAAAGCTGCAGTAACTACATTAATTTCAGGTAACAGATTTTAGTTCATTTATTTCCTTAATGAACTTTGGGTGTGCAGAATTTGATTACTCATAATCCTCGCTATGTTTGAATCTCTTAGTCATTTTTAGTGACTGCCACCCAAAACAAAAGGTAAGACTGGGACAATAATCTCCATCTAAGTCTATACTTCACTCTGCCCTTTACTTCCACCCCCACCACATATTCATATCTGAGATGACTACAATCCTGGATTCATCACAAGCAAGTAATATCAAACTTTCAGGGAGCTCATCAATCTAATTTTACACAAATGAAAAAAGGAAAATAAAAAAAGGAACACCCTCCAACTCATTCTCGTAAGGTCAATATAACCCTAATTCCAAAACCAGACAAGAATATCATGAAAAAGAAAAAAAATATTACAGGCCCATCTCATTTATTAAGTTGTCTTCAGAAGCAGACACAAGTCAGGGATTTGTGTCCAAGTGATTTATAAAGAAAGTCCTCCCAATAAAAACAGGAAGAGAATGGAGGAAGTAGGACATAGACATGAGGGGAGAAGCAAGGGTGTGATCTTGAGCAAAGTCCTTCTCAGGGTAGCTTCTGCCAGATCCCCTAAGGGAACTCTAGACTGTAAGCTGTCTCAAAACTGTCCTGAACTGAGGAAAGGGGACCAGGGCTTTCAAACCTCCATACCATTTATTGGGTAAGGGTCATCTCAAGGAAAAGTAGATTCCTAGGCTCTTCTGCCTCTCTCAGCCTATGGGCAAAGTGGGTTCATTAGCCTGCAGGCAGTCTTCTGAGAAAGAGCCTAGAGTTCTGATTATTGGAAGCAAAAAAGTACAGAAGTCCTGGAAGTGCATAAGAAGTGTAAGGAATGTGGAAGGGTCTGGAAAAATACTAAAACAATAAACAAGCAAACTTGAAAGGAAACAGGTTTAATATCAGAAAATCTGTGTCATTTACTACAGTAATAAATTAACACAGAAAAATATGATCATTAATAGTTGAGGAAAAAGTATTTGATGAAATTTAACAAAAACTAGTGATAAAAACTCAATGAAAAAGAGTGGGAAGAAATGTCTTTGAGTTAAAAAAGGGTAACATAAAACAATTCCTTAGAGTAGATATCATTCTATATGAGACAATACTAAAAGCATTTTCATTAAAACAAGTGTGCCCACCATCACCACAATTATTAAATATTGTACCAGTGGTATTCCTAGCCAATGAGTAGAATAAAACAAGAAAAATAAGGGCATACATATTAGAGAAGACTAAATAAAACTGTTATTATCTGCAGATGATGCAATTTCCATGTATTTTCCATGTAGAAAACCCCAAAGAATCAGCAACCAAATTATCAGAAATAATTGGAGAGTAGCTTCATGCTAAAATGCCACTCTTTTTACTCGAGTTTCATTAGTGTTTTTTTAAAAAAACAAAACAAAACAAAACAAAACAAAAAACACTTCACTTTTTGTTGTATGCTTTGGGCTGATTTCCAGGTCTTTAAATGATTGTTTTTGACAGTTTTGTACAATTTATTATTGCCTCAACATTTTAGAAACCCCACTTCTTGTCCTCTGACCACGCCAGGCCACTGAGTACTTACTCTAGAAATTTATTAGGTATTTATTATCTTACAATCTATGTGCATCAGAGAGAATAAATATACTATAGAAATGAAGTATATCTTGCAAAAGCATATGTTTCTTGAAGTAGGGAGCAAGTCTTATTCAACCTTGCTCCCCAGTTACAAAGACTCAATTAGTACTTGGCACATAGCTGGGCTCATAGTACTTGCAAAATGTCTCTTTTATAAGACTCTGCTCCTCCCCCCACCTACCTGCTTGCATCTCACAAATTTAAACACATGGAAAACAATAACATAATTATCATTGTTTCTAGCAGAAAAGAAATAACCAGCTTAACAAAGAGTTTTTAAAAATCTTGGACAGAAGATGAGTGGTATTATCTTCTAATGTAAGAGGAGTAGAAATGGCAGTACTGGATCTAGTAAGTGCTAAGACTTTCAGGACCCTGGGAATTACAGAAAAAGAAAGAGTTAAAGTCAACACATATTCGCATGTTTAACTGTGGGAACAAGGCACTCTCAGAAACTTTCTCTTAATCCTTCTTGAATGACCAACCCATTTGATCACCTAACGAAAGACATGGACCCTATTTCCCAAACCCACAATAAGAGTGCTTCTAAAATTTTTCTGTTGAAGAATGATGGTTGCTGTATTCCTTATCAAGATTAGATTAGGCAAAGTTCCCTTTTATTCCTAGGTTTATAGAGCTTTTGTTTTTAATCTTCAAGGGCATTGTATATTACTGACTTTTTTTCTCTGTATCTACTGACATTATAGTAAAATTTTTCTTTTTTATTCTGTTAATGTGAATAAACTACATTTATGAAATTTGTACTATAGGGCTATCATCACATTCCTGTAAATTCACTGCAAACTCTGTTGGGTCATGATGTGTTATGTATTTTTTCATTGCTGATCTAAGTTTGCTAATATTTTATTTAGGATTTGAGCATCTGTATTTATAAAATAGATTGGCTTATAATTGTCTTTTCTTGTCTTAACCTCGTCTGTTTTGGTGTAAAATTATATCAGTCTCATAAAATGAGTTTAGTAGGTTTTTCTTTTGGCTTCTGTCAGGTTGTGAGTGGTAACAAAACAAAACTAAACCAAACCTCATAATAACAATGGCTTAAATAATGCTTAAATAAGTTTCTCTCGCATATTCATATCTGCGGTGGTGGTCCAAATTGATATGGCACTCCATCGCATTGAGAACTAGACTCTTTCTACCTTGCTGGTCTACCATGTTTGGGTTTGGCATCATAGTCCTTGATGGTAGCATCTGGTTTCCAGAAAGCGAGATGGAAGAAGGGATAAAAAAGAGAGCAAAGGATACTTGCAAACACTTTCTTAAAAGAAGGTTCCCAGACTTCATCACACAACAGTGCCTCTTGTACCCATTCTTCAAGATTTAGTCATGTGACCACACTTAGCTGAAAGGAAAGCTGCACAATATATTTATTTCTGGGTGATCATGTGTTCAGATAAAATTGAATTTAAATATTGGGGGCCTGTAGCAGTCTTTTTCTTAATGGTTAAGGAACAGTTTCAAGATTATAGATATTGGAGCTGGGATCTACACCCAGGTCAGTCTTCCAAAGTTTGAACTTTATATTGTACCAAATCCTGCTTTAAAGAATTAGAAAAATGGCAACCTCTGAGTCCTCTTATTGCATACTTCTTTCATCCTTCAGCTAAAGAGAAATCTCACCACCAAAAGAGTAGGCTGAGGCAGCCACCAGAAGGACCTGTTTTGCAAAAAGCCAGCAAATATCTACAAGTTTCTCCACCAAAGGTGTCTATACACTTCTGGTCCAGGAAGCTCATCTGAATTCCAAACCCCCAATGAAGATATTCCTTTTCCTTTTGATTTGTTGCAATAAAACATGGAAATAATTATGGAGAGTATAGTTAGAGGACGGAGTACTGAGATCAGAGTCAGGGCACTTCCATCCTAATCTCCGTTCTTACACAGACCATCTGTCTAAGTCACCTTTGTCTCTCAAAACCTCAGCATCATTGACTTCAAATTTAGATGTTAAGATATCATAGTGCTATATTAATAACCATTTGCATTTATGTAGTTTATAGTATGCTTTCGCATCCTTGATCTTATTTGATTTCAGCAACAGCTTTGTGAGCTATGTGGGGAAGTTATTAATACACAATTTATAGTTAAATATAGTTGGCATATTTGCGGTTATTTCTACAAAAAGCACAGAAAAAAGAGTTGACTAATAATTTGTTGAATGCCTACATGTGTTAGATTTGAGGTAATATGGAAACATTACATTTAATGTGTAACTCTGTCACCTATCCTAGGGACACAAATGACTGAATTCATGAGGATTCTCTGTTATTGATTTATCAATATTTAAGCCCATAGTATGCATAGAGAATGTTAGAGTTAGAGAGAACTGTACAGGAAGCAGTTTTCATGCAGGAGGGGAGATGAGATATACACCAATTAGAGACAATCAATTACATGCATTAATGGGCATAAAATATAATCTGGATGTTTCGACAGCAGGTAATCAGTGATAGTGCAGCTCATTAATTTAGATTCCAGTTAGTTTAAACTTGTGATAATTTAGACAAGGGTATAATTAATGCACAGAGGAGTATAACCTCTGGAATCCCCAAATCTCTCTCTGGAAAAGATAATAACAAGATGCTCAAAGATGTTTATAATTGAGAACCCGCCCTCTGAGGTAGAATCTAATAGTGACTCACACACTGTGCATAAGATTCACTATCTATTGGAGACCTTTGCAGGTGTAGCTATCCCAGATAGTGGGAAACAATGAAATTGTAGGATCTGATCAGAAACCCACCAACCTAAGGAGCATCTAGTAAAAAGATGAAGTTGAATCTTTGGTCATGGTATACAAAAGGCTGCTGAGATGCTCAAAGGCAATACTAGAAAGGCAAATGCAAAGAGAAATACAGTGAGTCTTATCCGAACTTCTTGAGAGAGTTAAGAGAGGTCGTTTTGTTCAGGGGTTGTTCCTACAGAGACTTGGGTCCTCAGTAGCTACTACATTCTGGGATACAACTGCCACAGAATGGTCATTGTTTCAGCATATCATGTGCTTTTCCCTTAAGTGCATATTCACTGGGTGATGGGCTGCAGGTTATTAATCAAGCTTCTGAATGCAGTGATACTCTGTAGAGGGAGTCCTGATCATGGCCACAAGCATTCTCCTACTTGTTACAGGTCTCCCATAGGAAAAGAATAAAATGTCATTTTGACTTGTAGATCAGTCCTGAGCTGTTTGGATGATAATACACTACCTCTCTGTGTATTATCCAGGCCCTACATTGAATGATGTTTATCCTTACTTAAATATTTTGCTCCAGTTGGGGAAAGTTTCCTTTAGTCAAGGAAACTATTACTAGCTGGGGAGTAAGATTTGTAAAATTGTTTTATCATGGAGCTCAGGCATGGAGCTCAGGTTCTGAGGATTTTCCTCTGTACACTAAACAAACACTCATGGATTTCACAAGAAGCTTCGGCGATGCAGAGGAGTGAGTTAAGGAAAGGGGGCTCATCATTCTCCCAGAGCCCAGCACAGATTCCTGCTCGTGGTGGAGGCATTCAGTAGTCTGATGGACAGCACATACCTCCCTGGAGAACCCACTCCACAGGATTTTCTCCTCGTTGATGAAGAGCCTTTCTCCTTTCTTGGCATAGACATTGTAATATCCAACTTCCTTGAACACAATGGAGCCGTCCTCTGGGGAGAGGTGCCAGTTGATGATAGAATAGTTCCCCACCAAGTCACCACATTCATCAAAAGTCACCTGTTCCCCCATATTGTTGGTAAAGTTTAGGTGACGTAAGTGCTTCAGGACCTAAAGAGGAACAAAGACGGAGATTCTGAATGTAAGCCACAGGACTGCCACATATGGTTATGTAATTTGTGTACTGTGATAGGATAGTAAACTATATTGTTTTAACAAAGTGGAAGGAACACGGTTTGGGGAAATGGTGCCTTTTTCTAATCTATACTAGGTTACTTGCATATGTTAGTAGCAGCTCTGGTAAGCCAGGGGATTTACACGGTATTCAAATTATATCTGGGGTAGGAAACACTTTCTTGAAGCCAGGAAAGGATAAAGGATACATCTCACCACAAGCCAAGTCTAGGCTTCTGCAAGTGCACCATCACCTGGTAGGACCCCGGGAAGGTTGGAGTTTGTAAGCCAGAACCCACTCTTGATGTTTTCTGAGATGTGCTTTGGGGAAGGAGTGGAGACCCTAGCTGCTCTCATGATCTGCATCATTCTCCCCTGTGTCACTGCTTTTGTGGTAGTGTCTTGCTGCTAAAAATCACAGAGCGTCAAGTGGAAGGAAGAAAGAAATGAGGCTGTGGGTGGACTCCTGGCCATCATTGTTATACTAGTTATGGCCAGTCCCTTATTTTCACAGGGTTTTATAGGTCATAGAGCCCTTATACAAAAAAGTAATGACAATAATTACTAAACTTTACTAGTTATTTTACTACCTCTGAGGAAAAATGCTAAATACTTTATATTCGTTATCTAATTTAATGCTCACAACAGATAGTACTATTATCTCATTTTATTGGTGGGGAAACAGAGGCACAGAAAACAGAGTATCTTGTCCAGGGTCACACAGCAGCAAGTGGTGCAAAGCCTGTCCTCTCAACAGCTGTGCTCTACCACAGCATCATTAAGATCTTGGCTTCACTTTCTGCATGGCCCTGATGTGGGTCAGGTGGAGGCAGTAGGCACCTGGAAGCTTATTTTTCATACAGGATCTGCCAGGTGCCAGGGATCCCTGAGAGAGCAAGACATAGTCCAGCCTGTGAGTGTAGGAGCACTCACTTCCACTGTACCTCAAGTCAAATCCAGCTATCTACAAAAAAGAAAATGCACTGTGACTAAGTAGAAATTACCCCCAGGAATGCAAAGCTAGTTTAACATTTGACTATATTAACATGCTACAAAAGAGAAACTATATGATCATTTCAATAGATACAGAAAAAGCATTTGATAACATTTAACCTCCCTTCCAGATAAAAACTCTCAACAATTTAGGAATAAAAGGGAACTTCCTCAACTCTACAAAGGGCATCTATGAAAAACTACAGTAACATCATACGTAGTGTGAAAGACTGCTTTCTTCCTGAGATCAGGGACAAGACAAGATGTCTGTTCTCACTATGGCTGTACAGCACTGTATGGAGGTTCTAACTGGCACAACGGCTCAAAAAAGTTGATTCAGACTGAAAAATAAAAAAAATCTAAATTTTACCCTAAGACAAAAACAAATAAGCAAACAAACAAAAGACCTTTCAGATAAAGTGAAAAGACATAAGATTCACTTTTTCAAAAACTTACTATAAGAATTAAGGCTTTTAAAAATAATTGATTGGAACTTATTGAAAAGCAAAATGCGTAAAAACTGTACAATGTCATAGTCACATAGTTTCTCCCTTTGAAGTATAACTATAATCTATGTTATTGTGTTCTGCTTTAAAAGAAAAAATAAACCTTCCAGACTAAAATAAACTAAAAAACAAATAGGCAAACAAGCAAACAGGAAAATATCAGCAGAATGTTATAAAATGTGCTCAAAGATTTTACTTAAGTGTAGTAGGGTAGACACATCAGAAGAATTATAGTTTTCATACGATAAAATGTTAACTTTCTGTTTATAAAAGAACAAGAAGAGTCTTGGATTTTTCTGGGGAAATATTTCTTTATGGTCTTTTAAGAAAGCTGCAGCTAAATATTATATTCACATGTCATGTTTTCAATCATGGACATACGCTTAATTCTCAGTAAACATTCAAACCATGGAAAAAACTGATTATAAAACTTCTTCAACAAAGGGAAGTTGGATCTTTAGTGCAATAGTGTAGTAACAGCTGAGGATTGCCTGAAGAGAAGGGTAAGTCCAAAAAACAACTATTTCATACAAGAATGATGACAGGAGTATACCAGAAGTTGAAGGAAGCAACCGACATCTGAAATGAAGGACTGGAAGTCTCTTGATACAGAGAGAACCCAGAATTATTCAATTAGTTATAATAAATTAATTCAGACTAATAGCATGAAGAACCAGCTTTAATTTTTTTTATTTAAACAAATAAAAGCCAGAACAGAATAAAAAATAATTTCTTTTTTTCTTTTAGGCATATTCATTGGTATGAATTAGGCTAACACATTGTTCCTATAAAGATTCTTAGAAAATCTATGCCATTAAAAAAAAAAAGGGTCTAAAATTTAGTGGTTTCTGCAAATTTATTTCTCATTAATCCTGTTTATACTCTTAAAATCCTTACCAAAGTGGTGTTTCCCCCAGTCATTTATCTCACTGATAATAAAGAAGCAAATTTCAGCCCAAAATTATGAAGTCAGAATTACGACAATATGAAAAATTTCTGCTGACTTCTATGAGACAACTCACTTTCTCTCTTATCTCTCTCTTATTTATGCCTGCATCCATGTACTGTACTATGTCATCCACTTAACCTCTGCCTTCTCTCAGTATTTACTTTTGTCTCATTCTCTTCCTTTAGCTATTTGTTCATCCAACAAATATTTATTGAGTAACCAATATGGACCAAGCAGACACTTTTCCAGGGACAAGAGAAACAGTAATGTTCAGGATGGACAAATAAATATTCAAATACTCTAATGTGGTCAATTGTGTTCACTCTCACTTATTTGTACACTGTGCTTCCTTTTTGTTTCTGTGTATGAACCAGAGTTTTAGGATAATCAGTTTCTTGCTAAGGTTTAAGGCCATGGACCAGTGTCTTCACTATGAAACCATCTGCTCACCTGGCAGCCTCTCAGGAGCTAAAAATCATGTTCCCAGAGAGACAACTGGGCACATGGTTCTTTCAACAGTGACCTTGGCCTCATCAAGGAACAGACTGCCTGGGGCAGATATTGCTTTTCTTACTAGCTAGAAATATGCCTTTAGGAAAATCATTTTGACCTCTTTGGGTCTTACTTTCTTTGCTTACAAAAGAATAATACTTGAGACTAATATTTACTGAACACTTAGTATGTATAGGCAGTATCATAAGCATTTTATACATATTAACTAATGTCCTCATAATAAATTTATGTTTTGTTATTTCCATTTTTTGAGTTAGAAAAGTGAGGCATGGGGACATTAAGTGACTGACCAAGGTCATAAGCTATTAGGTAGCAATTGAGATTTAAATCCAGTTAGTCTGGTTCTAGAGCCCAAACTCTCAACTATTACACTATTTACTACCTACTCAGGCATAGGAGTCAGATTGGACAGTTTATCTCTTGTCTATCTCTAGTTACAACAGGTTAATTAGAATAAAATTCAGGTTGAGAAGATGGATATAGTTTAAAAATGAGGTGGTGAAGTTATGTATAAAGCTTGCAACGATGCAAAAAGACACAATCGGAAAAGTGGTAAAAACTGAATGACATCCAGATCTCCATGAAAGGTCTGTACTTTCCCACCCCAGGGACTTCCCACTGTTTTCTATTTTTAATCAACTTAATTGAGGTATCGTGTACATGGGATAAAGAACATCTATTTTAAGAGTGTACTTCTGAGTTTTGGCAAATGTATATGTCAAAAGGTTCCCTAACGTGCCTTCCAAATCAGTCCTACCCCCACTTGCAGCCCTAGGCCATTGCTGATCTGTTTTCTTGCTGTCATTAGAAATAGAATAGCATAGAGATGAAATCATACAGTATGTACCCTTTTTTTTGTCATGAAGTTTTCGTAATTCACCTATGTTGTTGGTTATGTTTGCCTTTACATTTAACATTTTCTCCAAAGAACAGATCCTTTCCACAAATCTTGTCCAACCTTCAAGGCCCATATTGAATGATATCTATTACTTACTTTCTTCCTTATTTCAAATCCTAACCTGCATAGTACTGTTGTATTTTATCCTCACAGTACACGTATAAATAAAATCATGTGTTGAATTTTTTGAGTCAAAAGTTTCACGTTTTCCATTAATAATCAATTATTTATTTACTAAGTCATATCTCTAAGTCATCTTGTTAGACACCTTTAACATGTTTTGCCATGTTTACTTGCAATTTTTACATTTGAGCACCTAATTTTCTGCATAAACTCTTGCATAAAAAGGAAGGTGGAGATGAAAACCATTTCACCCTTAAAAGCAATGATAGGGAGTCTTTAAATTGATAATTATTGATAAACATAAAGCAACGCAAGTTACAAAATAATTGAAATATTTCCTCCAGAAAGAATACTCTTCTTTTAGAATTTTTAAAAAAGGAATTAGGAGTTTCATTAAAAAAGAAAATACAAAATTTTACTTGAGATTCTAATTTAGTATTATAAGCTTCTAAATTTGGAAAGGAATGTGAGGAAAAAGAAAGAATAAATAGAGGGGAAGAGAAAGAAAAAAAGCTAATAGAAAAAAACAGAAGAAAATATATGCCAAGAATAAAACAAAGAGGCAACCAACTGAATGAGAATAGATACGTGCAAACGCTTTTGCTAAGAGTCTAATATCCAAAATATATGAAGAACTCGTAATGACTTAACAATAACAACAAAAACCAAACAATCCAATTAAAAAATGGGCAGAGGACCTGAATGACATTTCTCCTAAGGAGACATACAAATGGCCAACAAAAATATGAAAAGATGCTCAACTTCACTAGCATTAGGGAAATGCAAATCAAAACCACAATGAGATACTACATCACACTTGTTAGAATGGCTATCACCAATAGGACAAATAATAAGTACTGGAGAGGTTGTGGGGAAAAAGAAAACCCTCATACACTGCTGGTGGGAATGTAAATTGGCATAGCTACTATGGAAAACAGTATGGACGTTCTTCAAAAAATTAAGACTAGAATTACCATATGACATATGACCCAGTAATCCCTCTTCTGGGTATCTAACCCCCAAATTTGAAAACATTTATCCATAAAGATATATGTACCCTGATGTTAATGCAGCATTATTCACTGTGGCTAAGACATGGAAACAACTGAAATGCCTTTCAACAGATGATTAGATAAAGATGTGGTATACATAGACAATGGAATATTACCTCCGCCATTAGAAAAGATGGAAGTACTTGCCATATTGAGATTGTCATGCTAAGAAAAATAAGTCAGACAGAAAAAGTTGAAATTATATGATTTCACTCATATGTGGGCTATAAAACTGAAAGTAATAAATGAACAAGACAAGCAAAAACTCATAGACATAGACAACAGTTTAGTGGTTACCAGATGGAAAAGGAGGAGGCAGGGAGATAGCTAAGGGTAAAGAGGGCCAAATATATATGGTGATGGAAGGAGATTTAACTTTGGTGGTGAATACACAATGCAATATACAGATAATGTATTATTGAATCATACACTCAAAACTTACACATTTTTATTTGTCAATGTCACCCCGATAAATTTAATTAAAAAAGAAAAAGAACAAAGGAAGATAATATTCGAGCACCAAGAGACCAATAGGCTCACAAGGAAAATGAAACACTGAGAAAGAAATGAAGCAAAAGAGGAACAAATAGATACAACATGCACTCACTTAGATAGTCACATAATAGCTTTTCTGTGGTAATATTTCCATCTTGTGGCCTTTTAGGATATTTCCTTTATAGGATTTTACAGTTAATCCATTGCTCAGTATAAGCACAAACACTTGGCATGGATTCTAAGGGTCAATTGAACTAAGCCAAAGACTAGAGACTAGGAAATCCCCACTCTGGTCTAGGATTTCCAGCTCTTATGCTTCCAGCATCACTTCTTAGCATGGAGGAAAGTTGCATGGGATGGACAAAGCACCCCACTGACACAGATAATGAAGGACAGTTCACATAGATAAGGAAGCTATTGCTTCTTGCCCACTTCCTGTGCTAAGAGTGGAGGGAAAATCTTGAACCAATTCCCTTCTCTAACCTCAGCCTTATTTTATTGTCTCCTTTTCATCTCCTTTGGCTCTTACCCCAATTCATCTCTCTTCCAACCCCCAACAATACCAGCAATTCCTGGAAAGTCAATTTTGTTTGACTTCTGTTATTACCATGGTTCTGTCATCACGAACACCTATTTTTTTTTGTTTTCTGAGTGGTTGGTGTAGGGTGGAGGAATATAGGGAGCATGTCTTGTGTACAATCATCCTGAGAGAAGGAAGAAGGCAGTTCCATACTTACTTATATGGTGTTCTACTCAAACTTCATTCCAATCAGAGCCTAGAGTATCCTGGTACCAGTGACTGATTCAAAGATGGGCTATTAGGTTGAACAGTTCTCATTAAAGGGCTCTAGGTAGTGCTGTCAGGTCAAATCAACTAGACTGCCACTGATTCATTCATTTATTTTACACATATTCACGTGTCAGGTGTTCTAGATACAGGGCTGAACAATACAGATATGGTTTCAGCCTTCATGAAGCTTAGAATTGTACAGCAGAGAAATCAGAGTGAAGAGAATGCTGAAGAGCAGTATGGAAGGGGTTTGGGGTCTCTGTAGAGGTCAAGAAAAAATTGTGTGTTGTATGCTCGTAAATCCCCTGTCATTGTTACTTTTAAGGCATATGAGTTGATTGACAAAAAAAGAAAAAGAAAACTGTAATTGACCTTATTTAACCAGAAGTTTAATTAAATAAACAAGAATCTATTTCAGTCAACTGAAGAGCTGTGGGAAGTATCAGCTGGGTATATAAATGGTAAAAAAGAGGAAGAAAGAATGCGTAGAAAGTGTTGGTATGGGAGTGTGATTTGAAAAGATGTTCAGGAGAATGTGAATTTTGAAAGAGTTAAAAGTCTGTGGTGGACATAATGATAGAGTAGACAAAAAATTGATGACTCTTCAGTTGTGGGATAGCATTGAAGCAAAAATGCTATGCTTGAAAACTAATTAGTACTTTGTGGGGAGGTGCCAGGCAGGTTGACTTATAAGAGACTTGAGAGAAGATGGGGCAGAATCCCAGGCCGAGACACTTGGATTAGACTGTATAGACTGTATGAGTGATAGAGATATAACCAACAACTTAAATTCCAGAATGCCTACCCAACTGCCTGGATTCCTGAGGCTCAAGGGAGACTTATAGCAAGCATGCAGGACTTTTTGGCCTGTGTTCATATGTCATCCTTCCTTAGAGCTCTGACCTTATTTTCCAAGTCAGTTTCCTTTCCTGAATGAATCTTGTCAGACTGTATGTGAATCAGGAGGTCACGTCTTTGCCTGTACTAGGGTTGACTGATATGTCTGGGCAGTGGACACTTTATTTTGGCTGCTTCACTTCTCTTTCTTTCTCCTTTGGTAATAGCATCCTTATTTAACTTTGGGGAGCCTTCCCCACCCTATTCTTAGTCTGTGTAGTTTGGAAGGACTACATTCCTAGCTTCAGAGATGGATATGTGGCCTTGGACTGGTCAATCAATGTGGATCTGGGGATTTTTACAGTAGATCCTGGGAAATAAGGTGACCCTCACAGTAAAGGTTTTATGAACCTTAAGCTGCTGCAGAGTTTGAAACCTGATAACACTGAGGAATAGGGAAAAAAGACATAGAGATGAAAGTATTTAGTTGTACCTGGAATACTTCTATTTAAATCAGTTGGTATGGGTTTTCTACTGTATGCAGCCAAAAGCCCCAATTTTGACTATAGTCTGATTCTTGGCTATTTTCCTCATACGCTCAAGCTTTGGTCTTGACATCTGGGTCTTACTTCCTTGTTTGGGAGAGGACTTGCCAGAGAGCAGAACTGTCAAATTACCTACTGGAAGCCTCTTTTTCCAATTCCTCCCTGGTTCTGTGGGCTTTTCAAAACTGGAGTTCTCCTTTGAGGGGCATGGAAGGGAAGAGAGGAAAGACAATACTAACATTTACTCAAAAATTGTCCCAGTATTCCTCTTTCTTAAAACTCCACACATTAGCATCATGGCTCCTGAAGCCTTTTGGCCTTTGACCTTCATTGGACCTCCTCTTTCTTAGCCAGGGTGTGTGTGTGTGTGTGTGTGTGTGTGTGTGTGTGTGTGTGTGTGTGTTGGGGGTGAGGGTGGGGAGTGGTGAAGTACAAGGAAGGAAACTTTAAGTACCTTATAATGATTAGAAACTTTAGCAAATGAGGATATCTGAGTGAGAATTATCTCAGAAGAAGGGCTAAGAACTTGCTGGTCCTGGTTTATTCCACTAGTCTAGGCAGTTACTCCTCATCCCATGATCCGGTGAGAATCTCTAAAATAACTGACAAGGGTGGTACATTCTTTGTTTCTTGGTATCTTTTCCCAAGGATCTATGGTGATTGGGTTGTTTTAGTTGTTGTTGTTGTTGTTGTTGTTTTTTGCCTAATTGATTAAGTAGAGGTATATCCTACTATCATAATCACATCTCTTTACAGCTTGAAATTTTATGAATTTCTTTCACATATATTATTTAATTTCATCTTCAAAAGAATCTTGGGTGGAAAGCAGGTGAGATATTTTATAGATGAATAGACTGACTTAGAGCAGTGGCTTGCCTAAAATGATGCAGATAGTAAATGGGAGAGCTGGAGCTGAAGTTGAAGCTGGAGTCTGGATCATTCAAATTCAGGGATTATAACCTCCCCTTCCGTGCTATCATGTGCTCTCTTTGTAGGTCTGTCTAGGGCTGAGGAAAATACAAACAGAGCATAAAACACAACCTGACTTAAAAATCAAGATACATTCATCTACCAATGAACACCTAGGTTACTTCCATATCTGGGCTTTTGAAAAAAAGTATTGCTACATTTAACAAAGACGTGAATATATCTTTTTGGATTATTTTTTTTTGATAAGGAAGATATAGTATATATGTACAATAAAATATTACTCAGAAATAAAAATGAATGACATTTTGCCATTTGCAATAACATGGCTGGACCTAGAGAGTATTATGCTAAGTGAAATAAGTTAGAAAAAGACAAATACCATATTGTTTCACTTATATGTGGAATCTAAACCAACCAACCAACAAATAAAACACAACACAACAAAAACTGACTCATAGAAACAGAGATCAAACTGATGGTTGCCAGAGGTGAGGAGGGTGAGGGAATGGGTGAAAAAGATGAGGGGGAAAACAGTCAATAATACTGTGATATGCTTGCAGTGACAGATGACTACTAGACTTAGTGTGGTGATCACATTGTAAGGTATATAAACATTGAATCACTGTATTATACACCAATTATACTTACATAAGAAATAAAAAATAAAAATATCCAGATATATATGCAAGACATGAATGACTATGTAGGATATAAGTCAGGACAGACTTTGTCTTTGGAAGTTCTATGAAATGATGTCTCTCCCATGTATAATTCAAAAATACCGAACAAGATGACACCACAAAATAAGGGCTGAAATTCCATTTAAGTTCTGATTATTTTCTATTGTAACTACTTCAGTGCTTCTTTTTGATCTATCCAATACCAAATCCTTTTAATGGGATATTTTCCGTGCCCTTAATTTGCCTGTGTCCTAAGCTTAGTTGGCCTGTCTGGTGGTCCGGCACATTATATTGTGAGTAATATAATGGCAAAAGTGATAGTTAAACACAGTCACACTGATTTTATGCCCTTTGCATATGAAATGTAATAGATACTCAACAAACACTTGTTACTCACAAGAGAATGATATTTTGAACTTAAGCATTAGAAATATATCCTGCACTCAGTACTAAACATATTCCAGGATATTAAAAACATTTTAGGGGCCATATGCTAGATATTCTGAACCACTGGACTAAAGAACAGTTGAAGCAAGGCTTTAAACTGATAATCAAATTAAATTACTATCAATTCGGAAGTGGATTGCTCAGATGTTTGAATAGGCTATTTGAATCCAAAGTTATATTTAGTGACCTTATTTAGATACTGTCTTTTTGAGGCAACCATTTTATCTGTCTTGCCTGGATTGGCCCAACTCTGCTTTATTACACAGAGAGCTGCTGTCTAAGTGAAGGGTGTACCTGCCAAGCCTCAACCTTCTTGATGTCTGCACAGGAACCATTGGTGAAGAGCCCTCTCCCAGGTAAGCAGGTATATATATCTTGCAGGGCATGAGCAATGGAGTAGACTGCTAAGTAGACATTGTAGGATATCCGTAAATGTGTATAATCCATGTAAGGAGTTTCGACACTGCTGATATTCTCATCCCCTGTACAGAGCGGTCGGAAGGCAGTGGAGCCATTGCTTATCCTGCTACCACCTTCTTCTTGACCTCTCAGGAAGGTGTCCATAGGCAAAGGTCCTTTAGCACCTTCTTGGAGGTGGCAGTTAAATGTTTCTTCCCAAAACTCTTTGGCAAAACCATTGTGGACAGACTTTCTGGGATGGACTTTCTGCAAGAATTCCCGGAAACCTGGGATCTGCCCAGCCTTCAGAGCAAATCCAATGGTGCCTCCGACCACATGGAAGTACTCGGGCATAGCGATCAACGAAGAGCTGGCCCAGGCCTCACTGGCCAGCCAGATCCTGCCTGTGATGTTGCGCCGAACGATCTCTTTGATGAGGGGTTCAAGGTCTGGGCCACTGGAGAAAACGACGATGACTTTGGCTGTGGAATTCTGAATTACCTCTACCACATGCTGGATCTCTTCCTCATCAGAATACTGGGAGATAAGTTCACTGAAGTCGATGCAGATGTCCCTCTCCTCGGCTTCCTCTCGGAACTTCTCAATCCCTGGCCGGCCATAGTCATCATCAGCTGCAATTGTGCCCACCCAGTTCCAGCGGAAATACTCGATAATGTCTGCCATTGCAGTGGCCTGGTGTTCATCATTGGGGATGGTACGGAGGAAGGACTTGAACTGATTCTTGTTGCTGAGGAGTCTGCTGGAAGAGGCATAGCTGACCTGGAAAGAACACCAGATACAGAACACAGAATGAATAGGTGAGTGAGGTGCTGAGTGAGCCTCAAGGCTCTGTGAAGTTGGCCTGTGGAGTGTCCATTAATCTAATCTGTCAAACATATTGTTTCCTGCAGACAGGATGAAAAGCAGAGGACAACCAGGGTGTGCACTCAAGCACCTGTCCGTCCACCAGGGAGCATTCTAACTCTCAGTGGGTGAGTCTTCACAACGCTACCTTCAATAGTGGGTCTAGCTGTAAGGTCGGCCCAACAGTAAGATCTATTTATTCTTTCAAGGAGTATCTTTATGTGCCATTTCATATTTTTTCCCTAACCTCCCCTGTATTGACTCATTGGTTACAATATACCCATGCACATATCTTCTGCCTGTTAGGTCCAGGTTCTGATGTGAACTTCCCCTTGTTTTAACTTCCCCTTTACTGTGATGAGTACTCTTTCCATGACTCACTTCTGGAAGGAGTCAGGTTCCCTGTGGGTTATGAACCTAAGGCTCTTCAGAGCAGCCCGTAGGGGTTCCCCTTTCCTAGTTTGCCTAGTTTCTCTATTCCTATTTGTCTCTAGTCTCCAGCTATTCACTCTATTTCCTCCCCTACTTAGCCCCTCCCGCACTCCCACAGTACTTTAAACAAAAGTACCCACAATTGAAGTCATTTATAAGAATCGTTTATCTTTTAAGCTCAATTAGCCATTAGGTTCATTAGGCTCAATTCCCAATAACAATGGTGTACATCATTAAATATAGTCAGAAAAACATCTTTTCCTTTCCCGGCATCTTAGTGGGTTCAATAATCATCCAGAGTCCTTTCCTCTGCTCAATTTCATGTAATGGCTGAGGCCTTGACAGGCTTTTGATGTGGCTGAAAAGGAACCCTGGAGAAGCTGCCTACATGTGTTTCTACTTGCTAAGACACAGATAGTTCTACATTTGAGCACAGATGTGATACACCAAGGGAAGAAAACCTTAACTTGATGGCAAAAGATCATTGCTTAAAGAAGAGTATCTGAATATCATGTAAAAAATTTGTTAGTGCAGAGCTTCCCAAATTTTTCACATTGTGGCAAACATAAAAGATGGGGTGAATGGAAGAGGCTGACCAACACAGGTGGGGGGGTGCTCTCACCACCCTCAGCCCCACCTCTCCATCCCAAACCTTGGGGGGGGGGCCCTCTGTACTACTCCTGTGTGTCCTGGCTCACCAGTTAGGACGTTTAAAGTTATTGGATCATTTCTTCTGAAGAACAAAACATTTTTATACTTAACGAAATTTCTTTTAGGCAATGAAGGAATGTTTAATATCTTTGTTTTCCAGGTTCATAGAGAGATTTTAAGCTTCTTAAGAAAACCAAGTTGAAGAAATTTGGAAGAATGCCTTTTTAGCACTTCTCACTAATTGAAATAATTTTCTATGTTCAGTGTTTCAATACATTTTTCCAATATTTCCCTTCTCATCAATGAATAGTTTCTGCATCAAAACATAAAAGGCATCGGTCTATGAAAGAATGGCCATCCTTGCTCAAGGGCAGGCATAATTTTTCTAATAGGAACTTTGATTTTTGAAGTTATGAAATTAACAACTTTTTTTCTTTGATCAGAACAAGCCCCTTCTTGCTCTGCTATGGATAGCAGATAGGTGGTTAAGTTAAATAATTGGTTGAGATGTTACTGTTTTTAAGAGACCTCTAGTTGTAGACCCTGAATCAGTTTTTTGCACATGAAAAACCTCTTTGGGCATTTTATAAATCTATCCATTATTGCTTACTTATTGATCTTTTGAAAACTGAGGTAAAAAGAGTTTAAAAGAGATAAAAATTAAAAACAGAAATATTGTCCATGGATGTTATTCTTAAAGAATGCGTTTATAATATTTGCCCATTTTAAGGGTAAATACCACTTTATATACTCCCTCCCCCCCCAAAGAAAAACAACCTTAAAAACACACAGAATTTTTTTTACTGCAGGAGGGGAGAATTTCATGAATGATTCAGAGAACTGTTCTAACCACAACTTGTTCTAGCTGGTCTGCTTGTTCCATCCACTTGGTGGCATGAGTGACATAAAAAATATCACTGGGCCTCTGACCCCATCCTGCAGGGTAGTGGTTCCCAACTCTGCTACGCTTTGGAACTTCCTGGGAGCTTTCAAAACTCCCAATGCCTGAGCAGTATCTCAATGAAACCAGGATCTCTGGAGGCTAAGACCCCGGCATCAATATTTTTCAAACTCCCCAAGTGATTCCAACATGCATACATGGAAGAAAACCTCTGCTACAGACATGTTCACACTGGTTTAACTGATAATCATTATAGACTCAGCACTTTTATAATTTAAATTCTATTTAACTATGTGTTCCATCCAAACCACAAAGCATTAAAACTTTCTTTTACATGTTTTTTCTTTACTTGACAGTTACATCTTATCCCTGGTGGCCATGGGGGTAACAACAACCTACTTTAACTGTGTATGTTTAAAATAATACTGCACAATATGCCATATTTAAAAGATGTATATTTGCATTTTGCCCAACACACTCACTGATATGGACTTTGCTAGATCATTTTAGCACAAAAGTTGCAGAGCCAGGATTTCCCCATGGGAAACACCTTTAATTCCCTGAAGTAGGGATTCGGGAAATGATGATAAAACTTTCTCAGTTGTCATGTGTATATGAAAGGATAA
This sequence comes from Cynopterus sphinx, assembly GCA_030015415.1. Classification (NCBI taxonomy): domain Eukaryota; kingdom Metazoa; phylum Chordata; class Mammalia; order Chiroptera; family Pteropodidae; genus Cynopterus; species Cynopterus sphinx. The sequence continues at coordinate 53,805,713 of CM057380.1, forward strand.
TGGCTATCACCAAGGAAACAGACTTGCAACATTGAATTTGCAAGGGTACTTCATAAATTTTAAATATATACATCAAAATAAATTTAAAGCATGATTTATGATTTAATTTAAAAATTGACATAAGGGATGTATCAAAATTGAGCTGATTCTCTCATCCACGGACATTTAGGTTGTTTCCAATTTTTCACTATTATAAAATGATGTCACAGATCTATAAATATTAACATGAAAAAGGGTTTGCTCTATAGAGTTAAGAAGGAAAATCAGGTCATAAAATGGCATTTAAAGGTTGCTGTCTCTCTTTTTTTTTTTGGTGGAAAAAATATGCAACTTAGAATAAATGCTTATTAAAGCACTTGTTTCAGTAAATTGTTAGTATTTAAAAATGTGGACATCTCCCCACCTAGGCTGAGTTTCTGCTGGGTGGACTACTTCTTCATATATACTCTATAAATAACTTTTGAATGAAATAGAATATTTTCCATTTCTAGAATGTGTAGCACAGTGACGAAGTTCCTGTTTTGTGACAAAATACACTCTGCTTCCCTCTGAGCTAAATTTGCAACCAAATGGTAGAGAGGCGTAGACTTTTAATGAAATAGAATTAGAGGCATGTTTGGAGTTTGAAAGGCTGGATTTACGTCATATGAGCTCATTCCTTTAGTAAAGGTAGAAAAATGATCATTTACTAAAGGAATGGAGTGGAAAATAAAGAACCAAACACTTTGAAAAAAAGGCAAAGTTTTATACAAGATATAAATATAAATAAATGAAAGGTATATACAAGTTTTATATAAAGTTTGTTTAAATGAATTGTGATGGTCTAGTTGATATTGACATTGGGGGTTCTCAGAAATCCCTAATGGTCATAATCCAGTGTCCCAACTAATTAAAAGGTCTTTTGTGCCCATGTAAAGCCAGAGACAGAAAAAAAGCAAACTGTTAGGACATTGGGCATGGCAGTCCTCTGAGCCTGCTCCTCCTGACCCCTAGCTACATTGCCCCATCTAAGAAGGCTTGGGTACCTGGGGAATGTAGAAGAGCCCCAGCAGGTTTGCCACCGCCGTGGAGATGCCTGAGCCAGTTGCTCCCACTACAGCGATAGTAGAGGGGATGTGCTGCGAGCAGTTGCAGAACTCATCAAGGTTCAAAGAATCAATTTTGTTCTGGGCCACAAAACTCAGGGTGGCCTCCAAGGCTTTAGAAACCGTGTTGCAGGTGTCGAATATCCTGTACCCCAGCGTCATGTTGGGAAGAAGGGCTGGGCTGCTATTTATTTCCTCTATGGCAAATATCATAGCTTGTAACCAGCGAAACCCCCGGAAATTATACCTGGAAGAAAGAAGAAATGAAAGAAAATGGGAGGCTTTCTGGCCACCTGCTTTAGAGTAAGGATTGGGCAAAGCTGGGTTGGAATCCTGGGTCTCTTACTTTTTGGTTTCATGCTGTGTTCTTTGAGACTCTAAGTCCTCTCTGTAAATGGGTATAACACCTACCTCATAGGGTGGCTGTGAACATGAGATAATTATGGATAATTATGCAAAATTCTCTGTATGGTGCCTCACTCAGAGTTAGGGAGCAACAATAATGAAGACTGTTCTTAGTAACCAAATAAATAATTTGTATCTGTCTTATCAAGCAAAGAATTGAAAGTAGCTGATGTGAGGTACTTTAGTTAAAGTCATACAGAGATTTAAAAAGAAAAAGAACCAGGGAAAATATAACTAGATTAGGATTTTAACACATGGAAGCCTAAAAATAACCTCAGATTTGCAAAGTCACAAATTTAGACCGTGGCATTCCTGGAGGCCAAAGGGGAAAGAAAAATGAGTAATCTCATCTTTGCGAACAAACAAACAAATAAATGCTATGCACAGGAAGGCTGTTCATAAACGGTAGTTATGTCTAGGTGGTGAAATGTGAGTTTTAAAATTGTGTGGTTTGGGTTTATTTATGCTTTGCTTTTTTAAAGAAGCGAGCATAGATTGCTTTTCAAAGAACATTAAATCAAGCAAGTGAACAAGGAGAAATAGGGTCAGTGATGGTTTACATTCTCCTAAGACTTGGCTCAAAGTAACAACTTGTTAAATGTGCTAAATCAAGGTATTAGTGCCCAAAACTACTTGGCAGTTTCTCTCTTTTTATCCTGGATTTCACTACTCGAACTCAATAACAGGAGGTGAGAAATATAATCTGTTCTACTCCACCTTATCGTTTAAGTTCCTAAAGGTCTTGATCTAACTTTCAATAGGATGTTTTCTCTTAGTTATTTTCTTTATGTTTCTGTTATTTAGTTATTTGTCTTAAACCTATAAAATTATTAAGAGATATTGCAGAAATTTTGATCACATGAAACATCTGCACTGCTAAACTGATTTTGCTATCTTTGTTTTATATAATTAAAAACGTATATCATTTAAGATCGAGCTTCTTGCTTGATCTTAGGTATATATCTGGCACATGCACGACTGTCTCCAGCAGGGTTACAACAAAGAGGATATTTGTCCATATGGGTTACGTGCAGGATATAATCAGCATCAGTGAAATTCTGCACTTAGTTTTTCTGCATTCATAAGAAAAATATTATCTAATTTTCAGGCTTTCATTAGAACACAAACAGAAATCCACTTTTGTTGGAACAATCCTAGTTTTCATTTTCATTTTCCAGCTATCAGAAAGACCGAGGAAAAGTGCTGGATTACTTTTAGGAGTTGTAAATTTCAAAGAGAAAGTGTTAGTCTTTCTTAGAATAAAAGTCAAGACTTGGGGTGCAGTAATGGTCTCCGATGCCCAGATTAAGGGAGGTGATATACACTGTACTCTGTAGAAGTCAGATTCTATTTGAAGGAATCGTGCTTAGTTTTAGATGCCATATTCTAAAATAGTCATAATAAATTAGGGAGCATCATATGGAGGGCAACCAGAAAGGTGAGGGGTCTGGAAAATATGTCATGAAATAATTGTTTAGAAAACTGGGACTATTTGTCCTGGAAAAGAAACAATTCAAGAGAATATGTTAGCTATCTTCAAATGGCCAAGACAGTCCAGTCAACTTGGATAGATTCTGTGCTTCCCCATCTGTGTTAGATGTATTCTATGTTAACTGGGGGATTTCAGCTTTCTATAAGAAAGATTCCTAGTAGGAGTGGTTCTAAAATGGGAGATATCACTACTCAGGTTTGAAAGACATACTATAAATTTCTTTCTAAGTACTTAGTCTTCCATTAAACAACACTTTCCTGGTGAATGGCAATGACTCAGTTTCCAAGTTGCCTGGCACATGCTCCAACAGGCTATGGATTTGTTGTTTACTCAGTATCATTGACATTTTACTTTTAAAAAAATTTCTTTAAAAAGTAATGGTGATGGTCGAAGGGGGATACTAAGTTCCAGCATAATCACCAATCACCATTTTGAAAGACAGAACCAAGTTTGAAAAAATTATTTTGGGTTTGGTACAGTTTGTTTCCAACTATCCAGAAGAGAAAAAGACTCTTTGCCTTGGCTCCTTCCCTTACCTGATACATTCCACAGACTCTGGCCTTGACTTTAGATCTTGATCTTTGGCTGCTACTCCAAAATGAATAGGAAAGAGCCCTCCAAGGATAATGTCCCCTTTCTTCTGGGCTCGTTGGTCAGGCCCGTAGGCAGAAGTGAGCCAGGTAAATGCCAAAAGGATCAAACAGCAGCTACAAAGCGCCATTGTTCTGCTCTCTCTCCAGGAGGATTGATAGAGTGCTGCTGCTTTGGGGGTCCCAAGAACTTTCCCCCTTGGTGCAGTTCACTCCCTGTGGTGGAGGCACATGTCTACAGAGCAATTAATAACAGAATGGAAGCCATGGTATTTGTTCATTTCTGCCTTCTCTATTGCAGACTAGTAAGGTGGACGGTCCTTGAGTCTTTGGAAGCCACATCATGTACAGAGGATTTGTAATGCTTTCTAAAAGAAAAGAGAGACAAAATGAATTCAACTACACCTTAATTCCATCTCATTATGATGACTGCAACAGAAGTAGCTCAGAATTTGTATTTAGAGAGGCTGAAGTGGTGGCAGGTGGGGAAAGCATGGCTTAGAGTCTCATTTTTTTAGCACCTCATGTAAGATACAGAAAACTTGACTTGCTCATATGGGGGGAGGACTGTACTCAGCTGGTAGGCCACATTTTAAAGAGGCTATTGGTAAATTAAAGCTTCCACTGATTTTGCCACTGGATTTTAATCCATTCATTCCTCTGTGTAAAAAAATACATAGGATTGACCTAGTAGTATCAATTTCTTGTATAATAATAATATTAATAGCAATGGTACTTTATTCAGCACATCTGTTCTTATAGAAAATATAAAATGAATATATTTACATTTAAATCTGACTTTAAATAAAACCAAAATGTCAGAAAAGGCCACTTGTTTTTTATTTATTATGGTAGTCCCCTTTTTTTGTACCTCCTCATCACAGATCTCTGGTTACAGTTTGTAAAATAACACCCCACAAATCTTTGAAGAATAGTTCTTGAAAAGGACACAGATAAATCAAAGGTCAGGCTATATTCTATGAATCTCAACAGCTGGACTTAAGGAAAAGTTCTTTTCCTTTAGCATGTTTATCCTAGCAGGATTTTGCTGCTCTTCTCACTCTGTACTACAAACACTCCGTGTGTCAATTACCAATGATATGGTGATGTCAGCTAACTGTAGCCTTTTCTAAGTTTTAGGCCCAAGCATCGAACCATCAACTGGACATCTCCACTTGGATGTCCCACAGGTGCTTCTAATTTGACAGCCTCTAAACTCACCTTCCTCCTAAACCTGTTCCTCCTTCACCATTTTCCATCTTAGCAAATGGCGTGTCATCCTCAAAGACACAAAATAAGAAGTCATTCTTGCCTTTTCCCTCTTCTCATCATTGCCCTTTTTATACAAACAACCACCGGGTTCTGTAGTTCTACTTTCAAAACCTCTCTGAAATCTATCCACTCATTCCCATTGCCAGGGCCATCTTAAGTTCACCAACGTTTCCAACGTTTCTTTCCTGGATTTCTGCAACTATTTCCTAATGGCCTTCCTTTCTCCAGTTTTGTCCCTTGGCAACACAGCTTTGCAAGTCTTTGGACGCCTTTGAACAAGTAGTTTGGAACACTAGCTCTGAAGTTAAACCTGGCTTTGAATCATAGTTTTACTATTTCTTAACATCTGACTCTGGGCAAGTTTCTTAAACTTTGTGATCTCAATAAAATAATGCATGCAGCTCCATTAGCACAGTATAATTAGTAAACGCACGGAAAATGCCAGCGGTAATGAGTGCCTTTCCAGCCTCACTCTTGCTAGTCTTCACTTTGAACTCTACACTCCAGCTATAGTGAACTTCCTTCCGTTTCTCAAATGCACCATACTTCTTTTAGAGCCCCAGACCTCATACGTGCTGCTCTCGCTATTAGTCCCGCTGGCCTAAATTTTGTCTGGAAAACATCTGCTTATCTTTCAGCTTTCAGGCATCCATAAGTTTGGAGTAATGCCTTGGGGGATTGTGCAGCCCTTGTGTTAACAGAGAAAAAAGAACTCCTTTGGGGGCAGACATGGCCTTGGGCCAAGGTGTATCTACTGCCTGTGGAGTAGAGCACACGCTGAATTTTCACCCATGCTAACTCCTCAGTAGTGCAGTGAGCACCTTGTAGGACTCTTCAGGGAGGCTTTCCCTGAACACTCAGACTTGTAGGTCCACTTGTAGGTCTTTTACATCTTGCAATTTGCAGTCTTCTTCTTGGAAGATTAATTACACTTTACTGTAGTTACATGTATAAATGTCTGATTCCAGAGCCCAAGCTCTTAACCATTGTCATTTGCTTCCTTCCCCTTACCCCGTGAGATCCCCTCCTCCTCTAATAGCCATTCTAGAAGAAGGTACTGGACCCCTATAGAAGGAGCACCTAAGCAGACACTCAACATTCATGGAATTGCTCTCAGTAATGTTGGAACATCCACAACCATCCTAGTTTTCTGATTTTAGTCCTGTTTTTAGATTTTTTTGGCTTCATGCCTTGGACTTTGGTCATACACTCAGTCATTCACTTAGAAAGTACATGTGCTAAGGCCTGAAAGTATAAGGAACAGACACATGCACATCCCGTCCCCAGGCAGCAGGCACACTGCTGTAGATGGTTACAATTTAGTTCAACATTAAAAAGTGAAAAAAATATATTGTAATTTTGTTTTCAATGACTAAATTCAACGTTGCTTCACAGCACTTAGCACAATATCTGAAATAGTAACTGACGAATAAATTTTTGTTGAATGAATGCATTAAAAAGAAAGCACTTAAGAAGGAGACAGAAAGTAGCATTTATTGAACTACTCATGATGTCAGGTCTTTTAAACATACAATATATTTTAAACTTCATAACTGTAAAGAAGGCAATATTAATACTACTTTTCAGTTGGGGGAATAGATTCTCCAAATAGTCAACTTACTCACTTGAATTAAGAATGCCTCAAGAATTCTGCATTTTAAGTGTACTAAATTAGGAGAGGGAACATTATAACTGCCTAGGGAAGTCGCTAAGATGTGTTAAATTTTTCCTGTGAAAGATTAACTACTTGGAGAAGTTTATTAACTTCATTAGTCCATTCAAGAGAAAATTCATGGCAAGAAGTAATAGCTGAAGTAGAGATTTCGGGTCAATTTGCAGTAGTTAACTCCAACTACCTAATTTCCAAACCACTCTCTTTAGTCCAATTACTGGGGTCTAATTTGCTTTCAAAGCTGAGAATTGTTCTAGATTCTCCCTCTCCCTTTCCTCCAATATTCAGTAAGTTTGTCCTGTTGATACTACCCTCTCTCTCTATTCTGCTTTCCCCTTTCCATTCCTGTTGCCACTGAATCATACCCCACCCCCCAGTTTCTTGTTGTAAAAGCTTTCCCTTTTTTCTGTCTCATTCCTTCCACCTCCTAGGTATGGACAAACAGAGCAGTACCAAATGTGATCATAGCACAGTGGATTAGCGATTGGAATTCAAAACTGTCACTTCAGCCTGCAATAGTCAGAATATAAAAGTTCTTGAATAATCACTTATGTTTCCCTCATATCTGTACTCCTTTTATGCCACAGTAAAATAGTTTTTGGCTAGACAAGTGGCTGTTGAAAATAAAAAGACTATTTTCCCCAACTTCCTCTATAATTTTGTGTGGTAATGTGACTGACTAAGTTTTGGCCAATAGGATATAAGTTGAAGTGCCCTGTGTTGGCTTCCAGGAAACCGCTTAAGAGAGAGTTGGTGTATGTCTTTTGACCCTTCATTTCCGGTTCCTCTATTCTGTTGCATGGAGGTGAACATGACAGCTGGAGCCCGTCTTGAACCATGAGCCATATCCTAGGGAATGATGGTTCTGTGAGCTAAGGATTTCATGGAGCAGAGCCTCAATATCAGACTGTTTCTGAACCTTCACATAACAGAGAAAAAAAGCTTTTAGCTTGTTTATGCCACTGTTATTATATTTTTTCTTACTACAGCTATATTATACATATCTACCCAAGAGACACAGATAAACTCATTTGTTCTCCTACTATAGTTCATTTCATTTAGATCATATAAAATAATGTTTGCCCTCCTGCAAAAATGGTATTGCAAACACAAACTAAAGCTTTATTTGTTCTTTATCTCAATGGTAGGTACATTTGGAAGAAGAAATGACCCATGGACCAGCTGGTTTTATGTTTAGAAGGTCCTTGAAATTATGAGTGTTTCAGTACTGACAGATCATTAAATTTCTCATCCAAGAAATGTGGAATGGAAGGTCAGGATAGACTGGTCTGTGGTTCCACAGATTCATGATTTTGTAAATTCATACAGTTATTCATTCAAAAATCATTTATTGAGCTCCTCTATGTGCTAAACATTGGGAGTGCAAAGTACCTGGGAAAGAAAGTCGAGTTTGTCACTTTCAAGTCGGTTATAGTTTAAAAGGAGACAGAAAAACTGGACTTTGGGTGGTAAACACACAATAGAATATACAGATGTCAAATTATAATGAACTTCTAAAAATTATATAATTGTATTAACCAATATTTCCCCTATAAGCTTAATAAAAAACCAGAAATAAATAAAAGGAGATAGAAAGATATAATTATTACATCTTATAATTATAGTGGTGCAAATGCTAGAAAGAGGCATGAACTATGAGGAAACACAGAGGAAAGAGTGGCGTTCTTTCTAGGGGCTGTCAGGAGAGATAATTAATTCGAGTGGAAACTGGAACCTTCTTGTAGGTAAGGACCTGTTTCTTTTCTTCATCATCATAGCCTGGCACAAAGCACAGTGCCCAGAACTTAGTAGATGCTCCACATATATTTGCTGAATGACTGGATGAATGAATGAATGAATGAATGAAGTATGACCAGGAAAAACCAAAGGCTGGTTGGTTAATTCTACGACAGAACAGGGAAGGGGTCACTCCTTGAAACCAAAGGCTCCTGAGGGGAGGTGCTTTATCATGATCCCAGGTGCATCCCCAGCATCGAATAAGAAACCTGGTACCAAATCGGTGCTCAAAGAATACCTGTTGGACTTGCATTTGTCCAAGAGGTTGGGTGGCTCATGTAAGTTCCAGAGTCAAGACAAATTAACGGAGGATAGCAAGGCAAGGTTAACGGTCAAAACTGCAACAATTCAATTTTCATCAAAAACCACCCTGGGCTTTAACATTTCTGGGAATTGTGTATTTCTAGAGCAGAATGATTTTACCCACATTTCAACTAGAGAAAACCAAGAAATAGACCTTTGGAACATAAGACCACTCAGTAAATTAGAGGCATGGCAAGCTCAAAGGCTACAATTTCTCAATTGTAGACTGCAGAAATAAAAATTCTAGGTTGCCTAAAAAAGGTGGTTATGAAATGAAAACTGATTTCCAATAGAGATCATTTATCTTCGTAGTATGAGTATACTGATCTGTCTCTGGTTGATTGTACTATAATCTTTGCCTGCCTGATCATAAAGAATACAAACAGTAAGGTGTGAGCCACTTTTGCAGAAAGGTGAAATGTGTACATTTTAATGAGGGTGGACAGGGAAAACCCTGAGAAAGTTCAACCGACCATCACAGAACCCATATGCCTGGCTCTGGTTACAGCTTTCTTCACTTCTTGCAGAGCACCCGTCCACAGTGTGGGTTTTTATTAGTACCTGGTGCACATTTGCCAAAGAATTAGGGGCATTTTATTTGTCAATGTGACCATCCTCAGTTCGGTGTCAGACTTCATCCCTTCTGTATTAAAGCAAGGAACATCTTGTTTTAAAATGAGGGCCCTCTTTCAGCACTGGGGGAACACAAACTACTGGTCACACTTGGCTGCCTCTCTCCAGCCTTGCTTGCCGTTCGCCTACCAGCTGCACAGGTTCTTACCCTCCAGCTCCCTGACAACAGGTGTGACTTTTGGAGAGTCCATGCCTCATTTAGCCCTGGTAATGGCTTAATCGAGTTGGAAAAATGCAAGGACAGGAGTGTGATAAAAACCAGCTGAGCTGGGTTCCTGTTAGTCATTGGAAAAAGTGATCAGGGAAGGGAGAACAGATGAACGAAGGTGGGGAGGAGCAGCCAGGGGCCTTGAGCAGTGTGGAGAAAGAGCCGAGATAAAGCAAATGAAGAAGATAAATAGTAGAGGAAATGAACATTCCTGAATGTTGTACTATGAGATGACAGGGCCTGGTCTATCCCACTTGTAGCTTGGGATACAGAAGGGCTCCCTAAATGTTAAGTGAATGAATGCATGTGTGAAGTGCAACAGCACAATAAACTGTCTTAGGAGTTTATAAAGTTGTCTCAAGAAGAAAGAATAAGACAGAAAAAGAAAAAATAAATAAAATGGAGTCAAGGTGGGGCAAAAATTCAAGGTTAAAATAACAAGAAATGCACATTCTCTGTTCCAGATTCTTGTGAGCTGGCTTTGGGCTTTGACATGGCCAATGCCCATGTTCCATGCTAGAACGCAGTGAGTTCCTGGGGACACAAGCCACAAGTTAAGACATTTCTTGTCCTGAAATGTTTCCCTTGAATAAGCTCTGCTGATGGATGTGTAGACACTTAGAGGCTTAATAAATCGGTTCATGTGAAGAGCAGATATGCAAGTCATGTTGTCATGAAGAAAACTGCCAGAACTTCGAGTCCTACGGGGAAAAAATATTTCTGTGGAATAAAGTCCTGGTATTGTCTTTTAAAATCACCAAGGAGCCCTGACTACTGGGGTGGTGTATTTTCAGTCTGGTGTTCCGAGATGTGCCACTACAAACAGTTCTGAAGGTAAAATAAGTTTGGGAATTGACATGCACTCTGTCACAAGGGCACAATCACCTCCCAAAGCCTCTGAGAAGTCCTGCAGTAAAGAGAACTACTTAATTGTAACCTACTCATTTCCAAATTTGTTTTGGCATGGATCACTTCCACCCTCCCCCTCCACCAAGGACACTTGTTACAGTGCTGTGAAGTGCAGGCTTGAAAAGTGGTGACCTAGTGGAAAACGTGCAATCCTTCTCCTGAGCCTCTCTTGCGTTTTTGAATGGGGAGATGTGTCTGCCATTCTCTGGGCATAGCACTTTTTGCAGGCCCAGGTGTAAAATTCCAAAGGGTAATACTGGAAAGAAGGAAGAACTGAAGTGGAGCAGGTGGATGCTGATATATACACCAGCCATTCTCTGGTCTTGGGCAGATAGTCCTACTGTCTTCTCTGGAAGGATGTTTCTCCTGCACGCCAAGCCTTTCTCCCTCCCACTTGTAGCCACTCTAGCCTTGCATAGTGTCTCCCTACAAGGACCATCGGAACATGCAGTGGTGTGCTGGTGAACCACCGCTCTGACGGCAAAACAAATAAACAAACAAAACCAAAGGGAAAAATTGTAGTGTTTGCCAACTATTCTCACTATTACAGACTCCAAACTACCAATGGTTTAATAACCAACTTGCAAAAATCTTTGATTTTTAACCATTGGCTCTCGTGCGCAGGTAGAAGCCTGCTCCAGCGTGCCCCTGGATGTATCTCTAAGCAAACGAAAATACTGGTCTTCCTTGGAAAAACTGGTCCAAACTATCTTATAGGCGTTACAAATCTTCTATCTCCTGTTTTCCTCTTTGCTCAGACTGCTGGGAAACTGCAGCCAAATTTGTGGCCCAGCTCTAGCTAACGTAAAAACCAAAGGGTGCATTTTTATGTTTTAGTATTACCCATGGTATTAATTTTTCTTCCTGCTCTTATGTCACCTCAATTTCCTCACCATATTATATCTTTCATTTTTATAAATAATGATAGGCTATAAACACAAAAACAAACAAATACATAAATCTAGAGTTTTGCTGAGGACAATAAGAAGTATTATCCCCAGGTTAAACTTCCTGTGTAATTAGGAGAAAGGGGTCTGAGAAAGTCATTCCTGCCTAATTAACTGAGTGGATAGATTCACGAAGACTGTTTTGGGAAACCAAGTCATCAATCTAAAACTACAGAATTTTAGAGGTAGATGGGACCTGGGAAGTTTATCTGATTCACATTGAAACCTTTTGACACATCGATATTTGCATCATGATGGCCAAGTTTTTTTATGTATAGGAGTTGGAATTCAGCACTCACTGAAAAAACTAAATGAGGTTTGGTGATGAAAGGAAGTAATTTTCTTTTTCTTTCTTTCTTTCTTTCTTTCTTTCTTTCTTTCTTTCTTTCTTTCTTTCTTTCTTTCTTTCTTTCTTTCTCTCTCTCTCTTTCTCCCTCTCTCTCTCTCTCTCTCTCTCTCTCTCTCTCTCTTTCTTTTTTTCTTTCTTTTTCTGATTTGTCAGTGTACCCTAGTCTGTCATTTTAGGTCTTCAGAAGACCAGCTACTTTCAGTCACAGCATAAAATCTATTATGGAAATTCTTGTAGTTTTAGTTGGATGTCAGGTGCACAAAACTGGATTAATCATAATCCTTGGTTGATGACATCTTCATCATTGGTTCATGCCGGTTCCACTTTTCTGTCTTTATTATTTTTATTTTAATTTTTTTCTATTTGTATATCTTTCCCATTTTTCTATCAGAGTTTGGCCCTTTTCTTCTCAAATTTTAAGTGTTCTTTATATATTATGGATACTAGCATTTTATCTGTGATGTATGCTGCAAATGTTTTCATCTAATTTGGCAGTTCTTTGACTATTTTACTATGCTATTTCATATATTTATTTATTTATCTCCCTATCTATTTATCTACTTATTTGAATTTCAGGTAAGTCAAAGCTTTTATTTCATGCACCAATTCAGTATCAGATTTCTTTTTAAAATTTTTATTCTTCAATTAGAATTGATATTCAATATTATTTTATATTAGGTTCAGGTGTACAGCATAGTGGTTAGACATTTATATAATTTACAGAACAATTCCCCCAATTAGTACCCACCTGGCTCTATACATAGTTACTACAATATTACTGATTCTTTTCCCTATGTTGTACTTCATATCACCATGACTGTCTTGTAACTACAAGCTTGTACTTCTTAATCCCTTCACCCTTTTCACCTAAACCCTTAACTCCCCTCCCATCTGGCAGTCACTAGTTTGTTCTACATGATCTATGAATTTGTTTCTATTTTGTTTGTTTGTTTATTTTGTTCTTTAGATTCCACATATGAGTGAAATCATTAAAGTTATTTTTAATAATGAATAAATACCTGGGAATCTACCATCCAAAACAAAAAACACCAGTGGTACCCCTTTGCATCCGTTCTCCTCTTCCCCTACCTAAAACCATTATCCTAACCCACATGTTCAGCATTTATTTGCTGTTCTCTCCACTCCACCACCCCAACTTAAAAAATTAATTATAATAAAGACTAAGAGGATACATATTAAAATGTTAAGAGTGATTATATTTCAGTGATGAAATAATAGGTTTCATCTTGTTTTTTGTTTGTTTTGAAATTTAAGTCAGAAAAGATGTTATCATAAAATGTTATTAAAAGGATGGTTGTAGCAATAGATATGAACATTAAACATGAGGAAAAAACCCGCAGAAAAATATTTTACTGTCTAGTCAAACTATATATTTTTTGAAATATATTTTGAAAAATATTTTTTCTTTGGATACTTCTTACTTCTTCATTTATCTTCCATCCTTCCCCACTCCCCTTATATTCACCTCATTTTTTTACTCTCTCTTCTACCTCTCTTAAAATAAACTTTTACTTTAAGTATAAGACATCAAACGTAAATCAATCATAAGTAAATTTTTACAATGTAAACACATCCATATAACCAGTATCCAGATAAAAACAAAACAAAACAAAACAAAACCAGAATGTCAGAGACCCCACTCAGCCTCCTCGTAGTCATTATCCTTTCCCAAGGTAGCCAGCAGCCTAACCTCTGCCTCACAAAACATCAATTCTCCATGTTTTTGAACTTTATATAAATGGAATTATGTAATACATACTCTGTTGTGTCTGGCTTTTTTGTGCAATGTTCTTTTTGAAAGATTCATCTACTTTTCTGTGTAAACTTTGTTTTTTTTTTCTCACTGTTATATAGTATTTTTATGTTTTACTGTTAATGAATAGTTTGGGGTTTCAATGACTAGTGCTGCTGTGAACATTTTTGAACATGTCTTTTGGTGAATATATGTTGAGCTTATACCTAGAAGTGGAATTGCTGGGTCATAAAATTTTTGTATATTTAGCTGCAGCAGATATTGCCAACAACTTTGCAAATGGTTGGTTGTAAACAATTTATCTTCCCATGAGCAGTATACCGGAATTTCCATTGATCCATATTCTCATCTGCCCTTGGTATCTTTTTCATTGTAGTCAACTCTTGCTTTCCTTTTATATGGTTATATTCTATCTATGTGTATTCCTAAAATGTATTAAACATTTTTTAGTTGTTTTAACTTTATTAAAGGGTATTGTACTGTATGTAATTTTCTGAGACTAACTTTTTGCACTTAATATTATAATAGGATTCATCTACATTGTTGTATGTTACTATAATAGTTCATCATTTTGAGTGCTGCATAATAATCCACTGTGTGAACATACTGCAACTTATTCATTCACATTGATGAACAGTTGAGCTGTTTCAATAATATGGAAATTATTTCCTTCAAATTTGCTCTAAGACTACAGGAAACATGAAAGTACTCTATGAAATTCTAAAGGCACTTAAAATGGGTAATTGCTGTTAGCTTCTTGTAAATTTCCAAGGCCCAAAATGACATACCCTCAGTGTTTCATCATCCTGTTTTACAGATTTTTCTTCACAGTTAACTAAAATCACATATATTTTAAAAAAACAAAAACAAAAACAAAAAAAGAGGCCATTTCCTCTTGCTTAGTTTACCACTGCAGTGAAAGACCAGAGGCAGAAAACACTCACTCAAGGTAGAGTACAGTCAGTTTCATTTTCTCCAGGCTTAACAACTCAAATTTCTTTCAAAACTTTCTGCTTAGGGTTGTTACATATTTTTCTAGAGATATATGTTAATTTCCCATGAAAGTTTTCTAGTTTCTTCATATTATTTTTTAGAGTATACTAACAAAAATTAGTACTTGAGATGACCTGAGGTTGAGAGGCATTGTGTTCCACCCCTCACATGCCAGATCTCAGGACATATTTGTTGCTTTTTGTCCATAACACCATCGTTTGGCTGACTCATATCCACGTAATAATCATTTAGGTCCTCCTTGTTTTTCTAATGTACATTTGCTTGAGCAGTCTTTACAGAGCCAATATTTGTATTTTTTATCCCCCCAATACATCACATTGCAATTGTTCAAGCTGAATTTTATTTATTTCTGAAGAACTATGGGCCCCTGTTAAATTCATTTTAAATTTTGTTTCTGATTTTGAAGGACCATGTTTCCCTGTCAGGGGATATTAATTTATTTATGAATGAACTGGCCTCTACAATACTGTACATGTTGAAGAATTGTGAATCATTGTTTAAAAACTAAATTTGGGAAACTGCTACATGCAGTTGCTCCTATGGGAAGGCTCTCCCTTGCTAACGATGCCTGCAGCTGTTCTGGAGGAAGACCATAGATCGGCCACTTCTCACTGTCCCTCCCAGCCAAACAGAGGGGATTTACCTATCTAGTTATCATTCTCCTTTACCTTTCCCTGACAGAATCTTGAGAGCTCTACTTTTAAACTTAAATCTTTCATTATTAAATTCATTTTCCAAGTTTGCAAAATGAATACATATTCCTCACAACCAGTGCATTTGCCTCAGACAGGAAGGTCCAGTGCCATGTTTAGATGTGGCCATTAGAAGTCATCTCATATACCTCTTCTATCCAGCCTCCCCTGGCCTCTTCTGCTCTCTCTGGAAGTACTTCTAGGGATTCAGGAGCTGCAATGGTCCTGAACATTCTACAATCCGTGGCTATCCAGTGTGTTTTCAGTGTCTCTGCCAGCAAGGGCTCCTGAAGAGCTGGTCAGGGGAAGAAGAGGCCACCAGAGGCTTTACGAAGAGCTCTTTATACCTTGATTCCCCCATTCCTCTTTTGAAATAAAATCCTGTTCTTTTATTTTTGCTTTCTTTTCTTTTTTCTCCCTCATTTTCTTTCTTCTATCTTCTTCCAGAAGTTTCCAAACTGATTTTTAAGTCATCTCCCAATCTCTGATGAAAAATAAGCTCTTCTCAGTTATGGGAGAGGTTATCATTCCTCTTCTCTTTCAGCTGTGCCATGCATTGATTACATTAGACCAGGAGTTAGTTGGCAAACTACGGCCCACCTGTAGGCCAAATCTAGCCCACTTGTTTTTGTAAATGAAGTTTGACATACAGGCATGGCTATTTACTTGCATATTACCTATGGTTGCTTTGAGGCTCTACAGGCAGATTTGAGTCATTACAACAGAGATTCTCTAGCTCAGGAAGCTTAAAGTATTTACTATTTGGTCCTTCACCGAGAAAGTTTGTTAACCCCTGCATTAGAGTGAACACAGAGAAAACTCTTCTTTTGCCATGACTGTACAGACAGCTTTGGAAACAGTTATGTGCCCAGTGTGGGCAATGGCTTCTGAGAGTTAAAAGGAGCTGACTCCACTAGCTTTCTCCAAGAGGAGAATGAGTCCAACAGTCTGTTTTAGAGGAACAGGTCATTTCTTCCCCTTGGTCGCCATCTGACTCAGGAGTCATCAGGGGTCATGTTTGTTGATGGTTTGCTCACATGAACCGAATAGAGTGGGTTGTATGGTGGGAACATGCCCTCCCCCAGTGAAAAAACTTTAGCTAAAGATGGGAAGTCCAAGTTAAGAAGCTGAATCACCAGCGGCAACAATTTTTGCCCTCTTTGATATTGCCAAATGAGTCAGTTCTGTGGGAGCTGGTTATCTTCTTGTGAAGATAGCTTTTAAGGGAAGGTATGATTGGTGTGGTTTTGTTGGGAAACAGAAATACCACTACCTCCCAAGTAGCCCATGTATAGTCTGGGTGGGGTGTGGGCCTAAGAGGAGAAAGCCCGGTGCTTTACGTGAGGGAAGAAACATTTGCTGTGGAGACAGTTTTAATTCTGCTCCCTCATCATTGGATGGGAGCAAATTCCCTTGTGAAGTCATCCTCTTACACTTCCCTTCTGCATTCTCGTCTCCTCCTCCACTTTATGGCTCCAATCCCAACAACACCTGAAGTTTGGGGCAGGCCACTCTGGTGAGATTTGAGGAGAGTATCAGAAGAGGAAAGAGTTGATGTCAATGACCTCCAGCCAGGGACCACAAGGACAGGCCAGGAGCTAGGGTGAGGAAAGAGAGGCACCTAGGATGCAAAATATATGGCACTGCTTCTTATGGCCGGTGCTGCACTTGCATGGCCATAGTCCAGCCCTGCTTGAGGAACACTCCTGTGGCTGAACAAGTTAGGTCTGTTTCTCATTACAGAGTAGACCTGTGGGGTGTTTCAGAGAAAATATTAGAAAGAACTTACAGAGCTAGGGCTCATGTGAGGTGATTGGAGGGTCTAAGGGAACAGGGCTTTGCATGCTATCAGGAAGCAGGAATAGTTCTAGGATTGGGTATTTTAGTAAATCTTGCTTAGAAGGAAGACTAGAGTGAAGCTGAAGCTGTAATTGAAAAAGAACTAGTAGTCATTCATCTGAGCCAGGATAGGAGGATATTTGGTTATTTTTGTGGTTTGGACAATGTTAATTTTTTTTTTTTTGCCTGTTCAGACATGGTCGTGGAGTGATCTTATTTTTGTCTTTCTCCATCGCAGTCACAGAGTGGTCTTGTTTGATGGCGATGTTCTATGTAATTGCTTGTGTTCAATAGAACACCAGGCCTCCGATAATAGTATCACCCAGCTCCCAACTACCATGGGCCAATTTTCTCTTTCTCACTGATGGTTTCACTTTCCTTGAAGTCACAAAATCACAAGAAAGTGGAGCCAGGAAGGAGTTTAGAAACCATCTAGTACAAACCTCTCATGTTTAAATTAAAGAAATGGAAGATCAGAGATCTTACTTGCCTTGCCAACATCACACAGCCAGTTAAGGTCACAGTTGGTACTGGGACACTTGTTTTTTGACATTGGGAGCCCTTCATACACTGACCATACATCCACAGGAGCCTCATCGGTAGTGTAGGGAGAGCCTGCACTACTCTCCCTCTTTCTCCTTCACAGCCTCCCATCTCTTCAGTTCCTCCAGCTGCCCAGGTTCTTTATTGTCTCAGGCCCTTCCCATGTCTATTTCCTCTGCTTGGAATGCTCCTTCATCCCTCTGACCTGTATCTCTTCCTTAATTCATTCCCACTTTAGGGATTGGCTCAAATCCCACTACTTCTCAAGGAAGTCCCTCCTGACTCTCTAGGTGTTCTATGTGTCTTCCTAGAATTTCTCTGCCAGAGTCCCTCTGAGTCTCCTTCCAGTCTGGTCTACCTGGATCACCGCTGCATGCTCAGGACACAGCAGATGCTCAATAATGAATGGATGCTTTACCCCAAGCCCAGTGGAGCTTTTACCACTAGAATTCTTTTTATAGTACAATCAAAAAGAATTTCGAAATCTTTACTAGGGGCCTCTATATAAACATAGACTCTGGTTGCAAGTAAAGAATACAATAGGCTAAAGGAAAAATGCTGAGGTGTTACAAGTAGGTGAAGGATGAATCTGATGATCCCATTCCAACATCGTCCTTCCTGTGATCACTATCTGGACATGCGGGTGTGCCTGAAAGGCCAGCATGCAGCTGGGAACCCTTCACACCCCTGAACCAGAGAGGGGTCCTGGAGTCTGAAGCTGCTATTACATCATTGTTTAAAATGTTAGAAGAGAATGTAAAGTAGACTGCTTGGCATGAAAAACACTGTAAAGATGAGACAGTCCCAAAAGTTTATATATATATATATTTTTTGGGGGGTGGGGGTGGGGGGATGGGGGGCACATGGATCTCTCTGAGATGCTGATGAAAACTATGCTTGCTCTTCCCCCCAAAATGCACAGCTGCACATAATTCTATTTGTTCCAAGTGTTTCATGTACTTGAAAAGCAAGGGAGAGCAGAGGTAAAGTGAGAAAAGTTTCCTCATTTCTCAACTAGCATTCTTTTCTTACACTAAAATGTTTATTCCAGCACAAGGCAACAAGACATAACAGTTGAAGGCACAGGCTCTGTACGAACCTGGAGTTCAAATCTCTGCTTTGACAACTTCTAGTTGGTAACTTGGGGCAGGTTGTTCAATTTTGGTGCCTTTGTTTCCTCATTTGTATCACAGGAATAACAAAGTAGGGGTGCTGTAAGGGTTATATTAAAATAATACTTGTAAGAACTTAGCATAGAGCCTGGCACATAGTAAATGCTCAATAAATGTTAGTTCATAATATGATGAGGATAGTGATCCCCACCCCTTGAATTAAGCAGAACAATCACTTTGCTATCTCCCTCTGGTCCCAGAACGAGCCTGGCTTAGCTTACCCACAGCATGACTATCTTCAAACAGCAATTGTTTGATGGTGAGCCAGAGCAGAAAGCCAAGCAAGCCACCCAACAGCGAGAGACAAGGTGCCCTTGGGAAATGCAGTCAGCATGCTATGCACAGGGTGGATGAGATAAGTTGTGTGAAAAACTTCTACAGGACATTTTCTGACGTCTCTAAGGTCACCGCTGACCAGATGATGACACTCAGCTGCTAAACACCTGAACTGATGGCAAGCAGAATGAGTAAGGAAGGTCTGCTGTAGCTTCAGTAGGGGGAGATGGGTTTCAGATTTCAAATGTGTAAACCTCTGATCCTTCACACATCAATCTGATAGGTCAACGCAACAACCTGGAAGCAGGTTTGTGAAACAGCCAAGGGAAAGCCCTTTAGCTGAAGAAACCTGGTGGAGAAGACAGGACTGGACAGGGTCCGAGACCATGGGCCTAGTTTCGGCTCTGCCACTCCCCTTGGGACAGGCTGCTGCCCTTCTCTGGGCTTTGGCCTCTTCGTCTGTTTAACAGCCAGGATGGGCAGCACAGGCTGGTGGGTCCCGCCACGTCCCTTCTACGCAGGCGGAGCCTCGTCGAGGGCTGGGCTGAGCCGTGGCCGCTCTTCCAGCTGTTTCCTCCCCTTCCCCTGTTTGGGTGAGAGGGTCTCTCTCCTCCCCCCCCCACCCCACGGCCCAGCCCCCGGGGCTCAGCGACTGTCCCCGGGGAGCGCGCAGGGCGAGGATGCCCGGGGCAGCATCTCCTTTCTCCGCGTCAGCAGCCCCGCCTGCGCGCCCGCATCTGCGCGGGGCCCGGCCGCTGGAGCAGAAAGATCGCGGGTCGATTTCCAGCCGCAGCTCGGCCGTGGCGTCAGCAGGGGCGAGAGGCTGCTTTCGCTTGTAATGCGTGGAGCTAAAAGACAGGCCCTCTCTGGCCTTGGCGGGGCGACGCGGCCTTTGCGCTGCCCTGGCCCGACTCCTCGCAAGGGCCGCCCCGTGCGCCTCGCTGGGCTCGCAGGATGCAGGCATCGCAAGGTCCCGGGCTCCCCCCGGGGCTGGAAACAGTTGAGACCAGAGACACACTCTGGACAAAGTGACACACAATGAGAACTCAAGAATGCCTGGGCCAGGAGGCATCTCAGGATTCGTTTCGTTTAAATTTCCTATTTGCGAACCCGTAAACTGAGGCTCAAAAGCGAGGAGCGGCTTGCCAAGGTCACAGGGCCAGACTAGCAGTGCAAGGAGTAGCATGTGGATGTTCGTCCTCTCGCTTCATAGAGCTTACTTAGGGAAAGAATGAAAGGCTTCTTATTTTTAATTTTTAGTGTGCAAACTTTTTGCAAAAAAAAAAAAAAAAAAAGTAAACCACGAAGGAAAGATCCACCTCTCTAGAACATTAAAATATTATGTCCAAACGACACTGAATTTAAATTTGGAAAGGATTTTAGAGGCCTGCTAGCTCACTCCCTCATTTCAGTTTGGGACTGCTTAGTGGCAGAGAAGAGTATAGACAGACTCCCAGGGGCCCTGCTCACTGCCACAGCTGTTATTAAGTAAACAAAGAAACTCACCTTAATAGAAATGCAAATAAACCCCATTCATTTACTCCTGTAGGAAAGAAGGAAATTTTGCTTCTAGTATGTGTTCTGATTTTGAGGGTGGGGTGGAGGTGGAAGGGAAAAGTATAGAGGCTGGTGAGAGTGTTGAGCAGACTTAAAAATGTGTATTTTAAATGTAAGACTTTACAACAAAATATACACTTAGCATAGAGTATCTTCTTGGTATTGTGAGATTATTAAGTTTTAACAATAATTTCAGAAAAACAAGGAGTTTTTCTATCTTGTAGGCACTTTCTGGCACACTGGCAAGGCTGTATAAATCAACTGTGGTAACCCTAAGAGTCTGAGAATTAGATCATTTATAATAAAATGCTAAATATGTGACTAAGAATTCCAGAAAGGATAAATCAGCGGGTATCTGAGGGATATATCTGAGAGGAGTGGGGCATTGAGGAAATGAAAGGTGTGGACAGGTGAGAGGGAGGGAGGGCGGCATATCTGGCGAAGAGGAATAGGGTAGATGAAGCACAGGAGAGGGTGGCACAGTGCTGGTTCTTTGTTTTCCCTCTCAACTTAGTAGCTGTGAGAACAAATGCAGTTTAGTCCTTGCTAGGGAGTAACCTTACCTCACTGGGTTGTTGTTCTAACACATGTAAAACTGGAACATCAGTCCCCAATAACAGACAGCTCCTGTCCTGCTCTATTAGGTCCCTTCCTCTCTTCTAAGTGACCATTCCTACAGTCCCTCATGTTTTCAGGGTCTAGAGTCCAACTAGAGACAGATGGGTCTATATAAATAGAATACAAGAGGTGTGATCTAGATGTGAGGAGCCGGATTCCTTCCTTTTCTCCTGGCAATGCTATTTTTAACAGCAAATAATGGGACTCCACATCCAACCGGTAAGGATTGGCATGTAAAGATGCTACAGTCTCATAACAGATGGTGCGGTCCTTACAAACATGTAATACAACTACATTAAGATGGAACAATACTCATGCTGTTAAATAAATTAAAAAACATTTATAGAACAGCATGTACAGTGAAACTAATTTGTTTTAAAAATATGAATAGACATGGGAAGAAAAGATGCAGCATTATTAACATCCCTGAGATCTAGACAGGGAAGAGATTACTAGTTAGTCCCATGATGCTGAAAACAAACCATAGCAGCAACAATAAACTACCTGAGATTCAGGGGATTAAGTGACTTGCCCAATATTACACAACTGGAAACTGGCAAAGCCTCAGCAGGAACCAGATTTCATATTTCTGATTCAGTGTTCTTCCACTGACCATTCTGAGCCATTCCTCCCTCACACTGCTGGTGTCCCTTATAAGTATATACATTTCAGAAAGGACGTGTTACTTTGAAGTAGCCATATCGACGTGGCCACAGTCCTTTAGATGTCCTTAGAAAAATAGTTTCTTCTTCTTTCTTTAAGAAATGATGGAGTAATGTGCTCAACAGACATTCTCCCTGCTTCCTGAATTTCTCACGAGCAAGTGGTGTGGGTACTTTATGCATACAACTTGGATACCTGGGCTATCAGAGCTTGTGGGGACTTTGGGAATTTCTTAGCAAATGAGAAAATCAAGGGTTAAGACAAAATGAATTGTCCCAGCTGGGAATGGACCCTCCCAAGGACCTCCTCTGGTCCCCACTATCTCTGGATAGCATTTAGCATTGGTTGGGGATTGAGACTGGAACAAGAGCAGGAAGGAGCGGTTAAATGCAAACAAGTTCCAAAGGGGGCATATTACTGCTCTTCGTGATTGACACCAGAATGAACCTTCCTTTGTCTTGTCTGCTTTGGGATCAAGTATTTCTTTTCTTTCTCTGTCTCTTTTATAAAACATTTTTATTGGGGTATAATTTATGTATAATAAAGTTCACAAATTCAATGAATTTTTACAAATGTACAACATCCATTTAACCACCATCCAGATCAAGATAGAACATTCCTAGTACCCCAGGAGACTCCTTCATGCCCCCACCCAAACAGTTACACCCCAACTACTAGTCTGATATCTATCACTTTAGATTAGATTTCTTTAACTCCATATGTAACTCACAGCATGAATATGTGTGTTGCCCCTACAGATTAATGTGCCTTGATTAGCCGTTACTCATACCCCAGCTGCCACACATCACGGTTGGCAAAACATGTGTATACACATATGTGCATGCAGACATATCAGCATGGCAGCAGTGAGTTAAAACTTGTCACAGAATTTTGAATATTTTACCTTATGTGCAAAACACTGTTGGGAAGGCAGAGAAAGAGAGTAGGATCAGGAAAGCAAATATGTCTCTGGCAAGGCTACCAAAAGGTCTGGATCAAACCATGACTACAAGGCAGGTACTCCTCTTATCTAAGTCACAAAGAGCTAAAGAACATTGGGATCACACTGTTTGCTCTTCTACAAATAAATCTCCAATATCTGAATCATCTACCGAACGTTTCATCAAACCAGTGTCATAGATGGAACTTCTCCATCTACTAACTTTTAACTGGAGGTTCTGCTACTTGACATCCATGGCTGGCTGAACCCTGACACGGGTTTTGAACTAGTTCTTATTTCTGGCTTCAGGAAGGCAACACTTGTGGAGACCGAGTTCAACAGGTTCCCTGTTCACTCTGGGCTGCTGTGACTTTGGTCACTTTATTCTTGGTGAACCCTGATCCCAGTTACATTGGTGCCAGGTTTGAGCTTCTAATCCTTCATCTAAACTGGATCTCCTTAATGCCAATGACTTGGTCTTGTGGAGCTTGAACAATTGCAGCCCCTTCCTTAGGAACTCAGGAGATGAAAGATTCTATATTTCTATAGGTAGATTATAGCAGGCTGTCAACCTCTGCAAATGAATAATGCCACCACTGCTTTAAGAGTCATTTGAATCTCAAACGAGGCCTGTTGGATTTATCCACAAAATGTATCTGTACACCTCATAGCTGCCTATCCTTCCTTGATTCAATGACATACCTCTAGTCCAAGCCATCATCTTCTATTGCTTGAATGGCAGGCTCCTAGCTGGTCTCCCTGCTTTCACTCTTGCTCTGAAATGATCCATCCCCCACTACTACCACTACCATTCAATTTGTCACATAGCAGTTAGAGCAATCTTTTAAACACCAATGACATCATTCTAGCTGTTATGCAAAGGAGAGAAAAAAACATCCCAAATCTTTAGTATGGCCTACAAATGATCTGCCTCTGCAGCCCCATTTGGTACAACTCTCCCTTTGTTCATTATTTTTAGCCACCCTTGTCCCCTGTTTCTGGAACACATCAGGCTCTTTGACCCGGCTGTTACCTCTACCTGGAATGCTCTTCCACTGACTCGTCCTGGCTGCCTCCTTCTTATCCTCTGATCTTAAATGTCACCCCCTTAAGTAGGTCTTTCCTGACTACCTTATCAAAAGTTTGCCCTTGCTCCAGTTATCTAACATCTTTATTTTTTCTTTTAGCAGTAATCCTGTAATCACATACTCTATATCATGTAATTTGCAAATGTAAACATGATTGTTCTTTTGTTTACTTATTTATTATCAACATTCTAGCTTCAAATCTAGATTGTGATCCTTGAAGGCAGGGACTTGTCTGTCTTGTTCACAGCGGAATCCTCAGTTCTTAGCAGAGTGTCTGGACTTTAATCGAGGCTCAATAAATATTTGCTGAATGAATGGATTATTCACACTTCCCTTCTCCTATATCCTTCATCCAGCTTTCATGTTGAAGTCCTATAGATTTGGCCTCATAAATAACTCTTGATTCTTTCCACTTTTTTCCAGCTCCACCACCACCACCACCACCCTAGGTCAAGCTACTATCAACCTTCATGTGGCCTGCTGTGATGGACTGTTAGTCTCCTTACATGCACTCCCCACCAATTCATTTTTCTCCTTGAACTGGGAGTAATTTTTGAATAAATATGGTCATTTCATGTCCTTGTTTAAATCACTTCAATGGCTTCCCTCTGATGTGAGGGTCAAGACCACAATTCTTATTATGATTTGCAAGGCACTGCCTTGCTTAGTGCCTTTCAGCCTCCAATCTCATTTTCTCCTCCACAATCCATCGCTCTTACTCCATTTGTGACTTATCTCTTCCAGCCTCAAGGCCTTTGCTTCTGTTGCTCCTTCCATCAGGAATCTGCTTCTCCTCACTCTTTGCTATGTTAGTCCTGTTTTTCTTTCAGCTCACATGTCATTTACTTAAGGCAACTTTCTCTGAATCTTCGCTTCTACTCCCCATCCATCCACACTAAGTTGGGTCCATTCAACTGCATGACTTCATAGAATTATTGTACTTAAAACAAGTTATAATCAAATATTCATTCAGTAATTATTTACTGATTGTCTTCTTCATTTGGCAGAAAGCTTCATGGGGATAATGGCTATGTCTATCTGTTTCACTATTGTATCTCATGGATGCTACAATGTCTTATATATAGAAAACAGTCAACAGATATGTGGTGAATGAATGACTGCAAATAAAAATTCAGATATTCCAAAGAGTGAAATTATATCTATCAATTATGTATAAGTAGTAGTGGCTCATTATTGATGAAGTGCTCTTTCATGTGTCAAAAGCCACTGATGGCATATGCACTGACATCTTTCTAAGTTAGAGTCTATAAATTCCAATCTTGTATTAATAATGATGCCCAAAATAATAGCTAACATATTGAGCACTTTTTATGTGACAGTTTGTACTAGAGCCTGAAATTTAGTCCTCCCAACTGTACTAGGATGGTACTGTTATTACCCCTTTTCTTACAGATAACTATAGTTTTAAATCTTCCTTCCCTTTTTTATGCATTATGGGAATCCTAAGAAATCTTCTAGATTTTAGACTCCCTTGTTCTGTGAAAGATAATTTGATGAGTTTCAAATGTCAAAAGAACTTTCAGGTAAACAGTACATTGATCAAATCTTTTTAAAATTCCAGAACAGGCACCTCAGACTGAAATCATTTACCCTGCCCCCCTGCCCACCCCAAATCCAGGCTGTTGAAAGCTAGAAATGCCAGTGGTAGTGATTCAAACTGTGTCCCACCAGACTTCTTTAATTTCCCTTGTCCACATTGGGTATTGAAAAAAATTAGGTAGAATGACTACAAAGTCACAGGCAAGGTAGCCGTGAAGGGATAAACCTGTAGCCTGAGGAGAGTAGAGGGCAGAGAGGAGTCCTACCTGCTTTATCTTTGATGATGTGGCCATCTATGGAGTGACTGTGTCTGCAGGAGGCGTACCCATAGAGAAACAAGATTAATTTAAAAAACATACTTAAAAAATAGTGCCTTACATTTGTATAAGTCTTGACAGCTTGCAAAATTGCTTTCATGTCCATAACCTAATTTGATTCTTATAACAGTTCATGAAAAGTGGACATTATTAACATCCCAATAAAGATGAGCAAACAAAGGCTCCACGGGGATAAGGACCTGACCGAGGCCTGGAGGCCTCAAGGGGCACATCTCTAGGACAGTTCAGGAAGTCATGGTTTCCAAGGCTCTGCCATCCCTCTGCACACATCAGAGAGCCCCTCAGAGGGCAGTCCTTTTTGGTGCTCAGATCACTTCTGACATGGGTGCATCTCTTGGAGCCAGTTTCTGAGCTGTCCAAGAAAACCAATTACATCTGATGTGGTGCCAAAATCTTGTTTCTCAGCTTAATCATTACCTTATTCACTAGATTTAGCTGGCTCCTGGCAACTTTTACCTATTTCTAAAAATCAAATCCTTCCTTAAAGGTAGAAACTTTGCCAAAAACTGATGATATTCAGAAGAATGGTATAGATAAAGAAATGCCTGGAAGAATATTCACCAAATATTAATGATGGACTTTTAGGTGTCTAAAAAAGCTTTTCATTTTTGTTCTTTTCTACATTGTTTGAAACCTCTATAAAAAGCCATGTTTCTTTTTAATGAGAAAAAATTGAGATTTCTTAAAAAAAAAAAAAAGATTTGAAGCAAATACACCTATTAACAGTAGCTAATTCTGAGTTGTAAGATATAGATGGTTGTCATTGTGTGTGTACATGTGTTTTCCTTCACTCTAATAATTTTCCAATAATTGTTTGAGCAACAGAAATATCACGGCATAAGTGCAAAGATTTTCAAGGGGCTTTACTCAGAAAAAGACCACTCATTTGGCTATGAACACACTAAGTGATCAAGTAAGTTATTTTATGCCTCATTTATAGTACAATTGTCCAGCTGTATCCTTGATTCACTTCTGGAGGCAGAGGACTATAATCATAGCCTGGCCTAGCTTTCTCATATGTGTGAGCAAAGACTCTTTATTCATCTCTCATTCAAGGTCATGGTACAACCACGTTTGGAATGATAACAAAAACAAGGATAAACTCCCTCTCTCCTTTCTTCCACCCTTTCTGTTAACGGTCCAGAAAACTCTGCTTTATGTCCTTTCAGTGACACAGATTAGTTTCCTGGTGATGCATTCCACACTCCTGAGGTTAATAAATGACTTTTATGAAAAGCAAGTCATTTATTGTGGACTTTTGTATGACCTTTAGTCCAGTCAGTAAAAAAAGATTGTGCTGTGGGCACTTTCAAACAAAGAATTAGCCTTACTGCCCTGCTGCCACATGTCCAGTCAGAGCACATGGTCATTCCTTGGTCACTTTCATTCCAAAGACTCTTTAGCAGCCAAGAGAAATTCTATTTTACCAAATTCTAGTTACTAGAGTCTAGACTGTAAAGCACCTGTATTGTCCAAGCACAAAATGAATGACCACTGAGTTTACCTGAATGGCAGTATACCTTTCCCTACACATTTTTCCATATTGGGTTGGAGGGGGTCAGATGTGTTCAGCCTGTGGCCTGAGATGAAATTGATTTTCCCAGCCCACTGCTCCCTTTCCACCCAGCCCCACTATACTCACGAGGTTTGCGAACATTCTTAATTAAGAGAGAATAGTAATGCTGTGTCTCTACCTTCTTGTCTGAGCCATACAAATGAGAGTTTGGAGACCTAGGCTCTCTTTCAGCTCTAAAACTGTTTGTCAAACCTCCCTTTAAGATATTATAAAGCTACTGTGGCATAGTTTTAAAGAAGTTCTGAAGAAAGCATTTATTTTTAAAAGACAGCACAAATCAAAGACTTTAATGAATAAAATGGATATTCTCCATTAAAGAGTCTTCAAGTGGATATGGTAGGTAGAAAAAAAAAGAGCAGAGTCATAAAGTAGAATCAACAAATATAAAAAGAGCAAATGACAGAATGTGGGACAGAGATCAGAGGGACAAAGGGACAAGGAAATTGTATACAACAATAACAAAAATGCAGGCACTTCCAAAAGTAACTTTGGAGTTTTCAGGAAGGGATGACATTGCATCAAGTGTTGTGGAGGTAAATGTGGGCAGACGGTACACAGATATAGGTCCAGGATAACTGGAAAATCCTGGTCAGGAGGAACAACCATATGGAGCAATAAGAAATATATCTTCAAGTGGAGGGCTTGCCTCTCTTAGAAACCAATGTTGAAATAGTCAGGAGGCAACTTTCATGAGTCATCCTAGATTATCTTGACCCCTCTTTGCTGTGGTTGTCAAAATGGCAGATGAAAAGATCAGTGTTAATTTTAGTAATTCAGAAAGGTGTTTTGATACCAACTTAGAAATTGTACCCAAATAGTAAGAAAAAAAAAAAGATAGAAAGGTCTGTACTACCTATAGGTGATATATGAGCCATAAGGTCAGGTGACTGCTAAAGCAGTGAGTTGTTAACATAGACCAGGGGGACTAAGAGCCCTATCATACACAGCTTTGGCCTAGTCTTCAGATGTGGTATGATGCCCAAGTACATGTATATCTCATTCTTGGAGAAGGGGACCCAGACAAGGTAGCCTACGTCCAGAAAAGACAAATAGGACAATGAAAGCTTGGAAATGGAGCCATGAGGAAGAACTAACCCTGAGAGAAAAGAACACCTAGTTGGGACATGGTTGGGGTGTTCAGGATGCTGAATGAGGTCTTAAATTTTTTTTCTAGGTGGGGATAGAGAACAGGACTATGCAGACATGCAGAAATTCCAGGAAGACAGATCTTGGTATGATTTAAGAAAGAATTTTCTAACCATCAGAACTGTACAAAAATGCCCTAGGTTTCCAACACAGCATGAGAAGAATTTCCTATTACAACAGTTAGGATTATGTAACAATGAAAATACATGTCTCCCAAAGTGAGAGTGTAAAAGTGTTCAGAAAGAGGATAGATGATCAGGTGTGAGGGGAAGTGAAAGGGCATTTTACTCTGAGTGAGTGTGGACATGAGACCTGCATGTCTCTCTAGAAGAATTTACAATCCTAAGAACCACCTTGAATTTATATTGTACCTTTCTTTCTTGGAATTTAAAGTGCTTTTATCTCTAGTCTCACAAGAGTCAGTGAATCTTGAATCAGTGAATCACAGAACAACGAAGCTAGTTGCTTAAAAATTGTAGCTATTTTGGGATCAAAATCCTTCTTAGGAATGTAATTCTCATTGATTTCTAAACACTTATGCATAGGAAGGTACTTGAGTTTACCTTGAGGTAAGATAATATAAAAATCAAGACAAGATTTGCAGATTTTGTAGAATAAATGTGGGAATACTGATTTATATGTTTTAATATGTCAATTAATTGAATAGAGTAGTTCTAATGACAAATACATAAAATAAAATAAATGAATGCAGTTACTCTGGTGGACCTTTGGCAAGTCATTCCTGCTGTCTGGATCCAGCTGGACCAGTGATGATCTCTACTATTCCTTCTAGTCTGATACGTTGTAAACAAACTATCAAAGCCAGTAGCAACTTTAAGACATGATGTCACAGACACCCAGCTAGCCCGGGTAGCTGGCAACATGTATGAAAGAGGAATGCATAACTTATGTCCTTCTTATTTTTTATTAGCTGCTTACTCACACTCCCCTTTTCTTTTTTACTTTAAGAATAAATCTAGTTTATCAGCTTAGAAGGAAAATTGCATTAATTCTCTTATTTTCTGGGGTTTGGGTTTCTGGTTTATCCGGTACTTACTGTCTTACTTGGCAGAGGCCCATCTCTATGTGGAGTAGATCTTCACAAGGAATTTTTGCTTAAATGGTCCTGTCACTTTCCCTCTCCAAAGCTACACAGGTCTCACTGTCATTCTTTCCCTCTATGTTTCTTGTGGGATGTGAACTGAATAATCAGCCCCACCTGATGTATTTGCTTATTTGTTGTCCTCCTTCATACTTTCCCATGAATTCCTTCCATTGTTCTGTCTTGAACCTCCTATTTTCTTCTGTGTTTTCCTCTCCCTCTATTCTCCCATGTTTGGAGGTGGCCATCTGTCACTCTCCAGGGGTGGTACTCTGGGCAGTTGCTGTCATTTTTTGCAATCTACCTTCTTCCTTCTCACTTAATGACCAAATGCCAAAAGCCTTCCCTTCAAAATCAGAAACAAGACAAGGATGCCCATCATCACTTCTGTAACATTTTTTCCAGAGGTGTTAGCCAGTTTAGTAGCATAACAAAAAGATATCAAGAGTGTAAGGTTTAAAGAATAAAAATAAACTTATCATTAATTAATTACAGAAAACATGGTAATCTTAGACTCTATGTACAAATAATTAGAATTAATAAAAGAATTTAGCAACGTTGCCAGATGTATAAAAGTCAGCTGAATTTCTATTCATCATCAATAATAGAATATATATACACTTGGCAAATAGGTACAATTTATAATAGAAAAATTTTCTCAAGAATAGAATGAACAAAGGTGTGCAAGAATATTAAAAAGAAAATTTCAAACATTATCAAAAGACATTAAATAATCTTAATAAATAAAAAGCCCTACTGTGTTCATCAACAAGAAGACTCAATATTGTTAGGAGGTCAGTCCTTCCCAAATTGATCTATAATTTCATTGCAATTTCAGTAAAAATCTCAACTGATATGTGTGTGTGCATGCACTTCACAGCAGGTGTGTGTGTGTCTTGCATGCACACAACTTGACAAACTGATTGTAAAATTTATATGGATGAGTAAAAGAGTGAGACTAGTCAATATTCCTGAAGAACATGGAAGAGAGGCTTAACCCTACTAAAAGCCAAAACAATATTATGCTGGATTAAGTGAGACAGTGATAATGGCAAGGAAGACAAACAGTACAGAATACAGAGCCCAGAAACAGACTCATACATACATAGAAACTTGATAATTGACCTACTGCATCATGTATTTGTGAGAGAAAGGTTAGACTATTCAGTAACAGTATTTGGAAAACTGGTGAACCATATGGGA
Source organism: Cynopterus sphinx (assembly GCA_030015415.1). Lineage (NCBI taxonomy): Eukaryota > Metazoa > Chordata > Mammalia > Chiroptera > Pteropodidae > Cynopterus > Cynopterus sphinx. The sequence goes on from CM057380.1 coordinate 53,836,476, forward strand.
ATAGAATTTGGACCTATAATCAGATCATACACAATAATCATTTGCAAATAGCTTGAAGATTTAAATGTGATAGGTAAAATTTCTAAAAATTTAGAAGAAAATATAAAATCTTTATAACCTTAAATATGGAAAGATTTCTTAAACAAGTAAAATAAAGCACACACAAAAAAAAGATGATAAATTCAACTATATTAAACTAAGAACTATTGTTCACAAAAAGGTCCTATAGAGTGAAAAGACAAGCTGCAAACTGGAAGGGGATAAGCGCAGCAATGTAACTGAAAAGGGATTAGTATCCAGAAAATATGACATTCCTCCTGAAAGAAAAATAGAAACTTCCATGTAAAAAAAAATAGGCAAAAGACATCAACAGGAATTTCATAGGGAAAAAGAATATGAATAGACAAGGAAAGAAAAACATATGAATATGAAAGAAAAAAATATGACATTCCTCCTGAAAGAAAAATAGAAACTTCCATGTAAAAAAAAAATAGGCAAAAGACATCAACAGGAATTTCATAGGGAAAAAGAATATGAATAGACAAGGAAAGAAAAACATTGGTAATCAAATTAAAACTCCAACAATCTGGCAGTAACTCAACAGTTGGCAAAAATGTGGATAAATGAGAACTTTTATACACCGATGGTGGAAGTTTGAATTGGTAAAATCACTTTGGAAATCTATTTCACATGGTCTAGTAAACATGAAATTGCACACACTAAGCCCAGCAGTTTTACCCCTAAGTAGAATGCCTTAGGACTCTCGCACAGGTGTCAAGGAGTCATGCAAAAAAATGTTTGTAATAAAAAAAAATTTTATAACAGCAAGAAGATGCAAATGTCAATTCCTGATTGTATAAACAAATTTTGGTACACTCATACAATGAAATTCCATATAGCAGTGGAAATGAATGAACCACAGCTAGAGTGATTAACTTGGATTACCCTGACAAACTCAATATTTTTAAAAATGCATATTGCAGAAGAATACAAAGAATATGACAAAATTCAAAACAATATAAATTAGTGGGGGAAAATCTCATGTAAACAATGTGGCAAGATGAACTGAACACATATATGTCATAAAATTATAAAGTAAGGGAATGCAAAATACAAATTTGGGAGTGGTTACCTCTTCGAAGAAGGAGCAGGAAAGGACTTGATTAGAGGCACAGAGGTGTTCCAAAGATTTAACTTTCTAAGCTGAATTACACAGTTATACATTCTATTATTAGTATTTAAACCGTACACATACATTACATAGTACCTCTAGTATGAATGACATTTTCTAATAAAAATCAAAGAATGTTTGATATTTTCATAGAAAAATATTAGGAAAATGTAAAATGAACAATCAAAAATTAAAGTTGGGTAACCTACTAAAAAGAATAAATTTTTTTTGGTTTAAAAACTATATTTGCTAACTATAAAATATACAATCAATGTAGAAAAGTAAAAGAAGAAATGAAAAAAACAGAAAATTAAAAATCATCCAAACAATCTATCACCAAGAGACCTCCTTTTGGTGACTACACACACACACAGTTTTACAGAATTGAGATCAAATTATACATTCTGATCTGCAACCTGTTTTTTTTTTAAATTCAATAATATGTGTTTATTGTCATAAATACATGATAATCAAATTTAAAAATTTCATAGTGGTTCATGGTATATATGAGTTAAAATTTACACAGCCAATCATCTAATGCTGGGCATTTAATATATATATAATTTACTATTTCAAACAACATTTTAATTAACTTATTTTCAAATACTTCTTTAACCCTTGCCCAATTATCTCCTATGCTTCATTCCCAGAGGTGGAAATGCTGTGTCATGCTTTTCTTTTTTTTTCTTTTTTGCTGGTAAGGGGTAACTGGCTCCTTTCAAAGATTTTATATGTATATGTATGTATACACACACACACACACATATACATACATACATATATATATGGAGAGAAAGAGAATGCTAATTTATGTTTTAGTACTTTATTTTCTGAGGTTAGATTGTTCCTTCTATGATTGATTATGCCCTGAAAAAAAGAGGCATACATAAGAGAGCTCTGCACCCCTCTCAGGAATGTCAAGTGGTGGAACTTGTTTTTAAAATAAATAAACTTCAAAGAAGGCCCAAATCAAAGGCTGAAATGATAAAACTAAGGATTAGTGGCTGAATGGAGAATATAAACAGATTAAAGGCAGATATGTGCACTGTCTAAAAACCATAGAAATGGGGACTGCAAATGGGTAGATGTAGGAAGCTGCAGAGAGATGATCAAAGCAAAGAGAGGAGAAAGAAAGGTGAAACAAGAATAAAAGCACTTTTCACAGACATCTTGAGGCCCAAAAGAAAGGGAGGCAATGTAATGGGTATAGGAGAATACATATGAATCAATGGCACAAGGCAGTCCAGAGATAAACTGATCAGGAAACCAAAGCACTCAGGGCAAAGAGAAATAAAAACTAATAACCTGTATTAAGAAAAAAAGTTACTAAATGAGAACATAGAACTTTAGTGTCTTTAGAAATACTTGTTAGTGGGGGAAATTATAAATATAAAATGGGAGCACTGGTAAATATGAACAACTGTCAAAGATCTATAATTTGGAAAAAAAAATGTGAAATGTCCTTCACAGTGTCAGTGAGGGTATGGTAATGTGGCTGCTATTCTAGGGGGTAAAATAAGGGCTGCTCGAGTCACAAAACCAAGTAGCAGAGGGAAGAAGAGAGGACATTTAGTTGGTTTAGATCAGGATGTTTAGTTGAGTTTAGATTTAGATCAGACAAGGTATGAATTTCCCACTGAACCACACAAGGATATGAAATGCCAGGCAAGAACTCAGTTTCATGTGAATATTTTCAGCTCCCTAGCTTGGCTCCACAAAAATAACAAACGGATTGCATAAAAAAACCAATAGAGGGAAAGATTGAGATGGAGTTCCAAAGATTCTTCCTCTTCAAACAGCACATTTTTCCAATTAAAAACAAACAAACAAAAAAACAAACAAAAATAAACAAAAAAACTAAAGACAAAAAGTCAACCCCCCCAATTTAAAAAGTAATTATTACATAGTAAGAGAGAGAAAAGAAGAAAGTAAAAATGTGTCTTAATTCTAGCTCCTGAAACTCACAACTCTTTACATTTTTAAACATATACATTACATATCTATGTCTCTGGCTCTACAGCATTTATTTCTCTTTGAATTTATTGTATAGTTATCTGTTTTTACAAAAATGGATTTAATCAGAAATCCTACAGTATGTTACTTTTTGTATTTTATTATATCATGAACACATTTCTATGCCATAAGTTATATGGAATATTCTTTTTCCATATAACTTATAATGACTACTTGGTACTTCATTCTCTCTCTGCATCACTCTTTACTTAGCCAATTTCCTTTTGTTGAACATGGAATCTGTTTCAAATATTTCATATTATGAATACTGAACGTCCTTAGGTTAAATCCTTGTGATTATTAATGATCATTTCCTTAGCAAAAAGTCAGGCCTGGGAATTGTTAGATTAAAGGGTAAGAACATTTCAGAAGCTTTTAATATGAATTACCTAATTGCCCTCCAGAAGGGATGTATCTATTTATGCTGTCATAGCAGCATATGAGCTTTCTGCTAAATCATTATATATATTTTTAAAATATAAAAGTTAGGTTCCAGAAACTAAATTTTGACTATGGGCTTTGGAATTATTGACCTAGCTTTGAATCTAGGCTGTCCCTCTTACTGGCCATGAGACCTTACTTAGGCAAGTCACTTAACCTCACTAAACCTCAGTTTTCCTATTGTATTGAGATATGCTTAACACAAAGTTTTGATAGGATTAAACAAAACAAGGCATAAAAATGCTGAACACATTGTTGACATTAAAGAAACAGTAAATGATATTTATCAGAATGTTTGTTTACCCTAGTATTTTACTTTGAAAGCTACCAAGAACAGTACATGGAAGAAACACCAAAGAGAAAGAATTCAGATCATAAGAGATACTGAAGGAAAGCATCAAGACCACCACAAGGCTAGTTCATAAATGTGGGTCAGAAAAAAGCCTTCTGAACAAGAAAATGAATTGAATCTGAAATTATGGACTAGGGGTGGTGTCACTTTAGCAGAGTAGCTACGTGAGTCTGTAACCCAAACACAACCAGCACTTTTGCATTAATGGACAGAGAGGAAATGAAAGCACCATGGGAAAACTCAGCCTTTGGCTACCAGGTCCAGCCACTCTGCAGACCCCATACCAGGAGATAATGACAAACTTTGGGAAAATTACAAAAGGAAGATTACAAGCCCTGAATGTGTAAGCTGTCATAGTAGGTCGATAACACCACCCAAGCAATAACAGAAATAAGGACCTCAAGAGGGAGGAGGATGGGAGAAATGGAGGGAGAGAGGGAGAGTGGGGGAGAGAGGAGGAGAGAAGGGAGAAAATAAAGTGTACAGACCAAATGTATCACACAATATTGGTCCCAATAAATCTCATTAGGGGTGAGTGACTCCACAGATGTACAAACTGGGAACAGACAGGTGAGATCTCTTGGCATGTACTTGAATGAAGACAAGGATGTAGAATGAAAATGGGAGGTAAAATAATGAAAATGGAATTTAAGTAAATATGGAAGGGAGGAAGGGGTGTCTGAAAATCCTTAAGAAAAACCAGGTGCCAAGAACAGGGCCTCATGGAAAGTTCTTTCTCATGGTACCTGGAGCAGTAGGGCAAACACTCGAAAACCATCCATGGCTATAATGCAGGAACAAAGATTAAGGAGGGTCAAATCTGGCTGTTTTTTGCCTTCTCTTTTGACTTGTCAAAAAAGTCAAACAAGTCAAAAAAGCTTGTTTGACTTGATTTCACCAAGAAAGGAAGGGATAAGTGGACAGGAAGAGAGAAAAGTAGGAAGGGGGATAAGGGAGGCAACCAGTTCCCACCCTGGCTATTCTAAGGGGGACCCAGAGATGCCAGAAATGAGGCTTCAAGAAGTTCCATATACAGTTAGGAAGAAAAATCCCTTGGTATAAAAAAGCAAACACATATAATAAATGGCCAGGTAAGAACAAAAGATGCAGTGCAGTGTGGGCTGTGGGCAGGCACCGATGGGAAAGCTTCCTGACCTAGAAGGCCTAGATGGGGATGAGTGGAGATGGGGATTCCCAACTGAAAACTTTGCCAGAGCTATGCAGCTGAGGCAAGATTGAGAAAGGACGTAGAGTGGAAGACCTGGTGATATGTACCATCATGCAAAAGGGACAGGACAGTGAAATGGAAATAGTTTGGGTTTGGAGGTCAAGAGGACTTGTTTTTCCTACTTACTTGGAGTCCTAGGGTCTCAGTTTTCTCACCCCTAAAATGAAGATAGGCGTTGTTGAAAAGATGAAGAAACAAATGAATAAAGCACTAACAGTTACTGGCAAATGGTAAGTGCTTAGAAAGTGATAGATAATTTTACTATGTTACTCCTAGAAACATAAGCACAGCATAGAAATCAGAGGATAGGGCAACAATATAAAAAACAAGATAAAGATTTCAAAAAGTGAAAATGTTCACATAAAAAATATACAGGATGTTCAAAATAAAAGGGATTAATGTGTAGTCCATGAGTCAGCATCACCTGGGAGCTTGCGAGAACCACAGACGTTTGACCCTATCCCAGACCTACTCATTGAGAATTTCTGGGGGTGGAGCTCAGCAATCTCCATGTTGATAATATCCTCCATTTTGAAGTTTGAAACTCCCAGGCTGGAGGGTTTGGAAACGTTTCTTGGACAAGAGATTAGCTCAAAATAGATACAGCTGACTCCAGTTAGCATGGCCCTCAATTAATGTTCTCACCTGTGCATGAGGGTTATTAATTCATAGAGAGAACTTCAGAGATTCTGGCAGGAAAGTACAGAATATAGTCGTAGAAAGTGGGATAAAGTTATGTCAGTTTATGTCACTTCAGTCATCTTTTGCTGCTAATAAAGGTACAAAAACCTTTAGATTTGTAGAGCTTGGAGGATTTTGGAATTGTACCCCTATATTGATTCATTTACCCACATAAACTGTGTGGTAGATCCTCTTGTCATCCTCACCATGCAGATGAAAACGGAAGGCACGGAGAGGTTTCCAAGGTTATAAGGCGAATGTTCAGCAAAGCTAGGATTGGAACTCAGGTGGAGAGACTCTAGAATCCAAGCTTTGAGCTGCTAGTCTGTGCTGCTTCACCCCGACCATAATTTATTTAAACACTCCCATATGATCAGACAGTCGGGTTGTTTCTAGTGTTTCACTTTCATAAATAAACACTGTGAAAAACATCTTTAGTTATGTCTTTATTTAAAAAACGTTTTTAGGTTTGTGTTACACTTCTTCAGCACTTTAGTTATCATGGCCACACAACAGCACCAAGCATTTTTTTGTAGGTATCTTCGTTCCTTTTTAGGGGGTAGGGCATAAGTCTTAAATCACATTTCTAATGGTTTCGTTAGGATAGAGTCCCAGAAATTGAATTTCTTGGTGAAAGGCTATAAACGATTTTAAGGCACATTTTTTCCAGATAATTTGTTATGAAGGTAACCATTTTATTTCACTCCACCAGCATTATTTTTAAAGTCTAATATTCTGGATAAGCAGACTGGTATATCATTGTTAAAATACTTCTTTCTTTTATTTGAGTAAAGTTAAAATATATTATATGTTCATCAACCTCATTTGAAAACTGTTACATCCTTTGCTCACTTTTTTGAAACCAAAGCCTTATATTTTTTTCTATTAAATTTTATGAGCTCTTTAGATATTGAAAATTTTAACCTTTTGGCGTCTTTGCTGCAATTTATTTAAAGTTTATATTCCTTTTGATTTGATTATGACTTTTTATACATAAGTATTTTAAATATTTATATAACAAAATCTGTCAATATTGTCCTTCATGATTCTCTGCTACTTTCACGCTTAGAAAGAACTTCCTTATTCCCATAAAATAGCCTCTGCTTTTTTCCCCATTCCCCAAAATAGAAACTTTCCAAACTTCAACTTTTAACCTGAAGTTACAATTTGACTCTATGTATTTACAGTAAGAAGTTCATTTCTTCAGAAAGCTAAATAAGCTATGCGTGTTCATTTGTGCTGGTGGGGATCCTTTGAGTTCCATGAAACCTGCTTAAGATCAAGAGGCAGACAGATAGTGGTAAGATCACAGGGCTAGGAATAAGTGGAGCGAAGAGCATGAATCAGGTCTGTCATCTTTGTCAAGTCACTCCACCTTCCAGTGCCCTGGTTCCTCATTTGTAAAATGGGGATGGTGGTACCTGTCCTGCCCATCTCCCTTGTATATTTCCTGAGATGTTCTGAGGATTGAATAAGTTAATGACAGGAAAGTGCTTTGTCAATAAATGACTGCTATATCAGTCTACTTATCAAGATTTGTTCATTCATTCAGCTTCTCTGGTGCACCAAGCACCATGCCAAATTCTGGGGTTTCAACATTGAATAAGACATAGTATCTGTGCTTGATGAGCTTGAACTATGTACATTAGCTCATTTAAGTCTCTTAATAACCAGTGAGGTGGGTAGTATTAGTAACCTCAGTTTATAGATAAGGAAGCTGGGGCACCCAGAGGTTAAACAACTTGCCCAAGGTCACGCAACTAGTAAACCGTAGAGCTGGGACATAGGGCCGGGCTGTCTAACTTCAGACTTCTAACCACTCTTCTGTGCTGCCTCTCAAAAGACAAGGGTGAAAACTGGTTAATTGTATAGAGCAAACTTTTATTTGAAATATTTCATTTTTAAGAGGGCAGAAATAGAAGACCACTTGGCCTCCTCACTACCTTTCTCTTCTGATCTCTCAATAAACATGGCTCCCATGGCAAAGGCTTAGGGTATAGAGATGAGCAGACCTGGATTCTGACCTGAAAGAGGTCATGATCTGATAGTCTGATCTGAAGCTCGGCCTGAGGGTTCCCTTCTCACTGGCTTTCTCAAATCAGCTGCACCCCATCTTTCCCCCTCCCCACCCACCCTTTTCTGCAAGGGCTACCAGACTAGCATCTCTCAGTTCGCAGTGCCAACTCAGCACCTAGCGTGGAGCTCCACTGATATTTCCTGAATTTATCTAAAGGCTTTTGTCAAATTACAGAATATTTAGAAAAGCTACATGGAGGATATGATAATTCTCAACTTCTATTAAGAGGAGAAAAACAACTTTTTCCTGAGGACAAACACCTCACAATTAATGGAGGGAACAATTACAATTTCATTGAGCCTCCTTTTTTCTTTCTACATGAAAAACAACAAATAATCAAGAAACGTGCTTGTTAGGAACTCCACCAACAAAAAACACTCCATTTTTCTGTCTGTTAGTAATTTTCCTTGTGTGTATGTGAAAGACTTGTTGAAAGAAGAATAGCTAAAATTAGCTTCTTCTCTGCAGGTATCATATTACCTTTACCCCCATTATCACTGATAAGCATGCCCTGAGGGTGGAGGAAAACTGGTTTTCACCCTGGCTCTCCGGAAAGGGGGGATAAATTATAAATGAGAAACCCGTAAAAGCCAATTAATTCAGATTACTTACCCTAAAAAACTTCATTCTTCCTGCTTTTCCAATGTAAGAAAAGACCCTGGGAGACGACAGCAGAGCCCAAGTATGACTAGTTAAGCACCCACCCTACGCCAGGCATTGTGATAAGCGCTTTCCATATACAGCTCATTTAACCCTCACAAAAACCTTTTGAAAAAGACATTACCTCAATTTTTAGATATCAAAAGAATATCCACCAGTAAAAACTGAGGCTCAGAGGTTAGATATGCTGCCCGAGGCCACAGAAATGGAAAGTGCTCTTTTATCCAAACTCTAGACTGTCCACAGCACAGGCAGACTCTTTTTCCTCATTTCTCATTTTGCCACCTCACTCACTGGCCATGCCTAGTTATAATGTCTGTGTATTTCTGCGACTTTGAGTAATGATATAGCTGTTCAAGCAGTACTTCATTCAATCAGCATTTCTCAGTATCCACATTTGGGAGAAATGAGCATAAAGCTCCTGGCAACTTTTCAGCAAACACTATCACATGTGTCTGGACTGTTTCCCATCTTATGAATGCATGCTGTGGTTACCAAGACCACACTGTATTATAAAATAGAGACAACCTAAATCCTCTAATTCTCACTGGCTTTAGTAAAGGCACCTCAGCCAGTGCTTATTGGGTGGTGGGAAAGGCACTTGAGGTAAAAGGAGAAAAATTCAATCAGGTGGCGTCAGGCAAGAGTCAGACCAAATCTACTAGCATGAGTGAGGGTTATTTGTGCCACTTTATGACAATGGCTAACAGATGAAGTCCAAAGTTCATTTACCTTGAATTAAAAGCCTCCGAGAGGTGAGATAATTAAAGATAGAAAGATAATTTTGTTTGTTATGGATCAGCTAAGCCTTCTCTATCCAGTTTTATGTTATGACAGAAGCTGTCAAGGAGTCTTCTGAGTTAGAAAGACAGCTTTTTGAGAAGCTATCATTAAGTCCTCTGCACAAAAGCACTTCCTAGATTCCTGATCCCAAGTCCTGGTTGATAACTGGCTTCTTTTGTTTATCCTAAGATCACTTGCATGACAGAACCCACTTCTCGCATCTAACAAGTAACCGAGTTCTGTAGAGTCTACCTTACATACATCTCAAACCTTCGTTTCTATTTCTCTAAGACGACTACCGCACTACCATCATTCATGCCATCTTCACTATCAACCGAATGTTCACAATACCTTTAAATGGTTTCTCTGCTCCAAACTTGTCTCCCTTTAACCCAGCATCCACATGCAGCCAGAATGATTGTGCTCTAACAAAATGCTAAATCACTCCTCTTCTTAAAAACTTCCAGTGGCTCCCTTTGCCAGAGGACATATAATGAAAATTAAAGCCAACCATAATTGCATGCATAATTCATCCCGGGTACTACATGGTTTATCTTAATTCTTGCAGCAACCCAACAAGGGAGGTACATCATTACCATTACATATCGAAGGCAGGTTATTTGACTCAGGCTCCACAGCTAGCAAGTGGCAGAGCCGTGACTCAAACCTGGATCTATATGACCTTAGAGTGCATATTTTAACTATCGTGATATCCATGTGACAGCATGCAGATTCTCTATGGCCTGGTCTGCCCATCACTCCAACCTTATCTCTTAATGAGCCCCTCTTCATTCCTTATGCTTCAGCTCTTTGAGCCACTAGCAGGTCCTGGACTCTTACATGTTATTTCACGCTGCTGTTTTTGTTTTTGTTTGCTATAATGCCCTTTCCCCTTTGTCTATCTTGTGGAATGTCTTGTCTGTCAAGATTCACCTCAAGTGTTAACTCTTCCATGAACCTTCTCCCAACTCTCCTCTTCTTGGTAGAACTGACCGCTCCCTTTCCTGTGCATCACTGTACCCTAATTATGCTTCCATTATAGCAACCACAATACTTTCTTACCTTTCTATGGATGAGCATGACTACCCTGCTCTTAGATGTCTATGAGTTCCTTAAATGTTGGGACTGTGTTGGGACATTTTATCCATAGTACCTAGCACAGTGCTCGGCATATAGAAGGTTCACTGTACATATTGTTGAATGAATAAAAAGATTTATTTGCACATGAAATATGTTGCTTAGTCAGAGCACCCGATGCCAATACATTGTGAGGTTCATATTATTTTTTACTTACAGCATCAGTACAATGGGTAGGTTTTTTTTTTTTTTTCTTTACTTGAGGACTGTACTTGAAACTCTGAAGAGACATGTGTAGCTTTAGGTCTACCTGCCACACCTGTTTTCACCTGGGAAAGTAGTGAAAACAATGAGTTGTCACCATACAAACCAAATTTGGTATGGCAGTTATAGATATACCTGCATTAGCAATGAGAATATGGGTGATTCACCGTTGAACCACAATGAACAGTAAAACAAACTGATAAGAATAAAATTAACATAAACATTTAATTTAAAAGCAAGAAAAACAGCAATAGAAAACCATGACCCATTCAAGAAAGCACAAGTGATGCTGTGATAACAAAGCATCTTTTCCCCAAATTCCAGAAATGCTAAGTCTACATGTGTATACATGCTATATGGCAAACCACAGGCAGCCAAAGTTTTTGATTACTAGCAGCCACGAGCAATTACTAATCTATATTATTTTGGTCCTACCTCAAAATTATACATACCTCCAAATTTCCCACCTAACCTTGAATATAAACTCAGGGAAAATCTCTAAGAAAGCCTTCCTTGGTCTTGTAGTGCAGTGTGCACACGACCTTAAAGAAAGTCATTCTCTCCTTTCTAGCGCTATCTGATTTGTAATTACATATTCAATACTTAGTTATTCTATGAACGGTTGCCTCCCCAAGGCATCTGCAAGCTCCAGGAGACCAGGGGCCTGGCCTGGTTCTAGTCACCATTTTTTCCCCAGCAATGGGCATATATAGCCAGGCACTCTATAAACATTTTGAATGAATGAATGATGAATGATTTCTTCACCTCTAACTCATTTCCCTATTCTCTGAAGAATTATACCTGATTCCTTACCAGACTCGTTGATATTTAATTCATTCTTCTTCATTATTTACCTACTCTACCACAAAGATCAGTCCTTAATTTCGAAGCGTCTCGCTTCCCACTTCTCCACCTCCCATTCGGAAAAGCTTCTTAGAAGTGGCAGCTTCTAGCCAACCTGAATATTCTGACATTTGTGAGACATAGGTCAAGGTAATGCAACATGAAAAAATAACAAAATAAGAAAAAAAGAAAAATACAGTGACTGGAATAAATTATTTTAAATACTCTACATAGCTCCTAAGAAATCTATTAATTCAGTAGAAATAATTAAAGCCATTTCTATTTTATCATGTAAATAAAAATGGGCTTATTTGCTGATTTTCCCACTTCTCAATATGTGTGGCCTTGCACAGAAAAAGCCTTGGAAAGCATTGATTTGGCTGCTTATTGGCAAGAGGTAAGCCACATATGTGGTCTCTTGCAAAATTATTCGGAGGTTGTTCCTGAATGACAAGGCCCTGTGCCCCAGATTCTTTTCTTCTCAGTGGTCTTGGCCTGCTCTCCTTTCCTACTTCCCTGTTCTCTCTAACTCCTTCCTCTACTTCTTTCCCTCCTCTGCTCACCAACCACAAAGCTATGTGTCTGAGCCCCTTCACAAGGGTAGAGCCTCCAACTGCTGAATTCTTACAGAGGAAAAATCCTATGCCTGCCTCTCTGGGGCCCTGGGGAGGGGAGGAGGGCAATGGAAAGGTGTAACTGGTGAAGTTCTGTTTTCGGGAATCCAGGAATCAGAACTAGTGAGATGTTAATTTCTGGATATCTGGAGCATTTTAGGAAATATCTTTCATTAATTCCCCCTTAGTACCAGATTTTACTTAAATTGCATTTGTAAAGTCCAGTTTAAGGGAAAGAACAGATAGTACAGAGCCTTTCAAGGACTCTTTCCCAACACTACTTTCTTAGAATTGCTGGGAAAGTGAAGGCAAGTAAATGAAATGTCCTCTCCATAGCGGCTCCCTACCCCAAGGACCATGCAATGACCCTTGAAGAGAGCAGGGGTGGTGCCAGCAGATAACACTAGAGATTAAGGGGTGCAGGCAGTGGCAGTGACGTCATTTTCGGTTGGTACTTTCATTAGGCAGAAGGTGGGATACAGAATGAAAAGTAGGGGACAGTAGGAGAAGAGTGGGAATCGATACGGGTGAAAAAACAAAGGAGGTGTGAATAGACACAAATGCTAGTGTAGGCATTATCTCTAGGAGATGAATTTTTATATTATTTGATTTTTTAAAACCGTGAGTATGTATTATCCATCGAAATTAATTTTAAAGTAACAACAATAAAAGATTCCATCAACTCGATATTTCTTTTTTTCTTGCCAAGGAATATAGCAGCTCGGGAACTGACACCTTAATGTGGTGCCACCGAGGCAAAGTCTCCCAAAGCAGCTGGAGACCCAGGCCATGGATCCTCCCAGAGGATGGGTGCTGACGGACAGGTGGCCCTCCCCACCGCAAGCACACACGCTAGAAAACTGCCTGCTCCCGGTGCACCTCTCGGAACGGGGGGTCTCTAGGACAGTGCTGCAGGCAGAAACGGGGCGCTGCCCCCGGACGCTGGCCACAGCCCGCGTCTCGTGCGCACCGGGTCCACCCGCGAGGGCGACCCGCTTTCCCCCCCGGGGGTAACCGAGCCCTCGGGTCCTGTGCCCGGGAAGCCTTCGGTCGTGCACCTGCCCCGCGCCTCGCACCCCGAGTTCCCAGGGCGGAGCGGCCGCGAGCCCGCAGCGCCCAGACCGGCCCCTGGCCCTCCGCGTCGGGGCGCCCCTGCCCGCCCCCCTCGCGGGCCTCAGCCCTCCTACCTGTCGCCCCTGCTTGGGCTGCCCCGTGAGGGGCCGCGGCGGCCGGTCGGCTGAGCGTCTCCACGGGGATGGGCTCGCAGGTGAGCCAGGACGGCGCGCGGGCCCGGCTGCGCATGCCGGGGTCCCCGTCTGCGACCGGCGCCCGCCCCCGGGCTGGGCCACGGCAGCTCCCCCAGACCCCGGGGCGGCGGCCGCGGCCCCGACCTCGGAGCTCCGCCCCCGCCGCTCCCCGCCCGCCTGCCCCTCGGGGTCCGCTCGCGGGGGCTACCTACCCCGCTCCCCGGCCGCCCAGGGCGCGTCTCCCCCCCAGGCCCCCCGAGGGCCACGCGTCGGGTCTGGTCCCTGGTCCCCTCGCGTTCCCTCCGCCGCGACGCCAGGAGCTCGCGGGGCCGGGCCCCCGCACCTGCGGGCTCAGGGAGCTCTCGCCTCCGCTTCCTCGGGGATGCGACAGCTCAGGACGCTGGGGCTCACGCCTCCGCCGACGTTCTCAGTGCTGAGAGCCGGAGTGTCTCCTTTTCTTCCTTCTTTCTTTTTTTTTTTTCCCGATAAAAGGCCAGAGAGTCACAGGAAACTAAATACAGAGCCAGTGCCAAAGCTCTGCCTCACTTCCTAAGACTCGGGTCAAGCGCTGCACACGACGCCGCGAGCCCCCGGTGCTGGCAAACAGCACCCTCCTCCGCTCTCTTCCCGGGTCCAAAGCAGCACCTGGGGTGCGTCGTGGCTTCTACCAGACCCGACCATGAGCTCTGGGAAGACCGAGACCCGGCCTGCCGGCTTGCTCATCCCCGTCCCCAGCCGCTGGCATGGTGCCCGCCACCTATCAGGCGCTCGAATATTTTATGAATAAGTGGAAAACTAATTTCTTTTGTATGAAACCAGATTTATTTTTTTTTCTCGCAAATGCCACATACTCCTTTGGGTAAGCAATTGGCTAATTTCCATAAAGAGCCACCAATCCCCTTTGACATAGTAATTCCATTCTTGGGAAAATTTCTAGGACAAAATAATACTCATGCAGATATTTGTAACAGGAGCGTTTATTACAGAAAGTAATTTCTAAAAACCACAAAAAGCAAACAAACAAAGCATACTGTCGACAACAGGAAATTGGTTAAATGAATTATGGTACGGTAAGTTAATGGGATGTTTTACAACCGTTAAAATGATAAACGTTGAGACAAGAGTGTCTCATAATGTTTTTAGAACAAGGAGGGAGTATTTATTTATAAAGCAAAAATAATAATAAAAAAGAAAATATTAAGCAACATGATAAAGTAGATGAAGTTTTCATAAAATAGTAAGCCAAGAAAGTCAAAAAAATAATTGCATAGTTACTATTCTTAACAACTTCGAATAAAAGTGCAAATTTCTTCTCTGTAAAATGGGGATTACACATGCCTTGAGGGATTCTTGAAATATTAAATGAGATATTAGAGAAAAATGCCTGGTATATAGTGGACACTCAGTAAAAAGTTGCCATTTTCTTGCTTCAAAGGAATGCAGACTCACATTTAGAGTCTCAAATACATCTTCATCATAGCCCAGTTCTGCCCATTTGACTTACTTCCCCTCAAATGGAGGGTAGATGGAATGGAACACATGTTCAAGCATCAGGTTAAAGTGAAGGGAAGAATCTATGTAATAAGAATGAATGTCAAGGCCTCCCTCAGGCCCAAATGCTCAGCAACACAAGTTCACATTGGGAGATTTGATGCAATAGCAGTATATCAAAATAGCTTAGAGATTTCAGTTGGCTACAAGCACAGCCTGGTTGGTACCCAAAGGCTGAATTAATTCAACCTTAAAGCTGAATGATGCTGGAGTCTTAGGCTGAATTTATACTCCTCAATGCTCAGCTTACAACCTGAGAATAATGTTCAATGTCTTTAAGAAAACATCATTCTGTGTGGAGAAAAGGGAACCCTCATATACGGTTGGTGAGACGGCAAATCAGTATAGCCATTATAAAAAACAGTTTGGAGGTTCCTCGAAAGTTAAAAATGAATCTACTTTTTGACCCAGCAATTGCACTTCGGGTATTTATTTAAAAACAAAAATAAAACTAAAACAAAAACAAGAAAACAAACCAGAACATTAATTCGTAAAGATCTATGCATCCCTATGTTCACGACAGTGCTATTCACAATAGCCAGGATATAGAAGTAGCCTAAACACCCATCAACAGACGATTGGATCAAGAAATTATGGTTTATATATATGATGAAATATTCTATGAAAAAATGAAATCCTACCATTTACAATGACACGGATGGACCTAGAGGTTGTTATGCTGAACAAAATAAGTCAGAGAAAGGTGAATACCATATGATTTTACTTATATGCAGAATCTAAGGAACAAAAAGAACGAATTAATTGAAAACAGACTCACAAATATAGAAGATGATCTGGTGATGGCCAGAGGGGAAAGGGGTTGGGGAGCTGGGAGAATGGCATGAAGGGGTAAAGAAGTACAAATTAGTAGTTGATAAATGGTTACATGGATAGGGCTAGCACGGCATAAGAAATGCAGTCAGCAGTAAGGCAATGGCTATGTGTAGAGCTGGAGGAATGATAAAGTAATTGGGGGATTGTTTCATAAATTGTATAAATGTCTAACCAATGTATTGTATACTTGAAAATAATAATAAAATAAATTAAATGCTAAAAAATAAAAGAAGAAAACATCACTGTGAAGATCTATTGTTATTCCCATTTTAAAGATGAAGAAACTGAAGCTTACAGTGGTTAAGGAGCATAGGATCAGGCAGCTAAGAGATGGCAGAAGCATGATCTGAATTGGATCAACTTGACCACATCCAAGGTGCTTGAATACTTCGCCAGTGGGTTCCAGTGTGTACATCTCCCACTAGAGGCAAAGTACACAGACAGGTTAAGTAACAGTGGACCAATGTTGAAAAAATATACCCTTTTCAGTTCTCTTGAGCCTATGGATTATGTCAAGGAAGAAGTATCATTTTTGTGGTACTTTGTGTCTATACCTCTCAACACCTGCTAATCTCTTGTTTGAACAAAGAGAGCCAGCCTCAGGCTCAGCATTTTGCTAGGCAATACTCCCTAAGTAGAATTTAATATCATTACTTTCTCTTCTTTCTGATATTATTCCTTATCAGTTAATTTCTAACCGATATAGACTTTCCAATTACAAGGTGATGTAGTTTCCATTTAAAGTAAACTTACTTTTGTATGAAAACTAGGTAATATGAAAGAAAGCTATTAAAGAACTAATAGGACCGGGGTTATTTGGGTATGATAAAAATGGCAAAATAGTGGAGGTGGTACACAGATGCCTGACATTTGGGAAATATTGCCCCATACTCCATTATATACAGTGGATGCAAGGTACAGTGAAGCAATTTCAATTCATAATGAATGTGAACTTTCTAACAATAATTAGAGCTGTTTAGGAAGATGCAAAGGGGCCACCTTAGGGGTGAGTCAACACCTTTCACTCCAGGTGTTGACTCAAGAGGTTAGGTGACTGCAAATGATGAATGATGTCGTGTTAGGTCAAACACCAGCTAGGGTAGAAGTTTTAAAGTTCCTACCAATTAGAAGAGTCTGAGATTCATGACAGTTGAGCTTCTCAGAGACCTGACCAGTGGAGAGAATGGATTTTGGGGTAAGTTAACTAACTCCCTTCAAGGACAAACAACAAAAAGTTCCAAGTGAGCTTTGAGCAATAGCAGCACTCCTGTGACAACTGCACAATTTATGGAGCACTAGCAGATTACTCCAAGGTAATTGCTTTGAAAAAAGAAAACTTTGGGGGATTTCATTGGGGTGTTTGTTTAAAATTCAAGTATTTACTCCACAACAATGCTTTCTTTGGTGTAGCTTCTAGTTATAATCATCCCCAAGGGCCAAGAGGATGGGGCAGCTTCTCCTTCCTTCCACACATCAGCATTTCTCACCCCCAGGCTTCACAATGTGTGGTGGCTGCTTAGCTCAAGGCACTGCCCCTGCTGTTCATTTTAACCCATTTCGACCAGTATAAAAACTCACGTATGGGGGGGGGGGGGAAGAGGTACACAGAAGTTAAAAAGTTACTTTGGTGTAGGAAATTTACTTTGCAACCATTTAGCCTAAAAACTTATAATGCACAGAACCACATTCTTACAGCCTTAAAACTCTAGAATATTTGGCATATGAGCTACCTTAGAGGTCACCTGGACTCACCACCTCCACGGGCAGAAATCCTCTTAGAGGGTTGTTATTTGATGGGTAAGCGAGAGAGAGAAGAGCCCTCTGAAGGAATAATTGCTTCCACTGGAATAGTTGCATTAACGGAAAGCTCATTAAATTGTCAGATAGCTCTTTGGGTTAGAAAGTCCTTTCCTGAGGCATCCCTGATGCCTTTTTACCTCATACTTTGTATCCATCCCACCTGCAAATCTGGCTGGTTCTAATTTCCAAGTACACCCGGAAACAATCTCTTTTCTCCACACCCACCGCTAGTCATCTCATTTAAACTAGCATCATCTTTATCTTAGAAAACCTCCTATTCCTGTGTCCACCTTTGCCTCTCAATAGTCTATCCTTCCCACAGCAACTGGAACGATACATTTAAAACAACTTGAATTAGGAAATTTCTCTGCTCAAAACTCTGCCTGTAATGGCTTTCTATCTCACTCAATAAAATTCAGTAAAATCATGGCCCATAAAGGCCAGCATTATCTGGTCCCTGGCTATTTCTCTGATATCATCTCCTACAATCTGTCTTGGCTCCACACACACTGGTTTCCTTGCTGGTCTTTGAATGTGCCCAACAGATCCTGCCTTGGAGTTTTTGCATTTACTTTTCTCAGTCTGGAACACTCTTCCCCTTCACTTCTTTTGTTCTCCGTTCAAGTGTTATCTTTTCAAAGAAGCATTCCTTTAGGATGTCTATCCACTAATAGCGTAGCTCCTCTTTCACCTCACTCCATCATGATTTCTTTATCCTGTTTTACTGTTTTTTTGGGGTGTTATAGACTTTACCAATGGCTTGAGAGCAATAAATTAGGAGAGTTGTTAATGGAGTCACAGAGGGGTTAGAGCAAATCATGGCACAGAAAACAGCTTAAAAATGAATATTAAATATTCTGCTTTTTAAAACACTTAGAGAATCCAGCTACTATGAATTTTTCATTGGCTGTCTTTCCTCCTGGGCTCCCAATCTCCTATTTCATTACTGTAGGATTTTCTCATACTCTCACCTGTAGCTCATGTCACCATTTTACTCTCACCCCTCTCAGGATACTCTAGAAAACTCAAATGGGTTTTTTTTGTTTGTTTTTGCTTGTTTTTGTTTTAATTAACTAACTTTGTTGAAGTATAACATATATTTAGAAATATGTACAATCTGACCAGTATCATACCCTTCTCCATTCCATAAACCCCCAGAGAGTAATCACTATCCTGACTTATAATACCATAAATATTTATATTTATAGAATTGAATCATTCAGTAAATGTTCCTTTATGTCTAGCTTTTTTCACTCAATAAGTTGTGAGATTCAACCATATCATACAGTAGTTTGTTCCATCTTATTGCTGTGTATTAGTCTGTTGTATGAATATATTACAATATATCTATCCATTTTACTATTGTCTGGACATTTGAGTTGCTTCCAGTTTTGAGTTATTATGAATAATGTTGCCATGAACATTCTTGTATGTGTTTCTTGGTGTACATGTGCTTGCATTTATGTTGGGTAATATGTAGAAGTAAAATTACTGGGTTAAAATGCATGCATATGCTTAACACTAAAAGATATTGTCATGAACTTTCAAAGTGGTCATACCAATTTATATTTCTTATTTATTCATCTCTTTACAAACATTGGTATTGGTATTATTATATTATAAAATATAAACTTTATGAAAATAGAGATTTTGTTTATTTTGATTACTGCTATATCCTCAGTGCCCCAAACAGTTCTGGCACATAATAGGCATCATAAATATATTGTTGAACTGAATTGACTTATATTGAGCTGAAATCTTGCAACTCATAATTTCTTCCTCTAGAACAATACATAATAAGTCTCTTTGTATATGATGACTTTTTACTTATCCCCCAGCAATATTCTTTTCCCAAAGCCAAGTGCTTCAGTTCTTTTAGCAGCTCCACATAAGGCACGTTTTAGAGACTCTCTCATCATATTGCCTGCTTCCCTTAGTGCGTGCTCTGGTTTGTCAATGTTCCCTTTCAATCTGGGCTCCCAGAACTGATTTGATAAATGCATATGGAAAATTTAGATTATTACTTGCCTGAGTGGCTCATTTCTATTTGCTGTGTCACAATATTGATATACAATGAAATTGTTGTCAAATGAATTTTCCCCAGCCGGTATTTTAGAAATGAAGTTTAATTATTTTACCATAGATGCAGAACTTTTGCCAAAGATGGTGTACCCTGAAGTTAATAAAACTTAAGCTTCAAGGTCCTTCATTTGCATGGCCCCTGTGAATGCAGGGAGATTTTGGGAATTAAATAAAGTGAACTAACTCCATGGTTGTGGTGATTTATTATGCTAATAAATATTCACTTTTATACTTTATTTTTTATATTCATAATTTTACATTTAAAAATTATTATTTAAAAGGGCCTTCCAAATACTGAATACTGTAGACTTCAAACTTCACAAACCTAAATCTGTTACTGCTAAATTTTAACATAAAGTTCCAGTTAAATGAGATCATGTTGAGCTTTGATCCAGTCTTTAATTATATTATTACACCCTTGTGCATCTAGAAAATTTAATAAGCAGGTCCTCTTTTATGTTATCTAAGTGCCATAAAAACCTACAAACCTAGGCAAGGGTAAAGTCCAGCCCTGCAGCTCTTCACTCATTTATATCTTTGGGTAAATACCAATCCCTTTATCAACACTCTTTAGATATATTTGGTCAACCAGTTGCACAACTGTTGACAATATCATCATCTAGTTCTCATTTAACCATCTAAGTACAATTATTATCATGAGAAACCTGCTGAACTCAAGGAATCTAATACCGTCCTCATATATATGATCAATAATTATATGATTAATAATTCTGCAAAAAAAAAAGAAATGCCATTAGTTTAGTTAAACTTATATTGGTGATTTAAATATGGCTCTTGATTCTAAATGCTACAAAAAATTATATAATTTTTTTGAGGGAATTTTGCCTGAAATTAACACATACCCTATTTGTCACTTGTGTCCAGAATTCATTTGTTGTCCCTTATTTGAAAATAAGGCAGAAATCAGCAGAATGAATAAAAAACATGATTTGACTATATACTATGACAAGAGACATACTTGAGATTCAAGACACACAAAGTTTTAAAATAAAAGGATGGAAAAGATATATCATTCAAACAGTATTCAAAAGATAACTGGAGCAGTTGTACTAATATTAAACAAAATATACTTTAAGACAAAAATTATTACCAGAGACAAGAAAGGTCATTTTTTAGTAGTAAAAGGGTCGATTCATCAGAAATATATAACAATTATAAACTTATATGTATATAACAACAGAGAAGCAAGATACATAAACTAAAAACTGGAAGAATTGAAGGGAAGAACAGACAATTTAACAATAACAGTGGAGACTTCAATACCCCACTTTCATCAATGGATAGTACAACTAGGAAGAAAATCAGTAAGAAAATAGAAGACTTGAATAACAGTATAAACTATTTAGACTCGAATAGACATGTATAAAACACTCCACGCATTAAGAACTGAATACAAATTCTTCTCAAGTACACATGAAACATTCTCCAGGATAAACTATGCTATAGACTGAATGTCTGCATCTCTCTGAAAAATGTTATGTTGAAACCTAATTCCCACTGTGATGGGATTTTCAAGCAAGGCTTTTGGGAGGTGATTATATCATGAGGGTGGACCCCTCATGAATGGAATTAGTGATTTTATAAAAGAGGCCAAGAGAGCTCCCTTACCTCCTTCCCCTATGTGAGGACATAGCAAAAGGATAGTTGTCTCTGAACCAGGAAGTGAGCCCTACTAGACATTGAATCTGCCAGCATCTTGATCTTAGACTTCCTAGCTTGGGGAATTATGAGAAATAAATTTCTGTTGTTTATAAGCCATTCAGTTTACAGCATTTTGTTATAGTAGCCTGAAAAGACTAAGACGGACCACATTTAGGCCATAAAACAAGCTTCGATTAATTTAAAAAGAATAAAGTCATACAAAGTATATTTTCTGACCACATAAAATAGAATTAGAAGTCAATTACATAAAGAAATTTGGGAAATCACAAATATGTGGAAATTAAACAGCATGTTCCTATACAATCAATATGTCAAAGAAGAAATTATAAGATAGATTAAAAAATTCTTTGAGATGAATAAATAAGAACAACATACCAAAACCAATGGCATGCAGAAAAAGCAGTGCTCAGAGGGAAATTTATAGCTATAATCTATAGGGAAAAAAAAAAAAAGATCTCAATTCAATAATCTTGCCTTTCACCATAAGAAACAACTAGAAAAAGGCAGGCAAACTGAACCTAGAGCCAATAGAAGGAAGGTAAAAAGGACCAGGGTAGAAAAAGTGAAATAGACCACAAATTATTTTTTAAACGATTAATAAAATAAAATGTGATTCTTTGAAAAAATCAGCAAAATTTTAAAAATACTTTAACTAACTAGAAAAAAGATAGAACACACATTTTACTAAAATAAAGAATACACAGTGGGAATTAAGAGTGACTTTACAGAAATAAAAAAAGGATTATAAGAGAATATTATTTAAAATAGTATGCCAACAAACTAGAAAACATAGGGGAAATGAATAAGTTCCTAGAAAGACACAAACTAAGAATGACTCAAAGAAATAGAGAATTGATATAGACCTATGATAGGTAAAGAGAGTAAATTAGTAATTAAAAAAACTTCCACAAGAGAAGACTAAGCCCAGATGGCTTCACAGATGAATTATACTAAACATTTAAAAAATAATTAACACCAATCTTTTACAAACTCTTCTCAAACATTGAAGAGGGGGAAACACTTCTCAACTCATTCTATGAAGCCAGTATTACTCATGATACAAATCCA
Organism: Cynopterus sphinx; assembly: GCA_030015415.1. Lineage (NCBI taxonomy): Eukaryota > Metazoa > Chordata > Mammalia > Chiroptera > Pteropodidae > Cynopterus > Cynopterus sphinx. Next base: position 53,858,945 of record CM057380.1, read on the forward strand.
TTCACTGATATTACAAATGAAAAAAGAAAAAAAGGAAAATTTAGGCCAATATTCTTTAGGATTATAGAGACAAAACAAGTCAACAAAATACCAGCAGACCAAATCCAGCAGCAACATATAAAAAGACCAGTTGGCATTTATCCTAGTAATGCAAGGTTAGTTTAACATCTGAAAAATCATTTATTGTACTATACGATATTAATAAAATAAAGGACAAAAAACACATGGTAATCTCAATAGATGCTGAAAAAGGTTTTGACAAAATACAGCACACCACTTTATGAAGATATAAACACTGAACAAATTAAGAATAGAAAAGATCTTCCACCTAATAAAGGATATTTTTGAAAAATTCACACAAAAGCAAAAGACTGGATGTTTTCTCCTTTAGATAAGAAGGAAGACAAGAATGTCTACTCTCTACTTCTATACAACATTATTCTAGAGGGTCTAGTGATGGCAGTTAGCCTAGAAAAAGTAATGAAAAGCATTTAGATTGGAAAGCAAGAAGTGAAACTATCTTCATGTCATATTCTTCTATAGAGAAAATATTACAAAATCTACAAAAGTTATAGGAATGAATAAATGAATTCAGCAAGGTTGCAGAATACATGATTGATATACAAAACCAAATATTTTCTATACACCAACAAACAGAACAAACAGAAAAATTCATGGACATAGACTATAGACTAGTGGTTACCAGAGGGTGGTGGGGGTGAGAGGGTAGGTAGATGGGGTAAAAGAGGTCAAATATGTGATGACAGAAAGAAATCTAACTATGAGAGGTGAACACAAAATGTAAATATAAATATGCTTTACTGTTAAAATGTACAGGTGAAACTTACCAGATTTCATTAACCGATGTCACCATAAAAAATAACTTAATTAATTAAAAAGAAAAAAAATTAAAAAATAAAAGGATAAACTATGGTATGTGAATTGTATTTCAATAAAGCTGCTATAAATAACTCAATCAAGACAGTCAAATATTTTAAAATCTTAATAAAAATAGAAAAAATAAAACATAGTTAAAATAAACAAATGGAGAGTAATGATATTTTATGCACAGAAAGATTTAATATTATTACCAAGGAATTATTTATTTTCAAATTAATATATAAATTCAGTGCATTCTCAATGAAAAATTAATTGCTTTAAAAAATAATTCTCTTCAAAATGATTCTAAAGTTCATGTATAATAGTAAACACACATACACACAAATATACAAGAATAACCAATAAAATTTTAAAACAGAAAAAATATCAAAGAATGAGTTCCTCTAGCAGAACAAAAGCTATTATAAAGTTTATAATTAGAGACTGTAAAACCAGATCCAAGAAGATTTAGTTTGTGATAAATGGATAATTGCTAATATTTTTGGAAAAATAAAGTAAAATCACACTTTATAACATACACAAAACCAAATTCCATATAAATAGCAGATTTAAAAATACAAAATAATTAGAATAAAACTTTTGAGAATATATTTATAATTTTAGGATAGGTAAGACCCTTTTAAATTAGATAAAAAACTGTTATCAGAAGGGAAAGATGGATCTGGTGATAACCAAATTAAAATATTCTGTACAATAAAAAGCATTAAAAACAAAAAAGACAGAAATATTTTCAGTTGATATAATAGGTGATATAATTTGATAATACTTAGAGGGCTTCTACAAATCATCAAGTAAAATATGAACAATCTAATAGAATAATGGGCAAGGTATGTGAATAAGTAATTCAGAAATGAAAAAATACAAGTAACTAGTAATACGAAAAGATGTTTAGTCTTTGTAGCAGTTGTGGAAATGTAAACTAAAATAATAAGATATTTTGACCATCAGATTGACCAAAAAATAGTTATTTCAAGTTTTATAGAATCTAGGTTTGCAGACAATGTGGAGGCATGAGTATTTTCATACACAATCGATGGGAGTTTAAATGGCATAGCCTAATTGGAAGGCAATTTGGCATTATCCACCAGTGTCTAAGAATATAGCCTCTAAAAATACCTGTTGGTCTTAATATCTCCCCCCAGAAAATAAGTAAGACATAATAGACAGCTTCTCCTGTGCAGAGAAACTGGGATTCCCATCAGTACTGATAGAAGTAAAACCTACTTTACCAATATTTATCAAAGGTTTAAAAATTTCATACCCTTTGACTCAGTAAATTCCATTACTGATAATTTCTCATGAGGAAATTATCCTATGATAAAAGCTTTCTACATAAAGATATTCATAGCATTAGCATCCTTAATAGATAAAATTTTGAATTTATTGAAAAGTCCAAAATAAAGATATATTAAGTAATCCATGGCAAATCTGCTCAATTATGATGCCATATGAAAATAATATTTATGTTTTTTTAACATAGTAAGTGCTTCTGAGGGTATATTTTGCAAGAAATTCAGAGTAGCAGATGAATAAGAATTATCACAAAAGTGTTAAACAAATAAAGTCCACTCCTTGCAAAGCCTCTTTCCACATAACAGCCTAACATCCCTACCCCCATCTGCCTATTTTCTTACTCCCAGCCCCATCCTCTGCAGCCCTGGTTTCTGTTGTGTCTGCCTCTCTCTGAGTTCGTCTACACTGCGGCCTCTCTCCTGTTTCCTGGCTTCTACCACATCTTTCAGCATCTGCAGCTGTGGTCCTCTCTTCCCCATGCTTCACTGCATTCAGGTACCACCCTTCTTCCTTCATTCTCCAAGGCTTCAGGAATACAAGGTGGTTGTCTATAGTAGATGCTGAGGGGTTAGACATAACACAGGGGAATTTGAAAATAGCCCTGAAAACAGCATCAAAATGAATGTACATTACTGTTGCTAGAACTAATTCTCTTCTCTCAATGGTATTCTGGTGCCAACTGTTAAAATAGTAATGTGTTTTTTCTTGCCTTCTGAAATAATAATATGTACCTTTGAACTGAGGAAATATATGGCAGCTTTAATCACACATGCATACTGTGGTTGGTGTGGCGAGTCAAGAGCTCTGTATTCTGAGGTTGGGCCTGAGTAGCGCTGCTGTGTGCAGCGGCCCAGGTAGGGCCACAAGTCAGTCATCTTAGGTGAAAGTTAATGGTCCGTGATAAAATAGGGTTATATGCTGAGCCCACTTCCACAGGCAAGAGAGGAAATTAAATTCTCCAGCCTCAGAATAGGGACAGCCTGTGCTGTCTCTGAACCATATTAGACGAAATAAAACAAGATTGTGCTTTCCTGCAGATGGTGTTGCTCTCATCTCCATGTGCTGGAAGAAAGATGACTCATGTGGCTCTGTGCCCTGGTCAACCATGTCCACAGGCTGCAGCGGGTAGTCAAGGAAGAGCAGGAAATGACCCTGAGTTGCTCACTTCAGCTTACTGCTGGACGGGAAAGCGGCCAGTGTCTTCAGGATGTTTAAAGGGGGCTGCAATCTTATTAACTCCTGTTAATAAGCACGACTTCCTTATTTATCAGGATAATGTGGTCTGGGATTAGAGAAGGAACCTAGTCTTTAGCTTTCAGGAAATAAATTATTTTTTTTTCTGTCTTACCCCACAGTTGTGAATCCAAGATTAACCATTTTACTGTCACAGTATTGATTTCAACTGGGATGTACCAAGTTCATACCTCATTGTTTAATTCTGTCTCAATTCTCGATTGCTGCCAGCTGATTACTAAGAAAACCATAATTATAAACATCAAACTCCCTTTTCAAATAGTGGCTCAGGCTCTTTTGAAAAGAAAAATTTTGGCCTTACTTTTCTTTGTGGTAGAAGCAAATCTCCTCAAATTTTAGATGATTTGATTGATTGGGTCCATCAAATTTTCCATCAAAATTCCTAGGATGAATTTTACTTTTTTAGGTAGAGACCTGAAGAATGTCTCTCTTCTTCCCTGAGAATCCCTTCTTATTCTGTGTCATTAATTGGTTTGGGATCCAGTGCATTTCAAAGGGAGATCCTTTTTACCTCAGGTACCAGGCCCTCATGAGCAGAGGCCCTGCAGAGCTGAACAGAAGTAGCCAGAGATGGGGACTTTGCAGGCAGGTCCCCACCCCATTCTCTCCCAGTTCATGATTTGACATTTTACATCTGGGGGTGGTGAAGCAGATGACAGAACAGACAAGATATTTTCTCATTGGGAAAGTTAAAACATGAACTTACCAAAGACCACCAGGACATGGGAGAGAGTTCTGGTCAGGAAGGAGAACTCTGAATTCTAGTGAGGGGCCTGGGACTGGGCCAGTGTCCTGTTCGGTAAAGCTAACGCTGTGCAGCCTTATGTGTGGAGCAGATGACTGACTGGCAAATCCTCCCTCTCTGGCTCGAGTTACCCTTTTAGCTAATCTTGACTAAGAATGTTCATAAGCACTACTGAGTGCCTTTTACGTATTTATTTAAATAAAGAATATCCAAATTGTTTTCTGCTTCTTTATTATGTCTGCCTAGGAAGGTGGAAGATAGATAGATCCAACAAGGCACTTGGGCCAGGTAAATGGAGGAGAAAACTTTTCCTTTCCATGCATGGGGACTTAGCTGGCTGGGCTCCGCGGTCTTGGAATGCCTCTGGGCCACTCTTCACAGACATATCACCAGGCCTCTGAAAGCCTCTGCAGAGCTGCAGAAACCACCTATTCATTAATCTCAGGGATGCAACCTCACTATTTGAGAGAGGCCCCAAGAATAAAAGCACAGCTAATCAAATAATTCCGTATTTATTGAGTACTTCATATGTGCTCAGCATTGAGTTGGGTGCTGGAAAAAATTATTATAATGGCTATCATATGTTAAGCTTTAAAAAACACCATGATAATTACACATTTTACATATAAGGAAACTGAGGTAGAATAAGGTTAAACAACCTACCCAAGCTCATGCAGTGGGTGAGGCAAAGATTTGATTGTAAATGCCAGGACCTGAGCTGGAGGAAGACACTTGAATCTCCTTTCCTGTTGTTTTAGGACTTCTAAGATCCACAAGTCCCAAGGATATAATGGCTTATTTTCCGGACTATGGCGAGATAGGAGAATATGCAGATTTATTGGCTGCATATTTTTATTCTATCACCTGTTTTTTTTTTTCACAGTCCATATATTTAGGTTTAGTTTTATGACACAATTTTTATTATTATTGTGAGGGCCTTTCTCAAGGTATAAGAGGCATTTACATGCCGCTGTTTCAAACAGTACTCAAAAAGTACTTTTATTTACTTCACTATCTGTTTGCTCATCTAAGCACAGAGTATTTTATCTGGATCAGGTTCATCTGACAACTCCAGAGTGATTTTTCCACCCCTACATGCTCCAAATCCCTTACGCTAGGAGTTTTATTTTTCTGCTACCTGTTCGTTGGCTCGTTTTTCTCAGAACTTTGTTTCTCAGAGCAAGAGTGACTCATGCCGTGCTAAGTCAGCAGGGTGGCCAGAAAAAGGGGTAGTGGAGTCAAACCTGGAGTCTACCCCTGTTAAGAATGATGGCTCAGAGAGAAATGGTGTCCAATGAAAGATGTATTGGTAGACAAGGAATAAAAGGCACAGGAATCAGACAATTAGAATGTCATGATGAGAGCTGTCATGGAGGTAAGCCAGGAACCATGAAGCTCCAACATCCATTCTCTCTCACAGCATCCATTCTTCTTTTTCATTGTATTTACTACAATATGCAATGAGTGAACATGTTTACTAACTTGTTTCATGTACGTTCTTTCCAGTAGACTGTGAGTTCCATGAGGGCAGGTGTCTCGTCTACTTTATCAATGTATATCCAAGGCTTAGCACTGTGCCTGGCACATGGTAAGTATTCGGTAAGTATTAAATGAATAAATAAATGAATAAATGGTAACTATTTTATTTTTCATTCTGAGAAAGACCAAGGATTGACTCTTATAGGATGTGTGCTGAATATTGAAGGGTGGATAGTGATGATCAGGTAATGATCAAAAGGGGAGAGAAAATCAGTAAAGACTTTACAGAATAATAAAGTCTAGGGTGTCTTCTGATTTTATGTAATAAGTTTATATATGCTGAATAAAGGCTTTTTCAATATGATTAAAATGAAATAAAGGAAAAAATGGGTAAATTTGACTATATCAAATGAAGAACCTTTATATATTACATGATACCATAAATATAGTTGAAGACTAACAATAACTTGGGAAAAATTATTATAACATGTATAATAGGCAAATGATACATGTCAAATATATGTATAAAATGATTCTTACAAAAATATCTTTTATAAGTTAGTAAGTAAAAGACAACTTACTAGAAAACATGAGTGGGAGAGGTAACCTCAGTGGTCACTAAAAATGAAAAAAAAAGTTCTGCCTCACTAAAAATCAGGAAACTGCAAATTCAAACAACAATGAGATATCATTTTCATAGATTAAAATGGATATCATCTTCATTTTGAGGGGATTAAAAAATATTAAAAGAATGTTATTGTCCAACATTGATGAGGGCCTGAGGAAACAGACATTGTCATACACTGCTTAGAGAAGCATAAATTGGGGCGATCACTTTATAGGGCAATTTGGCAGTACTCATTAAAAAAGTAAAAGTGCCATCCATGAATTTCAGTTCTCAGTATCTAATAGCAGAGAAACACTTGCCCATGAGCTTAAAGAAGGCAGGATCAAGACGGTCATCAACAGTGTTCGGATGAGTAAATAAACTACATGTTCACTGGTGGGAAAATGAAATAGAATGAAGTGGATGAATAAGGTACGATATGGTTAGAAATTCAAAATACATTATTGAGTGGGAAGGAAAAGTAGCAAATAGAAACAATGTGTTTTTTATACACTGTTTTAAATAAAAAACATGTACAAAATAATACTATATACTGAATATTCTGCATACATACATATATACACATGAATGCAAAGAAGTAATGAAAGAATATACTGAATTGCTAACTGTGAAAATGTCTGGAAAGGAGGACAGAGGACCAGGATTGAGGGTGGTAGTCAAAGAGGACTTTTTATTTCTCTATAATGTTTAAAAAATAATGCTTTTTTAAAAATAAAACTTTTAAGCTTTATGATATTAAATAATTTAAAAAATATGTACTTCCCTGCCACAAGATTCCATTGGCTCATGCCTATGTAGAGGTGGAACACCCTTATAGTGAAGCAGGATTTCTGATATGAGTGCTCAATTTTTTTTTGAGAATTGCAACCATACCTCCTTTGTTTGTTGAACATCAAAATACATGCTAAATTCTTGTGAGGGAATACAATCTTGAGTCCTCCGTTAGCCAATTATTATTGAAAACTTAAGTCTGAGAAACAATATTCACAGAACATTACATAGAAAAAAATGCAAGCCACCTATTCTTCAAATGGCTTATATTTTATCCTTAGTTCTAGTTTGACCTTAGAACCCTTAATTTTTGGTTCACATTGTTTTCACCTATTGTAAAATTGCTTTAGTTTGTGCTGTTGGTCTTTACTGAGGTTATGGAATTCATGATTGTATTTACTACTGCAGTGTTACTGAGGACATTACCCAATATAACTTGTGATTTTCCTTCTTAAAATCTGGGGGGAATTTTCTCATGTCTCAACATCAAAAATGGATTACGCTTCCCTAAAATAGTTGAACAGTGCTTTATTTGTTCTTATGCACACTGTAAATCTTTTACTTTCTTGTAGTTCTGACTTTGCTTTAGCAGCTAGGAGGCTCAGATTCATATTTGGAGCCTTTCTTTAGTACCCAAACCTAGCCTCATTTGCAAGCATTTTGTGAATTCTTCTTACCTTTGATTTCATTTTATTTTGCTTGCATTGATTTTTTTTTATTTTAGTTTTCTCACTGATGGCAAAAGATTTTGCAAAATACTTAAAAATTTTATTTTTGTAATAATCTTTAAATGTGTTTAAAAAATAAACAAGCATAAAATACATAAATAGAATCTATTTCTTCAGTCACAAATGTAAAAATAATTTAGGATGTTGACACATTGCTGTTACACAAAATATAAATAGAAACTAATAGGATAAAATTTTACAAATCTCAGTTTTGTTTTCACCTACATATACTGGGTATGGGTATTGGTTTCTATTGGAAATAGCCCAAATTTAACCAGTTTCTTTTTCTTCAAAACAAGCTTTAAGAAAAGAGGAAGCCAATTATCAGAGAAGAAAGATGGTAAGTATAATGGGTGAGTAGTGGCCTTCAAAGATATGTCCAAGTCCTAATAGGATTTTATTTGGAAAAAGAGTCTTTGTGGATGTAATTAAATTGAAAAAATGAGATCATTAGGAGATGACAATCTGTATTATCCAGATGGGTCTTTAATCTAACAACAAATATTTTTATTAGAAGCAGAAGAGAAGAGACAGACATAAGATAGAGTCAGAGATTGTGGTTATGCAGCCACAAACCAAGGAAAACCTGGAGCCACCAGAGACTGGAAGGAGCAAGAAAGGATTCTCCTCTACAACCTTCAGAGGGAGTATGGCCCTCCTGACAATTGATTTCTAACTTCTGTTCTCTAGAACTGTGAGAGGATAAGTTTCTGCTGTTTTAAACTACCTAGTTTGTGGCAATTTTTTTATAGCAACTCTAGGAAACTAATACAGTGAGTAATCTGGAAAATGAGTCATTTCTGTATACTGTAGGATAAATTTACTTTTTGGATTTAAATAGACATTACCCTAACATGAGTTGATTCATCTTTGCACTAAGAGTCCTGAAGATTTTTCCTTATATATCTGAAAAAGTTCATTAAGACCTTTGAGAGTTCCTCTGGAAGCCAAATATAATATTGGGTTTTATTTCTCAGATATTATATACCCTCTCAAAAACTGTCACAAAAGTTCTGCTCTTTGAGAGAGAAATAGGAGAATGGATAAGAACACATGGCTTGTGCATTACTTAAATCCTCACAGAATGAAATAGAGGGCCAAAAAACAAAACAAAACAAAACAAAAACAAAAACAAAAAAATAACACCATAAAACTTTGTAGTTGAAGATTTTGATATAACTGATATTTTAATATCACTTTACAGTTTGCAACATCCTAATGTTAGTTATTTCACTTGGTTTGCTTCACAAGAATTCTGTAGATTATTCACATTATTTATCCCTTTTTATAGAAGAGAAAACTTAACTCAGATAAGCTAAAAGACTTGCCAAATTTGCACAGCTAGTAAATTGTTGAGTTTAGACTCTTAAATCAGATGAGCTTTTTTGTTTGACTGTTTGTTTGTTTTTTAAAAAAACTTTATTGTGATTGGCAGTTATTTTAAAATGTTTTGTTCTATACTTATGAGAAACACTTCTAATAATTAAAAAGCTAATGCTGTGTGCTTGCTTTCTGAGAATATGGTAGCCTGGATTATTTGTATCAATTTTCTCTCTAAAAATTGACTAAAAATTATGGATGAAAATAGCTTCCAAAAATCATCAAAGAGATAATAAAAATAGTAAAGAATTAACACCTAAAGGGGGAAGAAAGGCTTGGGATTTGATCTAATCTTGAAGGCATTTACAATTCTAGCAAACATGTGTTTTGTTTTCAATGGACTCTCAGATCTACCCAATAGGAGATTATAATTGTATTTTTTCACTTTAAGCAAGATTACAAAGGGCTACTACGCCTCAGGGTAAAGGAGAAGCAGTAATACAGCTTAAGTATATCCGGAGCTAGAGTTCATGTCCCTTGGGCCATCTAGGGAACCTCTTGTCAGGAACTCGATTTAAAGTTTTCTCAATGATAACTCCTCTCTAGAGGAAGGCATTTTCATTTTTGGCCATAGCATTTTTACAACTTCAAGGTCGAATGAGCAGCACAAAGTCAAAGATAATCATGCACAACAGGAAATAAAGTACACAGAAGCAAATATACAAAGATTTTAAATATTGACATTATTTATCACAGTCTATAAAACAAATATGCTTACTACATATAAAAAAATAAGAGACATGCCTTAAAATATTTATAGAGAACAGGAAATTTAAAAAAATTTGGAGACAATAGGACAAATAAAATATTAATAACTGAGATTGAAAACTGAGCAGAAATGTTAACAGATTAAACATACGTAAAGATATAGCTAGTGGATTACAAGATAGGACAGAAAAAAATTTCTAGAGGAAAATAAATTGAGAAATAGTGATGAAAAGTTAAAAGGCAAGGAGGATAGCATGGGAAGACCTACTAATCAGTGTTGTAGTAGGTGAGAAAACAGAAATTTGGAGAAACAATATATAAAGAGATAATGACTGATACTTTACTGGGAATGAAAAAGAGCCATAAATGCACCACCTTAAGAAGCTTAATGAAACACAAAGAACATAAATAAAAAGAAATTCATACCTAGATACATTCTAACAACACTTCAGAACTCCAAAAGACAATAAGATTTTGAAAGAAGCCAGAGGGGAAAAAAGACGTTTTCAAAGGAGTAACAGCTTGTCCTTTGACTTTTCAACATAAAGAAAGATATGAGACAATGGAATAATATCTTCAACACATTGAAAAAATAATTACCAACATAGAAATTATATCTTTCAACAAACGAGTAAATAAAAACTGAGAGAATGTTCCAAGAGGAGACCCTCATTAAAAAATTCTAAAACATGTACTTTAGATAGACTAAAAGATGATCCTTGAAAGGTCTGCAATGTAATACGAAATAAATAAGAGTAAAAATAATATGTGAGTAAACTGACTATGTAAAACAAAAATGATGTCTTGTGGTATTAAAAAAGGATAATTAAAACATATGACAAATTAATATGTAAATTAGAAGAGGTTTAAATGATAATAAAAGTATTCTGTAGGTCTCATATTGTCTAAGAGGAGATAGTGATTAACTGTATACTTTGATAAGTTAAGTTTGTATGTTGTAATTTCTACTGTAGTATTTAAAATAATGAAAACAATATTTAATTTTATAACTAGAAGAGGAAAAATTCAGAATGTTGGAAAATTCTTAATCAAAAAGAAGGTAAGCGAGAAGAGGAAACTACAGAACAGGTGGGATGAATTAAAAAGCACAAAATAAAATAATATATTTAAACTGAAATTTATCAGTAATTACAATAAATATAATAATTGACAAACTGGACATATAAAAACTGAAAATAAATGTTTATATATATCTAAAACATAAAGACTCAAAGATTAAAAATAAAAAGATGATAAACACATTATGCAAACACTAACCAACAAAAGCTGATGCAGTTAGTTAGCATGACACAAAATAGACTTAAAGGCAAAAAAACTACCATATGTAATGAGAATGACTCTAAAACAATAAAAAGCTCAGTTCACCAAGAATACATTACAATTTAAAATCTATAATGCTCCTAATAACATGGCCTCAAAATATACAAAGCAAAACTTGACAAAATTACAAGAAGAAATAGAAAGATGCACAACTATAGTGAGAAATTAAAATTTTTTCTCAGTAATTAATAAAATAACAATTCAAAAAAAATAATGATTTAAATGACTTAACTAACATGACTAACAATTTGACATAATGAACATACACAGAACATTGTACCCAACAACTACAGAAAGTACTTCCTTTTCAAGCCCATAAGGAACATATTACAAATTTTACTAAATAGTGAGCTATAAAAAAGCCACAAAAAAACCAAAGGCTGGAAATCATGAAAATCATGTTCTCTGACCACAATATAATTAAACTAAAAAATGGTAAAACAAACAAACAACACCCCCCCCCAGGAAAAAAAAAAAAGAAAATTTACAATGTTTACATAACAAGAAACACATTTGTAAATAACCCCTGGATTATATAATGAAATTTAAAAAATGTTTTAAACTAAATAATAATAAAAATGCAGTATAACATACTTTGAGGACAGTTAGAGGGAAATTTATAGCCTTAAGTAGATTGGAAAAGAACAACACCTAAAGATCGATGGATGAATCATCAATTTCAAAAAGTTAGAAATATAACAAAATAGACCAAAAGAAAGTAGAAGGAAAGAAGTAAACATAAGAATTAATATAAGAATAGAAGTTAATGAACTAGAAAACAAGCATATAATAGAGAGGATCTACAAATCCAAAAGATAGTTCTTTGAAAAGACTAATAAAGTTGACAAACCTCTATTAAGGCTGAGTGCATGCATGAGAGAGAGGTCATAATAAGGGAGAGTGAGGAAATAGGTACAAATAACCCATGTCAGGAATAAAAAGAGGTCATTACCACAGATCTTACACACATTAATATGATACCAAGAATATGTCATAAACTTTATGTCACTATATTTGAAAACTTAGATAAAATGGACAATTCTCTAGCAAAATATAACAACCAAAATTAACTCAAGGAGAAAAAGTAAGCATGAATAGTAATATGCTACTAAAGAAATAGAATCATTAGTCAGAATCTTACAAGAAAACCCCAGGCACAGGTAACTTTACTAGTAAGGCCTATCAAATATTCAATATAGGAATAATTTCTGTATGACACAAACTCAGAAAATAAAAAAAATGTGTCATTTTCCCAACTTATTATCAGAAGCTAATATACATTTTGACTCACAACTGGATTAGGACTGTACAGATAGGAAAATTGCCAGAGAATCTCACTCATGAACGTGAATGCAAAAATCTGAAACCAAATCCACTCATATATAAAAAGGATCAAGGCTAAGAAATATAAATTTGGATAACTTTAGAAATATAATTAATATAACTTACCACATTAATGAATAACACAGAAAAATCACATTAGTGTCCCAAAAGATACAGGAAATCATTTGATAACATTCACTGTCCACTTATAAAAATAGTATATAAAAATATCTTAAACTAGGAATAAAAAGAAATTTACTTAATCTGATAATGATTATTTACAAAAACATACTATGAACATTATTTGTGATGGTGAAACATCAGAAAACATTTTTTTGAGATCAAGAATAAACAATACCTACTATCACTTCTAATAAATGTTGAAAGGTCCTAGCAAATATATTAAGGCAAAGAAAAGAAATTACTATAAGAATTGGAAAGCAAGAAATAAAGCTATCACTAGTCTCAGATGACATGATTGTGTAGGTACGAAAACTTGACAGATTTTTTTGAAAAATTAGTAGAGTTCAGAAATTTTGCTAGATATAACATCAATATACAAAATGAATTCAAACAGCTCATTATACATGAAATTAAACTAAAAATCTCATATCAAGTGCTAAGGATTGTGTCTATCAAAAGATGAAAAGGTGAACATGGCCCCTATGGAGAACATTTAGCATTTTATTTAAAGACAAATGATTGGAGAGTACATAATTTTGTAAAGATGTTCATTCTTTACAAATTGATTCACAGATTTAATGTAATGGCAGTCAAAACTCAATAAATCTATTTGTGGAATTTGACAAGCAAATTCCCATACAAAATGGGAAAACTTATTTAATCACATTTTAAGATTTCTTAGTAAGCCCTAAACAGACTGTATAGTACTGATGTAAGGATCATAAGTAGACAAATGGACAAAACAGAGAGCTCCCAAAGCAGATCCATGCATATATGGACAGGTTACTTATGAAAGGGGTAGTACATCAAAGCAATGAGGAAAGGATGAATTTTAGTAAAAGGTGCTACGAAAATTGGGTGTTCATACTGAAAAAAAAAAAAACTATTTGGGACATCTACGACACAAAAGTAAAAAGAAAGTACTTAAATGTAAAAGGAAAAAAATTTTTAGAATATATGAGGAGAATATCTTTATGACTTTGGCTGGAGGGACTGATTTCTTACACTAATCATAAAGGAAAAGACTGATGCTTTTAATTAAAATGAAGAACTTCTGTTAATCAGAAGATACAATAAAAACAATGAGAAGATAAGCTGTAGAGGAGAAAATATTTGTAACATATGCAATCGACTAAAAACCCATTAATTATCAGAATACATAAAGAACTCCTATAAATCAAAAAGAAAAATACAATCCAATTTAAAAATTGTGAAAAGACTTAACAGACACTTCATAATAGAGAAATTAGCCAATAAGCCTATAAAAACACGTAATTGGGGAAATGTAAATTAATACCATAATGAAATCCTATTACACATCCACCAGATTGGCAAAATTAAAAAGTCTGACAATACCGAAAGTTGATAAAGATATAAAACAGTGGAAATTGTCATACATGTTAGAGGGAATTTAGATTGAAACAACCCCTTTGGAAAATAGTTTGGCTTTCTCTAATAAAACTGAAGCTAAGCATATCCCATGACTCTATCTATAAGCCCTACAGACCCTTATATCTAGGTGTACCAGGACATGTGTATAAGAATATGTTAAGAAAACAAAAGTCAACTGAGTAAATTTGAAGATCTAATTAACTTTATTAAGAGCATATCAATCAGGAAGCATCCCATTTAGCAAATAGAAAGGTACTCTGAGGAGCTGTACCAGAATGGAAGTTTTCACAGGCAAAAAGAGGGTGGGGCAAGGGAGCTATTTTCAAAACAAAATAAAAGATCTTTTCTGGTCAGGTTATCTGTGCGTGTGTGTGTGTGTGTGTGTGTGTGTGTGTGTGTGTGTGTGTGTGTAGAATGTCAGAGGTCTCATTATGTAATTATTTTACTAATGCTAATAAGGACATTTCAGATAAACTGTTTTAGTTCACGTTCCTGTTAAGTACTGCAAATAAGTCTTGGTTTGCTGTCCTGGGGGCAAATGATTCCATTTTGGGCCTGTTATAGCTTTTTTTAACTATACCTTTTGATTAAACTCTCAGCCTGAGAAATGTGACAAAATATTAAGAAATTAGTTCCATTCTCAACTACCACTAGGTAGTTCTTGTAGCTTTTGTTGCCCCTCTATGTGGAATATGTAGGTTAAGACATTTTGCTAAATCTTGAAACACTCACAGGCCAGTGCTCCAGGAGAACTGACCAATGAGGAGTCCCAGTTTATTCGTGAACAGTTAGGGGCATGGTTAGATGACCTATGAGACATTGCCTGGCTGGGCACCAGCTACTTAGGCATTCATAGGCCCAAGGAGAATGATAACCACCAGCAAGGTAAATCCTGTTAGGCACAAACCATTCCACTAAGGTGGCACTGTGAATGGATTCCTTCATAGGAATTGCTGCATCTACCTGTTCAAATCAGGGGTCAGTCAAGTTTTTAACGCTTTAAGGAAAAGAATCTCCTATCCTGAAATAGAGTCATCCTGAATACCCGTAACGATAGGCGCTGTGGTTGAGATTTCTTAGTGAGAGGGGGTGAATCTGAATTAGCTAATTATGGACAAATCAAAATCTTTGATGACAATTCCAGCCATCTAAAATGTTATCCCCTTTAGTAATGGCCTGGAAGATATAGATGATATAGATGATGGTGTTATCTTTCCAGGCCAATGCTAAAGGAAAGGAAAGGAAAGGAAAGGAAAGGAAAGGAAAGGAAAGGAAAGGAAAGGAAAGGAAAGGAAAGGAAAAGGACAAGCAGTTTCATGTTCAGTTGAGGGAAGTCTTGATCCTCCATCTTGGGTAGAAGCAGTTTATGTCGATGTCAGGTACTTTTCTTTCTCATCAGTTTGATTTGGAGGTCTCCAGCATCTGTACAGGACCAAATGTCAAAGAGAGCCTGAGATGTGCATCCATGGCTCAAAATCTTCTAGTCTTGTAGCAGTATCAATGGTTAGAAGAGCTTGGTAAGGTCTTTTCTAATGGGCTCGTGCCATGTCTTCCTCTGATGATGCTTCCAGAATACCATCACCAGGCTCTAGACTGTAAAGAACAGGATCCTTTAAATTGAGATCTGGGAAGTCTTCTTTAAACTGTTGCTGAAAGACTTAAGCCTAAGGCATTAAAGACACACAGTAGCTGCTTATACTAGCATGAGTCAACAAAGGATCAGCAAAATGTTGTATGCCAAAGCCTTGACAGTTTAATTTATAGCAATTTTTTACCCATCTCAATGCCCCACTTCTGAAGCAGACTGTTGCCACGTTACAAGGACATCAGAATGACAAAAGTCTGGTAATGAGGAGTCTTGTTTTGCAGGTGAACTTTAAACCACTAGAGCCATACCTCTGACCCTGAAGAGATTACAAGACAAAGACATGTTTTCCAGTTGCCCCAGAGAAATGGATTGCAGTCTGAATAATGTCAGGGGATTGACACACCTATCTACCTATTGTTGTAATGTTTCTTTTCCTCTGGGTACATATTTTTAGCTTTGGGGAAAAAGCATAAAAAAAATTCCTTTTTGGCTCTGAATATTAGCTTTTGATTTGACCAAATTTCTGATCAAAAGTTTATTAAATCTTTTCAAATATCTTGTCAGGTTTTAGCCAGGACAATATTTCTGGTAATACTACATAACTCCATTAATTTTAATTTTAGTTTCCCCTTGGTCGTTTAAGAAAATAATGTAGCAGTTTTCCAGAAAATCTCTCAACTGTGGGAAGGGCTCCTTAGGAAGATGTAGTGAAGGAGGCCTAGGTGTCTTTGTTTTTATTGTTTTTATTGTTAGCCTTTTGCTAATAATAAAGGTTATTTTGGATTCTTGAAGCCTTTTGGAAGCTTCTGCATACCAATTAAAGTAGGCATCCCATTTCTTCTTGGGATCCTTTTCTCGCAAGAGCATTTCTTAAATAAACAATTTTGTTTAATTAGAATGTTCCTCATAATTACCATTATTAATACTTTGCCCATTTTGCTAAATATCTGCAGCATCTGGGACTGTAGTTGTTAAACAGGTATCCCAGAAGGTGGCAGGCTCAAATTTTTGAATATAAAGGATCAAAAGCCTTTATCTATATGAAACAAGACAAAAAAAATGTGCACTTTAACACATCAGCAGTAACCAAGAGATGCTGCTGTGTCCTGACCAAAAGAAGGCCCTGAACACACCACCACCAATTCCCATGGAACCAGGGCCTGGGGAAAGAAATGAACCAGCAAACCCCAGGAGTGGGAACTGTGGACTGATTTCCAAACAAATAGAGAACGGCAGCTGCCACCCCACCAACAGTTCCCAGTGTGGATTCTGGTAATAAAATCAAGGGCCGGGTTTTTCTCTATATTGGCAGTAACCAAAACATGTTACTGTGTCCTGGGAATTGCCTTCTGAAAGGCTCTGAGCAGAACCATCTGCCAGCTTAAGCTGGCCTTCCCTATAAAAAAGAGCCAATTAGATAGAGACCTTAAATGCAAAGAGAGTGGAGCTGAAAGCTGAGAGGAACTTACAAATGTCCCTAGAAATGATGAGAAAGAGAGTGTAGTCAGAAGGGTTCATCTGTATTGTGCTTGTGTATCTCCTTCCTGAAGCTGCTGGAAGTCTCTTTAGATCTCATCACTGCAACCGAATCTGTTAAAAATAAAATTCAACCAAGTAAATTTAAAGAACTAATTGCTTTATTAGGTGATTTATGAATCAGGTGGCATCCCATCTAGCAACTAGAAGGGTGCTCCACAGCAGATGTAGAAAAATGGACGGTTTTCATAGGCAGAAAGAGGATGGGGCAAGGAAGTTATTTGCAAAATAAAAAAAAAAGGATTGTTTCAGAGCAGATCATCTCTTTTGGGTGGGGGTGGGGGGTAAAGGGAATGTTGGGGGTCTTATTATGCAAATTACTAGTGCTAATCAGGAAATTTCAGATTATCTGTTTAAAGTTCACATTTCTGGGGGAGGTTGAATATTGCAATTAAGTCTTGGATTGCTATCAAAAAGGCAAATTATTTTTTAAATTAAATTCATTGGGGTGACAATGGTTAATAAAATTATATAGATTTCGAGTGTTTAATTCTATAATACATCATCTGTATATCTATCGCATTGTGAGCTTACTACCCAAAGTCAAATCTCCTTTCATCAACATATATTTGACCCCTTTACCCTTTTCTATCTCCCTGCTTCCTCCTTTCCCTCTGGTAACCACTAAACCATTGTCTATGTCTGTGAGTTGTTTGTTTGTTGCTTTCAGTTTTATATCTCACATATGAGTGAAATAATATGGTTCTCCACTTTTTCTGTCTGACTTATTTCATTTAGCATGATATTCTCAAGATCTACACATGTTGTTGCAAATGGCAGTAGTTCATCTTTTCTTATGGCTAACATTCCATTGTATATGTGGATGAAAGGGGGGCCACATACCAAACCAGCATGGTGGGCCTTACGAACTCAGAGACTAAAAGTAACTATATAGGATGGTCTGAACATAAAAATTCTTAACCAAAAGCATGTCATGGCAGGCAGTCACATCCTAGGTCTGCAGCTTTCTTGACAAAGAAAAATTAAAAAAACAATTTCATTTATAATTGCATGAAAACAAATAAAATATATAAGAATAAATTTAACCAAGGAGATAAAAGACATTTACACTGAAAACTATAAGACATTAATGAAAGAAATTTAAGAAGATACACATTTTCTATGCTCATGGGTTAAAGGCTTGATACTGTTAAAATGTCTATACTGCCCAAAGCAATCCACAAATTCAATGCAACCCCTATCAAAATTCCAATGGCATTTATCACAGAAATAGAATAAATAATCCTAAAATTTATATGGAACCACAAAAGATCTGGAATAGCCTAAGCAACCCTGAGAAAGAAGTACAAAGCTGGAGGTGTCACATTCTCTGATTTCAAGAACCTTACAAAGCTATAGTAATTAACACAGTATGATATTGGCATAAAAAGACACATACATCAGTGGAACAAAATAGAGAGCCCAGTAATAAACCCACACATATATGGTTAATTTACAACAAAGGAGTCAAAAATATACCATGGGGAAAGGACAGTCTCTTCAACAAATTACGTTGGGAAAACTGGACAGCCACAAGCAAAAGGATGAAACTGGATCATTATCTTACACAAAAATTAACTCAAAATGGATTAAAGACTTTACTGTAAGACCTAAAACCATAAAACCCTCGAAGAAAATGTAGCCAGTAAACACCTTGACATAGCTGTGTTGCTTTTTCAATTTGACACCAAAAACAAAGGCAACAAAAGCAAAAAAACAAAACAAAACAAAACAAAAAAAAAAAAACACAAAAAAACACATGGGGCTACGTCAAACTAAAAAGCTTTAAAAATGCACAGAAAAGGAAACCATCGACCAGTTGAAAAGGCAATCTACTGAATGGGAGAAAATATTTGCACATCATGTATCTTATAAGTGGCTAATATCCAAAATATATAAAGAACTCACAACTAAATAGCAAAAAAACAACAAACAAAACAAAAAAACCTCCAAACATTTCAATAAAAAAAATAGAGGATCTGCATAGACATTTTTCCAAAGAAAACATTCAGATAGCCAATAGGTACATGAAAAGATGCCCAACATCACTAACCATAACGGAAAGACAAATCAAAACCAAAATGAGATATCACAGCACACCTGTTAGAATGGCTATTATCAAAAGACAGGAGACAACAAGTGTTATATCTGAGGGGGAATGGTGGGCTTATGACCTCAGTTTTCTTTTCATGTGTTTTTGATCCCTTTTGATTATGTATCTTAAGCAATACTCCTAATGGCAGTCACCTCCTTGCCCCTAAGAATACCATGTTCTATGAGCCACCTGTAGGAACCTTTGTAGGTTAGCTGCCCCCTGGCTGTTGTTCCAAACTTGTTGCCCATCTCATTAATTATGCCCATTACCTCTGAAGTTTAAGTGCTATCTCTGGCCTCTGGTTGTTCTAGAATCTTGTCATCTACACTGATACTGTGAAGCCCACTTCTGTAACATCATCTTTTACTGTCAGTCCTAGCTTATGGAGAACAGAACTTTTAACAATGCATGAAAGTCCCTCTCTTACCAGCATATTTCTTACCACCTTGGTTAATGAAGTATCTTCCAGGCCCTCCTGAGAGAGATAGACGGTGATAAGTTTTCCAGGTTTATATATGTCCATACCAACATGCCAACTTCTCTAAGCCTTTTGAGCCTTTACTCCACAGTTTGCCATAGCAGATCTGGCATCTTTACTGCATTTACTATGGGCTCATTTGTTTTTTCCAGTCTTCAAGCACCCACCATCCCAGTAGTGTATATTAGAAGTGTCACCCAGGACCATTTTATAAGCAGGTGTTAAATCCCTTATTTAGATTTATTTCTGCCTCCCTTGATCCAGCATTCCCAGGAGATACTCCCATGCCTCTTTCCTATCCTGCCAGTACGGGTTTGCCAAGTCCTGAAGCTCTTTTAGCATATTTTCTCTCTTCCCTTAGTAAGCCTGGTACTTCTTCAGTCAGGTTTGACTGAGACTTGGTCTTCACTGAGAGTCCAGTGGCCAGAAGGAGGTGGGGGCAGATCCTGAAAAGGGCAAGAATTGCCTTGAAAATAGAGTTGCCAGATTTAGCTAATAAAAATGTAGGATATAAGAGATTAGGATACTATTACTTATTGTTCACCTGAAATTCAAACTTAACTGGGCATCTTGCACTTTATCTAGCAACGCTACCTGTAAAGCACAGCCTTACTTGAGACCTTTTATAGCCTTTAAGCAGCAGCAGGGCTCTCTATCTTCCAACAAAGGAAAGTTGGTTATTTCTGCAGGCCCCGAGGGTTCAGGTGATTCAAAGTTCTCATTAAGCCTCAGCCTGATCTTCAGCTGTGCCTCCTCTCTGGATGCAGGAAATGAATGTCTCTTTAAATGTTCTGGAGAGACTCTGGCTCATCACTGCTTAAAGTTGTTGATTAGTAGAGCTGAGCCTGTGATTTTCTCTCTGCAAAGAATCAGTAGTGATTATCAAGAGCTATCAGATTCCACAGTCCTTCCTTACAGTTACAACGGCTCCTGTACCTTTCCACTGCCTTGGAGAGCAGTTCCTAAATTTTGTCAGCACAATGGAATCACCTAGGGGCTTCTAAAAACACCAGCACCTGTGTCCTACCCCTAGCAATTGTGATGTAATTACTCTTAGGTGTGAATTACTCTGAATTTAGAAATTTTTAAGAAATTTCCAGGTAACTTTCATGCTAGTGTTAGGTAGCTAGTCAGACATGAGCAACTGGAGGAACAAAGGAATAGGGCTCCAGCCCAGAGGCTGCCCAAAGAACACCCTACTAGTAGAGAATCCCTCCTACTCTCTGAGACAAAGGAAAGAAGGGTTATAATCTTAGCAGGCCTAATCTGGTTAAAGACACCTGTGCAGAAGGTACTACCCTAGTTTGCCCACAATTAAGCTTTATTATAATGCTATGTTTACACATGGAAGGTCATGAATCTAATTATAACAGACTGAATTCGAGGTATTCACATGTGTACTAAGCAAAGAGTTATATAGCAATCAAATGTTAGTCAATCACCTAAGAATGCCTTTGGACCACCAATCACAGCCCTAACTATAACTCAGGCCTCTGCCTCCCCTGGAGTTACAGCTCTCCACCTTACGTATTCTTATTTCCCCATGGTTAGCCGTTGCAAGCTTTACTCAAATTCTATTTCATAACATGTTTTTAATAAATGAATATTTCTCATATTCACTGAGTTGAAATCCGTTTCCTCATCAATGATAAGGACTTAGAAGTGTGTGTTCCTAGAATTCCAATTGCCACAACAGTAACACTGGGATATTGTATCAGTTAGTATATCCCCTTGTATCTCTATTCCCCTATAGCTCACTACAGGCAGGTCTTAAGTAATCCACTACCCCAACATCCAGGCAGTATTAAAAACCTAGTCCTCACAGTTATCCAACTGGTGAGTAATACAACTATAAAATCTCACCCTTAGTTTTTACTTTCTAGGACCCCTCCTGGTATCAACTGTCTTGGGTAGGGTTCCCTAGAAGCAGAGCTGAAGACAGACCCTTATCCAAGTGACCTGCCAGGAATACTGTACAGTAAAGAGGGTGAGGAAGTTAGGAATAGGGCAGGAATAAAAACTGGCAAGGATGTGGTCTAGCTGAAGACTAAATGGAGACTCCGATCCCATGTGGAATTCTAGAACACAACTTATACTGCAGCATTAGCCCATTTCGAGGCAACAAGATCAACCTTTTGTTCCCCTACATCAGTTAATTATTGGATAAGGCCTACTCTCAGAGGGGGTGCCAGAGGCCTGGATTGTAGCTTCTTAGCAAGGGCCAAGATTAGGGTGAAGTGAGCAGGGTAAAATTTGAAAGCTGCCAAAAAACTTGGTAATCAATTTTAATGTAGTATTTTAAATAAGTCAAAATTAATCTAAAAATCATGATAAAATCAAAATTTAAATAAAGATGTAATTAGGAGAGGAAGGTCTTGTTTGACTAAGGGCAAGTGTCAGAGAGGGGACAGGTATGGGTTATCATCAGTCAGCATTCACAGCATCTGGGGAATGGGTTCATTGGCCAGGTGTGGCACCATCAGTAACCATTACAGGAGCACCTTTCCCTGATTCCATGTATTTAAATTTAGACTGACTTCACTCCCTTAGGATTTTTGGGAGCAAGCAGGGGAGAACAATACTTGGTCCTGTTTATAAATTAAAAAATCCCTGGCCATGGTGATTGCTTCAGGGATGAACTTGCGACCTGAAAAGCCCAATGGGCATTTTCCCAAAAATATTTCTGCTGAGCTAATAGAGAAAATGCTCTGGACAACATAAGCTGGAGCTGCTGATGGCCATCTTTCCCAGCTCTGTTGAAGAAACCTGACTGTAATAAGAAAGGAGATCAACATGCCAAGAAAATCTAAGCCAATAAAAAAGCTAGAGAAAGAAAATGGCCTGAAAATATTGATTTTGACTTTGGACTCAGCTGAGCCAAGACTTTTCTGTTTTATGATGTATCAATTAGGAATATTTTTGTTGTATAGAATGAAAAGTCTGAACTGAGGAATAAAACCAACTTGAGAAACGAAAAAGGAGGAGGAAGAGAGAAGGACAGGCAGACAGAGAAAGAAACAATTTGTTGGCTCACATAACTGAAGAACCCAGGAGTACATTTATTTCAGAGGTGGCTGGTGGGACCTGCCTGATATCACCAGCTTGGATCTGCTTTCTTAGGACTGGCTCCATCTTTTGGTTAAACATGAATCAGACAATAAGCAGAGTGACAGATATTATGGTTTCCTCAAAATCAACTTACTCCTTTTGATAATAATTCTATGATTCTTGAATCAAATATCCATGCCTGGATTCTCTCTTTAGGATAAGTTATTTCCAAGTACCACCAGTTCTTCTCCCATCAGTTCTCTCCTCATGATCACTTATACCAGGGTCTTAGTGTAGGTCACTTTAGGTTCACATTGCACCTCCCCATTCTGTCCCAATACAACAAAATACTGGGTCACTCTTCTGCTGCTTTCATAATTTTTAAAAATTTTCTCTGAATTCTCCTTACACTTTCTTTTTCAGTTCTCCCTTCTCTTCTTAAATGAGTTCTTAAACTTCTACAAGAGGATACGGACTTTTTTCTTTTTTCTCAAGATAATACATATAAGCTCTTTAACATATTGCTGACACATGTTGTGCTCAATAAACATCAGTGATGATGATGATGATGATGCAGCATGACTCCCTTACATAGTTTTGAGAAATTTTGACAATTATTTCCAATGCTTACCACCCTGATGCAAGATTTTCTTCATGATTTACCCATGTTTTCTGCTGCAAATAAACCATTTCTAGTAAGTTCTGAATATAAGCAATTATTCAGAAGAATGAAAATTCTTAAAATTCTCATTAATGTGCCATCTTGTTTTTTTTTAAGTCTTGCTACAGTATTTTTTTTTTCTGTCCAAGACTATTTAAACCCTGAGGACATTCACACGTGTTAATATGCATGGCTGCTTTGGACACAGGAACAGATTTATTTTTAACATTGTAAAAAAGCATTCCTTTTCTTTCTTTTTAAATTGATAATGAGAGTCTCAAACTGAGACTCTAAGAAAGTTCAACAAATGAATTGAAAACCAGAGGAAAAATTAATAAATCAGTAAAAAAGAAAAGTATAAAAGGATGGATTTGATTGTTTGGGTTGGCTTTTTTTTTTTTCCTTTTTTTTTTTGTCTTTTTTTTTTTTTTTTAATGAAATAGACTTGAGGTTTTCCCATCAAATGTACATAGCTCAACTGTTTTTACAAAGATGGTGATGCCTGACGCCTGAGGGCAAATACTTGATATGTGCAGTTAAAAAGTGGCAGGTAGACTGGTAGAAACAGCATAGAACTAGTTTCTGCTACCAGTCAACACAGCAAGTATAACCTGGCATGTTTTAAGCTTTAGGTATATGCTCTGGGTTGCAAACATGAATTTAAGAAACAGTTTTAATTATTTGGTAGCCAGTGATGTAGAAATAGAGAGTCCTTGCTTCCTGCTCTGTGTTTCTGGTCTCTCATATCTGAAATTAACCTTTGCCCTAACCCCATGCTGGGTCAATGATATAAAAAAAGATCTTTTCACCTTGGTGACTAAATCAAAGACCATTTTCAGCCTGCTAGCTACGCCTGGACCACCTAGCCTTTCCATCTTCATATTTTAGGATTTCTTTTCTTTCACTCTGATTGAGCAAAGAGAACTCCTGTAGTCATCTTTCGTAAAGCAACTCCCTTAAGTTTCCCTTTCCTGTCATTTGGGTCTGCTTCTGTAGGGAAGTCCACTAGTCCCTTCCTCTGGTCTGATGAGCCTCAGTACCAGGATCCAGTCTAGAAATGTCAGGAGGCTTCTCCTATTTCAGCTTCTTAGAAATGTCATACTTGAAGAGGCCAACAGTGCCAGTTTCCTAACTGGTTTTCTTGCCTCCAAGGTATACCCCCTGTCCCCATGACTGCCATCTACGAGGTCTCTCAAAACTTTGACTGGCAGCGCTTGGCTCTTGAGAGACGCACTTTTTATCTCAGCCTGCCTACTTAGAATTTCATGTTATATTTAGTAAGGATAGAGCTCTCTGCTACCTTGACAGGGAAGTAGATATTGAATGTCTGGAAATAATCTTGACAAAGGGAAAATAAGGAAGGTCTTTGCAAGAAAGTTTTGCCTCAGACAGTAAGATGGGAAAGTCTCATGTGTATAAGGTGCTTGCATAAATCATCTCCATCCCCTGGTTGAAATGCTGAGAGAGAAAGACTTCTTCAAATGATGCTGATGTAGGAAGAGTCGCAAAAGTATCTTTGGCTTTCATTAGGGTGTGGAGGGACTTCTGGGCTGAATGTTATATGAAAGAATCCACATCCACCCCTACTACTCCATGATGTCTTCCTGTTCCCGTTCTCCTACTGCTAATGCTTCCTCATCACCCCCAACACCGCCATGCTATACAAATTACACAATTGCATGTCTGCTGGGGCTCTTTTTTTCTCCTTTTCTCTTCTCTCCTCTCCCCAACTGTATAATCCTTATGTCTTTTGGATTTCCCTTGGTCTCATGAGGTATGCAGGTATTATTAACCCTATTTTAAACATAAGGAAACGGAGACTCAGGGAGATTAAGTAATTTGCCCAAGGTCACATGCCAACTATAGCAGTGTCAGGTCTGTACAACACAAAGTCCACGCTCTTGCTGAATTATACTCTGTTGACTCCCACTTCCCAACTCTTTCAGCTAACAAGATGAGTAGAGGGCATGGTAAGGTAGAAAGCACTCAGGGCTGAAGATTGGGGAACCTGAGTTCTAATCACGACTATCTTTGATGTTTGGTGAGTCCCTCTTCTCTCTGCTCTCATCTGCCATCTAAAATGGAAGCTTTCTACATTTCTTTCATTTCCAATAGACTGTTAGCACAGTTTAGTAACTTTTCACTCTGTACTCTATATATTTAGAGAACCCATGAGTTCACATATTTTAATCTCAGAATCAAAGATATACAATCAGATTACGGGAAGAGAAGCCACTTTCCCATATGCTTTGAGTAGTATTAAGAGCCCAGATGAAGAGCTACTTTCTGAAATACATTCATGTATATTTTAAAAAGGTATCTTTTCGTAATAAAAAGACTTAAAAAGTACTGAGCATTCTAATCTTTGTCAAGTTATACTTGTTTATATAAAAATACTTTATTGTCCTTGTGTATATATGAATAGGAAACAATACAATTGATGCCAGGATGAGGAAGTTTAGGTACTCAGTTTTCTCTGAAAACACCCTTTGTAAACAGCTTAGACCCAAGACACAGCATCTATAGTTCCCCCAATTCCGTGATTCTGATTTAGACTCTACAGGTATAGGGCCCTACTAATATCGAGATGTATTTCCCTTTCCTTGACCACTAAAAAAATGTATTAGTTACTGTAACTGAAATTAGAAGCGTTTAGTTACATGCTGTCAAACTTAAGGTGCAGCAAGGTTCAGAAATGTTGCCGTGAATGGACATTTTTTCTGTTTATTCTACTTTAACCTTGCCACCACCCACCAGCTCTGTGAACCTTTGCTTTCTGTTTCCCATCTCTCCAGACCCTGCTTCCCTATTCTTGTGGGACCCAGCCTCTATAAGTTTCCCATGAGAGACAAGGATTGTTTGGCTTCTTTTAAGCTCTAAAAGTATATGGTTTCATAAAATGAGAGGTTTTACTTTAGTTAATAAGGGTGTCTACTAAAATTGAGGGGTAGATCCAGGGCATACCTCTACCTCCTGTGAAGGATCATGTACTCTGCTAATCCTGCTTCTTGTTGGCTGGGAAGAGATAGTCTGGTATGAAATCTGTGAAATAATGGATTCTAAAAGCTGAGATGGGTGGGTGGGTGATTATCCTGGATGGCCAGAGGCAACATTTATGAGGGAGTGCAGCCACGTCATACTTAGAGTGGGTATGTAAAGTTCTAAATTGGAAAGAGTAGCTGGTTGTCAGGTTTAAGGGGTGTAGCAAGGATAGGAGACAATGGGGTGGTTGAAAGCCAGGATTATTGGGGAGATGCTGGCATGTAAAGCATGAAATTGCCCAGACCAAATAATTTAGGTCTAAGAATATGCACAACAAATAACACTTGCTTATTCAATGGCTTGAAGTTCCCCTGGAGAAACTTGGAGCTGCTCTATAAATTGGCTAATAAACAATCATGGTGCTTGGTGGGGAAAGAAAGTGTTGGAACAAGAATGAATTATTGCTGGAATGGGTGTTCTAGGAACATAAAGATATGGTGTCATTTGTGTGCTGTCTGGGCAGTGGTGAGGTATGTGGACCACCAGAGGTAGTGGAATTTGAACCGGGCTTTAATGATGAACAAGATTCCAATAAGAAGAATGAGATATGGAGAAATATTCCAGATATATTTTAGAATAGCATAAGTGAAAAGAAACCCAGATAATATAAACTATATTTTGGAAATGATTAGTAGCTAAATCTGGCAGGATCATGTTTTTCTAATATAAGAAGAGGGAAAAAGAAGGTTGGTAAAGAGTTAAGTTAGCTTTGAGTCACATTGTTGAAAAAATTTGGGTTTTTTGGCTGAAGGCAGTCAATGATAGTGTTCTTAAAAGTTTTGAGCAGTGGAGTTGCAGGTAAGATGGTAGACCAAATATACACATCTAATTCTATTAACTCCTAAAATTCCACTAAAACTAAAGAAAAATTATTTTTAAAATTTAAATGAAAAAAAAATCAACAAGTACAAGAATAGGAAAGGAGAAAATTTGGAATCTGAAAAGTGATGGATGAATGGTAAATAACTTAGCAAGGCAGGACAGCCAAATCTTATCTGTCAGTTGAGAAACCCAAGAAAAAATTCATTTATACCCCAGAATCTTCAAAAGCCCCAGAAACTGGCAGGACTAGTAACCAAGTGAGGGTGAAGATTTAGGAGAAAGATGAGGGCCAAAATAAAAAATATTGGGTAAAGGTTGTTTGAGAAGCAGTTAGAGCTGAGCTCTCCTTTCCACTCCATACCATTTGGCAACTTCCCTCTCACCCTGGTAGAAGTCTGGAGTCTTGTTTTCTGAAGAGGGGAAAGCAGGAAGTGTTTGAATTGAGAGACATCTCACACATTTGAGGGTGGAATTTCCTTACTGAAAACACATGGATCAAGTAAATTTATACATACTTGATAAAGACTGCAGCAACTCCACCACTATCATACACACACACAGACACACACACAGACACACACACACACACACACACACACACAGCTCTTCTCTCACCTGGCTCCCTAAATGTTGATAGCCAGACTTTTTCCTTCCAGGCAAAATGTTGCAAAACTACCATTCCTCCCACCCCAAAGGACCTAAAATAAAGATGATTTCCCAGCAAAGGTCCACCCATATCCCTTTATAGTAAAGCTAAATTTAGCAAGTTTGTTCTTAGACTCAAATCCTTCAAATAAATTTTTAGTTCCTTATTCTTAATTGTGAATAAAAAATCAAGGATCATTAGACATCTGAAAACCTCACACATAGATGATATAGATCAAAGCAAATAAACAAAAAGAAAAAGCTTGGAGAATAAAGAGACAATGCAGGGGAAATAAAACTTAAATAATTTATTATTAATATCTTTAGAGAGTTAAGAGATGATAGTGATACTATTAAGAACAGGATAGTTAGCAAAAAAAATTGAAGAACAAAAAAGAGCTCTTGGAAATTAAAATATGATAGCAGAAATTCAAAAACACAACAGAAAGTTTGGAAAATTAAGTTGAGGAAGTCTATAAGAAATAGAAAAAAATGACAGAAAGATGGAAAAGAGGACAGAAAAATAAGAAATTAGGAAGATAAACTTAGGAGATCCAACATTGAGATCCAATGTCCTAGAATGAGAGATTATAGAACTAGAGGGAAAAAAATAATCAAAGAAATAATTTAAGAAAATTTCTTTTGAGTGAAAAATGTAAGTTTCCAGTGGATGAACAGACACTTTATTATAAAACTAATGAACAATTAAGATAAAGAAAAGATCCTAAAATTTCCATGTAAAAAAATAAGGAGTCAGAATATTTATAGATATCTCGAGAGCAATGCTGGAAGCTGGAGAAAATGGAAATAATTTCTAACCCCAAATTCTATATTGAGCAAAATAATCAATTAAGTAAGAGAAATAAAGACATTTTCAGATACACAAAATCTCATTAAATTTACTTCTCACATATTTTTCTTCTCAGAAAGCTACTGGTGGATATGTACAACTCAAGCGAGACAGTATGTTAAGAAAGACAAATATATAAAATGCAAGAAACAGGAGATCCCCTTCAGGGTGACTATCGTCCTCGAGACCTAGAATATAACTTGTTTGGATTGGAGCATGCTTAAAAGTTTGTGTCTAAGGGTAGCAATGTATTTTTCCTCCTTGAGGGAACAAGTAACCATGGTCAAAACCAATGGAACCTCACTTTTCTTATAAGATGCACATTAATGTTGGTATATGAATAGGAATGAAAACTGATATAATAAAGAAATATGTTTGTAACATGATGGATTACAATAAAAACTGGTGTCTCTTTTAATCATTTTAGCAAGAACCTTATGTTTAGGTTGTTTAGGTTGCTTAGGTATAGAATAAAACTAAATCTACCTGAATAAGGAGATTATCTATATTATATATTGATATTATATAGTGTATAAAATAAGTGCATTATGTATAGTCTATAATATAAATAAATATATATTTATATGTACATGTATGTATATGTATATATACACTATACCCACACACACATAAGCATAGTGTGTCTATAGAAAGATACATAAACAGCTGGAGATTGGAGTTACCTCTATGTGAGGCAAAAGGAATGTGAGGGAGACTTTCTTTTCACTATTCGCCTCCTTGTTCCTTTTGATGTTTTGGACAGAAGTCAGGGTAAAAGAGATAGTAGACTGGGGTCAGTTGGGTGGTAATTGTCATGTTTTTGGAATGAGAAGATAAGAGCCTGACTGGGAAATGAAGGGGTGGGTGCTAAAGCTGGAGGATTCATGCCTGGCTAGGTGATGACCAAGTATGGCAGTTTGGTGGAGGTGGGTAGTGGGTGTTAAGGGAAAGGTCAGAAGGCAGTAGTCAGAGATGACTGTGCTTTCTATCTTGAGTTGACAAATGTGAGGGCACTGAGTAAAGGAAACTGGCTTCAGAATGGCAGAAAAGAAGGTGAATTGCAAAAGAATAATAAGAGGTAGGGGCAGAAGGGGAAGATTTGGAGGTAGCAAATATAATTCACTTTCCTTCTTACCAAAAACTCATTTTCACTGGTCAGATCAAGTGCCTTATCATCCACAGCTGCTGGCCTTATAAGACAATGGAATGACTCAGTAATGGGTCCTCTGGAGGCACCACCTTGGAGGGCTAAAGCAGTGTAGTGCAAGATGTGGTATAGGAACTCGATCTTCCACCAACCCAAATACTATCTCTCCTATGGCCAGAAAGCATGAAGAAGGGAAATAAGGGAGTGGAAGGGGTGATGCTTTGCAAAATTTTCCCCAGCTCTGCCACTTACTAAGTTGGCAACCTTGGGAAAATTGCTTTGATCTCTCTATGCCTAAGTTTCCTCATAAGAAAAATGATCATCGTATTCCAATATCGACATCACAGGGTCTTTTTGAGGATTAAATGGGTTACTGAATTTAAAGATTTAGGAGTCCTTGGTACAAGATAAACACCAGTAATGTTAGTGCTATCATTGAACCTAATGACCTCCTTCAACCTTCCTTGGCTTTTTTTTTCTCCAGACATGGAGAATTTCATATACAAAGGAGGGATGTTTTTAACCAGAGGACATATTAATGTCTCGTTCAATCTTTAAACAAACAGTTTTGAGATAGTCTTTTAGGTGCCCGGGATCCATTGGTGAAGAAGTTAGACATATCCTAGACAATTTTCTGTTTTTTTTTTTCCAGATTTTTCTATCTATCTATCTATCTATCTATCTATCATCTATCATCTATCTATCATCTATCATCTATCATCTATCTATCTATCTGTAATTGAGATGATTCACATACAACATTAAGTTTAGGTTTACAAGATAATTATTTGATATATACATATACTGTGAAATGATTACCACAATAAGTTTAGCTAATATCCATCACTACATATTGTTACAAATGACTTTTTCTTGTGATGAGAACTTTTGAGGTCTACCCTCTTAGCAATTGTCAAATATATAATACAGTTCTGTAAATTTATTTTATAATCAAGATATTTTAAGGAGTACTTTTATATTAGTCTTTGTTCAGTGTGTATACAAGCACTTGATTTAAAAATTACACAGTATAAAAGGTTACAAACTGAAAAAGTATTCCTTCTTTAACTCTAAATTTCCCATTTGTCCTCAGAAATAACCCCTCTTATCTGATCTTTTATGTCTCATTACTAAGATAAACATACAGAATTATATTAGCCCCCCTTTTTCATACAGTGGTTAGGAAAAAGGGAAGAAGAGAGGGTTTGGGATGAGTCAAAGTCCTCCAGCTAGGGTGACAAGAGACTGGGGCTACCACAGAGATGTAAAGAAGAAGGAAGTACAGTAGGAAGACAGGGAGCAACATTGGACTATAAGGGTTGAGTAGGACTGCTGAAGGAGAAGCAGAAAATGTAAACTTTTAAATCAATTTAATAAAAATTTACTGAGAACTATTCTATACAAAATGTTAGGAACTATCAAGGTGCTTGGAGTCTAAAGAAGGGAAGGGCAGGGCAGAGCACACAAATGACAATAATACAAGGACACATTTGGCTAGCACAGCTGTCTACAACCTTCTAGGGTCTACAGAACTATTTCTGTAGCGTGGGCCTCCCAAAGTGTTCTCAAGGTGGGACTGAGGCTGCTCCTTCTTTAGTGATGCTGCTTTAGAACCAGGATCTCTTAATTCACTTCTACTGGGCTAGTACATTTCTCTCTTGAGCCCCAGTTTTCCTGTTGTTGAGAGTGACACGCATAGACAGTCCCCAGACACAAGTTCACTAGCACAGTTCTGGGCCAGCAGACATCTCCTTAGGGCATCTGTGGGCTAAATCGGCCTCTGAATGATTTGCATCCTGTTCTTTCAAATTTCACTCCAGCTCTTGGTCTCTCAGTCATTAGTTGAAAGAGTCCTAAGCCTCCTTCCATTCATCCCTTTACCAAGATGATAGCTCTTTCTTCCAAGCTCTGCTTTCAGCCAGGTGAAACATCACAACAACTTAGGTATCATCAAAACCCTAACAAAGAGTTCAGAAAACTACTGTCTGTCTTAAGTCCATTTGGACAAATTATCCATCTGTTGTTTGCCCCAAGGCTTGTCGAAGCACTAGACAGACCGGACATTTATGGGCATCTCTGTTGGTCAAGATCTTTTTTTCTCTCTCTTTCCAGTATTGTTCTCTCTCTATTGGCTCTTGCATAGTTGCCCCAGGCCATCATCTCAGTTCATCTTTTTCAAGAAAAGAAGAAGGGTTCATGATGCATAGTACTCCCCTGCTTTATCCAGTGCTCCCTGCTAAGGTTTATTGATAGCTTGCTGGGAACGTGAATCCTTCTCATATTAGCAACAGCCCATACAGAAATGGCTACAGGATTCAGAGCTGGTTCCATCTCCGTTTTTCCTAGTTTCTCACATTTTCAGTTTGTCTTCTCATTGTTGTAAGCACTTTAGGACACCGCTTACCTCACTGACCCTCACAGAAGGATGAGGACTCTTAGCACAGGGTGGACTTTTCTTAGGGCGTAGTAATTACATTATTACATTACACATTTCTTTACATTTAAAACTGTTAATATCAACAGTATAAAGCAATCAAGTACGTAGCTTCCACTCAGACTGAAGAGGTAGGTGTTCAGTCACAGGTATACCTCAGAATTCAGAGTAGATAAAAGCCACTATTCCAGGAAATGGGAGTTTTACAGAAAACATAATTTGTAAACTTAAGAAAAGAGGCCAAATCTGAAACAGGAAGTGTTAGTGCTAAACAATATTCCTGAGCCAGGAGCCAGTCAGGTGGCTTGGGCAACAAGCTCTGAAATTCAAGGAAGCAGTTAAAATCTGCTCCTGGCATAGGTAGCAGAGCTTGTATAATAGGGAGGCAATTTCACTTAGAGGGAGTTCTGGAGACCCCAGATTTATTAATGATAATTTCTTGCCTTCTAGGAAGGATTAGAGAGATGATAAAAAATGGATAGTCAGCTGGACTTCACTCTTTAGTTAAAAATGTGTAGCACTTTTTTTCACCTGAGGCTGTCGTCGAAGATTTAACATCACTCCGGACTTCATCCAATCTTTCAGATGCACGATTTTCTACTCTGGAAAAATAGAAAAAAGAATTAAGTGAGATTTTACAATAGAGCCATTTTCCTTTCTAGATTTCAACAACAAGGACAGAATATAGGAGGTCATTGCAATAGTAACAAGTAAAACGAACTATTGAAGAGAGAGGTGGAGAAGTGTCATCCAGGCTTCCTTCAATAATTACTCTTTTTTGGGGTCTGGGCCTGCCCCTGCCCTATGCTGAATCCCTGCTTCCTTCCTCTGCAGATATTTCTGGACCATTTCTGAACCACTTCTGAACCGAGTCTGATGGGGCAGGCAAGATCTCTATCTATCTAGGATCCCTAGACTTGCAGTGGCTGGTGTATCCAGAAAAGCGCTGGACACTCCGGGGCTATGCACTCTGGGGTCATGACCATGTCTGTGTGACCAGGCTCTTCACTGAGGGTTGCGTTGACACCATGACCATGCAGCCAAAGCTTTGATATTCTTGATAAGCCCAGTTTCTCAGGGGGGATAGAGTTACAGATAATCCGACTGCACCATGTTTTAAAAGGACTGATCACTAAGAATCTCCATGCATAAACTCAT
Source organism: Cynopterus sphinx (assembly GCA_030015415.1). NCBI lineage: Eukaryota > Metazoa > Chordata > Mammalia > Chiroptera > Pteropodidae > Cynopterus > Cynopterus sphinx. Next base: position 53,892,574 of record CM057380.1, read on the forward strand.
TTTTTCCAGCAAATATTTATTGAGCACCTACTATATTCCAGGCACTGTGTGGGTGCTGGTGGCACAATGATGACATTAACTGATATGATCCCTGCCCTCTATCGAGTTTAATTTAGTTTATGAAGTTTAATAAGATAATTACACAAATATGTAAGTATACTTGGTATGATAGAGAAAAAGGACAGGGATGTACATGGCATTATATTAGGCTGATGTAACCTAGTTTGGGAAAGGTTTTTAAGAGAGTGCTGCTTGAGCCAAGGTCTGAAGAATGAGGTGAACAAGTGGCACAAGAATAGTCCAAGCAGAGGGCACAGCAGATGCAAAGACACAGAGGTTAGAAGGAATATGTTATCACTCACATATTAATTTATTCGTTCCATATGTGGGCACCCACTATTCCAGGCACTGTGCTAAGTACTGAGGTTACTACTGTGAATGATGTAGCCCATTTTTACCAATGGAATTAATTTTTTACATGACGGTGACAGAGCTTGCCATGCCCATTGAACACTGTACATTTGACATGCTGCCACCCATTTACAACTAGGACACATTTTCCTCCACATCCTCATTAGCCCCACTTTCCTTTCCCTCTCCATTAGTTCATGTTTGCTGGGGTCTCAGCATACCTCCGACATAAGCCTATTCAAGTTACAGAATCTTTGGGAATTGGACCTTTCAACAGTGTGGTAGGTGTTAGGACTTACCTTTCGTTGGACTGTTCACTCTCTCTCTCCTCTATGTTGTTGGCCTCTGAAAGAAACCAAAACAACCTCAGAAAATGTATTGCCCATCGATACTAAAAGAGGGGAAATTTGAAGAGCCTCCAAAGTGCTAGGACTCAGAGAAATCATTGTAGCCTTATATGCAGAATAGATGGCAACTTGATGCAATTTCAGGGGGACTGAGAAGGAACATCTTGCATCCAAAAAGTAAATGCCACCCATTGTCCTCTGTGCCTTAAGTTTTAATGTGGGGCATAGGTTTTTCTCTTAGAGCTCTAGTCTTTGCAGAAAAAAAAATAATACCTGGAGGGATAATACATTTTCGTTTTAGCAATTATTTAGTGCTCAGAAAAGAGTTTCCAATCTTTTCCTGAAAGCAAGGCTTAAGAGGAAAAGGAAATCTGAAAGATGCTGATGCTGAAATGGGTTAGCCAGTTGGCACTACACCAATGTTGCATGGATAGACTCAAGTGGGCAATCTCTAGCTGGCTAGATCTCCCAAAGCCTGATTTGCTACTGGTATGAACTTGCTACTGATATAACTTGGGGTGTCAATTTTTATAGGTTGACTACTGTGACGGTGCTAGTGTCCCATTCAGAGCCTTACAGCAGGTTTTGTTAACCTGGATGTCCATAGAGGAATTTAGGAACCACAGAAATCTCCTCCACAACAACCCTGATGGTTTTGAACACTTCTTATCAATGGCAGTCCGTGTGTGTGTGTGTGTGTGTGTAAAAATAATCAGCTTTATTGAGGTATAATTAATATACAACAAAATCCAATTATTTTCCATATGGATTTTGGTGAGTTTAACAAATGTATGCAGTCATGTAACTACTACCATAACCAAGATATAGAACATTTATATAAACCCCAAAGTTCCCTGCCCTTTTCCAATCAGTTCTTTTCCCCTACCTCATCCCCTGATCTGCTTAACGTCACAAAAGTTTTGCCTTTTTTTTTTTTTTGTGCAGGATGTTTTTCGCTTAGCATAATGCTATTGAAATTCATCCATGTTGTGGTTTGTTACCAGTACTCCATTCCTTTCTGTGGTTCAGCAGTATTTCATTGTATGAATATACCACCACTTTTTAATTCATTCCCCAACTGATAAACATTCAGGATGTCAGGTGTGCAGTATTATGAAGAAGGTTGCAATGGACATTTGTGTGTATGCCTTCGTGTAGACATATGGTTTTTATTTCTCATGGGTAGATATCTAGGATTGCTAGGTTGTATAGCAGTGCATGAGAATTTCATTTGTTTCACATCCTCTGCAGAACTTGGTTTTTATTAGTTCTTTTAATTTTAGCCATGTTAGTGGCTGTGTAGTGATAGCTCATTATAGTTTTAATTTGTACATCTCTAATGACTACTGACGTTGTGACTGTGTACCTATGCTTAGTGGTCATTTATATATCTTCTTCTAAGTATCTCTTCAAATCTTTTTCTCCCTGTCTTTTGTCAAATAGCTTGTCTTTTTATTACTGAGTAGTAATATATATTCCAAAGATAGACATTTTTGTAACATTTTCTCCTAGTCCGCAGCTTAACCTTTCATTTTCTTAACAAAGTGAAAGGCAAACATTTTTAATTTTGATGAATTTCAGTTTATTAATTTTATATTTTTATGATATGTGGTTTGTGCTTACTGTGTCTTATCTAAGATTTGGCTAAGGTAAAGTCACAGGAATTTTCTGTTTGTTTTTATTTAAAGTCTTTCAATTTTACCTCTTATATTTAGATATATGATCCACTTCCAGCTATTTTTTGGATGTCTAGGTTCATATTTTTTCCAGGTGACTATGTAATTGTTTCAACACCATCTAATGAAAAGATTTCCTTCCTGCCTGGAATTACCTTGGCAAAATCAGTTGACTACGTGAGTTTATTTTCTGACTCTCTATTTTGTTGCATTGATTGATATGTCTGTGCTTTCACCAATACCATGCTGCCTTGTTACAATAGCTATATAGTAAATCTTGAAATAAAGTAGTATAAATCCTCCATCTTTGTTCTTCTTTTTCAGTATTGTTTTGGAAATTGAAGGTCTTTTGCATTTACACATAACTTTTAGAATTAGGTTTTTAATTTCCACTAAATAGCCTGCCAGGGTTTTGATTGGCATTACATTAAATCCATAAAGCAATTTGGGGAGAACCGATATCTTAATATTTATTCCATGAACATGGCATAGTTCTCCATTTATTTAAGTCACTTTAATTTTTGTTAAATAGTAATCTGTTTGTTTCAGTATACAAGTCTTATACTTGTTTTTAAAAAATGTATTTCTAAGTCTTTAATATTAGTTGATACTACTACAAATAATATTTAAATTTTTTCAGTATCCAATTGTTTGTTGTCAGTATATAGACATACAATTCCTTTTGGTTTTGTATATTGACCTTGTATCTTGTGACTTTGCTACACTCAATTAGTTCTAATAGCTTTTAATGAATTCCTTAAGCTTTTCTACAAACATGATCATGTTAACTGCCATGCACACACAAAAAAGTGTTTGACTTTTTCCCTTTCAATATGTATGCCCTTTATTTTTTTTCTAGACTTGTTGCTGGCTAGGATCTCCAGTACAATGTTGAACAAAAATAGTTAGAGTGACATTCTTGCTTTATTCCTGATCTTAGGTGGAAAGCAATTAGTCTTTTATCATTAAATATGATGTTAACTAAAGAATTTTGATAGATGTTGTTTGTCAGGTTGAGGAAGTGCCTTTGTGTTTCTACTTTTATAAGAATTTTTCTTCCTTTTTTAAAATTATGAATGGGTATCAATTTTGCCAAATGCTTTTTCTGTATGCATTGATGTGATTACATGATTTTTTTTAGTCTGTCAACGTGGTGAATTTTAATGTTTGATTTTTATATGTTGAGCCTATTTTATAGTTTTAGAATAAACCCCACTTTATCATAATGTATTATATTTTTAATATAATGCTAGATTTTAGTTGTTAATTTTGCTAAGGATTGTTCATAAGGGATATGCGTAGTTTTCTTTTTTGTAATGCTTTTTCTAGTTTTGGTATCAGGGCTCCCCCTACCTTCAGAGCAGCCTGGGCACTGACTCCAGGCAGTAAGTTTGGGGCAATCATAAAGCTCACCTCACCTTTTCTCTTTGGGACTACCGTTTTTTGTAGCCTGTTGTTCAATGTCTGAAAATATTGACTATTTTCATTCTATATTTTGTACAAAAGTTAAAAATATGTGCTATTATCCAAATTGTAAAAAATAGTCCTTATGATATTTCACTTATAGAAAATAATAGATTTATACATAGAAAAATTTAGAAGATACATACTCAAGTGTTGTCAGCATAATAATTTTTTCTTACTAGTGGAAGTATAAGTGATTTTTACTTTCAGTATGCTTGTTAATGGACATGTAATACCTGCTAACTTCTCAGGAAACCTAGACTTTTAAAAGGTGAAAGATATATACAATCTGAAGAAAAGCAAGATCATGAAACCTAGACTTTTAGAGATGAGAAGGCAAATGTTATAGTTATCTAATGCTACCCTTCTCACCACACCTTCTTGAAACCTACCAGGTCCATAATTACTATCATTTAGCCATGTTTTAACCCTTTACTTCACTGAATTCTCACAGTAACCTAATGGAGTGAGGTAGATAAACCAAGGAATAATGCACTTTGTCTGGAAGCTGGCAAAATATTTGTAAACCTCAGGTTAGAAATGTTGCCTTTTCCTAGAAATCCAGAGCCTCGTTATCAGCTGCTGAGTCCCATCTACGTGGGGTCCAGAGGGGAAACCTCTCCCTCCAACTACTTGCTGGTTTTTGTTTTTTGTTTTTTTGGCCCATCTGGTTTGGGCAAACAAGCTCCAGAATGCAGCTGAAAGGCAACGTGCTACAAAGTAGCTACAAAGTGGCGCCCTGCAGAAGGGACAAGCACTGACTCACCACATTCAGGAGAGGGGCCAGGCTGCTTCCTCTTCCTTTTCATTAGTATTAGAAAGACCACCCCACACACAAAGATAAACAGTAGAAGTAAGGCCACAGTCAGGACACGGTCTGGGGCAGGCTGGTATAGCTTAGGTGGCTTTGCATCTAGAAATGACCACAAGTTTTCAATCAGCCAGGAAGGTTGATTATAAAAGGTTAATAATTACCATTGTTCTATTATTTACATGCCTGCATCTCCCCAGGGCTCTACTGCCAGAGGAAACTGAAATCCATAAAATGAGGCCATAGAAAGTCTCTGTCTTAGGATCTTCAGCAGCTAACCAAGAACCAAGCCAGTGCCTCTGGCCAAATCCCTGGACCAAGCTTTCTTCCCTTCCTGGAGGCTGGGATGACAATGACTGTGATCTAGAAGAGGGTCTACCTGGCCCTGGATTCTGGAATCTAGAGAAAGTACCTGTGTTGAAGCTCTGAATGTATAGTCATCTGTGTGATACCATGCTTTCTCAGCCTATATGTAATCAGGCCCAAGGTCCTAAAGTTTCCCTTGTAATAACTCCTCCATCCTCTATCGTCTTTAGATCAGGCTCCAGATACCTCGTACCTGGACAAATATAGCAGCTTCTTCTCAGGTGTCCTACCTCCACATTGTTTTTTATTTGTTTGTTGTTTTTTCTACTGAGGACACAACAGAGTTCCTCAAGCATGGGTTTCAGCCTATCTCACCTACTAGAAAAACTTTGCTATCTCTTAATGCCCTGAAGAATCAGGGTCAGAATCAGCTCCTGGAAGGTCAGGAGCTGCATGGAGACTCCTGAGTTTCTAGAAAGCTGAAAAAAGGGCTTTGGGGGAGGAAATCTTAGAACTGAGTGGTCTACTTTATAGACATTTATAGGAACAGTTCTAGTAGTTAATTAGGAAAATAGGACCAGTTGACCTCCCATTAACTTAGCTGCGGTTTGTGGACCCAATCCCTGTTCTTGGGGCATTAAAAAGAAGAATTCTTGGCATTGTAGGCCTTATTCACCACTTTCTGAGTCTGTCCTAGTTTATCCCACTTGAGTCCTTTTGGCATTCGCAGTAAAGGGTGGGGGGCGTTGAACTTGTTAACATGAAAACTGCTACCCTTTGACACCAAAAAGGTTCCTTGACTCAGGGTCTAACCTATCTTTGATCAAGCTATAGATTAAGGACACAGAGAGGCAAGCCCCAGCTTTCTGAGGCAGCTATAGCTTAAACTTTTCTGAAGATGGTTGTAGCTAGGAAGGTTCAGGCAGTCATTGAGAAACAGCAGAAAGATGAAGTTATAGTGGTAGCAAGGACCTATTCAATTGTAGACTGTGGGAGTTGTGGCAGAAGAGCCAGAGCATATCACATATGGTGATGTTGGTGGCTCCAAAAAGGTGCTGAACTTCAGGGAGAAGCCTCTTATACCAAGAAGCTACAGTAGAAGAAACCAGGGAAGGCTGGATGGCCTCACCATTTACTGGGCTCTCAGAGGCAGAGGTCTCTGAGTGGAGGAAATTAGTGCCAGGAGTGAGGATTGGCTCACTGGTAAAGTTGGCTGATAAGTCCTGGCCCCAGGGGCCGTACATAAGGATGGGTCCATAGACCAAGTCATGATTAACAATGAGACATCAAGAGAAAGGATGCAGCAATGCCAGGGGTTGGAGCAAAGAGTTGGAAGGATGACTTAGGAGGGGACAAAGCAAGAGGCCATAGCTGGAGAAGGAGCCAAGGCAAGCAGGAGGCAAGTACGTGGGGAGAGGGGTCAGGATCAGAACAAGCAGAGGTGGGGACAGTGTGGGGGAAGAGAGCCTTTATTCCAGGTCAGAATCTTGCAGTTACTGCTCCTTAAAAGTGGGGTTTTAAATACAGATGCATTCTTTCAAGGGCAAAACTGCAACTTTAAAATGGCAGGCTTCTATTAGAGGATACCTCTTAGTTTCAACGCTTTTCTATAGCTAGACTGGTCTCCATACTACTTTGTCAACATATCATGAGATTTCTGCTTCTGAGTCTTTCCTTGACACATAGGTGCTAAAACCCACCGCTACTACCTGTGCCCATGTTGGATACTGCTAATCAATAGTGGTCCTCTCACTTTTTAAGCCTGGAGGCTGTCTCAGAGTTTTTTTTTTTCCCATTGAGGAAGCCACCATATGTCTAAGTACATGTTATCTCTTCACCACACTTATTAAGCCAATTATTTCTTTTGTTAGGAGATCCCATCTCTTTTAGGAAAACTTTCCTGACCCTCAAAGAACTTGCCTATGTCTGATTGCCTACAAAACTGATCATCAGTCACTCTCGTTTTTAAATTTAGTCACACATTTCCAGGGGATATGATTTAGATTCCAATCCAATCTCTTTAAAATCCAATTTTTAAGTATGTACCTTATGGAGTTCTAATTCTATTGGAAGGTCCTCAAGGACAGAGAAAATGTCTTATACCTTTTAGTTTTCACCCTTGCAACCAACAATGTCTAGAATGGTTCTGTAATCATAACAAGAGCTGTATGTATGTAGACATGGTGTGTGTATGTGTGTGTATGTTAACAAATGAAAGAATTTTAGCTTGGATGAATCCTGCATTTTCTGATCTAAACTTCAGAATCTCCTATCTAAAGGTAGCCCAAAAGACCGATTCAGTTTCAGGGCTTAAGAACATGCTTCCTCAAGTGCAGCATAGGTTCATAGCCTCTTGGACCCTGTGGCACTCAAAAAAGCAGGAGCCCTCTGTTTGAGACCTTCTTAAGAGTAAAATACACATACATACGTACATACATTACATACATTACATACATACATACATACATACATACATACATACATACATACATAGAATGGCTCAGTTGAAAGTTTCCTGGCAAACAGGGGATATTGAATAATCTACCATAACCATTTATGTATAATACCTGATAAAATAAATAGTCTTGGGAAGTAGCTTTACCTATATTGCAAGGTTGGGAGACAAGCTGTGTCTGTGCTGGCTCAGGCTGCAGGACACAGAAGATGCTCACATTTCTTTCAGGAGGCACTAAAATAGACAAGCTGATAGAAACGTTGTACAGGTCTGTGCTGTTATTTTGAAATATATTCATGACAGCATCATGCTCAGTAGTTGAATTCTTAGTTTTTAGCACAAAAGACATCTTCTTAGGTTTCGGATAACCTTGTACTGATGAGCAGGTCAAATTTATGGTGTCAGAATTTTCTGTTCTATTAGAAATTATCATTATTTCTGGTTGACTGAAGTTAGCTGAAAACAGAATAGATATACAAAAAAAGTCAATGTAAATTTAGATGTATACAGGAGAGAAAAGCAAAAAGCTGGGTACATGATCTGGGTACTCTCTGGGGGCACACCTGGGATCCCATGGTGAAAGCCACATAATAACCTTGCATTCATGTCTCAGTAATAGAGTTTGGGGCCATGCGTACTTCTTGTATGCAAACCAAGGGGATGATCTCTGAGTGATAGGAGGGCTGAAACTGAGTCACCAAAGATTTATAATGAGGCCACTATTCTAGGAAATGAAGTCTTTAGAAGGAGAAATGGTCTGACTTTAGGATCCATGTGTCCCATGTGGTACCTTCCAGCTCACTAGATCAAGAGAACGAAAAGGGACTGAGACTAAAGTTCCACCAGGAACTAACAGAGTTCATGGTGCTAGCATGCTTGGGGCCATATCTTCCAGAAACCTATGTAGGATGGTAGCAAATGGGTGGATGGGCATTTTGGATTTAAAAATTCAGAATACTGGTTTTGGGCATGACTGTCAAGGTGCCTTCACCATATATATACTATTGGGCAAACCCAGCCATTTTTAGAAAAACTATATAATCTTGGTAAACACAGAGCTTCTCTTGCCTTGTTTGCCTTGTTCAGATTTTATGGCTATTGAAGATCATTGACACCTAGCCCCTTCTGCCAGCCAAATCCTCGCTCTCCTTCTATAGTTACAAGGTTGTTTACAGATTCTACACACTAATATATAATTTAGTATATTGTTTCTGAAACTTCAGTGATTTGCATGCCATCTTCACAAGTTTTGCTATATCAACACACTACCAAAGCACTCTGCTTATACTCTATGTAGTCTGTAGAAGGTGGAATGCCATGGTGCTGCCTACTGTAGCAGTAGCAACATCCGTGAAAGCACAGCTTGCAAGTGTCAGTCAAAATTTTTCGATTACATGTTGAACTAAATATAAAACTGTTAAAATGAAACAAAACTGATTGTTTATGTCTCACATAAAACACACCTTATTCTTCTATAGTACCTGGCCATACTTTGAAAACACTGATTTAGCACTTGGTTAAATGCTCCAAACGCTCCACAGCCTAGTTTGAGTCACATGGAGCTTAAAGAGAGCAACTCCTCACTCTATTCCTGTTTTTGCCTCTGCTTTACTCCGTGGTTTCAGAAACTCTGCAGTGTTAACCTGTCTTTTTCATTTTCATCAACAATTAATCTGGATCTAGTAATCTCACACCGGGGTATCGACCCTAGAGAAGTGAAAATTTATGTTCATACAAAGACTTGTACCTGAATGTTTAGAGAAGCTCCATTTATAATAGCTTCAAACCGAAAACAACCCAATGTCTTTTCATGGGTTGAGTGGATAAATGATAGAATGCTATTGGACAACCAGAAGGAACAGACTTTTGATACATGCAACAACTTGAATGTATCTCAAAGGCATTATGTTGAATAAAAGAAGCCTGTCTTAAAGGTTACATGCTTACTGTCTCCATTTGCACATTCTCAAAAAGGCAAGCTTATGGGATGCAAAACAGAGGTTATGGGTGTGGCAAGGATATGATTATAAAGAGATAGCATGAGGAAATGTTTTTAGGACGTTGGAAATGTTTTATATCTTGTTTAGAGTGGTGGTTACAAAATCCATACATAAGTTAAAGTTATAGAACTTTACACTAAAATAAAAATAATTAATTTTATTGTATAATTAAAAAAAAACTGTGGTGACATTTAAGCTTTTTAAAGCCTGGAGAAACAGAGGAGCTGCTATGCCAGTTTTTGTACTGTGTGCATTGGGTTATTTCCCTCTTGTCAACTGGGGTCATGCTTGGGCAGCAAACAACTCATGGGCAACCTCTGAGAGGTTGAAGGGAAAACCCAAATTAGTTAGCTGTCACCCTTGCTGGGAGCTCCAGGTAAAGATTCAGTGGGTGAGAAATCTTGGACCAAAGAGAAAATGAATGTAAAAGAGATTCGAGGCCTATATGGTTATATAAATCGTAATGGCTAAATTACTCCTGGCTTTTATGTAGCCACATTACCTTCATTCAGTTAACTCTATTTTATCCCCAAAGCAGATTCTTACTGAACCTTCAGAAGCAAACTATAGACAGTACAAAGGAATTTCAGTTCCTTACTCCTGCATTACATTCACATGGATTCTCAGAAATGGCTGTCCTCTGCCTTTTCTCTGCAAGTTTCCCCTCCCCCACCAACATTTCACTGCTCCTTGCAGTCTCATCTAGAAGGCTACGAATGTGAACATAACATACCAAGCACTGACAGGTCAGAACTCATTTGGTGGATGGAAATGAGTCCTTGCGGCCCTTTGTGATGGATGAAACACTGATACGCGCCCGTGTCCTTGATCTGAACATTGTGGAGTCGAAGGGCCCAGTTGTCCTGGTCAAAGCTTGCACGGCCCTTATACTTGGAGTCAACATTTTGAGGGTTCTCTTTGCCTTTGAATAACTCATACAGAACCAGCTTATCCTGGTTCTGCCAAAATACTACCAGCTCATCAAGGCTTATGTTTTGAGAGTTTGTAAAGTGGCATGGAAGTTCTCCAGTCTCATTGAAATATGCCTGGCTTTTCATGGAAGCAGCACCTAAAAAAAAAGGAAAGGAAAGGTGGAGATTACGGGGGCGAAGAAGCAGGAGGGAGGAAAAACAACAACTCTATTTCTCTTTATACAATACCCAGGCGCTACCTTGTCAGTAATGAGATTAAAGAAACATATATTGAGCTCTGGGACTGTGTGTACATCTTGGCATCTGGAGAAAGGAACTTTGTTCTCACTGTACTGCTGGTTAAATGTCTGTGGCTTTGGGCACATGCAACTGCTATGAGGCTCAGTTTCCTCATCTCTTTAATGGAGGGGTGAACTAAATGTTCTATGGATTTTTCCAGTACTATCATTCTGTGAATTTAAACCCAGAACCAGCAGTTGTACAACTCACCTGTTATCTTCCTTTAAAGTGAATTTTGATTCTTTTCGCTGTAGCTATTACAGGCCTCATTACTTCAATACCATCACCAAAAGCTTTCCCTTACCCTCCCTAATCCCTATTCCTTGGCCTGCTATGGTGAAAAGATTTCTGATAATGGTTACGATCTGATATCCTCATTTTCATTACGCCTCAGTAGTTGGGGATGACATCTTCACTATTCAAATTGTTCTCTTTAGAGGGCTTCCCTCACAACTGCTGTTCTTAAGGCCAGCTCTCTTAAGGATACAAAACAGTTTGGAAATGACACAAATAGTCAACCAAAGCCTCTAATCTCAGTGACCTCTCTAAGCTCTTTCAGGGATCAGAAAGAGAACTGGGCAAATATGATGGTTGGTTTGGGATTGTGGTGGTCAAAGATCATTTAAGGTACATGAATGAAACAACGGACATGAATGAACTGCTGGAAATGAATCATAGATGGGAAGGTGAGGATGTGCTTTTGGAGTATTGGGGAAACCCCGACTACCGCTAACTTGCTCTTCCCAATATGATTTGCCCTGGAAATTTTTACAAACCCCAGAGGAGAAGCTGGGAGAGTTCAGAGAAAGTCTTTATTCCCTGAGGGTATATTAGAGTTTATGGAAGGGATACGTTCCAATTAATTTCTTAAATGACATTGATTGTTAGGCTTTTTGTAGGACCTATTCTGGGTCACACAATTAATTACTTGAGACTTGGCCAAGGAATTAGTGGTAGGTGAGAAGTGCAGGGTTAGAGGGGATATGCTGTTTCTTAGTTCATAGAAGCCACCTTGGGAAGGAAGTTAGGGTGGGTTCTGAATAAAGTTTCATCATCCAGGACTTCAGTAAAGGGATACTGGCATTAAGGATGAAAGAGGAGGAAGGTTGGTGAGAGAGATGAGAGGAGTTTCATTTGAGGTGTTCTTTGAGGGGTACTAGGAGAAGTTCAATTGATCTGACCAATAAGCTTCTCTTCTAAGAGGAAGTAGGACAAATACACACTTGGAAAAATCAAACTTTGTGCAGAGTGGCCAAGTGAGAACAAATAATCAGGGGGTTGGGATGGTCTTGAACTCGAAGGGAAGAGGACTTCAGGTATCCATGAGAGCTGGCACAAGTTTAAATCACTGCCTGTTGCCCTCTGCCCTCTATACTATAATCCCGTGAAGCACTTGACTTGAAAGTATAAAACGCAGCATCAGTACAGGGTACATTCCCATATTGGAGGGAGGTGGGAAAATTTACTTGGGTACCTGAAATAGTGAAAAGAGGACCTAAGGAAAATATACCGTATTCAGTAATTACCTTATAAGGTAATCCTGAGCCTTCTGCTACATCTTTGCTAAACTCTGAATTATAGGGTAGGAGTGCCACCTACTATAAAAGCTTTTGGCATCCATTGCTAGGGAAACCAATTCTGGTTGTTTCAGTAACTTGCCATATGATATGATATAGGACAAATGACCTAATGGAGAAACCAAACTGCCAGTTAATGGTCAATATTGTTATTCAAGGGTCAACTGTGCCTTTTGGGCTTGGAAATGACATCACCTTTGACTTCTGTCTTCCTGATTTATAATTGTTTCTCTGCTGTGCCTCACAGCACCTTCTCTCCTTCCTACCTACTCTCTTCATTCATAGACCCGTCCAACTTCTCTGACCTAGGACCTCTCTCCCAAAGATTATAAGGGCTTTTTCTTCCACCCATCTAACTGCTCCCCTCTTTACCAACCAACCGAAAATGTGGTCTGTGTTCTAAAGGCATCAGCATCATGGGGTAAGGTGATGTAGGGGTGTGGGGGTTGGAGGGGCTGGTCAGAAATGCAGTATCTCAGGCCCCACCCAGACCTACAGAATCAGAATGATGAATCAGAATCTGCATTTTAACAAGAGCTCCAGTCTGAGAAGCTGTGATAGAGAATGTATACCTCTGTCTCCAGAACGGAACATAGGAAACAATGACAGGAACAGTTGGTTTCCAGCCAAACCCTCTCTTCTCACCTTGGGATGGAAATCACTCTGAAGCTCATTCTGAGTGGAACTGAAAGTATTTCACAATTTATACTCCATGGCTCCTCACCAACCACTGGCTTCTATGACATCACTCAAAACTACTCATACTGATTCCTTCTCTGATGATTTGGGAAAGATTTAGCTCAATGCCTATTTTCCCTAAGTGGCTTTGGTCCTCCACTGTTAAATTCCCAGACCTGAGGCCACCCAGCTACTGGACTCGCTAGGACTCCAGTGATTATAAGTACTGAGATTCTCTCCCTTCCCCAGCACTTGAATAATAAATATGGTCTGGGTCTGGTTGTGATTTGTAGCCGTGATGATGTCAGGAGCTAGGCACTCGAGAATACTTCTGGATACCTCCCTAATCAGCTGGAAGAGCTTGTTTCAAATGATGCTTGAGGACTTCCTCAGCAATATACTGTTTGAATGTTACATGAAAACTAGAGTCTTCTAACCTTGTGAGGTCTCTGCCCCCATCTGGAACGTTAGTCTTCTGACCATTACCTGGCCACTATCTCAAATGCGTGTCTTATATATCCAAGGATCATTTATTCCTCATGTTACTATGCTTATCTGTACTCAAGAATTTTTCTCCTTCTATTAAACTACCTTTAAAGCTTTACTTGGCCCTCTGGAAGCCTCATCCCATTATAATAAACTCTTCTACATTCTCACACTCTTCATTGAATGTTTCCCCTGAGGTTGTGCTTTCATTAAAATCTGGCCCAACTCAAAGGACACCACTTGCTCCAGCCACTGCTTGTTTTATCATACTTCATGGGGACCTAGAGCAACACCCTTCCCTTTGGAGGTGTCCCCATTCCTCAGGGCTGTTAGCTATAAATCATTTGTCACTACTTCCTCGCTCACTGAGCATTTTGGGGTTAAATGAAAGGTCTTTCCAATCAATTATTACTATCAACTGGGTGCTTTCAGCATGGATGAGTTCACCAACAACTTGCCTCAAAGTTTTTTGACCTTCTTCACTATGGAGATCTTCATCCACAGGCTGTTCCAGCAGCCCCCTTCCCATGACATAACCCTGAACCTTATCACCAAGAACAACTCTGCCTCGATGTACCTATCTCTGTCCACAAGATATCTTTCTCTAAGATTTGCTTTTGATTGCTTCACCTATATCTATTCTTCACCTTCATCAAGACTTTGACTCTATCCAGTCTAGACCCTATAGTGCGGTGCTTTCCAAAAGAACCCTGCAATGACAGAAATGTTCTATATCTGTGCTGACCAATATGGTAGTCACCAGCCACTGTACCCACTGAGCATTCAATATGTGGCTAATGTGACTGAGATCTGAAGTTTTAATCTTATTTAAGTTTAACTAATTTAAATAGCCACATGTGGCTAGTGGCTGTCATGTTGGACAGCACAGCAATAGTATATCTTTTCAATCATTCTCTCGCCAATAGCTTCAATAAACTTACCCTTTTGTGCAGAATTCACCCCAGCACTCTACTGTTGATCTACATACCTATTCTTACACCTGAATGCTTGAAAATTCCTGAAGTTATTTAATTATTCAGACCACAAATCTGCAGTATCCCATCCCATTTAACTTAGCCTCTGGGCTGCTCACCCTGCCTACTTGCTCACTCTCTTCTTTCCTTATAGCAGTTACTTTGGCAGTTTCCTTCTGCTGCTGCTTATAGTTTATCTTTATCTTATAGCCAGACTCCTTGGAAGAGTAAGTAGCAATTGCTGCTTTCTTTCCCAGCCTCAGTCCCTCATCTCTGCCGAAACTTCCCTGGCAAATGTTGTCAGTGACTTCTCACCACTGCCAAACCCAGAACGCTTTTCAGACCTAATCTTATTTGACCACACTGTTGAATGTCACATTGTTGGCCCTCTCTTGAAACTCTATTCTTTCCTGGTAAGTTTTCTCTGATCACTCCTTAAATATCTTGAGTGCCTGCTCTAGACCTTCTCGTTACTGAACACACTCTTTCTGGTGTTTCTCCTCTATCCCCATGGATTCAACTGCCAAATATAAGTTAATAATTCACAGATGTTTATCTCCAGCCAATAACTTTTGCTAGAGTACGAGCTAGCCAACTGCCTGCTGGATATTTCTACTTAGATAGCAATAGATATTCTCTTCCTCCCTTTCAAAATTTCCCGTCCTTTATCTTAGTGAATGGTTTCTCCACTTGCTTGTGTCAGTAACTATCTGAATCATTAGTAGAAAACACCCAAACAGGGTCTGCCCAGGTGTGGCTGAGAAGATCTAGCACTTCTACAGTCAGAACTGAACTAATCACCAAGCCAATTAGTCAGGGGCAGCCTCCATGCTGCTGCGACCCAACTGCAGGCTCAGCTCACCCTCCCTGTCTGCCCCACACTAGGATGTGTGTGTGGGATGGCTTCCCTCTCAGTGCTGAGAATGAGGAAGGGGTAGGACAGGAGAAACTAAAGGCACCCAGTCACACAATGTGTGGCAGGAACCTCCACCAGCCCAGTAACATATAAAGAAACTGAAACTTAGAAAGGAAAAGCAAACAGGGAAGATCTGAGTTCTGTGAGGCCTGATGCTTTTAACATTTATTCCCTTTCTTTGGGGCGGGGGGAGCTCTTTAAGAAAAGAAATGCAGAACTCAATTACAAAATGCCACCCAACAGGAGGAGAATGCAATGGAGAGAAAATTAGTAGTAAAAAGAGGCAGTGGTCTTAACTTATTGTGCTTAAAATAACTTACTTTTGAAAATTTTACAAAGAATAAGACACATGACCACAGTGGTAGGGCCCTTCATGGAGTCTTAGAGGGGCTTTGGATAGGGCTTGTGCAAGTGGGAAACCCTGTAGCCCAGATTTATGAGTTTCATGGTAAATCTGCTGCTGCTGCTAGCTGAAGGTTACTGATGTGGGTAGTAGCAGGGTTGGGATTTTTGATCCTCCCAGTAAGCAGGGACAAGCAAGTATAATCTACTGGTGTGGGCTGGTGGGGGAAAACAGAGGAGGGGAGATGGAAGGTAGAGAACATGAAAACCAATGCTTCTTAATGAAGGAAGACTTTTAGAAGCTTATGAGTTATTTTTTAAAAGCCTGAAAATGCCAGAAATAAGAATAGAGAAGACCAGAAGGGAAAATGTATGGAGCAACAAAGTTAAGCTTCAGGAGTGTCAGAGTAGAGAACTTCTTCTGGCTCCTGGACAGGCCAGACAAGCCTACTTTGTATATCTAGTATCATGAATGTAGATGGCAGAGGAGGAGGATGCACAGAAGGTATCAGACTCCATCCTAGGCCAGGCCAGCCAGCAGCTGAGATACCTTTCTTAATCATGATGTTTCCTTCTTCTCTAGAAAAGTTTTCTTTTCTTTCTTTCTTTCTTTCTTCTTTCTTTCTTTCTTTCTTTCTTTCTTTCTTTCTTTCTTTCTTTCTTTCTTTCTTTCTTTCTCTTCTCTCTCTCTCTCTCTCTCTCTCTCTCTCTCTCTCTTTCTTTCTTTTCTTTTCTTTTCTTTTTTTTTGCATGTAGTATTGTGCAACGCTCGATAGAAAGTGAGTAAAACCCATCAAAGCTTGGGCTTGCAGTGGTCACACTCATCAAGAGACAGTAAAAGATTCTAGGACTTTACAAAGCCAAAGGTTCTTACCAGAGAGCAGGAAAGCCATCACAAAGAGAGTCTTGCTCAATTCCATGGTGCTAAAATTGAAAAGAAAAAACAAAACATCATTAAAAAATGAAACCAAAAACTGAAACATGACAGGCGAAGTTTTGGATTCACTTAGGACCATGTGTGTGACAGAGACCATGCTATGTGTCCACCAAAGCCATTTCTTTTTGCCTCTAGCTCCACAGATATGCCCTATTTCCCAACCTCCTCTTTAGTTAGAAGGGCCATGTGATTGGGTTTCTGCCAATGGAATTGTGGGCAGAAGATATGGGTGTTGCTTTCAGACCTGCCACTAAACGCCTCTTTTTCCTCCCTCTCCTGCTGCCTTGAATGCAGGGGATCCAGAGGAGAAGTCCAAGGCCCTAGAGGATGGCAAAGCCTCCTGTGAAAGGAAGCTGGTTTGCTGAACAAATGAACAAAATAGCTCTCTCTAGCCCATATTCATACTAGACTGTGATATGAGCAAAAAATAAACTTTTACTGTCTTAAGCTAATGAATTTTTTTTGCATCGCTTGTTGCAGTAGCTAGTGTAACTTATCTTGGCCAATATACTGGATATGATGGGGGTGATGGGAAAATATTTATGTTTAGAAATTAACATTCTTTTGGTTTCTTTGTGGTTCTCAAACTTTAATGTGCTTAAAAAAAACATATGAAAGCATATGTTAAAGCAGTTTTCTGGGCCTCGTTAACAGGGATTCCAATTTAGTAATTTGGGTAAAACCTATGTCTAACAAACTCACAGATGATGATGATGATGGTGGTATCAAGACCTCACTTTGAGAACCAAGCACAACAACATTCACTTAATCTAAATGACAGAGCCAAGGAAAATGACAGGCATCACTTTATAACTTCTGTCTTCTCTCTTTTCCTC